>OY743214.1:0-728121 GCA_963555745.1 Cardamine flexuosa
CCCTAAACCCTAAACCCTAAACCCTAAACCCTAAACCCTAAACCCTAAACCCTAAACCCTAAACCCTAAACCCTAAACCCTAAACCCTAAACCCTAAACCCTAAACCCTAAACCCTAAACCCTAAACCCTAAACCCTAAACCCTAAACCCTAAACCCTAAACCCTAAACCCTAAACCCTAAACCCTAAACCCTAAACCCTAAACCCTAAACCCTAAACCCTAAACCCTAAACCCTAAACCCTAAACCCTAAACCCTAAACCCTAAACCCTAAACCCTAAACCCTAAACCCTAAACCCTAAACCCTAAACCCTAAACCCTAAACCCTAAACCCTAAACCCTAAACCCTAAACCCTAAACCCTAAACCCTAAACCCTAAACCCTAAACCCTAAACCCTAAACCCTAAACCCTAAACCCTAAACCCTAAACCCTAAACCCTAAACCCTAAACCCTAAACCCTAAACCCTAAACCCTAAACCCTAAACCCTAAACCCTAAACCCTAAACCCTAAACCCTAAACCCTAAACCCTAAACCCTAAACCCTAAACCCTAAACCCTAAACCCTAAACCCTAAACCCTAAACCCTAAACCCTAAACCCTAAACCCTAAACCCTAAACCCTAAACCCTAAACCCTAAACCCTAAACCCTAAACCCTAAACCCTAAACCCTAAACCCTAAACCCTAAACCCTAAACCCTAAACCCTAAACCCTAAACCCTAAACCCTAAACCCTAAACCCTAAACCCTAAACCCTAAACCCTAAACCCTAAACCCTAAACCCTAAACCCTAAACCCTAAACCCTAAACCCTAAACCCTAAACCCTAAACCCTAAACCCTAAACCCTAAACCCTAAACCCTAAACCCTAAACCCTAAACCCTAAACCCTAAACCCTAAACCCTAAACCCTAAACCCTAAACCCTAAACCCTAAACCCTAAACCCTAAACCCTAAACCCTAAACCCTAAACCCTAAACCCTAAACCCTAAACCCTAAACCCTAAACCCTAAACCCTAAACCCTAAACCCTAAACCCTAAACCCTAAACCCTAAACCCTAAACCCTAAACCCTAAACCCTAAACCCTAAACCCTAAACCCTAAACCCTAAACCCTAAACCCTAAACCCTAAACCCTAAACCCTAAACCCTAAACCCTAAACCCTAAACCCTAAACCCTAAACCCTAAACCCTAAACCCTAAACCCTAAACCCTAAACCCTAAACCCTAAACCCTAAACCCTAAACCCTAAACCCTAAACCCTAAACCCTAAACCCTAAACCCTAAACCCTAAACCCTAAACCCTAAACCCTAAACCCTAAACCCTAAACCCTAAACCCTAAACCCTAAACCCTAAACCCTAAACCCTAAACCCTAAACCCTAAACCCTAAACCCTAAACCCTAAACCCTAAACCCTAAACCCTAAACCCTAAACCCTAAACCCTAAACCCTAAACCCTAAACCCTAAACCCTAAACCCTAAACCCTAAACCCTAAACCCTAAACCCTAAACCCTAAACCCTAAACCCTAAACCCTAAACCCTAAACCCTAAACCCTAAACCCTAAACCCTAAACCCTAAACCCTAAACCCTAAACCCTAAACCCTAAACCCTAAACCCTAAACCCTAAACCCTAAACCCTAAACCCTAAACCCTAAACCCTAAACCCTAAACCCTAAACCCTAAACCCTAAACCCTAAACCCTAAACCCTAAACCCTAAACCCTAAACCCTAAACCCTAAACCCTAAACCCTAAACCCTAAACCCTAAACCCTAAACCCTAAACCCTAAACCCTAAACCCTAAACCCTAAACCCTAAACCCTAAACCCTAAACCCTAAACCCTAAACCCTAAACCCTAAACCCTAAACCCTAAACCCTAAACCCTAAACCCTAAACCCTAAACCCTAAACCCTAAACCCTAAACCCTAAACCCTAAACCCTAAACCCTAAACCCTAAACCCTAAACCCTAAACCCTAAACCCTAAACCCTAAACCCTAAACCCTAAACCCTAAACCCTAAACCCTAAACCCTAAACCCTAAACCCTAAACCCTAAACCCTAAACCCTAAACCCTAAACCCTAAACCCTAAACCCTAAACCCTAAACCCTAAACCCTAAACCCTAAACCCTAAACCCTAAACCCTAAACCCTAAACCCTAAACCCTAAACCCTAAACCCTAAACCCTAAACCCTAAACCCTAAACCCTAAACCCTAAACCCTAAACCCTAAACCCTAAACCCTAAACCCTAAACCCTAAACCCTAAACCCTAAACCCTAAACCCTAAACCCTAAACCCTAAACCCTAAACCCTAAACCCTAAACCCTAAACCCTAAACCCTAAACCCTAAACCCTAAACCCTAAACCCTAAACCCTAAACCCTAAACCCTAAACCCTAAACCCTAAACCCTAAACCCTAAACCCTAAACCCTAAACCCTAAACCCTAAACCCTAAACCCTAAACCCTAAACCCTAAACCCTAAACCCTAAACCCTAAACCCTAAACCCTAAACCCTAAACCCTAAACCCTAAACCCTAAACCCTAAACCCTAAACCCTAAACCCTAAACCCTAAACCCTAAACCCTAAACCCTAAACCCTAAACCCTAAACCCTAAACCCTAAACCCTAAACCCTAAACCCTAAACCCTAAACCCTAAACCCTAAACCCTAAACCCTAAACCCTAAACCCTAAACCCTAAACCCTAAACCCTAAACCCTAAACCCTAAACCCTAAACCCTAAACCCTAAACCCTAAACCCTAAACCCTAAACCCTAAACCCTAAACCCTAAACCCTAAACCCTAAACCCTAAACCCTAAACCCTAAACCCTAAACCCTAAACCCTAAACCCTAAACCCTAAACCCTAAACCCTAAACCCTAAACCCTAAACCCTAAACCCTAAACCCTAAACCCTAAACCCTAAACCCTAAACCCTAAACCCTAAACCCTAAACCCTAAACCCTAAACCCTAAACCCTAAACCCTAAACCCTAAACCCTAAACCCTAAACCCTAAACCCTAAACCCTAAACCCTAAACCCTAAACCCTAAACCCTAAACCCTAAACCCTAAACCCTAAACCCTAAACCCTAAACCCTAAACCCTAAACCCTAAACCCTAAACCCTAAACCCTAAACCCTAAACCCTAAACCCTAAACCCTAAACCCTAAACCCTAAACCCTAAACCCTAAACCCTAAACCCTAAACCCTAAACCCTAAATCCTAAATCCTAAACCCTAAACCCTAAACCCTAAACCCTAAACCCTAAACCCTAAACCCTAAACCCTAAACCCTAAACCCTAAACCCTAAACCCTAAACCCTAAACCCTTAACCCTTAACCCTTAACCCTAAACCCTTAACCCTTAACCCTAAGCCCTTAACCCTTAACCCTTAACCCTAAACCCTTAACCCTTAACCCTTAACCCTTAACCCTATACCCTAAACCCTATACCCTAAACCCTATACCTTATACCCTATACCCTATACCTTATACCCTATACCCTAAACCCTATACCCTAAATTCCCTAAACTCCCTATACCCTAAATTCCCTAAACTCCCTATACCCTAAATTCCCTAAACTCCCTAAACCCTAAACCCTATAATCATTATTATATTTATTTTTTTGAATTAGTGGGTTATTTATGAGTTTGGTTTGGTTTTAAGCACATTTTCTCTTTTCCAAGTAGGTAATGGTTCGCTAAAGATAAAAAATCAGAAATTTAAATAAATAAAAAAAATATATTAAATATATGTAGTACTCTTATTATTAATACCATACCACCAAAAGCTGGATATCCATAAAGATATATATTAAAATTCATATATGTGTGCGCTTTATTTATAGTTCATGTAAGTGGAAGAGTAATGGATCATGGGAAATAGAAGCACACAACGAGTAGCCTTCATTTTGGTAAACTCTTGCATTATTTTGGTTGCAGTTTTACTGATGTGGAAGGAGTGGTTGGAAGCCGTGGCTGAGACAGGTTTCCCATAGTTGATCCAAATCCGAGAGAAGAATGGATGGGCCGCACTCATGCATTTCCCATCCTTCTAAGGCGTGCAATATGCCGGCCACTCTAGTTGCACTCATTGCCTTTCTCGGTAACCAGTTCTGCATAGGTGTTTATTTAATTAAGGCCTATTGTATCTATAACCAATTAATTGGATTGGGTAGCTTAGTATACTTACCTCACATGAGTGAACATTAACCAGAGATTTTGGAACAATCAATGCTGGTGTGGTATGATAGATACAATCTCTGCGAAACTGCTTGAGGGGGAACTGTGAGAATGGTATAAACAATGTCCCTTTTGTGGCTTTCTCTTGCTCTTCTCTTGTTGTTCCTTCTCCCACCAGCCATACCTTTAATTAACACAAAAACCATTAGCTAGCTAGTTTCATAAACATGCTCTTTGACTACTATTGTGCTTTTTTAATTTATTGTATATTGATACGCTTAATGAATTACCTTGTTTGATGAGGGTTCTTCAGAGGTTAAATGGAGCAAATGGTCTCTCCATTCTCGTGGAACGAATGATCTTACTTTTTCATACTCGTCTAGGCGCAGAGTTGAGACCTGCGGATGACATCACATGAAAATGGTATGAGTGAGCATAAATACAAGTAGTTTTAGTTTTTTATATAAGAATGTAATCCCATCATTAACTGTATTTTCTATCAGACATCACAACAGAGAAGCAAAAAGAAAACCAAGGAGTACCTGAACGCCTTTCTGGCAGAGAGCAGAGGCGATGGTGTAGGCAACTTTTGTGAGATTTCCCGTCATCACTACGTTTGTAGTTGCTTTGGGTACACTATTGATCACAACGGCTGCTGCTAATCTACTGCCATCCACCACTCTGACTTTCAATTCTGGATGCTTGTAGATATACACCTCTCCGTTCCTATTCAGCTCCTCCCCCTGTTTCAAGTTTTAACTCACAACAGCTTTAACACAAGCCAATGTAAAACCAATAGAGTCAGAGATTGTTTCTGTACTTGGTTCATGAGACCAAGGCTAAGCACTTTAACTCCTTTTTCATCTGCCTCCAGTATCGCTTTCTCAATCATGTTGTTGATCGCGTCTTTCCTCCATTTTAACAAGTACTGCATGCATCATATATATATGCATCGGATAATTAATCAGTCAAGATAAATTAATTTACAAAATAATCAATTAAGCCGTAGATGATGACGATGATGAGGACCTGTAGATTATATCTCGGTATTATCCAAGACTGCAAGTTGAGCTTCTTGAAGGAGTTGCTCTCAGCGACAAAGAGGCTGCCGTAGAAGAGCGTGAAGAGCATGGAGAGAGAGGTGAAAGGCCACAAAAGGCGCATGAACCATCTATAAGAGAAGGGGTATGAGGCAAATGAGGCCAAGCCAATGCGCAAATGGTATATGGACTCTGGCGTCGTCAGGTGAGTTAAGTGCACCACGTCCACTCTATCTTCTCCTCTTTCAAGAGATTTCTCGTACACTGTATTCGTGGTTTCATCCATTGTGCCGTAGATGTAGTCATACAAGGGCATGAAGAGGGAGTAGTTGGTCCGGAACTGCGTGTGATGCAGCGAGTGGAATCTGCAATTCTCATGCATAATCCATATTTTTTTTTGTTTAACACTCATAATCCATTTATCATCCAAAAGTAATAATATTAAAACAATAAATTATTAATTTGTATTTGGTTTCTTTAGCATTTAAATTCTTAAAATGTTGGAAATAAGAATAGTTAATAACTTCAGAACTGGCTTGCAAGCCTGCTACATATAGCGTAGCATTATATAGCTTCAAAAGATATTTGGTTAACTAAGATATTATGCGTAAAGTTGTGCGAAATTGGAATATGTGCCGACAAGCTGAGCTAGATAAGATTAAACAATTACAAAAAATAAAATAAAATAAAAAGATCTAGATAAAACTGTTTTGCTAGTGGTCCATGCATTCGGGAGTTGACGACCAAATAAAGGGTGCAACAATATCACGTCACCGTTGTTAATTGTTATACAGGAAAGTAATTTGCATTATGAGATTATACAGGAAAGGAGAATGCGTATGCAAGCCAGTTATAAACTTAATAATATACATGTATAATTTTTGCTAGTGGTCCATGGATTCGGTAGTTGACGACCAAATAAAGGGTGCAACAATATCACGTCACCGTTGTTAATTGTTATACAGGAAAGGAATTTGCATTATGAGATTATACAGGAAAGGAGAATGCGTATGCAAGCCAGTTATAAACTTAATAATATACATGTATAATGCTTTGTTGTTTTCTTAGATTTTGTGATGCCCATACTCGAATATTATTAATTATTATGATCTAAATAGTAGTTTATGAAGTGAGATACAAGACGGTGGAAGGAGAGTATTAAATTCACTAGGTTTTATTACTTCAAAGCAGGAACAGGCCAATTGTTTTCTAAAGTTTTGGTATTCAATTTTCTCTCTTTCTCTATGCATGTATGTATGTGTATATATATATATATATATGTGAGTGAAACAGTGGAGGAGGCGTTATGGACTTACGAAGGAGTGTAAAAGAGGTACTTGAGGGGAGGAAAAAGGTGGAAAACGCGCTTAGGGACGAGCTCGAAGTTGCAGTGTCCCATGTTGTTCATGAAGTCTATGTAGATTATGTATCCGGCGAAAGACGCTATGGACGCAGTATTCGTTAGCAATGTCGTAAGCAGTGGTATCGCGAAGAGCATGAAGTAGGCGATGTGCTCCGCAAATGGATGTATCACCGCTGCATAAAATTGATAGGCCCCATAGATAAATAGCTACTAATAAATTAAGAGTTCTAAAATATGTATATTAATTTTTTTTAAATAACAGAAATCAAGGTAATAAATCAGAGTTACAAGTGATGGGCTCAGTGACGATAGAGGAGTGGTGGTGGGAATGGTAGCGGGAGTAAAGAAAGTGGTGGTGGAGAGCTTTGTGGAGCCAATAATAGAGGAACTCCACCGGTCCGGCATGAAGAAGCGTAGTCATCAACACTCCGTCTGTCCTCCACAAGGGAAGTTGCTTGGCCTCTGACAACAGCGAGAACCCTACATAGAACAGCACTCCGTTGAACAATATTTGGTCATCCCTGCATGCATTTATGATCAGAAATTAATTCATTATAGTTAAATACATACTTCTTTAGCTCACATAAAGCACTAGCTAGGCTAGACAGGCCGGTAAGTAGATCAAAAATATGGAAAACGCACCAGTTGGTCTCCCTGTCGACCTGATTGAAGTCGATTCCTTTGTCGAGGATGCGCCTCTTTCCCTTCGCCGTATAGTAACGGGACAGAGAGATCCAAACCTGGTTGTGCAGAATTCTCAAGAGCAAGAAGGGGAATATGAGGGTATACCCGAGATCCATCTTCTCCAGATCATCTGTCACAAACTTGTATGTGCTATGGACTGCCCATGGTGCTACAACCATGTACTTTTGGGTCGTTTCCACGTCAAAAATAACATGTCAGCAACAAGATTCAACCATAAGCACGCATTATAGTGTTATAGTAAAACCTTTTTTTTTTTATAATAGTTAGACAAAAAAAAAAACAGAGTGCACCTTGAAACTCCCGAGGGGTGTCCAAGGCCAATCGGTGAGGACTCCTGGTTTTGTGGCCATTATGCCGTCGAATGTAATATTGGTATGCGTGTCTCTCCAATTCTCGTCATATCCATTATATATAGAAAACGTATCAAACTTTTTAATTGCTAGATGTAGTATGACGAAACCACCCCTATCTTCCCACCAGCCCAGTTCCTTGTGGTGGGGCATGCTTAGACCAAACATGTACTCTTCCCACATGGACCTCATTTATGACACTCAGCTAATGACCCCCATCTATCGATTATCATATCCACGACGTAAGGAAATGTACCGCATAATGGATGGCTTTCTATATATATATTTTGGTTATAATTTAAAGTGAGGTTCATTTCACACTAGTGACGATTATACATTATAGTTACTTAAAAGGCTTCGAAACACCTGTTACGCAAGGCGAGGCGACAATATCTTCGGTAATTGGTACACTAACATTGTGGTTCCGAATTAAACCCCTTTCTGTAACTTATTTTGTTTCAGCCTTAAGATCCGGGAGGTTTTAAAACCAGAGAGGTCGATGATGTTGTTAATCCCTTTATATATATATATATGTATGTATATATGTATAGTCTCACAAAGAGAAATACTATCAGAAAACATAGCCAAAACATGGTGCTTAATTAAACATATGGATTTTTTTCAAATATCAATACCCCTAATTAGATAGAACGTTTTCGTAGCAAAAAACGTTATTAAATAAAAGAGTTATGGCCGTCAAAAAAAAAAAAAAAAAGTATGTTTCAGTCGAAAGGCATAATTAAATTCTTGAATTCCTCGATCAAAAAAATTCAGTATGTTTCAGTCGAAAGGCATGTTTCAAGACTATCCCTACAAACCAAAATTGATTTTACCAAAGCACCTAAGGAAGAAAAAGATGGATTACGCTCAAAATGTTTGCAAATACGAATTTATGGCGAGGTGAATAAGAGTTTTAAACCCCAAAAAATGTCTGAATTTGTTGTGTAAGAAGTCGGTCAGAGCTAGCTACGGAGGTCAAGTGGCAGCTTAAATCTTCTGTGGTTTGGCTGAGCTCTTTAAACCGCCAACCATCATAAAATGAACTACTTTCGAATAAATGGGGAGTTCAATAGTATGAGGTCATTTATGTCTAATGAAGTTGAATAGCTGTTCAAAATTAGTCCGTGCATCATATCAGAAAGAACAAGATTTACCATTTCCAAGAGTGAAAAAGCCTGAGGCAAGAAACCAATAAGGTTTAAGATTTGTTTCCATTGTACGTAGCCCTATTAACTTTTGTTTCTTGCACCCCACTACTGAAGCAGAACATTTGATTATCTCCAAGCCCATTTGTGTATTGTTTTGTCAATAACATATACGATAAGGATTTTAATCCAGATGGGTTATAAGAGTACTAGCACAAACGTTCCGTTTAGTTTTTTCCGGTAGTTTTTATTTTGTACTGAATAATATGAAATACTGTTTTCCCATAAACGAATACTGATGAACCAAGTTAATTAGGCAGTGTAAAGTAATCATACTTGGCAACTACTAGCCAATAAAGATCATGCACGTTGAAGCGCCAGCTAGTATCTGTTGCTCCAACATTAAATTTACGAAACTGAAAAGATCTATTCATAAGAGTAAGAGGGCACACCCTCTTAAGCGAGCATTGAATACTTGTACGTTTCCTTCTTAGTCACTGCTTCTCTCACCGCCACAAATTATTTTGATGGTACGCACACCCTACCACTCCTAGATTAGGTAGCGAGTGGACCATGCAAGGGAATGGACATTTGTGTAAAACCTCGTAAACTAGTTGTAACTATATATTAATGTCATGATGGACTCAGATTTTAAAAGAAATAAAAATCAGTGTTTTTTTGGGGTGTTAATATTAACAGACAAACAAAAGCAGTGTTTCTAAAGAGTTTCTAATTTAGATCAGCAGAGATTTTTGTTTGTATATTATGTGTTGCTTATAAAAGCATATCAGTGGACGTAATTGTTTGCCTTTTATAATATAAAAGACGCACGCACAGCAAACATAACAAGTACTTGTATAGTCGATAAAATAACATGATAAACATAAACTGCAAAACAAGCTGGAAGGGAACTGAAGTAGATTTTTAAGAGAGGGGGAGATGGGTCGATACATGAAACTGAAAAGATCAGAGATGAGATGGTGGGAGAAGGAGAGGTTGGAAACCATGGCGGAGAGCAGCTTCCCAGATGGTGTGGAGATTGAAGAAGTTGCAAGTGTTGCCGCAGTCATGTTCTTCCCAACGCTCAAGCGCATGCACTATGCCTCCTATTCTCCACGCACTCATCACCCTCCTCCCAAGCCAATTCTACAACAATCATTAGATTATCCACACATCTATCAGCTTATAACACAAAAACTAAGTAACAGATATAATTTATATTAAAAATGTATACCTCACATGAGTCGATGTTTTGGGCAGACTTGGGAACAAGCATAGCTGGAGTAGAGTGGTAGAAACAGTCCTTGCGTTGTTTGTTGGGCGGGAAGTGAGAAAAGGGAATAAAGAGGGTTCCTTCCTTTGCCATCATCTGCTCTTCGTTCCCTATTCCATCCCCCAATAACCACACTGTTGGGGAGTTATAATAACTATTGCTAGTGGACAGTACCAGATTCTTGACGACCCCAGAGTTGATGAGTTTGCTGTGTTCCTCCTCGCGTAACACTACCACCTATATACATAATTCTTAATTTATTGATCTGAGAGAGATGCTTAATGGATTTAACTTTTTCATATATTCACGTACCTTGACGCCCTTTTGGCATAGCGCAAAGACAATGGCCGAAGCAACCTTTGAGAAATTGCCTCTAAAGACAACTTCCATGGTTCCCTTTGGAATGCTGTTGACCACCACCGCAGCTGCCATGCTGTTTCCGTCCACTAGTCTTATATTCAACTTCGGATGCTTTTGCACGTAGATTTCTCCATACCCGTTTAGCTCCTCCCTCTCATTAATCGTGTGTTAATTAGTTACTTATCCAATAGTTTCATAGGATAGGGGTTTGAAGTAAATGAACTTACAGTGTTCATCAGGCCAAGACTCATTACTTTCACACCCTTTTCATCTGCTTCAAGGATAGCTGCCTCTATGATATTGTTGATGGACTCATGGTGGCGCTGCGATTTATACTACGGCAGAATGTGTATGCGGCAAGGTTAGATGCAAATTCCAAAAGCCATACTTACGACCACGAGGAAAAGGTTTATTGTTTTCTTTTTCTTTTCTCGTTTTTATTAATTTAAAGGTCAACTTAAAAGACGTTACAGTTTTATTCAAGACCACCTTAGAAAGTAAATCCGTCTGCGTCAATTAAGAGATATAAAAAGTAATTTACGTGCGTATGCAAAATTCTTACGTGAAAGGAAAACTTGGGAAGGAGGTGAGAGTGAAGGGTGAGGTTACGGAGACGGTTTCGCTCAAAGACAAAGGTGCGCGAGAAGAGAGCGGAGGTGAGGGCAAAGGAGCAGAGGAGAGTGAAGGGCCACATGAAGAAGGCGAGGTACCATGGGGATCGAGACCACAAGGGGCGAGAGGAGAGGGACGGGAAGCCTAGGCGCATTTGGTAGATGGAATCGAGAGTGGTGAGGTGAGTGAGGTGGATGACGTCGGGTACTTCCTCCTCTTTCTCCAAAGACCTCTCGTACAGCGACTCGGTCCACTTGTCGGCTGTCCCGTAGATGTAGTCGTAGATTGGCATGAACAGGGAGTAGTTGGTCCTGAACTGCGTGTGGTGGAGCGAGTGGAACCTTCAACATATATATTTGATGCCATGTTATAGAAGCATATGCATACATTCAAATCTAGATAAAAAAAAATTAGGACGTACGACGGGGTGTAGCAAAGGAACTTGAGAGGAGGGAAGAGGTGGAAGAGACGCTTAGGGAAAAGCTCGAAGTTGCAGTGCCCCATGTTGTTCATGAAGTCAATGTAAGTAATGTATGCAATGACGGGAACAATGGATAGGATCCCACACAGGGACGCCGTAACCATGGGTATAGCGAAGAGTAGTGTGTAGGCGATGTGCTCGGCGAAGGGGTGTACCACAGCTGCACAGTTTGATTAAAGATATGAAGGGATCCCATGTATGTACTTAAGAGTACAAGGAAATGAGGGATAAAGGTACGTACACGTGATGGGCTCGGTGACAATGGAAGAGTGGTGGTGAGAGTGGTAGCGAGAGTAGAGGAAGTGGTGGTGGAGAGCTCTGTGGAACCAGTAGTAGAGGAACTCGACGGGACCAGCGTGAAGTAGAGCCATGAGAATAGCTCCATCTGTTCTCCAGAAGAGGAGGCGGGAGGAACCTGGGAGCTTGATGTTGGCGAGATACATGAGGAGAGTGTTAAAGATTATTTGGTCGTCCCATGAGCGCTCTCTGTCTACCTGCTCGAACTCAATGGGCTTGTCCACGATCTTCTTCCTACCCCTGGCCGTCCTTTGGCGCGACAGGCTGATCCATATCTGGCTGTGAACTATTCTCCACAGCATTAGCACGACTATGAGCAGTCTCCCGAGGTCTTTCTCTTCATCGTCAACCGTCACGTACGAGTGCATGCTCGCCATCACCAACGGGGCAACCAAGAGGTACTTGAAGCTACCAAGGGGACTCCATGGCCACTCCGTCAGAGCTCCGGGGGTCGACGCCATCCAAAGGCACTTGAGCTAGTATATTGTCGAACAAGTTCCAAGGAAGTGGGTTTTGGAGATACTTGTTTAGAATGTGATAGGTTTTTATTATATAGAAGCATCACCATGTGGGCTTCTGTTGCACCGAGAAGAAGCACATGGTGGTGGGCCCGCTTTACCAAAGTAGAAATGTTACTGCAACATTTATTTTAAGAAACCCAGAAAAAGTTAAGGAAACCACAAACTTTAAAGATGCAAGGAGAGGAGCCAATGGGGGCATTGATTACATGCCTCGCCAAAATTCGGCTTTATTAATTCTTCTCACATCAATGTCTCCACCGGCCCCCAACGCTAACCATTTAATGAAGTAAATGAAATCCCGTACTTTCTTTCCTTCTTCATTCAATTTCAATGGATAAGCCCAACATCAAAGCCCAACATCAAAAGGCCTTTTCTCTCTCTCTCGGGTTCTTCGTTGAAGTCATTTCATTCTATCTCCATCTCCACTCACCATCTCTCTTTTTTCTTTCCTTTTTTGTTTTTAGTTTTTTTTTACACAGTGAATTCAGAGGAGAGAAGAAACAAAGATGAACGAATTTAGCTTTTTGAAGTCGATTTTGCTATTTCTCTCACTCTCAGTGCCAGCTAGCTCCAAGCTTCACGGTAACTTTCTTCGCTTTACCCCCTTATAACATTTGGCCGGGTTTTACATTAATACACGGTACACCACGCTCTCTGCTTTATCTCAAGTCCTCTTTACTATTGGGAACCAGATTCGATAGATTATTATGTTGATCCATACCCTAAAACCGTAAGGCGGGACTGAGTGCTAGAATGGTTGCAGGAAACCCAGCTCATGAAATGGTGAGCATCTTGAACCAGAACAGAACAAGCCGGAAACTCAGCAAACTAAACGAGAATCCTGGTCTTGGCTGCATGGCCCTCCAGTATGTTGAGCTCTGCGAGGGGAATTGCAGTGTCAACAGCACTCTGAGCTGTGAACCCCCTGAAGACGACTTCACTCAAGTTTTTGCCCCAAACTGTGGTGTGGAATTGCCCACTTTTGGTACCATAACGGGCCATATCCTCGGCTGCAGCTCTAAGTATGCAACACCAGAAGTTGCTTTCTCAGACATTCTCTTCAGAGATAACAGAGCGTTATTGGTGCTCAGGAACAGGTCGCATACTGAGGTTGGAGTGGGAATGGCTAGGTTGCATAAAGGTACCTTCTTTTGGTGCCTTCTCTTTAGTGATGGTGGAACAAACTCTTCCTTTGCTCTGGAAGATAACGGCCGGGGCATCAAACAAAGAACAGGCTGCTATAGCGGAAGTACTTTTTCTTGCAGCGATGCACACAAAATTTATATGAGTCTTCTCAATAACTTTCTTGGCATTCTCGTGTCTTTCTCGTGTCTATCCAATAAACACCTTTAAGAGTTGATTCTGAGAGCCAAATCATTGGCTTGTGTGCCTTGTTGTTTGTAAAAGACTAAACAAAAGATGGCACATTTTGCTATTGAAGCACCGAATCAATGTTTTTCTTAAAATTATTTTTGGAAGAAAAATCATAAGGAAAGGGTTTAAATGGACAAAAGGGTTTCAATGGCATCACACTCCACTCGCGCTATACATAAATTACTACTAGAGAGTGAAAGGCTTCGCATAGACATCAAATGGTTGAAAAGCAGTCAGTTGAGGCTCCTGTCAAAACAGATGTAAACGCACATTATTACCAATCTGTATAAACACAAAAGAGAAACAAAGGATTTTACCTGTCTTAACCCCCCAATACCACTTCCCCCAGTCAAAAGCATGCTCAGCACAGTCGTAACAACTCCACCACTAGCGCCACCCTCATTCCCTGTATTCCTTATTGTGGTGCGCATCGAATTTAGAATACTTCCATAGGTTGTGCCTTGTGCACTGCGTTCTATCGCTTGAATAAAGCAGAAAGTCATAGCACCAGTAGACGTGATCTTTGACAGCGCCTGTATATATATATATATACATGTTTCAATCATCAGTCGAGGAACCAAGTGCAATTGCAAGACCTAAAATCAGATTCCGTCTACTTACTGATGTGTCGGCGGAAGTCTGATTATCATCACATCCACTGAATGATATGGCTTCTCCACCAGCTGTTCCTTTCCACAGACCTGAACTTGGGCGATGATCCTCCCATATATACTGCCCATCTCTGTTTTCAATAACAAATATTGATGTGTGTCAAAATAAAAGGAGTAACAGAAAGGTACACAGCTTGGCATTTAGTAACCTGTTCATTCTGCATAGGAATGGTAAATCCAGGACCGTGCCACTATGGCAAGCATCTATAATAGAATGGAGCTTGACACCATGTGGAAGAGGGCGGACAATAGTTGCGTTGATTTCATCATCTACAATCATCCCCTGAGTTTCAAAATCCAGAGGACAGAGAGTTTCATCATAGCCATCAACTTCATCACCGTTGTAGTTTCTTTGACGGGAACCATGACCCGAGTAGTGAAAGACAAGTGAGTCGCCAGCTGTACAACCTTGCACGAGCCAATACAGTGCCATCCTCATGTTTTGCTTGGTCGGGATACGATATGGATCAGTTTCTTCCTCTGCAACAACAATTATGCATTTGAATGGAATTCACAAATGATTGACGAGAATAGAGAGGGTCGTAATACCGGTGAGCATGAGAATGGAATCTGGGGAGAATTTGAACTTGTTAATGAGAAGGTGTCGCATGCACTTGGCGTCATTGATGCAGCCTTTGAGCTCATGGCGAGAGAATCGGTACGAGATACCACAGATCACGGCTCTCTTCCTGCCATGGGGGTGAGGCAGCTGACCGGCAGGACCCGTGTGGATGTGGGGAGGCGGAGCAGAGGCGGAGGGAGGTTGAGGAGGGGCGGTGCGGGGGTCCGCGATATGAGTAACAGCCTGGCAGAGAACGCAACGTATAGATCGGGTGCCTGATGGGAGCTGGAGAGGCGTCTGGCAACCGGAGCAATTCACCAGCATCGGAGGAGCGTAGATGCTTGAGGGAGGTGGCGGGTACATTATTCTCGGAATGAATCAGCTGAAGATTCCGATCACCAAGTCTTATTATTAGGGAGAGAACGCGTGAGGAAGACGACGACGACGCACTCACAGGAAGAATCGTGCAAGGCGGCGATTTGGCTTCTGACTTTTCAACAAACCAACCACCTGGTAGCCCATATTATTTACAAGGAAGCCCAATATAAGCCCATGTACGCAAACAAAAAAGGGACCTGGATGATTGGTCTAACGACTTGGTATCATCAAACTTGCTCTCTCATTTCAAGAAAGACTCGAAAGTTTGACATGTGGCGTAACAAATCCATATCACCGCTAATGGAAAAGTAAAATAACATTGACAAACACTTTCAACGTATTATTATTTATACCGTACAACAAACACCATGTGAAAGTGAAACACAAAACACCACTTCTCAGAGGCGTCACTGCAAATCAAACGAGAGGATGCTAGGTGATGATGTTCTTAGACATGGGTAGCATTCGAGGATCCATAGTCTGCATTCACGAGAACAAAGACCGTGTCTTATTGCGTTCCAGTCGAGCTTCCCTCTGCGAAACAAAACATAGTGTAAGAAGAGAAGTTGGTAACTAACACTGAAAAATGTGAATTCACAACAACCTCTTTCTTCTTGCATTCTTTGTACACATCAAAGTGATCCTGGCATTTACTCTTGTCTGATCCAAATTCTTCAAGACCTGAGAGTTCAACCATGAAATTGGTCAAGTAAGAAAACGGAAACACATCAACTGTATCAAGGAATCCCACATTATAAGAAGATATGGGACCTAATCTTAAGGGGACATATTCAAATATATGAGATCCAATCAACCATTGCTAATTCGTTATGGAACTCATGAAACTTGACAGAAGCTACGAGACGAGGCTTGCAATTGCTAATTTATGAGAATAAATGGTGTTGAGTTGGAAGAAGCATTCGTGGAGTGATATGATTAATGGAACAAGGATGACATGTATAAAAACTAAAGAGGGCAACAGAATCTCAAATCCTCGAAACAATCAGAAATTAAAAGGAAGAGGAAGATCGGGAGCGTGACTCACATTTCAGAGAAGCAGAGTACTGTAGATAACATGGAGAATCAGATATCCGAGCTGCGCTAGGGTACGCCGCCGCCCCCGCCCCCGCCGCACCTTTCGTCGCCATTGCCCCGATCACCGTCTCTCTCTCTCGAACAGATTCCGTGAAGATATCTCATTAAAACGGGCCTTTGAGTCACACAGGCCTAACTATAAATTCAATAGCAGGCCTTTAAGTCCGGCCCAAAATAAAGGAGCTTCGTCTGTGCTTCCCCTGGCCTTTTAGGCAAACAATCAAAGAAATGAACGAGTCTACTACTCCCAATTGAATTACCGAAGCACAATAGGAAGGATAAAACGGGACACAGCTCTCCCTCGCGGCTTACATTCATATTTCACTAGTAGGTACATATGATCTCATTTCCTCAGTTGATTTAAAGCCAGATCTAGGACTATTTCTATTCGATTACAAATCATCATCTTGTAGCTGCTTTACTAACACCTCTGTCCCGTCACTCTCATCCTCGCAGTTGTGTACATCAATAAGAGCTTTGTAAGATATATCTTGAAGATGCCCCGACTGCCTCAACAATTCCAAAACGGTCTCTTTACTAGGAACATCCGATTCCTCCTCACAGAGCTTGAAGAAGCCTGACAGCACCAATGGCTTTGGCCTCCAATTGCTGGACCCTTCAGCCGAAAAAGCTTCTCTCAGACAAGTCAAAGCTTCTGGAATCCTCCTCTTCCTGGTATGACCATCGGCTAGAATCTCCCACGTACTTGAACTTGGTTTTCCTCCCATTTCAACCATGTGGTCGAACAACCCCTCAGCTTTCTCTACTTGGTCGTTTTTGACGTACACATTCATGAGAAGATTTGGTATTCTGGGGTCATAAGAAGACTTGACTGGAAGCCATTCCTCGTATACCTTCTCGGCCCCTTCAATATCTCCCATTCTCACCAGCGACGAGACCAAAGCGTGGTATCCCAAATTAGGAATGTTCGGGACAAGAGATTTGTAGACGTTCCAGACCCGGTACAGCTCTTTCTTGTTACCAACGCTGCCATACAAACTCAAGAGGTAGTGGTATGGAATGCGATTACGACCAGTAATCCTTGCTTCAACCTTCCTCAGTGCATCTTCGGCTTTCTCAGTTTCGCCCATCTTAATGTACATGGTGGCCATTGTGCTAAAAGTGGTCCAGTTGGGATTAATGGCTACATCTGATTTCATCTGCTGATACACATCTTCCATTTTCTCAACCGATCCGAGTGAGCCGCAGGAGGAGAGCCAGATGTTGTAGGAGTAAATGTCGAGGCGTATATCTTTCTGCTTCATCTCGAAGACCATAGCGTCAACTTTGTCGTACTCCCTAAGGTTCATGTAGAGAGTCATCATGACGTTGAAGGGAAGAGGGTGCAGGGCGTATCCTTTCTCCCTCATAGTGTTGAGCAGAGCCTCAGCTTTTTCTCTCGACTTGTCCCTCACATAGGCATTGAGGAGGGAGCCATAAACTCTCCGGTCCTTAAAATTCTCAGGGAGTCTGAGGAAGAACTCTTCGGCGTCTGAAATCCCACGCACTTTGCCGATTAAGTCAAGCTGGATTGCAGCATCACTTGCAGACAATCGAAACCTTTCGCCTCTGTTGTTCATCCAGTCATACACCTAGGGAACACAAGGATCAATAAAAGGGGAACACCAAATACATGAAAACTTAGAGAGCAAATACGGACCTCTAGAGCTTGGTTAGGACGCTTATACTTGCGAAGCTCCTTGACCACCCGACAGAGCTCCCATTTGGTAAGCTTGCGGCCGCCTTTCTCCCACTGATTCAAGACGGAGGCAGCACCGAGATCCGGTTTTTCCATGAGCGAAATTTTCTTGTAGATGGCATTCCACTGGATAATCGGCCTTCTCTCGTAGTCTACCGTGCCGTAGCCATAGACCTGCGAGATGGAGCACACGATTGCTGTCGTTTTCTTCGATAGAGATACGGAGACGATAGGAGATATGCACCGAGGGGGACGGGAGTAGGAGGCGGAGGAACCCAGTGGAACATTGCGGTTATGCACCGCCTGAAGCAACATCTCTCTCTCTCGTTAGGTTTCCGGTTCGTTCCTTCGTTCGGATAAGTCTAGTCTAAATGATTTGTTCCTAAATGAAAAGAGGGAAAAAGCTTGAGGGCTAAACACACATTAAAGGACTTGTAGTACTCAAAAGCCCAAAGGTAGGTGCTACTGGAAGAATCAGAGGGTTCAAAAACCCAATACACAGAGTAAAACATATTAATACAGTACAGTACATCATCATCATATTCATATGTCCTCCCTCGACCCAAAACAATGTCTCTATTTCTTGGATTGCTAACAGCCACGCCACTTCTTATGCAAAGGATCTTCCTTCTTCATATCCCGGTGCACATATACTTTGGCTTTTTTTACCTGCAATACAACATTATCAACTCAATTTTACTTTCCATCCACCTATATTTTGATGAAAGATTTTCCCCAATTTACCAGACCAATGGGAGGGAAACCTCGCCGCAGTTCCAGTCTGTCAAATCCTTCTTCAGAAAACAAGCACTTGTATCCATCCACAGAGGAGTGCTCGCTGTGCAAAGCATGACAATGTTACCTTCTTTCACTAAGAATTGCTTTCTACTGTACGATGAAATACTCACTTTACAAGGTACGTGAAATTTTGGTTTCGAAACTCCTCCATTACTATCTCTTCTTCTTTTGAATATCTGCGTTGCACAAGAAAATTTATCTCCTCCTAAATAGCTAAACAGATGCCCTGTTTTACAAACTCAAACTCCATGGAGTATCGTATGATTCCTTTACCAACTAATTGGTATTCTTCTCCAAATGGCAACTTGTTTTACACGTACCTTGATGTTCCTTCACTTAACCGTAAAACAGGGCAAGACAGCTAAAGTACAAAGAAAGAAAAAGAAACCTCACCTCCACGGAAAAGCATCTTCACAAAAGCGAGATATTCCATTCATAGCACTAAAAGTGTCTATGTGAACCCACTCTTCTCCCGCTACATTTGCAGGATGGCCTGACAAGTATGGAAGGCACCAGACACAAGTAATCATAGTGTCAACCAGACGTAGATATACACCACAAAAACAAAGATGATTACGTATATTTTCAAACACTGACTAGCATATTTTTCTTGTAAGTCAACACTGCTGTAATAACAAGAAACCCCGAAAATAATAAGTCACTCACTTATCTGATGCAAGTGCTTCAAAGCATAGCCGCTAGGATAATTGTAGTACGATGCCATGAATGTTACAACCGTGCACCCTGCACTATAGGACCAGGTTAAGTAGACTAGCAAATTTCTTTCCTTCTCTTACATAGCTAAGATAATTGCCTACTATTTCTACCTGATTGCAAATAATGCTAGCATAGCCACGTTCACCAGTTTCCAAACAGTTTTCTTCCTGTTATTGTAGCTGTACAAGGAAATTGGATTATATTACGAGCTCGGGCCTTGTTGGTAGTAACTAAAAGTGGCATTCAGAAAATATAGAATCCAAAGAGCTCTTAAGATACTGAATAAAAGAACGTCCTAGCTATAGCTTGCAAACATCTAATAGAACTCATACATTCTGCTAGCAGCAACTGCAGCAGATAAGTTGAACATTGGCACTGAACTTATAATAAAGCGGAGTTCCTGCACATATCAAGAAAGATAGGTAAGGCTATGTTCGAAAATGTTTAAGAAACTTTAATGGCTACTGAAATAAGTAATCCATCTGAATACCTTGTGCGGAAGTTTAGAGTAGAGTATAACGAAGGATAAGACTGGAAGAATAAAGAATGGAACCCTCCTGTCAAGTAAGGTACCAAGCTGCATAATCCCAAGAGAAAACATATGAGAAAACTGATAAGAGATACAATCAGAGATCCTAACAAGAAAGGAACAAGACCATATGACAGATGTTAGGAGGTCTAGTATTTACCAGTGAAAGAGGATAAGCTACAAGTAAAGACCGTGGAAGTGCCGAGGTGAAGTACCAATGTATAGAATGTGTCTGGTTTAGCAACTAAATTTCAAGGAACAACAAAGAATTTCATAAAAATGCAAGCCCCACGATATTAAACTGTGCATTGGTAATTACAGTAACGTATGGAAATTCCAAATGTTTATCACTGTAAAAAAGGCAATCACTAATCAGGTAGTGGCAAAAATGCTATAAGGTTATCTGTACACGAAAATAATTAAACTGATGAAACAAATATTGAAGGATACACCCCAGTCAGAACTCCGGTTCAGAATGGAGTTAAACCAGAAAACTTCAAATTCTGGCCAGACAAACTTCTTCCACATGATAGAGTCAACAAAAACGGTAAGACCTGAAATATTCCATGACCACAAAAGCCTGACTCGGGAACTAGGGTCTGGAGGGAAAAAGCAAATAGGAGTTGAAGTTTTAACCAACCTACAGCTAACACAGCGGTTCCAACACAATACTTGAGTGCTTTCCAGAAGGATACCGATTTGGTCTGTGATTGATAAATGTAAAGCACCCGCATCAGACGGAAATACAAAGTTACACAAGATCGGAATCAAAAGTATATATCATCACATAAACTCACCAATAAAAGTTCAAGACCAATAGGCCCAAGCAGTAACATTGTATCGCA
Organism: Cardamine flexuosa; assembly: GCA_963555745.1. Taxonomy (NCBI): domain Eukaryota; kingdom Viridiplantae; phylum Streptophyta; class Magnoliopsida; order Brassicales; family Brassicaceae; genus Cardamine; species Cardamine flexuosa. Next base: position 20,989 of record OY743214.1, read on the forward strand.
TCTGAAGATTACAGTGGCAAAAATCTGATTATCAGATAAAAGACATGTTAGTTGTGGATACCATGCTTGATATTATAATCGGGTTACCTAAAATTATACATACCAGGAAGCTCAAAGCTGAATAAAAGTGTCCCTTTAACCAATTACCATATGCCAGATTAACTGCAAAATCAAGATTTCACAAAATTAGCAGCAAACGCGACACCTATGCTAAATGGCCCATGGGAAAGATTGCTAGGACATGTAAAAGGAGCATTAGTAAACAGAAGTAATCACCTAATCCCAGAGCTAGAATATTAGGTAGAGGACGAGTGCAGTAGAAAAGCAAATGAAACTGAAGGCTGGAGAGAAGTACGAAGAAAGTTTCCACTTGATGTCCAAACTTTGTCCTAATCTGTCAAAGAAGTAGAAAAGTGTAGCGTGGAAAGAAGCAGTAGAGAAACTTACTAGGAAATAAACTTCATACCTGAATCCGGAAAAATCTTAGTGTGGATAATGTGATGCAACCCAACACCAAACGAGCTGTAAGTGAATGAGCTTAGAATTTAAGAAGACAATGATAAGCGATTCCATTAAGGAAAGAAAAAGAAGAGAAAGAAACCTGAAACAAGACTATAAATCTTGGGGAATCCAAGCCAGCTGATAATTGATACAAGGGGTGATGCAAAAATAGAGACAGTGAAGGCTCCTGCAAGAAGAAAATATATTGTAAAGAATCACTAAATCCTCCACAAGAAGAAGAGTAATGATGGAGAGCCCTTACCAATAAAAGTTCGAGGGACAACACCGGGGAACTCCAAATGATCATACTGATAGAAAAAGAAAGAAGTCGGTAACTCCAATTTACATCATTCTAGGAAGCAGAAAGAGGTCACTTACGGAGTCCAAATGATGGCGATGGTAGAGAATGTCGTGCATTGACTGGTCACGTGCAAATAAATAATCAGTACAACAGAAAAAGAGCGAGACTCTAAATGTTTACAATTGAAAAGGGAGTACCTGTACGTTGAAGCTCTCTTCCACCTTAGTATATGGTGCCATGACCACATAAATTGCAGCTACAGATCCCAGAAGCAAATCATATCCTGCGGAAAATTCAAAGGTTGGCAAAAAAAAAAGAAAAAAAAAAAGAGATAATCGCACAATTACCATAGGATTGAAGAAACTTGGCCATTTTCGAATCCATCGGCATCGTCTCTAGTGTGGGGAACTTCCCGAATCACGGAATCAGGCAGCCGAGTAACGACGGTAAAAATGGGCCTTAACTATTATTTTGGATTACAAATGGGCCTGAGCTAGTAACTGGGCCCATTAAACGTCGATTGTTTAAAATGGCAAAGGAAGGGAAATCGAGAAACAGAAGAGATTCGAGAGAGAAGCAATGGCCGCGGAAGAAGAGAAGGAGGTGTTCTACCTGAGGTACTATGTCGGGCACAAAGGGAAGTTTGGACACGAGTTCTTGGAGTTTGAGTTTAGATCGGACGGCAAGCTCCGTTACGCCAATAACTCTAACTACAAGAACGATACTATGATCCGGAAGGAGGTATTTCTCACCCCCGCCGTTTTCAAGGAATGCAAGCGTATCGTCTCCGAGAGCGAGGTCTTTTTTTCCTCCTCTTACTTGATCCTCTAATTTCTTTACTGTCCGATTATTGCTCATTCTACGCTACCACTACAGTCAATTAGGGTTTCTGTCAATTTAGGGTTTTCTTTTTTTTCCGAATTTCTTTGTTGTTACTATTATCATTCCGGTTTCTACGAATCTTCTAATACTGGCTGATTTTTACTTAAATTCTATTGAATGTGAGCTTGTTGTATAATTTTGTGATGTTTGTCTGGGTAGATTATGAAAGAAGATGATACGAATTGGCCGGAACCTGACCGTGTTGGAACGCAAGAGCTTGAAATCGTCATGGGAAATGAGCATATCTCCTTCGCTACATCTAAGATTGGATCTCTTGTTGATGTCCAGGGCAGTAATGATCCTGAAGGACTTCGCATCTTCTACTATCTTGTTCAGGTCTCCTCTTTTTCTCGTCTTACCATGGATTTATAGGTTATCTAGAGAGCGAATCGTACTCCTTAACTTTACCAAGGTTCCACACTTAGGTCTTAGCCTTTTTCACTGATTCACAATGTCAAACTTAAACATTTAGGGTTGTAGGGTTTAGGGAAGGCATATTCTTTATGTTTTTTTTCTCTTTTTGGGGATTATTCTGATGTTTTTTCCTCTTATCAGCTGATCATGGTTGTGTAGTTATTTGATTTTTGTTAGCATATTTCTGTAATTCGGTTTGCTCTAACCTTTTGAAAAATCCATGGTTGTAGGACTTGAAATGCCTTGTTTTTTCGCTCATCTCGCTGCACTTCAAGATCAAGCCTATTTAGAGAAGAAATCATGTGAAGACGAGATGGATTTATTGGGAACTTGAGGACTTTGTGGCTGATATTTGGTTATTTTTATGTCTATGGCTCAGTAATGAGTCTTGTGTTGTTAGTTGGAAACCCTGAGTTTCAGTAGTATGCTGTTTTTGCATCGAATCTTATAATTACCGTTGGTTTTGGAATAGACAATGATCGTTCCAGTGGTCTTTGGCCAGGTGCTGTTATTTTCAGTAGTAACAAATCAAATTTGAGAAAACAATAGATTATAACACCCATATTTTGTTTGATATTATGAAATTTGCAAAATAACGGGTGCAAGTGAATAGGAGGTGGTTGAATGGTTGGTGAGGAAGAAGGCGCCAAAAGGAAGCCAGAAAGCAAATAATCGAGGCATATGGGATCAGTCTGTGCCTCCCACTTTTGGTCCTTTTTGTGTCAACATCCCATGTGAAGTTATCTTTTTACTTTTCTATGAAACCAACCTATAGCTAGTCCAACCATATTTACTTTGATGTTTTCACTACCACAAATCATTTACTCTTTCATCAACCTAATTTCCCCTATTAACAATGAATATGTTGTATCGAAAGTGTAAAGTATAAACTAATGTATATATAAAGAAGTGAAGAGAGTAGAGTTAAAAAGAAAAAGAGTTTACGATTCTCCAGCTGGAGGCACCTGTCATTCATCCTCAGGTCCACCATGCATGAGTATTCTATAGCCTGTGTTTCAGACAAGCACATGTATCATCTTATAACAACTGAAGTGGTGGCAGGATCAGGTGCGTGGTTAGGACGGGGAATAGCTTGTGTTTGTGCACAGAAAAGGGAGCACCACTCTCTTTATTCTCACATCACCACTGCTCATCCTATATCACATTGCTCCTACTATGTTAGCTTTCATAACGGGAATCATTTTCTTAGGAGGACTGCTTGCAAAGGCTGCAGAGTCGTGCATATGTTCCCTATGATGGTTCAATTAGACAACACCCGGTAACTTCCTCAATACAAAATAAGTGGTTGGATGATTTCACATCTCTCTCTCTCTATTGTAGGAAGCTCTGAAATGGGTTGGCAGGGAAAGGATCCCTCAACAGATTTTAGGTAATCAAAAACCACTTGCTTCCTTATGCCTGATAGTGATACCTGATACGGTTCGCTTACTCGAGCTGGGGAGGTGGAGAATTTGCAAGGAATTTCCAAGTAGGTCCGTTTTAACAATTGGTGCCACAAATCTACAAAAAAAAAAAAAATTCCCACTAGGCACTAGTGTGTTATTGTTTGCTCCATCAGGGAACCACAATGCAATCTCTTTGTCTACCCTCTCGACCCATTCCAGGCTCAGAGGCAGCAAAAGGCTACTAAAGAGCATTGGGCCCACCTTCTGTGTTAGTGGGCCTAGATAGATATATTAATATTTCAAGGCCCAATGTTCTGAACCACCTCCTCCTCAAGAGATCCTCCGTGCGTTTGTATTCGCCGTTCCTTGTCCCCGAGATCGAAACCATGAATCCGGAGTAGTATGTTCCTTTCTCATAATACATACTTGAGTGTTTTCTTCTACTTGTATCGTGTGTACCAATGATTCTGTCCTGTGTGATTTGATTACTAATGTTGGCTACCTAGGGTTTCGAGATTGAATTTGTCTCTATTTACACAAGTTTCTCTGGTGATTTGCAGCGACTATCTTTTCAAGCTACTGTTAATCGGGGATTCTGGCGTGGGGAAGTCTTGTCTACTTTTGAGATTTTCTGTAAGTTTTGAACGAGCACTAGTAACTGTAGCTTTCTATCAATTCACATCTGATTTTGACCTAATGTGTGGGTGCAGGATGATTCGTATGTTGAAAGTTACATCAGCACTATAGGAGTTGATTTTGTATGTTTCGTTTGCCTTGCTTTCTTGTTGCCATATGAGTTGATTCCTAGGTTTTGATCTCACCTTGTATATATTCTTCCTTCAGAAAATTCGGACTGTGGACCAAGATGGCAAGACAATCAAGCTCCAAATTGTATTCCTATTTCTACAGACAAGTTTAATTTGAACTTGGTGATTCCATGATTTGCCTCATGTCTCTTGTTGCTTATCTTTCAGTGGGACACTGCTGGTCAAGAGCGTTTCAGGACTATTACTAGTAGTTACTACCGTGGTGCTCATGGAATTATTGTAAGTTTCTTACTCTGTTGGTTTCACTCTTTACGAAATCTACTGACTTACTCCGCCCTGCTAGATTGTCTACGACGTCACAGATGAAGAAAGCTTCAATAATGTCAAGCAATGGCTGAGTGAAATTGATCGTTATGCTAGTGACAATGTAAACAAACTCCTGGTTGGAAACAAGTGTGATCTTACTGAAAACAGAGCTGTTCCATATGAAACTGCCAAGGTAACCCTCGATGAATTGATATTGACCAGCAAACAGAGCTGTTCCATATGCTACAAGTCGTCTAACTGCTTTCCTGATTCCTAGGCTTTTGCCGATGAGATTGGAATTCCTTTCATGGAGACTAGTGCAAAAGATGCTACAAATGTGGAACATGCTTTCATGGCCATGTCGGCATCCATCAAAGAGAGGTATATTATCATTTTTACAAGTTAATGGCAGCTAATGCTCATAGGCAAATTTATATGAAAAAATTTATCTGCAGAATGGCAAGCCAACCAGCTGGGAGTAATGCAAGACCACCGACAGTGCAGATCAGAGGACAGCCGGTAACCCAGAAGAGTGGCTGCTGCTCAACTTGATTGAATTGACGAGCCCAGCGATCTACTTTCTGCCTCACTTCCTATGTTAAGCCACACCATTCCCTAGAAAAGGTGTTCCTTCTTCCGACACGGCTCCAATTCACTTGTTCTTGGTTTTACACAACATACCCAGAAATGTCTGTCTATAATTAAGCTTCTTTACCCTTTTGGTTGGTTCTCTTTTCTTACCTCCTTGGCACAACTCTTTCCAACATTATGGCTTTTTATTGTAGCCTCTATTTTTGTTAACAATATTAACCAGTTGTACGACTCAATTCAACTACTTTTGAAATATTTTCAACTTAGAACATTCTGTAACGTGTTAGCTTAAGATTATAAATAATCAAAATAGCCGTTTAATATGACCTGAAATGAGTGTCTTTAAAGACAATTTGGTTGAACAGAGTCTCTCTTCATATTCATATGCGTATTAACATCCGAAAACACATACAGTACATACATAGATATATATTCCGATATTCGTCACAAACAAATCTATTGTTGGTGGCGGAGGAGGCGTTCCAAATGCTGGAATTGAGCCTTCAAGGAGGCATGGTCTTGTCGCATTCTCTGCAAGCGATCCTCAACCATCATCATCTCTTCCCTCAGGAAGTGCATTCTCTTCTCCAGCCACCCGACACTCTCCCCATTTCCGCTGTACTCGTCGTACCTCTGATGGTACTCCACTTGCTCCCTTCCTCCTCTCTTCAACAGCACCACGATCGTCACCTGCACACACTTCCACCTATCAGCTTCTCTCTCTCTCTCTCTCACCACCAATTTATCAATCCAAACACACTCATACCTGCATTAGTAAGATCACCACAAATGCTATTACTATAACCTGCCTTGTCCCACTCTGCCTCTTCACATATGCTGTCAGATTCACCCATGCTTCCCTTAAGGTAGTCACCACCCCTCCTCCTGCCATCTCCACTCTCCTCTCCACTTCACATTCAGATACTCTTTCTTCGATTGCTGCTACCGGCTCAACATCCTCAATCACCTTATCCCCTGCAGAATTACGGTGTCAGCCAGCTTTCTGCAGTGAAAAAGCTTCACTTAATAATCAGTCTACAACACAAACCTCCTTGGTTCTCCAGCTTCTTCTGCTTCAACAGTTCATGTGCCTCCAAGGATAATAATTATTTTTAAAAAACTAGTTTAAATTCCTGCATAAAAAACTCAAACAAAAGAATGTTGACCCTATGGTTGCTCAAGTACCATTCTTATCCATGTTGCATAAGCTTCTCTACATTCTTCCAAAGTAGACTGCACAATTTTCCCTGCAAAAACTCATAAATGTCAGGCCTCCAAGAACCATGAAAATTAAATGTTGAAAGCATATAAGAAACTCGATTCAACAAAGCTGAAAGATTTCCATATCTATAAGACCAAACACTATTGAACTACTGGTTGAACCATTAGTTGAATTTCTTAATTGACAGGGGAAGCAAGGTAATTCAAGGACAAAAGAAGAGTAAATTACTAAAACAAACCTTTCCACATTGTTCTTTTAGAGAAGGCCACGTTAACATACACATCCAATGTACAACCCTCTATCGTGTCTCTGCAATCTCTTTTCACATCCCAAGCCCCCTAGAATCAACCAATGGTAATTTATTCACCCATTACACATCACCCAGCGGACTACTGGTAACATTAGATATAAATTTACTCCTACCTCTACAGTAAAATAATCTCCATAAGGTACATCGTTGATCCCCTGTGATGTTTCAATAACCAGATGGCTAGCAAAAGAAATTAAAATATCAGATAACGGAGAATAAGTATGCATCAGTGCAAACTAGCTTTGTCCATATAGAATATAACAAAAGACAACACGATCATTAACAGTGGCACACAATTCATATCAAAGCTGCATATTTTATCAATACCTATCTCTGTACATCCGAAATTTCTGCGACTCCTGGCAGCTACCAAACTTTGCACCTTTGAATGAAATCCAACAGTCATGCATAGAAATATTTGATATAAAATGTAACCTTGTATATCTAGAGGAAAGAATAATATTACCGAAATAAATTTTTATCGGATGTTGAAATGAGACATTGCGGGTGTGTCCAAGCTTTTCATGAGGTTGCCAAGAGGTACACCTAAACTCTGCAAGTACAAAGATCTCCTCTGATTTAAAAAGAGAAGGACAGAGGGAAAAACATACAAAAGCAACTAACCACATCAGCAAAATGATTTCATCACTTATAACTCTACCTTTGTCTCCACAATTTTTATGGAAAGATTCAACAAAACTGACAGCACCATCTGAAAAAAACAATCTAAAGAACTCTTCTACTGGAATCTGCAAACATTAAGGAAACTCTATTTTAGATACAAACAAAACTTCTGCATTCAATTAAAGCTTATTTTTCTCATCTATTTGAATGGGAATGGTTCCATTATTTCTTGTATCTCCTAAGACAAAGAGAGTGACATTACCGGAAATTTTGCCTCTGCTACCTTGGCAAAATCAGATGATACTGCATGCAAGGAGCACAAAATTTGAGAAACAAATTAGAATGGTAACAAGAAAAGAGATCACAGTAAGCAAAGAATACATGAGAGATCATGTGTTCATAAACGAAATAGCCTGTTCAACAGGATATAGGGACTGCAAGCTAGTTGGGACAAAATGAGAACTAGTGAAGTAACATCAAGATGCAAGAAAATAAAGCTAAGCTACCCAATTGACCACTTAAATTTCAAACAAAGTCAGTTTAGGTAACATCAAAATGAGAACTAGTGACCACGCCTAGAAATTAGGAGAGGCCCAAGCATTTGCATTCTTAATACTATCTATCAACAACTTGAAATGACCCCAGCGCAAACTTTGAAAATGATAATCTTACACGTTACCTAAACCAACCAAAAAGAAGTAAGATGAAAAGGAGGAAGGACTTTATAAACTACATTTAGGTGCATTTAAATCTTCAGGCTTCCAGTTGAAAGTATTGGTTGAAGACGAAGCCACAACATGTACAACTGGTTCTGGGTGCCGCGGAACGGTTACAGATGAAGGTGAAACGCCATTTTGAGTAATAACAGGAAGACTGGAATTGCTTGAAAGATGAGTATTTTCATCCCTGTGAAGTGAAAGATAGTGAAGGAGTTAGTTGGAGGAACCAGGTAGAGGAATATGTAAGCGGTGAGAGTACCTTAATGGGGTATCTAGATCATTGGCGAAATCCATGGAACTGAGTGCCCTTTTAACAGCTCCATCATTAACCTGGTTGTTGGACTCAGATAAAGAATCCTGGAGAGAAAGATCAGGAAAAAGAAACAAGGAACGATATGGAAGCAGTAAAGAAGAGTGTGTGTTGCAACCTGCTGTTCGGTGGGCAGAATCTGGCCATCTACTTTGAGAGCACTACCATATTCCAGCCATCCATCATAGATAAGCTTGAAAGCTTCATCACGGGAAAGAAATGATGCAAAAAAGTACTGCCAAAAGAAGGTGCTTAAAAAATGAGGACACAAGTATTCATTCATGTTTGATATCAAGAGCCAGAGCGAAGAAGGTGTGGTGGTACCTTCTTCCCAGCAGCTAAAATTTCTATGGCATTGGGGAAAATACCAGCAGTCTTTGCTCGTTTAACACAAGATATTTCCGCAAATGGAATGATTTTCTGGAACAAGAGTTGCAATCACAATATTGAATAGGAAAAGATAGGGAGATGAAAGGGATAATAAGAATGGTGGTACCTTGGTCTCATAGCCAAAGATGTTGGAGTAAAAGCAGATGTAATGAATAAAGAGGTACATATGACCCTGCAGAAAGAAAGATAATCCCAAGTATGAAGAAAATAAAGGTTCAAGATGAAACAAAGAACAAAGAGATAAGTACCTGGAGAAGAATACTCTCCTGACAAGCACAGTTGAAATCTTGAACAAGGACCTACACACAAGAATCGTAAGGATATGGTGAGGAGAAGCAAAATTCCTATATATATATACTTACTTCGTCAGCTGGAAGCCGAAATAATTGGCGATACTCTTCACTCCTCGATATGACTTCAGACTAGAAAAAAGGCAATTAAGTCAAGCAAATTCAGATCAATCAAGACTGTTGCAAAGACAAATTCAGGAGTTTAGATCCGAGGCACCTGATTTTCGCCACCACGACTAGGGCTTGGAGACGAAGTGGAAGGGTCATTGCGATCAGGTGAGACGCTAGAGCGCGATCCCTCGGGCGATGATGGTGAAGGATCGGAAACGACCTCCGCTGACGCCGGCACGGAAGCAGCCATGAGAAGAGAGAGAGAGAGAGAATAGTGCTGGGTTTAGTTGGAGTTTGGCGGTTGTTGGATGTCCACGTCAACGTCAACGGTCCATAAAGTCAATAAGATCGGCCAAATTTGGGCTCACTTCAATTGATTGGCCCATGTCATTAATTTTGGTCCATACATGACCCATTGTAAATTTACAGCAGGCCTTGAAAACACACAATAACAAGGGACAGAGCTTAAAAATGAAAAATAAATAAATCAGTTGATGGAGTAGGAACGAGAACAGACGGTCTGGAGAGAGTCAGTAAAGAGAGATGAGAAGCTGGTCAAGGCTTGGAAGACATTGGGGAGACCGGTTTGAAGATTGTTGAGAGTCATAGCTCGTGTCACCTCCACCGCCTTTACGTGCCTCATCACCTCATCCTCCACCTGCCTCTGACATGCCGCCAGCTCAGATTTCTTCTCAGAAAGCGGGTCCCGTGCGTCCAACACCTCTGGTCCAGGGCCTATCCCAACGGTCGAGTACGCCTGGTAGTACTTCCTCTCTATGCTCCTCAGTGAGGATGCCTTCTTCTCCAACTCCTTTCCTGCACTCTCTGTGCGTTTCTTCATCTTCACCTCTTCCGCCTGCTTTATTGATATCACATGGACCACATTTACGAAGCTCTTTATGGCTTCTGATGCCACCGTATCAGGCACCCGTTCCAGGCTCTGCTTCCACTCTTCACACAAGCCAAATGAGTCTGGCCGCTCCTTCTTTGGATCTTCGTTGCCCAGGGGAACTAGGCTGAGCTTAAACCAGGCGTGGAGGGAGCTTATGAACTCCCTCTGGAATTTTATTATGCGACAGAAGCTCATGTGCCACAAGGTGACAGCTGACTCCAGGTCCCGCGTCACCTGCCGGTGTACTTGTGATGTTGACTCACCTTTCTCTGTTTGGTTTATCAGGCCACGCACTTGTTGGACGATGTTGTTCTGGATTTCGTGGTACTCGTGCATTGACTTCCACATATACATTAATCTGCATTTCAAGTGCCAAATGGTGGTTAGACTTTTACTTTGGAATTTCACATAAAACTAAACAAAAAAAAAGACTGACCCGTGGCAGAGTTCCACAAGCTGAGGCACAAGGTCAGTGTCCCGGATGCGGAGAATGGCATGAGACGTGGTTAAGACAGCTTCTGAAGTAACGATGATAAGTGATTGCAATCTGGTTATGGAAGTTTTAGTCTTATCCAGCTTGGATTCATCGCCTCCCTTGTACTCCTGACTCTGTAACGCAGACAGCTTCTTCTCGTGCTCAATCTTAACTCCTTCTCTCGCCTAATTTGCAATTTAACAAGTTTATTATTATTGGTAAACCCAAGGAAAAGAAAAGAAAACAAGGTACCTTGACTTCCTCATAAAGCTTCTTCTCCCAAGCCAGGAGTCGGTCTAGAGTAGAGCATAGGCTCTTGAGGCCGCCTTGTTCATCATTCAGGGTAGATGCATCGAGCTTGTATCTCACTGCCAATGGGGGTTTTGAAGTCCAAGTTGCGCTCAAATTGCTAAAGACACTACTTGAATGATACACAGTCTCTGCAGAGACACACAACACGAACAAAGTGAGAGAATCTCATATGGCATTATCAAGAAGAATGTGGACAAGTAGACTTACTCCTCAGCTTGCTGAAGCTGCGGTCGAGCTCAGCCCGGCCCATCTCAAGCATGGCGGAGACCTGGTCCCCAGCGGAGGCAGCCTTTTCGAAGTAGTCTTGAACGGCGTCAAGAATCTCCTTCAAATCCTTGTGCTTGACCACCATTTTGGTCTTGTAGCAGTCGGAGGAAGTCGAAACATGGTCGGTCTTGTCTTTGCCGAGAGCACCTTGCTCTTTCTGCTGTTTTACAGGCTCTTCAATACCGGATCTGGAGGCGTAAGTTTCGGGCTCCCCATCTCCGTCGGACGAAGTGGTGGCAGTGTAACGGTCATGGTCGTCGCCCCATTCGCTGCAGTGAACTTCCTCGCGTTCGTGCTCGGTCTCGGCATCGTAGTCGCTTGGAGGATGATGCTGCTTCTGCCGCCGAGCTTTGCGTTCGAAGAACTCGGAGTCAGGGGGAGAGGGAGGGTAGAAATTCTCCCAGTTCCAGACGGAGGAAGCTTGAGAAGGAGAGCGAGAGAGAGAGGAGTGCTGACGCTGGTGAGCAGTTGGATAGCTAGTACTAGTCACAGGGGAGGAAGAGGGAGACGAGTCGGAGAGAATGTGAGGAAGCCTTGGCTTGCGGATTTGAGTGGCCTTCGGGCAAGGTACACGTGGCGCTTCGTGGTTGGAAGGGCGGAGAAAAACAGCTGGAGTGTTCTCAGAGACGGCGAGTGGCTCGCCGGAGGCGAAGGAGGAAAGGGCCGACCCAGTGAGACGGAGGGAGCGACAGTAGTCAGAGTGAGCGGCGGCCAAATGGTGACGAGCGTAAACGGCGTCCTTCATTAGACGGCGCCGCTCCTTGCAGCGACGGACAGCGTCCTCACTTTCGAGCTTGGAGGCTGTGCATCCCATGGCCAAACGCTCTTTTCTTCTCTCTCTCTCTGTCTTTTTAGCTTTTTTCAAAATTATAATTCTCCCTACCGAAAGAAAGAGAAAAAGGAAACAAGATATTTCAGAGACTGACCAAGTAGACAGACATGTTATTATTCTACAAAAAAAATGTAGTCCTTGTATCATAGAGAATATACAAACAAGAAAGAAACTGGGGACACGACGGGGGACCGGCCCACATATCTAGAAGGTGACAGGCCCATGGGCCTAAATTCACACAAACAAAATAACATTTCTTTATTTCAAACAATGTAGCCAACAAGTTCGTGTTTCCTTTGTTTTCTGCTCAACAGCTCTTTTAAGACGACTCACCATCAATGATCAAACCCATCATCTTCCGTCTATAACCCATCATCATTCCTAAATCCACATACAGCACTATCAGATTCTTACCCACCACCACTGGTTTTTCTCCAGCTGTAAATAGGTAGAAACTGACGTACCAGTTGCAATTGTTCAAAATTCTCCTCTTTTTCAAGGGGACAATGCTGATGAGATGTTCATTTCACCCCCAACTTCTCTTGTGAAACCGAAATCCCTAAATATTCCCTGCATTTTTGTAAATTTTTACAAAATTTAGGAAACTAATAAGCACAATTGGTTGTAAGATACTTGAGAGCATTCCTCATGTACGTACCATTGCATCATTCACAGCATATGTCACACAGTAATGTTCCTGTTGAAAACAAAACGGTCATAAAATGCTCAAGTGACTTACCCACAAATTCTATCAACTACCTACACGCAAGAAAATATAACGGACCACTGTCAATAATCTTTTTTTACTTTCCAATACATACATAGGTGCAAAATAAAGTTAATATAGTGGAGACAGACTTGCCTGCATCATGTGCCACTCTTCAAATTCGTCAAACAACTCCAGTCGCTCGATCCTAGAAACACAACTATCTTATTTAAAATAGTTTCCAAGAGAAGTAGGCTTTCTAATGAAAGTTCATCAATTGAAGAAACAAAAGAGACGAAAGAGGATAGAAAGAAAGAGGAAAAACAAAATATAGGCAGAGGTTCATCTTTAGAAAAAACAATGGAAAGCTCAAGAGTCACGGGTGGCAACATTTCTTAGGTACAGAGGAACTTTTCAAATAACATAAAAGCTGTTACATAATTTATAAGTACAGCACTGACCTGCGTTTTTCTTGAGTATCAACAAAACTACCATACACTTTTAGCATGTCCCAGGCAACAGCTCTCTGATAACAAAGAAGAGGGTAAAGATACAAAAGTTAGCCCTTCTTTCATCAAGCAATGCACGTTGTTCTAGCTACAACCAGCCATCAAGACCAAAACGAAAGACTGAAAACTGCATCTTCAAACAGAGATGGTTTGGATTTCATTATTATGTCACAACGAAAGCCTATTGCCAAATCATAAACGACAGTTATACAACAAACCTACAGTGTCCTATCATAGAATTTTGACAAGAATGTCTTTGTTAGATGACTTGAAACTAAAATTCTTACATATTTGCATTTAAAATTTATAGTCGCATGAATACAAACATCAGATTGCACTAAATTATCATAATATTTTAACTGTAAAGCACACCTGCCATCCATTGTCAAGAAACAATCTCTCCTTTGCAAGTAAAGTTGGTGATGCATCAATGCTTAAGAGTGCACACCCCCGACTCTAAAGAACAGGAACACCGTTAGCTTTCAGAATAAATTTTGTGAAGGTCATTGATCAATACAAGACGTATACAAGTGGTAATATTATGATATTAAAATGTTCAAATATCGCAAGTAAATTTGGAATAATAATACACATTCGTACCTCCAAATTTCTAATCATCTGATGTCCAAATGCATCATCTGGATGGATCTGCAAACAGAAACCCACCGGGTTAGACATAACAGCAGAAAGATTCATATCTGCTGTATTATGCAGACAGAGAAAAAAATCACAGTTGAGAAAAATGCCAGAAAACCTGCTCATATAAGAAAAAAACTGCAGTTGAAAACGTTTTTGACGCCCAATTCACGATGTCACGGCTTGAGTCAGGGTCCAAATATATCAAAACACATTCTGCAATAATAAATGTCGGCAGACTGATAATGATATTAGGGACCAAGTAGATTATCACCAGTCAGTATCTGTTACCATATATTTTAACCCCGGTAGAAAAAGAGGGTTGAGGGTTCAAAAAATGTCATAACAGTGAGTACCTTGGATCCATACCAGCGAAGGATATAACATCTCTTAATTTTGGTATATCACGCAGGTCAACTGGAAGTAACTTATAATGATCACTGAGCACTTGGCCTGCTTCTGCAGAGTTAAACAGCACAGCAAGTTTAGACTAAGCCACTAAAACTAGAAGCTAACGGTAAAAAGCAAAAGGAGGTTTCAATATAGCTTGTGCAAGCTGACAGAATGAACGATGTAGACAGATATCAGCATCATAAAGAAAATGATCATTCCACAATTTACATATGAATCTCACCGACTGAAATAGATGCATTTGCTCCTAGTTTGTCCCTGAGTTGGCTGGAGTTTTCTATAACAGCAGCCTTCTTACTAGTTACCTAACGTAAGAAGCAAATACATTTGGCATTAGACTCAATACACGTGATGAATACTTTGTTCAGCACTCATCCAGTAAAATCCAATCAGTTACATATGAATTACATAAATAGTACCTCCTTAAAATCCAGTTCCACGTACAAATTGGGCCCTTTCCCCTCATCCTACAAAATGAAAAAAAATGAGAGAAATAAACCAAACTACAAATACAAATAAATTGAAAAGGAAACAAAAAAGGACGCACCAGCAACTGAAAATACGTAGTATCAAAACCAGCTCCGAGTGACAGTATCTGTTTCTTCGCTTGAGCTGGTTCATTAGAAGTCGCCCCGCTTTCTAGAAATTGAGCCATAAGCTTTCGGAAGGCAGCCCAACGGGAAAAGTAACCTAGGGAAATCGAAACCAGTAGTGTCAGCTCCTCCAAACAGGAGGCAGGTACATATCAATGGCGGAAATGAGACATACCTCGATTAATTATAGGAGATCTGCGAACAGGCCTTCTCACAAAGAGATGAACATAATCGTCTTTCATATATCCCTTTTTGACACAGGACCTTTAAAAATTCATATCATATCAGCAATCTTATCATCTTATCTGTGCTCATACCAGAAACTAAACAAACACAGACGACGAATCACGGGAGTGTAACAATACCAATCTACGGAAAAACCAAGTAGAAGAGAGGTAGCTTACAATTTACTGGCGGATGCATCGTCGTTCGTAGCCTGAACCGCCGCTCTGTTGCTGCGAGATTCTGCCGGCGGAGTCGCCATATCTTCCCAAGTCGTGCCTCTTGGTCGCTGTTAGCAAATGCTTAATCTCCAGGTTGCTCTTCCGGGGTGCTAAACCCTCTGATAAGGAGGATTCTGTTTGGACCCAGTTGGGCTTTTCTATATGAGATCAAACGAGATGTTTTGAGCCTTTGCCCAGTAACATAAAAGTGGGAAAAAAAAAACATAATCTACTTTTATCTCTGGACCAATTATTTCTCTGCACTTAGAAAGATGATAAGCAAGATAAATTTATATCATACATATTTATCTTTACTCTATGATTTTTTATATGTTTACCATTTAGTGCTTCAGTTCTTTGCATGATAATGAGGTGTTAACTCCAATTTTAGTCGCTTGTATTTTTGAAATTTTTCTAAATTAGTTTTCCTATATATTTTACTTTTGAGAAAATCAAAGTCGTTTTTATAAAGTACCTTTTTAAGTATTTTATACAATTTTAAATAAAGGAATATAAGATCTTTAGATGATAATGAAATGTAAATATTATCAACAAGAAAATTTTATTATATAAATTTGAGAAGCTGACATGCGTCAATTTTTTGAAAAAGTTTATTATATAAACTTTTTTAAAAATAAATAATTAAATAAATAACCTTTACTTTTTATTTTCAATATTTTATTTCCTTAATCAAAAAGGAAAACCAACATTTTTTTTTTACTTTTTCGTCTTTTACTTATATAAGTTTACACATATTTTTCAACAAAGTTAAATATTTAAAATTAATCTCAAATTAAAGTTTAGTTATTCATTTAAATATATAATGAATTAATTTAAAAGAAAATTAGATAATATATTTTTGAAGAACCGTATATTTATTTAACTACTCACATAAATTATTTCCTTAATCAAAAAGGAAGCCTAACAAAAAAAAAGAGAACAAAATAATTTATAAAGTAGATAAATTTTTACTTTCCATTTTATTATAATATATGTTCAAATATATTAATGAAAAACAAATAAACTAGAATTTGAATATGATGATTCTCAAATTGGTTACATATAATTGGTACAATAAAAGAAATGGTTAGAATTAGTTACTATTATAGGATTTACGAATAAAAAATAACACATCTTAGACAAAGATATTGAAATAAATGTTTTCTCCATAGAATAAACGTAGTGTGTAAATGATATTTTTCAGTGGGAAGAAATTATATTTTACTTTTCTTAAATAGAAAATATCAAAACAAGAGGCGCAAATCCACTCACATAAAGTTGTTTTTATCGAAACCAATATTTATACACAAATACGGATTCAGAAAAGTGAAGATGGCGATGGAACTTCTACTGAAGGTTGAAGATGGATGAGAATCCGTAGAGAGAAACGAGGATGTATAACTGTGACTAATAAGTTAAAGTGGATTTATTTCATTAATTAGACATTTCACAGTTAGTTACTAAATGTCAAAAGGATGTTTCCTCCATAGAAGAAAA
Source organism: Cardamine flexuosa (assembly GCA_963555745.1). Classification (NCBI taxonomy): domain Eukaryota; kingdom Viridiplantae; phylum Streptophyta; class Magnoliopsida; order Brassicales; family Brassicaceae; genus Cardamine; species Cardamine flexuosa. The sequence goes on from OY743214.1 coordinate 37,706, forward strand.
ATAAATTGGAAATGATTTCTCCCAAAAAGAAGAAGTTGAAATAAGAGGCAAAAATTTACTCGAGAGAGTTGATTCTAGCGTAACCTTGAACACATATATGGATCAAACATATTCGGCTATAGTTTTTGAAACAATAATTAAAATAAAGAGTTGGTGATGGAATGGCAGAGATAGAGAATGATGTCACATAACACCATGAGAAAATAAATGCAATGGATTATAGCGAGTGAAATGTGAGAGATATGTTTGAGATTATTAACCAAACAGAACTAAGACTTGCGGGTTTGGTTAACCAATCAGTTAAGATGAATGAACCAATCGATTTTTTAAAGGGTTCGGAAAACTATTCGATTAACCATTTATTAAAAATTCCAATTTTCGAACCAAAATATTTTAATCATCATATTTAGTATTAATTAATTAAAAATATATACATATTTACATAATTATAATGTTTTTTAATCAATTTAAAAGTTGAATTTTAGTAAGAAGTTACAGTATAAAATTCTTTCAAGAAAAAGTATGAAATCATTTTTTAGATAATAATTACAAATCATGGTTTTGAGTATTGTAAATAATAGTATTGATAATGATAATTATTATTTTCTTAAAATAAAACTATTTCTTCTAAATAAATAAATTTAAAAATAATACCTGCCTAACAGGCGGGTTATAATTTAGTTATTATATATATTAATTGTGAATTAGGGAGAATTTGACAGATATGAGAGTTATTCTTTAACAAAAAAAAAAGACAGTTATTGATTTAATCGTAATTTAAAACTGAAGAAGAAATAGACACGTCACATCAAATTCCGTAATATAAAAAGAGGATAAAATAGTAAAAAAAAGTAGAAGAAGGAATTGTGGTGTGGAAAACCCTAAAAAGCAGAAATCCAGTGGTTGATTCGGTGATTGAGAAGACGATGGATATGGAGCAGAAGCAGGCGGAGGTAATCGATCTGCTCGTGAAGCGAGCTTCTACTTGCAAAGGCGAGGATCTGGTGTCTATCATCATTGAAGCTACATCGCATCCTTGTCTTTTCGCCTTCTCCGAGATTTTGGCTCTACCCAATGTTGCCCAGGTCTTCTCCAGATTTTGTTTCTTGCGCACCTTAATTTTTGATTGTTAATGATACAATTGTGAGACCTAACTCCACGATCTAGGGTTTTGACATACCTCTCTCAATGTTTAATTTAGGTGAATTAGAAAATAGGAACGCTAGGTTTTTGTTCACATATATATTTGTTTTTCTGCTTGTTGGGTAAACTTTTGCTGTGCATAAATCAGTTGTTCTTAATAGGTTTTTGGTAATTGGTCTCTGAAACCGTTAACATGCATTGATGCAGCTTCAAGGAACCACAAATTCTGTGTACCTGGATCTACTACGCTTGTTTGCTCATGGCACCTGGAGTGACTACAAATGTACGTCTCTTTTTCTAGCTTATGACTTATGAGCCTGCCTGTCTCTTTTTTTTATTTTGTCAATTTCTTCTTTATCCAAATTCTAGGCAATGCTACCCGTATTCCACAGTTGGCTCCTGACCAAATTCTCAAACTGAAGCAGCTAACTCTACTTACCCTTGCCGAGTCTAACAAGGTATATTTGTTTTGATATTTGGCCTCCCACCAGTTTTACTTTTTGTTCCATTGACGCCCCTGTTTGGCTGTCTCAATGTCTTCCCCCATCATCTCATTCTGCTTGTTAACTTTTTTATAGGTATTGCCCTATGAGACACTCATGGCAGAGCTAGATGTTACCAATGTTCGTGAGCTCGAAGACTTTCTTATCAATGAATGCATGTACGCTGTGAGTAGTCTTTTCCATTTCTCTCCCTTTTTTTTCTTTCTGAGTAAACCCAATCTTTATTTACCAGCAAGTTGCACGGGCAACTAACTGTGACAATGCACGGTGCTTATTTTTTTTACAATTTACCAGGGTATAGTTAGAGGAAAACTGGATCAGTTGAAAAGATGTTTTGAGGTGTGTTTTGTGTCTCATTCTCCTGTATAACCATTGTGCTTTGTTTTTATACTTACGAGTGCCTCTATATTCGTCATATATCTGGCAAATATGCAGGTTCCATTTGCAGCTGGTAGGGATCTAAGGCCAGGACAACTAGGGAATATGTTACACACTTTGTCAACCTGGTAGTTTTCTTCTATCCTTTGATCCCAGGATTTCTAATTAAAAGAAGTCGTACATGATGTTAGAATATCGTCTGTTAATGTGTTGGGGTAAATTGATATGTAGGTTGAACACGTCAGAAAATCTGCTTGTTTCCATTCAAGACAAGATCAAATGGGCCGACAATATGAGCGAGATGGACAAAAAGCATCATAAGGAAGTAGAAGAAGGAGTAGAAGAAGTGAAGAAGTCTCTGTCCATGAAGGTCAGTAATACATTTCATGGGCTTGGTTGGAGGCCGCTGTCTTATATCTAGAGAGAATTATTATAGTGGGTATTAATAGCTTAGGTTTATGTAAGGGGGGAGGGTACGAACTCCATAAAGAAATCTCTCAAGGTCTTTGAGCTTTGCAAGTCCAGTACTATGAATAGATTAAAAAATGATGTTTCTAAATATTGAGCGAATCTGTCAGTCAATTTCTTTTCACCATTTGTGGAGAATCTTACATGTTGGATGTAAACATTTATTATTATGAAGTTTGAAAGAAAAAGAAAACAATCATAGCGGGTACTGTGTTAAATTTTGTAAAGTGTTAAAAGATAGAGGTAAGTAAAGTTTTTGGAATGCAGTACTTGGTTGTTGTGTGAGTGTGGAATAAAATGAAAAAGGTTCATTTGGTTTGATGTGTTTGAAATGTGATTGAGAAGGATGGTGGTCGATGTGGTCTTACTTACATTGTGGGCAGGGGGATGTTGACATGAGAGGTAATAAAGACATGTTTGGGGAACCAAGTGGAGTGATGGACTTCGAAGAGGATGGAATTCGACCTAAGAGGTAACGATTGAGCTATTATGATACAAAGTGTGAGATGAAAACATACAACTAAAAAGGAGATGATACCTAATAACACGCATACATGTTTGGAATGCAGGAGGAGACATCCGGTCGCAAGATAGAAGAGTAGATTATGATGAATTTTAGTGGCGGATTTTTCAGCTTGTATAAAATCCCACAACCTCTTGTTATGTCTTGATTTCCTTCGTATTAACAGATTTGGTGCATCTTCTTCGCCCTAGTATTTGTATTTTTTTTTTGAAAAAAAAAGAGCATAGAATCTGAAAGGATTGTGGAATTCAGAAATCATCGAGCAAAACCAGGCGCTGGTATCATATGGAATACATGCCTTTTTGGTTACCCTTGGCAGACCCAATCCATCATCATTGTTGATGAGATGAAGGAAGTTGAGTAATTAACACAATTTCCCATTTTCGCATATATTGGGTGTTAATCTCCCTCCCAGCCTTGGCGCAAAGACCTTGGATCATACACTTTAAAATAAAGAAAGATGTGATCTGCTCCACTCCAACTCTTGAGGATTCCCAACTGTAACCACCGGCGACAGTGCTGATCAATTTGGAATAGGAGTCGAGCTTCAGAGCGTAAGTGGAAGGAGGTCGAGGGAAATGACATTCAGAAAGGCCATGATTGTCTTACTTCTTCCAACGACATAATCTTTTTGGGACCCACTGCCAAACACATACCTGGACGGATTAGATATAGATGATTGAAACATCAAAATTCTCTTAGAAAGCAATAATGTGTTTGTTGCAGCCATAACTATTATAAGAGAACAATTGTAATTGTTTTTAAATTAATCTTTGAAATAAAATAAAACTAATGCGACTCCTGAAACCTCTACTGTATTGTTACAACATAGCGTCAAAAATACGCCTATACATGTACAAATTCAAAGGTAGAGCTAATGAGAATTGTCCGAGACCCAACCAGAGACCATTCCCTCGTCCACGGGCTTGAGTCCACCACAGGATCTGGCAACAGATTCAAAGAGTTTCTCAATCTCAGGCGCACACCTGATGAAAGCTTGTTTCCAGAAGCCATATCTTGGATTCTTGATGAGCTCAATGAATGTGATTAAGAGTCCCCATGGATGTGGCCTGTTTACAATTAGCCTTTCCAACAACACTCTTGTTATTTGCTCCTGTATGATCTCCTGTTTCATTCATGCCAATAATCAGATTCCCTATTTTCATATCTCTACACAGCTCTTGAAAAGCAAAGCAACCTTACCTGGTCAGATTCGAAGAAAAGATAGAGCATGATGAAGGAGAAGTAATGTGTGTGGTTGTTGGGATATCGAAGCTGATTGGCAATTGCATTTAGGAATAGGTACCGCCCTTCGGTATCAAGTTCCATACTTAAATACTTAAACATCTGCAACGCCACAACATTTTGAGCCTGTGTCTCACCTGCCTGTAGCTGCTGAATAGCCTGTTGTATCACATGTCGGTATTCTATTAGCACATCCATTTTAAGATCAAAACCCAAAACTCATCAACTATGATGATGGATTAGACTCATACCTGCATTCCTGTATATAGCACAAGTGAATTGATTAAAGGTACACTGTAACGGGTTCCAGCTGAACTAGCCTCGCTGGACGAGAGAAGTAGCTTCTGCTTCAACTCACTTAGGAAAGTTGAATTCTGTTGCCTCGACTGCAGAAAATAATTTATAATCTTCTTAAGAATAATCTTAGGAATCCAAACAGAGGATAAGGCATATGAAGAATTAGGTGTTCCATTACCGTGAGATACTCATCCACGTCATTCTTCATTTGCTTTGCTTTTAGCGCTGCGTCAACCTCGGAAAGGATACAGGGAGCTTCTACTATCTCTGGCAGCAAATCAATCTGCAAGTGAATACGATATATCAGCCTACAATGAATATTGGTTCTTCAGAATTATGAACATGCTGTGCTCTCCACTATCATTATTCATCTCAAACCTTCAAATTTGGGGTAGAAGGATCGGGAAGCCTCATGTTTCGGGGAAAGGAACTGAGAATAATATTCCGCATTTGTATGCAACTTGAAGGAATCACATCACAGAAAGTAAAATGATAATCACAGAGGAACTCCGGAAAGTCGTGAAGCAGCACCAGTAGTACTCTCAATGTCCCTTTGTATAGGAAATGAACCTAGGTAATTAATAAACAAACAAGAGAGAGAGTACTTTAAGTTACCATCGACTATATCCTTAGTGTACAATGCAAAAAATTACAGCAGAGAAAAAGGTACAAACCGGTCCCCCAAGTTCAGCATTTCTCAAAAATGGCTCAAGAAACTGGAGCAAGTCCACCAGCAGGCGTTGAACATATGGCCAACCCTTCTGGCCATTTACTGTCAGTAGTTTGGGCATGAAGCTTCTGTGGCTGACCAACTCTAGCCAAGCAAAGCTGGAAATTTTAAAAGAGCCTCAGTGGAGCAGAAAAATATAAAACACAATTCATCAATAAAAGAAAGGTACTTGACTGCCCTAATAGTTCCTGAAATATTCCACACATGGGGAGAAACAGATTTCTGTCCTAACCTGAAAGCAGGAATCTTAAGAGGCTGCAAGGCGTGGAATGTGTTGGCAAAGGCTGTGAGAACCTGCAACAATGCGATGCATGTTAGTGATAGTAATAAATAGCATTTATTTCAAGGAAAACAAAACGCACCTGAAAGTTTGCACCGTCAGTCCCAGGATCAAGCGAAGTCAAGTCCAGCAGAAAGTTGATGAACAGTCTAAAATATGGCTTTGGATTAAGTGATGTTTTCTTATCGTCTGCGTCCTTTTGAATAGATCTCACAGTGACAGCCATGATCTGAAACCAGTAATCAATATCAATCCCATTCACATTTTTCACCAGTAATAGTAAAAGTAGTGTATGTCCCCTAACCTCCGAAAGAAGAAACAACTTGCTGCAAGACTCTTGTTCAGGGAAATACTAAACAAACAAAAAAAAAAAAGCTTAGCCGGCAATGAATTTTGGGCTTTAATTATCCACATTGCACGCAATAAAATTCATGAGCACTTGTTTACCTTCAAGATTGAAAAAACAAGATTTGCATACATATCGATGATAAGGAATGATGGACTCTGAGCTTGTTGAGGAGATTGCACATCACCAGAACTAATATCCTCAGAAGATATACAATGAGCAACAGAAAGTTCCTAAAGATATTAACACAAAAGTTAATCATGAGGCCGAAGATTTTGAAAGTACTGATGTCAAAAAAAGTTTTAAAGGTGAAATCACCAGAAGAGTTCGGAAAAAACTCTGTGTTGTATCATCTCCCTTAAGTAGTCCATTATGATGCAATTGCAAGACATATTGTGAACAAGTGGATTCATTTGCACCGGGTGGTGTCTCGCAGATTTGATACCACTTTTTAAAAAGCAAGGACACCTGCCGAAACATACAGACCAACACAAAATTAATAATGAGCAGCACTTACGAGAGATATGCATATATGTAAGAACAGATATATGTATATATTGGAGAACACAGATATTTCAGATTAATGCAATTCCAAATTAAACAACACAAACGCAAGTCCCTTCATCCATACTGAAGTAAAGGCATGCAGAAAATTACCCGATTCTTGAAACCCGCAGGATCTGATTCCCCATATTCCAAGTTGGTATTCTCCTCTATGTTAGTGGTGGTATTGCACGCAACCTGAAAACAGAGCTAACATGTCAAATGAATGTACAGTCTGATTACAAGCAACATTAAGAAATGAAATAATCTGAAACCTTTTCATCCTTTGATTGCCTATCATTGTTCTCATATCCGGTTACACTATCCGAGAGACCAGCTGTGTTAGTAACTGGATTTCGTATGATGTCTATTAGCTGTTGCAATGACTCGGGAGATCCGGATTTTGAGGCAAGCTACAACCAAAACAAGAATCAAATTGCAGTTGCGACAAAATTTCTTAAATATGGGAAATATCAGCATACAAACAATATTTGAATGGTTTATTTTAACGTAACCATATCTGTCAGTTAATGTTACCAGCAGATTTGAGAATAAATAAAAATATTTGAACCTAACCTCTAGTATGGCTAGCCAAAATATCATGGACCCGAAATCAGATCTAAATATAGGGTGTGCAGAGTTCCCAGAACTGGGCCAGGATATTTTGATAAATATAGCCTAGATCCATTTTCGTATATAATAATTTTAATATGTACAAGATTGTGTAGTACTTTTTAGAATACCTCTGATAAATCTATTCTAAAATGTTTATAAATATCAATTTGAAATTGGTTATATATTAATTTTTCACTCCTAATCTCTAGTTGTATTTATTCACACCCATTAATTGTTATATTTTATAAAAGAATAATAAAAAATAGAACAAGAACATAAGAGACTGCAACACAGCAAACGGAGAAGAATGTTAAAATTGTAACCTTTGCCAGCGCATCAACAACACTGTGGAGCTCTGAAATGACACTCGACTCCTCAGTGACCAAGGATTGGAGTAGAGAAATAGCAAAGTCAGTTGCGCTCTCTGCACAGCAAACAACAACAAGTAAGACGCGTTCCATTACCAAACAAAACAAGTACAGAAGGACATAAACAAATATAAATATATGTCATTCAGCATACTGTTTCTCCCTCCATCAAGATGCTTCGCCATGTGGACATTGTACTCCGCTAGGTTAAGCAACTCGCGTTGGATAAGACCGATAGTAATATCTTTGTTAAGCTTCCGCTCCTCCTCTGAATAAATCACCTGTGTCAAGAAGTTTGAAGGAAGTTACTTAAAATCACCTATCTCAAGAAGTATCGAAGAAAATTAGTTATAACAGGAATGCGAAACAAATCTTGTATCCATAACCCTTTAAGGATAGTTCCTGTCATATTTTATCAGTTCACAAAAGATATAAATACTTAGATGTTGAAAAAGCTGTAAGCATACCCAGCTAGTGAGCTCTTTAACGACACGCTTGCAAACATCACGAATGGCCACGAGAATTGCTAGGTTAGCACTGACGTGAAGGCTACTTGAAGCATTCTCATAAAGAGCCTTGAAAGCTTTTTGAGCAACAGCAAAAGCTGCTTCATCTCTGCTTATACATCTGAGGATAATTTCAGGAACTTCGGAAACTACTTCCTGAAAAATCAATGACAACTGAACCAGTTATTGAATTGATATTGGATTAAACCAATTAGTTCACATAATTTCATTAGTTTCTAGGTGTATAAATGGATAATGATTCAGCACTACGAAATAAAATACCTGAATTTCATCATCTCCTGCATTGCTAGTCACTAAGTCCTCCATCTGAGACATTTTCAAGAGGTCAACCACATATAGAGCAGCCACAATAAATGCAGCAGTAACGACAAAACAGAATAGCCACTTTACTAACCTTCTGAGTAACAATTTGATACTTATCCAGTGCATCTCTCGTGGACAGAGAAGGTTGTGTGGTATTATTTCCACCAAGTCGCTCCATGGTAGTAGCTGAAGTCGATGTCTGCAGTGATGTTCCAGTTTCCTTGGGTATAAAAAAGAAGCAAAGCTTAGTAATTCAATACAAACCTTAGCGAGTCAAATTTTGAAAACAAAGTATATCTCACTTTCATAGCAAAGTCAGAGGATTCAACCAGGTCCGATTCAGAAGTTAAAAGAGATTTAGAAAGTTGAAAACCGGCAGTGTCACCAACTGGATCAACATGGGAGCTTTGAACACAGGAAAAACGAAATGTCAACATATCAGCTGTCAAATACGAAGGAAGAAATGAGAGCAGGATCATCAATCTGCGAAAACAACGCACCTCAAAAGTGAGACTGGAGAAGATTCAAAACCCTCCACAGAAATATCTGATGGCCGAGAGACCATATCCATCCGAGCATTTCCAGCACTAGACAAAAATTCAGAAGAAATTTTTCCCGATACTGAATTATAACCACTTCCAAGGGCAACGTCGCCAGATGAGCTTGACGCAGCAGATAAACCATGTGAGGTCTGGGTTGACGGCTTTTGCCAAGGATGCTGAACGAAGTCCTGAAAATGCATACATCTCGCTTAGTCATATACTCATACAAAACATACCAGTGGAATCTACCCGTTAAAAGCAGCACCTCATAAACTCGCTGCTGAGACAGGGAGAGGTGTCCAGGTTTAGGGCGGAGGGATTCAGGTATAAAATTGGCAGAATTTTGTGATAGCATGTTTGGATCAAAAAAGGAGGATCCAGCACCATCTCTATGCTTTCTCCGTAAAACCAGTTGCTGCGCAATGTCCGCATCGATAGTTTGTATTGCCTGTACGAACGAAGATATAAAATATCATCGAACTTTATAGTGAAGCTCAATCATAAAAATAAGTAACAAGAAGGAATTATCCAGGGTAAATGGGAGTGCCTACGCTCCAGTTTAAATCTGTTCCGAGGTTTTTTCAATCAATAAAACTAAAAACTGAAAGAGAAATTAAAAATCAAGACCTAATATCCAACACAAACCTTCTCTGTAGCTGCCTGTTCAATGGCAGCACAACCCAAATCAAGGTTGTCATTGGTGACAAGCTGCACAATTTGTTCAAGAGATTCATTTACAATATTCAGACCCTGGAGCGAATTCCGTAGATGACCAGATATTGAAGTGCGCAGGGGTTCCTACAAATACGAGACAATGCACAAAAAAAACAATATAGGGTTGGTTTGTTTATTGTGACAGGGTAGAAATATTTTAGCATGAATGTGTACAAGATGTAAACAAAAAGCTTAAGAATCTTAAGAATGCAGCCTTCTAAGCAAGAAAAACCTTGCATGTCACATGAGCCAAACTCCCAGCTAAACTTGCGACCATCAAGTGAGCTGCATTATATATGCGTGCCTCATCTGGTTCAAGGGCATAATCCTGGAGTCAAAAAAAAAAAACCTACAATTTATATACAATAACAAAACCCATGAAGATTTTTTGCTTGGAACACACCAAAAAGGGATGCAACAAAATACACATATATACTGCAGATCTAAGCAAGACATTGATGATAAATGAGAATCAAGTAATTTTAGCTGTCGAGTGAAAAGCAATGGATAAAGAATGGGATATAAGAAGAGTGCCTAAAGCAAGGGACTCAAAAAACAAGCAACGTAAACAAAACAAGAAAAGAAAAAAAAACAGACAAGTTTAGATTGGCCAACCTTCAGCACAAGCTCTTTTGTTGTTTGGCATGCAATACAAACACTTCGCTGAACAATACCAGACACAATCTCTTTGATAGCTCTGTCCATGGCAAGTGGTACGACTCTGACAGAGGATAAGAGTTTAGTATGTAAAAAAAATACCTTCACCACCGATACAAACAAAATGATTTCACCAGTAGGAGACCATCAGTTACAAACCTCTGAAACGGAAAATGCATACCAAATCCGCTTAATTTCTGGTTGATAACAACATGATTTCCAATGTTGGGAAGTGCTGCTGACAACTGCTGGCCAGCACGATTACAGTAGAAAGTTTTTGAGCTAAGCATGTAATAATAACTTTGACAGAAAATGAAAAAAAAAAAAAAAGTTGTACCTGACTAATAGAAAACAATGGGGATGGAGTTGACTGGAACAGTCCTTGAGGTGACGGGAGCTGATCAGACAAGCCGAGAGTTGCCACTTTTTCGTCTTCCATCAAAGTACTAGTATAAGCACGTTGAGGGGCTACATACTAAAAAGAAAAAGCAAGAGGCTAAATATCGTTGATAACTAAAAAGTGACACTAAAGGTCGATTGCAAAAAATAAGTTAACATAAAATAACCTGTGATAATAATTTCGACGGAACATCTGTATTAGGTGAACTTGCAACATCAAGAGGTAGGTCTATTTGCTTATTTGTCTTAGGCTCCGGAATCATCTGTGGTTGAGATATATGTGTTACCCCAAGATCTTTGTTACTAAAATCAGGATTCCCTTCTACTTCTCTCTTTCGATCTTTTAGAAGGGAAGTCGGCGCTACATCCTTCAAATCAACATTAAGGTTCTTGAATAAAACCTGAAGAGAGAGACGAGATGAGAACAAAACATTGAATAAATAAAAAGAAAAGATGTAAAACAACTCGTTGATGCTCAAGAGAAACAATAATCCTTTTAAAATCCTTCTTACAACCAGATACCTCTATGTCAAACTTCAGATTCATTTTTAGGTTTGGCATTGAATAGATCTCAGCAAGCAACCCAAGTATAGCCATAGTCCAAGGATTGGGAGGCTGATAGGCAATACTCTTTAGGCAAGGCTCCAAAACCTGCAGTAACCGCAAATTAGAACTCAAGACATCAACCCTAGAACAGCTAGGAAAACCATCACAAACCTTTGAAGTGAATGGAATAACTGCTATCATCAACCCTTTTTCATATGCCTGCAAATGAAGAAGAAAAAACAAATTTTACATTAACAAACTGACACACAGTTAATACAAAAGAATGAGAATTTTTTTGAAGGAAATAGCACAAATACCTCCATAATCAAAGATTTTGGATCTATTTCTCGCGCCCTTAAAACGCAATTCCTTCCGATGGTCAACTTTCCAAGCCAGCTGCCTAAATTTTTAAGCAGAGACCGCTCCTCCGAACTTGACTTTATGAGCTCTGAACCCAAAAGGACCTGCAAAACCAAAGTAATTAAGGAACTAAAAATTTGCTAAGCAAAAAGCACACTCATGGAAGCAAATCGTTTATGTGAAGTAATATTTACCTTGCAATTTTCGTAAGTATTTTGAAGTATCTCCTTGAACAAAAGCTTGGAATCAACTTTGTCCAAGAACTTCAGGTACAAATCGTGAAAATTCGGCTCAATGCTTGCTCTATTGGGTAAAAACACGTGAGAAAACAATAAGAAGAGAAGACAGAAAACCTCACATAAAATGCAAACATAAACACACAACTATCAGTACCTTTTCATAACCATATACTGTGCGAACCAAGGGTAATACTGTTGAGGCAGAATTTCAGCAAACTCTTTCCCTTTAGATTCAATGTTCGCTGTAGAAATATTATTGATTATGAAAGAAATTTTGTCCTGAACATCTGAAGGTGGAGCCTGGAAATAAAGACAAATTCTTGTCATTCATACTAAAGAGTAGACAGTTGGCACAATGAAAATTCATTATGCAATGTAATCAAAAGCAAATAATTCTGACTGTAGATGCACAGCATAGCAAAGTACCTCTATTGCGCTTTCCCTTCTTTCTGCTGCTGCAACCAGGGTTTCTATGTTCAAAGCAGAGCCAAACCCTGTGATAGTCAAATATTAGTAACGTGTCTTCTCTTGACAGAAAAAGAACTATAGTACCTGTCATATTTCAAGAAATAGTTATAAGACTAAGTGGACTGGAGATTACTTTGTGGAGTGGCGCCACGTGGTGGACGAGCAAATCCAGCTGAGGTTGATGAAGAAGTTGCAACGCCAGGATTCTGCAAGAATAAGTAGCAAGATGAAATGAAAAATCCTACCAAACACATAAAACAAAATACGAGAGAAAGGCATCACCTTAGGGATGACAGAAACATCGACTGAAGAGGTAGATAATGAAGGCAGCAGTGGCTTTGGCTCGTTAGACAGAACACTTGGTACTTTGCTGCGATCATCAATATGCAACTCATTTTTCTGTTGAAGCTGTACAAGAGAAGGAAGCTGTACTGCAGATTGGCCAATTCCAGAACCACTCAACTGCCAATGAAACAAAAAAAAAAAAACAGAAACAAAGAGTTAACTGTCTTCTCACCTGAAATTTTCAGGAAAGTCAATTTAAGGTCGCAAAAGATATAAGCCAACCTAGACCACAAGAAGCTTACAGTATTTCATATTCCAGCTAAAGAGCTAAACATGAAAGGGCATGACACTAAAAATAAAAAAGAATCAAGTAATTTTATTTCCCCTTTTCAATAGATAAATCTAGCAAATCCAATTTCATTCCTGATTGTTCATCAAAATGAAGATATTCGCAGAATCAACTTACAGGAAGATATAATAATAGCTAACAATGGCAACGCAAGTAACAGAGTCAGTCAAAAGAAAACTTCTATATGAAAAATTTACCTCGCCATTTCCAGGGAAAGACTGCGAGGGACCAGGGTGCGAAACAGAAGCATCTGATTCTAAATTACCAGATGAAATCCTTGAAAGTGCTTGTTCAATAACAGTGACTAACTCAGGGTGGGCGCTACGCAGATGAGATATTTGCAAAATATGGTTGCAGTACTGAGGCAATTCAACCAGACGATTCACAAACTGTTCCAGAGCTTTGCTTCCAAACAGAAACATCTGCAAGAATCAGGAAAGAAAGAAAATGACAGATCTCTCCCAGTCAAAATCCAGGAAAAAGAAAAATTGACAAAAGTATCCATACTTTTGAATCTGCAGGTTTGCGCAGAGAATCCAAGACTAGACGCAGGGCCATCCCCAGTGTGAGGGAACTTATAAGCTGGTGCTTGATAACAGAACCTGAAATTTGTAAATTCACAGCACATTCAAGATAAGTAAGGAAACCAATACAATTTTGAAGAAGATATCAAACAATATGTCACTGATAATTTTCAAATTTAGGAAATCATTTGTAAACACCATTATCTTGAATGTCAAACTTGCTAACGAGTTGCCCTAGTTATAGCACGCTAATAAGTGTTAAGGACTAGACACAATAGTATAAACACTTAAATGATATCACAGTATCCCACAACTCACCAAAGAGGATGGAGGCTGTTTTCAGTTGTCTCTCCGGATACTTGGGAAAAAAACGATATTCCTCGAACAGATTAGCAATCATGCATTCAAAAATTAATTTTTCCCTGCCCAAAAAAAACCCATGATTTTCTTTATGCACGAGGAGCCTCGCAAAAATGGAGAGAAAACTCTAATTTCGCAAATATGTATGGTTAGTTATTATCAAACCTCTGAACCAAAGAGTCCTTGTATCGGGAAAGCATTTGAACCATTGCATCAACAGTCAACTGACCAGAAAACATTTGATGGAAGTAAGCGTTTGCTTCTGCCTCAACATCATCTCCATATGCATTGGCAGCTGATGAATCTTTAGCCTCACCATTCTGCAGTTTTGAATTACACTCTGAAATTGCTGCATTGACCTTTTCTATCTCTTCAACCAGTTGAGATGAAGTAATCACATTATCATGAGCTTTCAAAACCTGCAATACATGTTCAAACAAATTAACCTCAGTTGATATGATGCAATAGAAGAGCCAAAACGAAAAAAAAAAAAAAAAACTAACTAACTTTCAAAAGTGAAGACGTTGCATCCAGATGAAGATCTGATAAAGGATCAGAAGGATGAAAATGTTTAGAAGTAAAATCTTCAGATTCGTTAAAATGCACATTCTTGAAAAATTTGAGACACTCCTGAAATATTAACAGCATAAATTTGAAAGGTTAGATACCATCTTCTCATCTCTAAGAAAATTAAAGTAATAGAACTTTAATCGTGAAAAAATATTACCTCAGCAAAGAGGTCCTTATACACATATAGACAGTTTGGCACCCAGTTCTCAATGTCCAAAAAACCTCTCAGTGAGGCAAGGACTGCCAATCTGATACTGAATGACACTGGAACTGATTCTAAAACAACAGATAGAATCTGAAATAAATATATAAAGAATCCAATGATTAGTTAATAGACACAGAGAAGTTGTTGTAAGATTAATACACGTTTAAAAGAAAAAACACATTTGAAGGAGATGTAGCGAGCCCCGTGTTAGACAATTTTATTACAACATATTCACCTTGAGCTCATGGCAGATTTCAATTATTCGTAGCATGCTGTCTGCTTTAAGATTTTGGGCATCTAAAATCCCCCAAAGAAAAAGTTCTGCATTCTGATGCCAGAGATTAAGGATAAAGCCACTATCCTGAGAATTCGTTATTATCACTGGGAGAAGGGCAGAAACCACCTCTCGCTGTATGAGATTGTAGGCAGTCTGCAACAACAGAACTTAAATATTTAGCCAACCAAAATAGTCAAGATTACGTGCCATATATCATCAAATTCCAGTTACGGAGAATTACTTTGATGTGTGTCATTCCAAGAAGCAAGGTTCTAGGACAATGTGTGAGTGGATACTGGAGCAACGAACTAACTAAAAAAGCGTGACCTCTCTCAGCCAGTTGGCATAGCACATCTAAGAGATCAAGAGACAGCCATGCATGATTGGAAAGTCCTAATTGTTGCTCAAGGCCGTGCATGTTATCAATATATACCTAGAAAACAGCTGTCAGAATAGCGAAAGAATCAAAGAAGAACAGCTATAAAAACAGCTGTCTGGTATCTCACCAGCTTCCTTGGAGAATGCACAAAGGTGAATACTTCTGGTGGGGCTGATATTGCGTGCTTAAGAAAGGATAATTGGCCTTCCATGTTTTTCCAGACAGAAGCACATACAGCACCAAGAGGAAAAGGCTCCTGCAAGAATCAGTTTAGCACCCTCAAGCAACATAGGAAGTGAAAGAAAAAATAAAAAAAGAAGTAAACATTTGAACAGTCAAATTAGATAGTATGAGAACACACCTTGCAGGCAGTTTTATAGAGCTGCATAAAAAACGAGAAAGACTCCATATTAGGGATGTCAAATCCATCATGGTCAAGATTCTCGATTACTTTTCTCCAGCTTGTGCCAGGGGCCTGCTTTTGCATAAAAAATTAAGAGCATGAATTAAGTAACATTTAACAAATAAGCTAGATTACGTTGATAAAAGAGGAATAAACATGCAAACAAGTCACAAAAAGATTAATGCAAAGACTGAAATGAAATGCTGAAGCTTACAATGATATTGATTGGACAAAGTAGAAAAGTTTCAAATAACTTACAAGCTGCTTGATTGTTTCAACCAGAATATCAACATTCCATGGCCTGGGCGGAAGTTCAGTTGAAATGGAGCAATCAAGGGCCAAACTGAATGTTGAAAAGGTGGTGTGGTTATCTTCAGGATCAGCATATGTACGAGCAACACTGCTAATAATTCTTGAGATAGTAGCATCCGTTAATGGTGCAAATCTAGATAAGATCTCTTTGCATTGTTGGGCATCGACAGTGAATCCACAACCTAATTCTCCCATGAGATCTCCAACACTGATTTCCTTGTCAATTTCGGCTAAGATAGCATCAAACTCGTTTTCAGCAGAATCATAGTGAAAATCCATGTTCCTGCAGGAGAAGAGGAAAAACTTGTGAGATTCACAATCTGTACATGGATCGAGAACGTATAACAGAAAAAGGCAAATGATAAGCAGCACCTGAAAACATCAGCTTCATGCACTTCTTGAGGGAGGATAGGCGTTAGAGCAAAAGAGAAGTCATCTCTAGGTTGAGCAGGAGTCAAAATCTGAATGAAGGAATCCAATTGCCTGGAAAGGTTGTCAGATTTCTGGAGAAACAAAAGAACATTCTGGATTTGCTCAGTTGACTCAATCTGGCTAGTATTGGCAGACAGTTGCTCAATCTCAGCCAATAACAAGTTTCGTCCTACAAAAAAGAAAGATTGAAAGGCCATCATAAGATAGATATAAACCAAAGTAAGACATGGGGAAGAATGAGCCTTACCGCATGTCTTTGCATCGGATCTTTCAAAATCAGCGAGGGCCAGACCAAAAGAAATTTTCTCAGAGATTGAAAAGTCCAATGCATTGGTCAAATCATCGACAAGTTCTTGAGTGACCTCAAGGTCTTTAAGTGCGTGAGAAAGCAGGGTTCCAAAATTTGACAATTTGAAGAGACGTTTGAAGACCAAGGATACTACTTTCTCAAGCTGCAACGTATTAGCAAGGCTTCTCCGGACGGTGAAGCAATCAAGGCAGGTCTTGAGAACAGGAATACTATTCTCAACTCCGTAATCAACCAACTGAGATATATAAAATGAGAGATATTGATTTGATTATCAAAAATGCATTTCTCAGATTGAAAACATTTCACATCAGATTCAAAAGCAGAGAGACTACCTCACAAATCTCTTGGGAGACAGAGTCGACATCGGAATCATTGACGCTCTGGAGCAGGAACCGGGTATGACCGGCGACCTTCGACGGAATCATCAGCATGGCGAACCGAGATCCGAAATGGTAGGGTATCTTCTGGAACAAGGGAACGACGACAGGGCTCTAGGGCTTCGGACGAGCAGACGATCCAAGAGCGACAGTAACTAGGGATTAATGCTCTCGGAGATCCGCTGCGAACAGAGATTGATCGGTTTTTTTTCTTTTCGTTTTTTGGGTTGTGGTGATTTTAGCCTTCCTCCCCGAAATCTCAAGATATACGTCTAACGCCGCCGCTGCTCAAAAGTAAGCCCATTTATATCCATCTTCTAAACGGGCCTTCCATGGACTCACGGCCCACATTATTAGCCCATCTCAATTTTTGTTGGTTTTTTTTTTTACTAGAGAAAACAATGTCATCAAAGTGAGTAAAAATGTCTTTAGATTCCCCACTAACTCGTTTGTCTTCAAAAGAATCAAAACCCAACAACAAATTATTCTTTTTTAATCTAGTTGTGTCTGGGGACTCATCATTTTCACTCGACAAAAGCATCTTCTAGTCTTTCTTCATCTTCATTATTGGCTTCTTTTCAAATATACGATCATCATCATTTTGATTCTCAAACTTTTAACCAGTACATAGAAAGCTAAAATAGTCAAGAGGTAGGGTTGTTCACTTTTCACGAATGATTGGATGAATTGTTTACCAGACCATCCCAAATATTGACTGCTAACTAATTTAATACAAAAATATTCACTTTTTTCTATATACAACAAAACCATTGTCTCTGTATTTACAACTCAGTCAGGAAAGACAGTTGGTCAAAATTTTGGTTCAATGATGTATTTTGGTTCAACCTATGTTTTGGAAATATAAAAACTTTAACCAGAAAAAAGTATGATGAGCAAAAAGAATTTCCTCCAAAATGGAAGTATGAAACTAAGTAAATCTTGAACCCATTACAAAACAATGATCACTTGGGCCCATATTTTTATATGTTTATGGATGGTAACTTCCAAAACGCCTAAGATATGTACAGTGAGAATTTTTCAAGTGAATCTTTTATAATTAACAAAATAAATTTAATTAGAATAAAAAAAAGAAAGAAAAAAAAAGTTTTTATTTGAGAATTTTTGAGAACCTCGTGAAAAACTCATTTAATAAATGTTTACTATTTATTAGTTCAATTTTTAAGAAAATTTGTAAATTTAATTCTAAAATAATTTTAGTTAAAAATATTAATATTTTTTTGTTTGAAAGATTATGAGAGTTTTTCAGCAATGCACATGTTCTTATGGTCATGGGTTTTACTTAGATAGACCTGTAAAATAACACGTGGTGCGCATGCCTCTTGTCATTTGGCAATATCTATCTATATTTATTTTAGGAAGTCAGAATTTCCTCTTACCTTGTCGACCAATATGTTTCTTTCTTTCACACACTCACCGTTCCTCGTGAGAGAGTTTTATTCGTTTGGTTTCCTAGTTAATCATGGTAAAATAATTACCGCATCTTGTGATGATAGGTGAATGTAAATAATAAGTTAAGAGGAGCAACGCAAAAGGATGAAAAGAAGAAGAGAGGGCATGTGTTTAACATGGCCAACCAAACTCCAAAACTATCGCCTGAAATCTGCCACGTGGACCACACTCCGACCGTTTAGATTCTAAATCTTAGGAAACCACTGGGTATTTGTGTAATCGACGCACAATCAATTATAAGAATCCGGTTAAACACACACACAAACCGCAATAAATGTGTACCAACAAATATTTAACCTAATCCTCTTCATTAAATCCGTCAATATAATTTGTTGTTCAATTAGATAAGCATTTTTACCGATAAAGCAAGCAATATAGATATGCATATATTTGTATATGTCAAACAGACAAACTAAATTAGTTTAAAATATAGTCAAAGAGAAACGAAAAAAAAAAAGCAAAGGAAACCAGAAATGAACTTGCCGAAACCAAAGGCTAGTTGTTTCGGGATTACTTCAAACGATATACAATAGATATAATTTAATGCTTCACCTAAACAAAATGAAACAAACGTCCTTATCCGTTTCATGGGAAAAGGGAGGAAAAAACAGTACTACTAATAAGTTGGATCAACTTTGCATTTTTTTTTCTGTTATTAATTATCGCAAATTGTTTGTTCACATTTACGCTCTCTCACCCGCAGACCTGCGAGTGTTTCATCACGTCAACATCGTTATAAAACAAAACTTATGGTTGAGTTCTAATCTACAATGAAATCGATAACTATATGTTATATAGATGGAAACCCTATAGGATTTTATGGAAAGTAACAGAAAAAGGGCATAAATTGCATGTATCTTATTCTTACACGCGCTTTCGGTAGGCGTGGCGTTGGGATGGATCTACTCGGAGGGTAAAAATCTAGAAATGGACAAGACATGGAACAAAAAAAAAACAAAAAGAAGATTAAAAGAAAATAAAATAAAGATCATTTCACAAACAAAAAAACTCCTCATTTGAAGGTTGGATCTCTCTCTAAAACTGAAAACGACTACAAGCAAACCTTGGCCTAGTTGTATAATGTTTTCGTTTTCTGATAAAAAGTTGTATAATGTTATATATACATAATATAATATATAGTAGAGGCTTGGCTTTTGGGGTATAAATTAACATGACCGCCTTCATCTAATTCTATAAGTTAAAACCTTCAATTTCTCTTTCTCTCTATAAATATAAAAATATATAAATATATAGAAGGCCGTACGTAATTAAGATTGTGGAAATCATGGAGAGAGTGTGCTGCATGTGCGGTGACGTTGGTTTTTCCGACAAACTCTTCCGCTGCGGGCACTGCCGCAGCCGCTTTCAACACTCGTAAGGAGTCAGTTATATATCCGTTAGAGTGTCCATTTATAGCTAGTTAATTGGTTCTCTTTATTTATATATATAGCTATTGTAGCAACTACTACAGCGAGTTTGCGGAACCGACAGAGATTTGCGACTGGTGCCGGAGCGACGACCGGAAGCTAAACACCGTTGCTAGACATGCCGGTTCTTCTTCTTCAAAGAAGTCTTCTTCCTCGGTTTATAATGAGAACGAGTTTACGAACCGATCGGACTATTCGTCCGGTGGCGGGATCAAGCATAGCAATAATCATGACGATCAAGTGGCCAAGAGCGTTGCCGTTGCTGGAGGCGGAGCCCCGTCGCCTAGGACGGCAACACGAAGGTTCAAGCTTCTCAAGGATGTCATGTGCTAGCTCAAACGTCTAACTAAACCAAATATAATATAATGCTTTATGCTTATAATATACCCCTACTCTTTGGAGACTGTTTGATTAAATAGTATATGATATATATGTATAATTAACCACAACAAATTAAAAACGTCTTTGTATTCTTCTTTTGAGTATAATATAAATAAATGTTTGTTTGGCTTGGGCTTGTGTTTTCTTGATCATCAAATTAACCGTAACTTCCGTAAAAGTCACATTTTCCGTTAATTCCTTTCGTGAGAGTCGTTATTTAAACTTAAAACCGACGTACGTTCATAAGCAAAAGGTTCTTAAGTTTCGTCGTCAAACACCATTTATTAATGCGAGTTTAAAAGTCATCATTATAAACAAACACCTTTATTGTCAATAATTGTTGGGGGGGTATATGTGTTAGTGTGTACTTATATGTAATTAACCTGTACGTGATTGACAATTTGGTATGGGAATTAATGCGTGGATAAATGGAATATAAATATGAATGGTGGGAAAAAAAATGAATAGGAGTACTACAATGTACTTGGTACATGTAAATAAGGTCGGCCAGGTCGGTCCAATTTATAAATATCCTTCTTTGCTCCTCTCCTTTGCGGTGTACCAACTACGTGAAGTACCAATCCTGTCTAAACTTATGGTTCAGGCTATTTTAAACCATATTGAGACATTACATATGAAACTTCAAATTTAAATATCCTAGTATTGAAACAGTCATCGAACTCATCATTAAGTAATGAGACAAGTCGTGCACTTTTTATGAATACGTACGGACGAGTAGTTCCTCGTTCAATAAACGACATACAAGTGTTATATGATCTTTAGAAACGGAGACCATAACGGGAACCAACGAGTTAACAGTTAAAAACATCACATTAGGTAATTATAAAAAAAAAAATGTATTTCTTGATCGAGAATAAAAATGTGGTTGAAATTATAATGGGCTCGATGTTTGGGCTCGCCAACTCTGATACAGGCCCATAAACTACACAGGGTTCACAAGCATACTTTCATTTTCTTGCAACCGTTTAGTTTATTCTCTAAAAGACCATGCGGGCCCAAAATCTTTTATTTCATTACACAGTACTTTTTATAAATTAGTATCCTTGTAAAAGTTTATTCGATCATATTTGATAGTAGAAAGGTGAAACCCTTTTTTTTTGTTTTTAATATAATGTTAAGTTAATATTTTTTTTAATCATTTTTACATCACATGTTTTGAAGAAAATAAAACTTTTCACAAATTTTAGATTGGTATATACGAGCCATAACGCCTATGGGAAAGGCTTCGAAAATTGAAATCTTTAACGAGGAGTTTTTGCTTTCCCAAGTTATGGGGCTCGCTTAGTGGATAATTTAAAGTATTTAACTAACAAGTAAGTTCTTCCATCCGAGTCTAATCCTCTCGGAACAAACAGAGCTGCTTCTACACATCAAACTATGCATTGTTAGATTTGATCCACTCGTATAGGGCAGCTAACTTATGTCGTGTTGCGAATCGTGATTCTTCTAACAAGATTGAGATTTCCCCATGAAAATGAAAAAGTGATACATAAAGTCGTAAACGTAGTGACGTAATGATTGAGGCAGTTGTTTCATCAAAACCATATAAGCTAAGACTTTGGAGGTTTTCTTCCAAAAATGTCCTTGGACGATAAAAAATGATTCAGCCTCCTACCACATTTTGTTTGTAATCATTGACTTTTGAGCATCACAACCTTTTATCTTTCTTGTCAGTTTTGATTTATGTTCCATTTGTATACTATATATGTTGGTTAAGTTCAATTAACATAGATAAAACAAATAGGCGGGACATATATGTGTTGCAAATAAATTACATGATTTTTGGATAGTCCGATCCCTGTCACGTAAAGAGTTACATAACATAGGTAGCATACAAGATCGATGTATCTAAGACTTTATGTAACAGCGACATATAAACCATTTCTTGCCCTACAAAATCTGTATAAACGACCTATTCTATATAGACATTAGGCGATGCGTGTGGTGCGGTCCATAGACAGAACCCTAGTCATTATTTACTCCATATCCAACGTTTTTCTGAAGAATGAAGGGAAAATAGTATTTGTGAGTGGGGTGGATTGTGTGTTATTAATGAATAATAATGGTTGGGCTATTGGGCTTCCCAAATCTCAACCCCACCACACCGGATGGTTAGTGCCAGAAAGAAATGATCACGTGTGGTGTGGTGCGGTGCTGCTAAAAATTAGCTTACAACTACTTAGCCAACAGAAACATGACACGTGTTCGGTAATCAGGCCATGTCCTTCTTACGGCGTCGTATCGTCTTCCATGCTTTCTTGTAACGTAACAATAATTTGATTCCATTTTCATGAATTTATACAAGTGAGTAAATCCAGGTACGACGAGCAAGTATATGAAGAAGATGCACAATATTGAGATTGCTTTTGCGACGTGGTATGCATCCATAGTGGGGTACCAAAGCAATTAAGATAGTACAACAAAATGAATGTACAAATTAAATCTGGGTGGGGTGCAAATCACGTGGCTGGTTAAATTAACAAAAAAATAAAAAATCGAATGATGATTAGCTTCAAAATGGGGGACAACGAGAGCTCCCTTCTCAACCAAAATGGAATTTTCACTTTATTCGTTGAATAAGGGGAACCACGTGGCCGTCATCGATCAGTCACTTTCCTGAAACCTCCAAGTTTTGGTTTCATCTAAGAAAATTCCACCACCATCAGACACATGACACAGTCAATAATTCAGTTCCCCGAAATGAATAAACGATGAACGAACCACCATGCACCAGTACGCTCCCCGGTCTTTGCTTTTACCAGCAACTTTTTTTTTTTATATATATATATATCCCATTCACACCCTACTCTTTTAATCAATGCAAATTTTTATTTTTACTCTGCAGGGATATTAATTAATTTGACGGAATCAATCAAATGGTTAATTAATCAAACATCCACTAAGTCAAAACATTTAAACCAACAACGTACGTGACATGAAAAAAAAAAAACATTACATTATCGACTAAGATGATAGCAGCTTCTCAGAAGCATATGTTAACAACTTCTAATAGCTACCCACTTGAGAAAAACATTGAATTTGAAGAGGAAGATGCTGACGTGGAAGACGACACTGTCGTTTGGAACTGCCTTTGCCGGAAACACTCCAATGAAATTGTTGGCGCCGCGTTGGACGGTGACGACGATTTCATATCCGAATCGTTGAGCGTCGTCTCTGATGATCATGAGTTAATTAAGCACACATATACATCATCTATATATTAATATGAGTAGATAGAGAGAACATGAAAAGTAACTAATTAAGTACTTGGAGCTGGCTTGACCGTGTCGTGGGCGGCGGAGGCTAACTGGTGACATTTACGGCGACGGCGATTATGGTCAGCCAGTCGCTTACGGCAGCTCCGTTTCCCGTTGTCAAATTCCGACAGCAAATGAAACCTGTAAGAAGTAATAAAATAATATTGAGCATTAATTAAAAAGGGTAAAAAGATAAATGATTTGGTTGAAAAGGACGAGAATGCCATCGGGATCCCCACAAGTAACGTACTCTCTCAAATCTCAATGATTGTTACGATCCGAGAATAATTAAATCTAAGTCTAATATAAGTATATATTAAAAATAAAATAGGAGTTTAACTCTTAAGTAAAGAATAGATTAAGGAGAGTAAACATGTACGGACGAAAGAAGATGCCCCCAACCCCACGATGGATTAAAGATAAAAGGTGTACGGCGAAGCCTTATGATGGGAACTTTAGGTTGGGGGGACAAAACCAAACCTGCTGCATTGCTGGCAAAAGCGCTGGCTCAGCCCGGCGGCGACAACGGTGGATGCTTTTGAGTGGAATTCGCAGACTTTGTGGCGGCGGTGATAGTGTTTGGCGTGGCTCAGATCCGCGTTGCATCCCTCAGCTTGGCAGCGTGGACTGCTTAGGGAGTTCCCCATTGGCGACTCACCAGGTCGAGACCTCCGGTAAAGGCGGCTGACGAAGTCGTCGTCGGCGGCAGAGAAGTAAGTGCGGCCGCCAAGATTGAGGCCGATCCTGTTGGAGGTGAAATCGACTTCGGTCTTGGGGATGAGGAAGTTGTAGGAAGAGGCGGGAGTGGTGTGGTCGAAGGAGAACAAGGCTGGAGAAGAAGAGTGGGGTTGGTAGATGGAGTCGGAGGCGTAAGTAGGAGTAGTGGAGGAGCGTGGGTCGTACAAGGAGTGGTGAAAGTGGTTGGTCTGGGTCTGGCCGTAGAGGGTAAGATGATGATGATGATGCTGATTGGAGAAGGAAGAGAGGAGCGGAGGAGGAATCATGTGACGGTGGTCGTTGTAAGAAGGGTCGAAAATGGAGAGGGAGCGGGTCGGGTCAGAGTCGGGGTTTCTGTCATCTCCGGAAAGGACGATATTGGCGGAGGGATGATCCCATTCGTAGTCCAACATGTTATTGCAATCCCGAGGAAGATCTCACAAAGGTGAAAAGAGAAAGAGAGAGAGAGAGAGAGATGAGAGTCTCTAATAAAGGAAGGTAAGAGGAGACATGTCGGTGCGGAATAGGTTATGGACTGGTTTTAATGGACTGAAAGCAAGCGACGTACTACACCTCTATTAGAATTAGAGTCTTTCCTTCCAATAAACCCTAACTTTCTATTTGGGGAGCTCCTTCTCTTTCACTATCTCTTTATGGTTTTCTTTTTTATTTTATTTATGTCTTGTCCTACTTGTAAAGCGAAGATGGAGAAGAAAGAAAACTCACATGGGTCGTGGTGAAACCAGTGTGAGTGTCTGTGCCCCTTTCTTTTATCTCATTTTCCAATCATCAATCATCCCTTTAGTCTTTTTTTTTTTCATTATTTTCCTCGAGCTAGTTATATAATTATCCCTTTTGAATTTGAATCCAAACGCATCTGCTTTGACAAATTATATACAGACCCCTCCTATGTTTTACTGCGGATGATACAAATTTCATCGAAATTGGTAAGAGGATTAAAAGCTAAAATTCGAAAAAAAAGAAAGAGCAGTTGTGATCGTGTGGTTAAGGATGAAGGGAGTGTAAACGCGTTTGTTCTACATATTAATTATGTTGGGCCCCACATCTGCTTCTGGGCCTCCTCTCTGTTTTATTAGCGGGAAAAATATGATAGTATAAGAAAATCATACAGTATATCTCTCGGCTTCAATCATATGTTTACACGTGTTTTATAAGAAAATATCTCCAGTATTTTTGCTGCGTTGAATCATTTAAAAACAAAACAAAAAAGATAAAGAGGAAAGGAAGACGCCAAAATAAAGGTAGCTGGCGAGAATGCTGTTGGGGTTTAGAAAGACAAGATGGCAAATGTGTAAATAAGTGGAAAAGTGAAGGTGGATCGTTTAAGGGAAGACAGAGTGACCGATCGTATCTGCTCACCCCAATTATTCCACTCACTCTCTCCCTCACGCGCCACGCTGCCCTCTCTAATCGACGGTTCTTATTCAACGGTACACGTGGCGCCATGGGGGAGAGAGTACAGTTTGGCGAGGGTAGGCGCGAGAGTGAGGAGGTAATGAGTCCAAAACTAATAGAAAAAGGAGGAGAGCCAAGTGGGCCGCTTTAGGTGCTCTAAGGCTGCCATCGACGTTGACCCAAACGTACGGACTCTCTATTATCCTTCCCTTCTTTTTTTTTCTTTTGAAAACAAAACAACTTTCTGTTCAATCTTTTATTTAGTTCATATATATTCATGTTTTTTTTGTTGCTAGTGTGCATTCCTATTGTTTACATAAGCATGCATTTCGATGCTTTTAAAATTCAGACAATTGATACACAAGACAACATATCAAGTACTGAATCTTAATTAGTTTGATGTTCACAGTGCCCAAATTAAATGGAGCTTTAAATATTAATCAGTTTAACAACAATGTTGCACATATCCTGGTGGTACACGAATTACCCTTTCGATAAATATCAATCGTTTTAAGTTTTTTACAGTTACAGTACTGTACAAATTAAGGAACTCACTATACTTTATATTTTCCTTTTGCGGTGCACGTATGGTAGTCTAGTAAACAACTTGGTGTAAACGTAAATGCAAAATCCACAATTAATTTAACCATAGTTGTAAAATGGAAAGTGTATGTCATTGGGAGTAAAAGGTGAGCCAAAGTTGTGCTAAGGATAGAGAAAAAGGCCAAGGATAATGCTACACCAAACTTGTTGCCTTGTCAACATCTCCTAAGTGACCCAAAAATGAGAAACCACTTATTGCACTTTCTTCTCACCCATCCTTTCTTCTCAATTCTCACCCCCAACTCATTTTCCAAATGACTGCAATTGAATTGCATTTTGCATATACACATGCATGTGTGTGACTATTTTTATTTCTTAGATATGTGTATTTATTTCATAACTAAGCGATTGTTGAAGACGTTAAAATGTTGGCATTTAATGGGCAACAAATTGACTCAAATGTACCAACGAAAGGGAAAGGAAATCTAGATGGGTTGGTGCAGTTGGAAGTTTTTTTTAGGGATAGCATTAAATCTCGCACGTAATTATCACACAAATTTACTTAATTTACTAAAATTAAATCGAGAGAGGTTAGTCGGTATTTCACCAAAAGCGTTGCATTTGAACTTTGAAGGAGAATGATAACAACAAATTGAAGTACACGTAGGAAGGCAAAATTGTGTTGGTCCGTCTATCTATATATGTGGGCCTTCCTTATAGTAATATTAGCCCATTAAGTAATTTAGAGTATTGGGCTTTTTAGAGAATGAATGAAAACTGTGTCTCTTTGGTGGATTGAGTCGCTACTAAACCTGCCGGGGACGTTTGGAGCCACCATGTTCGCCGGCAATGGTTTCAGCCCCAAAACTCCATGCTTTGTTCGTCTCGACCAAGTCCGAACGTCCTGTACAAGTTATCGGAGCCAAAGTTAGCATCGAAAGGTCGGGCAAATCGAAACTCGCCAGGTCTATTGCGCGTGCTGTGAATTCAAACCCGTGGTCTGACGAAGTCGAGTCTTCACTCTCGTCTCTTTATCCATCTGAATGTATCTCCAGAACGACGGTTCTTCAAACCCTCCGTCTCATCAAAATCCCTGCCGATGGTCTTCGGTTCTTTGACTGGGTTTCCAACAAGGGTTTCTCTCACAAAGAGCAGTCTTTTTTCCTCATGCTAGAGTTCCTAGGTCGAGCTCGCAATCTCAACGTCGCTCGCAATTTCTTGTTCTCTATCGAGAAAAGGTCTAATGGCTGCGTTAAGCTCGAGGATCGCTACTTCAACAGCTTGATTAGGAGCTACGGAAACGCTGGGCTGTTCCAGGAGTCTGTGAAGCTTTTCGAGACCATGAAGACGATGGGCATCTCTCCTTCAGTCATTACCTTCAACAGTCTTCTCTCCATTTTGCTTAAGCGTGGCAGAACCGGTATGGCCCATGATGTGTTCGACGAAATGCGTCGTACCTACGGTGTTACCCCTGATTCATACACTTTTAATATACTCATAAGAGGTTTTTGTAAGAATTCCATGGTCGTTGAAGCCTTTAGGATTTTTAAGGAAATGGAGCCCTATCAATGCGATCCTAATGTCGTTACATATAACACCATCATCGATGGCTTATGCAGAGCCGGCAAAGTCAGGATTGCTCACAATGTTTTGAATGGAATGATGAAGAAAGCAACGGATCTGCATCCCAACATTGTTAGTTACACCACTCTGCTGCGAGGGTATTGTATGAAGCAGCAAATTGATGAAGCTTTGCTTGTGTTTCATGAATTGCTGAGTAGAGGCCTGAAACCCAATGCTGTCACTTACAATACTCTCATTAAGGGGCTCTCGGAGGCTCACAGATATGATGAGATCAAAGATATTTTGAGTGGGAGGGATACATTTACCACTTTTGCTCCAGATGCTTGCACTTTTAATATTTTGATCAAAGGCCACTGCGATGCTGGACATCTGGATGCAGCAATGAAGGTGTTCCAAGAAATGGTCAATATGAACTTGCTTCCGGATTCAGCTTCATTTAGTGTTTTGATTCGTACTTTGTGCCTGAGAAGCGAATTTGATAGAGCCGAGACATTGTTCAATGAGTTACTTGAGAAAGAAGTATTGCTAGGCAAGGATGGATGCAAGCCGCTTGCTGCAGCTTATAACCCAATGTTCGAATACTTATGTGCCAATGGGAAAACAAAACAAGCTGAGAAATGTTTTAGGCAGCTAATGAAAAGAGGAGCGCAAGATCCACCCTCTTACAGGACTTTGATCATGGGTCACTGCAGAGAAGGTAAATTCAAGGCTGCCTACGACCTGTTGGTTCTAATGCTGAGGCGGGAATTTGTGCCTGATCTTGAAACCTACGAGTTATTGGTTGATGGGCTATTGAAGATAGGTGAAGCTGTTCTTGCTCACGATACCCTACAAAGGATGCTAAGGAGCTCTTATCTTCCGGTTGCAACCACTTTCCATTCTGTACTTGAAGAACTTGTGAAAAGGAAATGTGCTAACGAGTCTTTCGGCTTGGTAAGGTTAATGCTGGAAAAACGAATAAGACAGAACATTGATTTTTCAACGCATGCTGTCAGATTGCTTTTTAGCAGCGGACAGAAGGAGAAAGCTTTTCTGATTGTTGGGTTGCTTTATGATAACGGGTATTTGGTTAAGATGGAAGAGTTACTTGATTTCCTCTGCGAGAATAGAAAACTACTTGATGCGCATAGACTTGTGCTGTTTTGTCTGGAAAAGAGTCAAATGGTAGATATCGGCACATGCAACACAGCCATAGAAGGACTCTGTAAGCAAAAGAGACACTCTGAAGCGTTTAGTTTGTACAAAGAATTGGTAGAACTAGGAAACCACCAACAGCTTAGCTGCCATGTGGTTTTGAGAGATGCCTTAGAGGCTGCTGGAAAGGGGGAAGAACTTCACTTTGTGTCAAAGAGGATGGCTACAATGAGAAAATTAGATAGTTGCTCTGGATCACTTAAAGCTTCTTGAGTTGAAGGTTAAACCGTACATCTGGTTTCTGGTAAAGAAGGGGATCCTTTCTCTTTGTATCCATTTTCACTGTTTATCAACGATAAAATTCTCGCCCCTCAGAAATTTAACTAGTTAGTATTCACTGTCTCTGTTACAGGTCTCTCTATGAACGTTCCAACTTTCACCTTCATGGTAATTATTATCCAAGCAGATTAGGTTTAAATTAGTTATCCTGGGAAAAAGGTTTCATGGTGTTTTTTGCATTTCTAACCAACACAGGCCAAAGAATCACCAAACCCTAATAAAATAACCAGTTCTCTCTTTCCATGATCTTTACTGTTCGGCACCAAACTCTCCCCAACAAAACCCTCAACCTTTCCTTTATAATCCTTTGCTTTTTCTGATATTCTGCATTCCCAATCTTTCTTCTTAATAATTAACTGCGCTTGAAAAGAGATGTCGAATTCTGGGATGAATGGTGTTGAGAAGCTAAGCAGCATACCCACAAGGCGTGTTGCAAATCCCGGTAAGGCAACAGTGCTTGCTCTTGGCAAAGCCTTCCCAAGCCAAATCGTTCCTCAGGAAAATCTAGTGGAAGGATTTCTACGCGACACCAAATGTGATGACGCCTTTATCAAAGAGAAGCTGGAACACTTGTGTAAGTCTCACTATCTTTATATATATATATCACACATCTTGTGAAATGGTGAAGCTTACTAATGTTTGGTGCTGTTGTTTAGGCAAAACCACAACCGTGAAGACGCGTTATACAGTGTTATCACGAGAGATATTGGATAAATACCCTGAGCTAACTACGGAGGGGTCGCCAACAATCAAGCAAAGACTTGAAATTGCAAACGAGGCGGTAGTGGAAATGGCATTGGAAGCCAGTTTGGTTTGCATCAAGGAATGGGGAAGGCCAGTGGAAGACATCACTCACATTGTCTACGTTTCCTCGAGCGAGATCCGTTTACCCGGGGGTGACCTTTACCTCTCAGCAAAGCTAGGCCTAAGGAATGACGTGAACAGAGTGATGCTGTACTTTCTCGGATGCTACGGAGGTGTGACTGGCCTCCGCGTGGCCAAAGACATTGCTGAGAATAACCCCGGAAGCCGTGTTCTGGTCACAACCTCTGAAACCACCATTCTTGGGTTTCGCCCACCAAACAAAGCTCGCCCTTACGACCTAGTTGGGGCTGCTCTGTTTGGAGATGGTGCAGCTGCAGTGATCGTCGGAGCAGACCCGAGAGAGTGCGAAGCTCCTTTCATGGAGCTGCACTATGCTGTTCAGCAGTTCTTGCCGGGGACACAGAACGTGATCGATGGGAGGTTGTCGGAGGAAGGCATAAACTTCAAGCTAGGAAGAGACCTCCCGCAGAAGATAGAGGAGAACATAGAAGAGTTTTGCAAGAAGCTGATGGAAAAGGCTGGTGATGAGTCGATGGAGTTCAATGACATGTTCTGGGCAGTTCATCCAGGAGGACCTGCGATTCTGAACCGTCTGGAGACAAAACTGAAGCTGGAGAAAAAGAAGCTAGAGAGCAGCAGAAGGGCGTTGGTGGATTACGGGAACGTGAGCAGCAACACTGTACTGTATGTGATGGAGTATGTGAGAGATGAGCTGAAGAAGAAAGGCGATGCCGCACAAGAGTGGGGACTTGGGTTAGCTTTCGGACCTGGAATCACTTTCGAAGGCCTTCTCATCCGCAGCCTCACCGCTCCATAATTGTCTGTCAACCAAAAAGAATATTTCATTTTTACATTTGGGTTTTATAAAAACTTATTGTAAGCATGAAATGAGCATTGTTAAACCATATATATATATATATATATATAGCAGATGCACGTGACTAGGAATGTTTGAAAAGGTCAAAAGTTGCAACACGTGTCATTAAAAGCCTCAGCTACTTGGAACCACATAAACAAGAAGACACCAAACCCATTACTTCCACTAAAAACAAGGGCTTTCTCCTTTTTAATTCACACCAAACACTTGCACTCACACATGGAGCCATGAACTCATCATGCTTTGATTTAGTCATGTTCAGTCGCGGACAGCACGATGAGGACAACATGTCACGTCGTCCATGGAAGAGGGAGAGATCCATATCCACTCATCGTCTTAACTTGTCTCCAAACGAAGACGAAGAGCTTGCCAACTGTCTTGTGTTGTTGTCCAATTCTGGGAATGCACACGACGACAATAACAATAAGCATGGACACGGGAAGGTCAAAACCGTCAAAAAGCAAAAAACCACTCAGGTATTCCAATGCAAAGCATGCAAGAAGGTGTTTGCGTCACATCAGGCATTGGGTGGACACAGGGCAAGCCACAAGAAAGTAAAGGGTTGCTTTGCCTCTCAAGACAAAGAAGAGGAAGAAGAAGAGGAGTACAAAGAAGACGATGACGATGACGAAGAGGACGAAGATGAGGAGGACGACGAAGACAAATCAACGGCTCATGTCTCAAGAAAGAGATCCAACGCTCACGAATGCACCATCTGCCATCGCGTCTTCTCTTCTGGACAGGCCTTGGGAGGCCACAAGAGATGCCACTGGTTAACACCTTCCAATTATCTTCGCATGACGTCACTCCATCATTCCGTTGGCAGACCGCAGCAGCCGTTAGATCAACCATCTCTCGATCTCAACTTAGCTTGCCAAGACTATTCCGTTGATCCTACGGTCATGAGCGTAGGGATGATCCAGAGAGATGGTGGTGGCAATACTCACAACGCTACTTCATCTTCATGGTTAAAGCTCGCAAGTGGTGATTGGTCTTGACCACTGATGCCTCAATTAATTACGTTGCTAATTATATATATATATATATATTCTTTAACTTTCATTCGTTCATATATATGATTCTTTACATACGATTATTAAGTGCATTAATTTACAGACTTGTATGGATTTTATACAAATCACACTTTACGCCATATATCTCCTGTTTAGGGGTGCCATAAGTTGCTCCAGCCCAAGACAGAACCACTCAATTGTATCTGTTTTTTTTTTTCAAAGAAGAAAAATCACACATAAATAACTTAATATAACGGATCAAATAATAACTCTAGTGATATATTATGTTTTATGACCAAAACGCTCTTACTACACCGAAAAAGCATGAACATTAGTCAACGGAATAGATAAATTTGGTGGGTCTTAATTAAGCACGATTGCAAGGAAAGGGCCATTTCTCTCAATAGGAAACTATATATATGTATATAGTTTTGGGAAAGTGGTTGCCATTACGAGTTTTGAACTTTTGACTTTAGGAAGTTGATCAAGAACCCAACCTTTAGCTGAAAACTAGGATTAGCGGTGGGAAGTAGATTAATGTCAACTGATATCCAATCTCTCTTTGAAAAAATCTCAAGTAAAGTATATAAATGACTCTTTGGGCCAACCAAAAGATCTTTCATCATTTTACTTGAAGACATGTATGGTATGATTCTTTAATCAGCAATTGACACATAGAAAGTTCGCTTTTGATACAAGAGAGTTTTAATATAGTATATATAATATCGTCTCAAGTCTCAACGAGTTGGCATAAAGTAATTCAGACACTTGGTCATTGCTATATGTATTTCACATCATATATTTCCATAGATGCACCACTCGAGAGTAGCTTTTTGCGCAAACAAACAATATGGTGTACACGTTTAAGCATATATAGACTAATTTAAAATTGTATACATGCATGGTTTAGTTAAATTAAAGTAACAATTGCTTTGGATAAGCCATTTTTTGGGAAATTATGTTATTGTTAACAGAGTGATTTTTGTTAGCATAAAATTCGCAGAGTAATCAAACGTAGTCAAATAAAATAAATCATCAAAAAATTTACAAGAAAAATAAAAGCAAGACAGTCAACCTGTGAATATGAGTCAAAGATATAACTAACTTTAGGAAGGCGAGAAGTCAGCAGTTTCGTCACACGTGTCGATATATAGTTTGATGAGAGTTTAGTGTATTTGTCACACACATATAGACTAAAATTTGGTAATTAATTACTCAATTTGAAAGGGGTCAGTGTTGGTGCTGTTCGTCGTTACAACAAACCTCAACAGTTTTGACCAAAATTGCCCTCACATAATATTTACATCAACGTGTGAAATTTTCAGTTACATAATATTACTACACTTATCTTTAGCCGTAAATATGCTGAATCGAAACTTAAAGACTCCTATTAAAAATCTTGAGATATTTTCCTCGTATTTGTTTCTTTTTGTTGGCTAGAAGAAGGGTAATTTGGGAAATTTGAGAAAAAGTCAGCGGGAGGAATAAGTAAGAGAAGATAAAGCCGGGGAGAGTCGCATGTTACATGTTTGATCAACCGCTCCTCACTTCATCAATACGCTTTTTTTTTGTTTTGCTCAATCTGTCAATAAATAAGAAAAATAAAATAATTTTGACAAGAGAAACAAATATATATAAATAATTACAGGCTTAATATGCTTACTGATATTTCTGTAGCCGTTTTTGATACATTAAAAGAAAGTAAACTGCTATCGTCGATATTCTTAAGTACCCATTAATTCTTGTTGAAAGAAAAAACATTTCTTGTAGTTGGGACTTGGTATATTATAGCTTAGGTGTTGGTGGAAGAGTGCTTGTAACCTACTCCGACTTGTTCACTGCTTTTTATTTCTCTCTCTCTCTCGCTTTGCTTTTTATTTTATTTTATTTTGGTAACTGAGGAAATGGAAGAGAAGCACAAGTGTAAGTTATGTTGGAAGAGCTTCGTGAATGGAAGGGCTCTGGGAGGTCACATGAGGTCTCACATGCTTAATCATCCTCTCCCGAGTCAACTCGATCCCCATCCTGAGTCAGCTTCATCTTCGATCCAGGACAGAGAGAGTGAAACCGAATCTTCGAAGAAGCCGACCCGTAAACGATCCAGACTTAACCGGAGATCCATCTACGTCGCATCACGTCATCAGCAATCCAATGAAGAAGAGAAAAGTGAAAGCGGAGCAGCAGAGTTGAAGATCGGGGTTAAAGATAAAAAGGGACAAGAAGTGAGTGAGTCGTGTACAGAGCAGGAGGAACCGGTGAGCTCGGTGTCGGACGCTGCAACAGCGGAAGAAGGCGTGGCCTTGAGTCTGATGATGCTGTCGAGAGACAAGTGGGAGAAGAAGAGGAAGTGGTTCGAGTGCGAGAGTTGCGAGAAAGTGTTCAAGTCGTATCAGGCGTTAGGTGGACACAGAGCAAGCCACAAGAAGAAGAGAGAGGCTGACCATCAAGTCTCAGATGAGAAGAAGCAGAAGAAGAATAAGAGTAACCACCACGAATGTCCAATCTGTTGCAAGGTCTTCTTATCTGGTCAAGCTCTTGGAGGTCACAAAAGATCTCACGCCTCCGAGAATAGAGGAATCATAATTAGCTTGATAGATCTCAATCTCCCGGCGCCATCGGAGGAGGATGACTTGGTCTCTTCAGTTTTTTAATGCTTGATGATCATATAATAATTTGTTTCTTAAGAATCAAACAAGGTGCAAAGATATGTAGATCTGATCAAAGTAGTTTTTGATTTGTGTGTTTTAAAAAGACATTTTTGATTGGTCAAGTAATGTGATTTGATAGTCGTGACATGATTGTTTGATTACATAAGAAGATACAGTGTTGGGAAAATGGTAAAAAGCATGAAAGCGTGATTGGTGGTTGCTCAAGTGTGCCAATGTCTTAAGTCTTCACTTTTTGAACCCAAAAAAGAAGATTTATTTATACTCTTCACACTTTGGCCTACTGGCAGCAAAAAAGGTCTCCGAGATTTGCATTTCTTTTATTGCAAAAAGAGACATGTAGAGTTGTTCCAAGTCACATCTTTGGACAGCCGAGTCAAATAAATCATACGTATATTTTGGTTCTTACTTTGGGGTACTCAGCCGGTTCAAGACTCAACCAGCCCGGTCCAAAAAACGAAATTGCAAAATTGGGCTTCTTCTCAGGAACATGTAGAATCTGACACAAGGAGCGAGTGTGGAGGAATTATGAATCCAGTGTCATCGAGGTTCGCCTCTTCAATTACTTTTCTCTCAATCCCTCGCAAAAATGCCATTATCTCCGCCATGGCCTTCTCTTCATCTTGTTCGGATGATGATGATGAGTTGAAATTGGTTCTCAAGTACCACAATCAGACGAAGCACTCCTTTAATGGATATGCCAGAGGTCCTCGAGGTCTCGACTGGGCTAATCAGCCTAATCCCTTTCGCCGTTACCTCTCTGCTCCTCTTCTTCCTCTTCAACACCCCAAGAATCACGACGACGACTCTCTTCTCTACTCTTGTCTATTCGATTCGCTTCATCCCTCCAAACCAATATCTCTCTCAACAATCTCTCACCTTTTCTACAATTCTCTCGCCCTTTCCGCCTGGAAGACCACCGGATTGTCCACGTGGCCCCTCCGCGTCAACCCCAGCAGCGGTAACTTGCACCCCACCGAGGCTTATCTCATTTCTCCTCCCATTGATTCACTCTCCCAATCAGGTTTCGTGGCTCACTATGCTCCCAAAGAGCATTCTTTGGAGGTTAGAGCTCACATCCCGTCTTCCTTTTTCCCCTCTTTTTTCCCGGCCAATTCGTTTCTCATCGGCCTTTCTTCTATTTTCTGGCGCGAAGCTTGGAAGTACGGCGAACGAGCGTTTCGGTACTGTAACCACGACGTGGGCCACGCCATTGCTGCTCTCTCCATTGCTGCCGCTGAGCTCGGCTGGGACTTGAAGCTTCTCGACGGCTTCGGAGCTGAGGATCTCAAGAGGCTATTGGGGCTCCATGTCTTCTCCGAATTCCAAATACCTTCGATTGAATCCGAGCATCCTGACTGCTTGTTTCTTGTTTTCCCTAACGGAACTAGAGATATCAACTTAGACTACCACCAAATCAGCTCTGCCATTACTGAATTCCCAGCTCTCCAGTGGTATGGGAAGCCTAATAACCTTAGCAAAGAGCATTTGTGTTGGGATATCATCTACAGGACCGCCAGGGCAGTAGAGAAGCCTCCATTGATCTCCACCTCTTCTTCAGTTGATACTTCCTGGAGAAGCAGTGCTGTGTTTTGCCAGAGTTCATATAACAAGTTAACAGCGACGCAGGTTATAAGGAATAGAAGAAGTGCTGTTGATATGGACGCTGTTACTTGTATAGACAAGTCTCTCTTTTACCAGATGTTGATGCACTGTCTTCCTTCCGGTTCCACCAGAGGCGAGCCACAAAAGGACCAACTTGCACTGCCGTTCCGGGCTCTTTCTTGGGACGCTGCTCAGGTTCATCTTGCTTTGTTTGTGCATAGAGTTTCGGGTTTGCCAAAGGGTTTGTATTTCCTAGTCAGAAACGAGGATCATCTCAGCGATCTCAAGAAAGCTACGAGGCCTGAGTTTGAGTGGAAGAGACCAGATGGATGCCCTGATGATCTTCCTCTGTACAAGCTCACCGAGGGGGATTGCCAGAAGCTCGCAAAAGGGCTATCATGTCACCAGGTAATGATTTGGATAGAGTTGTGATGCATTTAATCTATTTTGCTGAAACATGGTGGGTTCGATGCAGGACATTGCAGGGGATGGATGCTTCAGCCTAGGCATGGTGGCTCGGTTCGAACCAGTGCTGCGGGAGAAGGGGTCATGGATGTACCCTCGGCTGTTCTGGGAGACGGGTGTTGTTGGACAAGTTTTGTACCTGGAAGCACATGCAATGGGGATCTCAGCGACGGGGATTGGGTGCTATTTCGATGATCCAGTGCACGAGGTTTTGGGGATTAAAGACTCAAGCTTTCGGAGTCTATACCATTTCACTGTGGGAGGTCCGGTTTTAGACAAGCGGATCATGACTCTTCCTGCTTATCCTGGTCCCACCACCGATGCCTAGACCACACTCTTTTACTCTATTCATTTATATCAGTTCACAGTAGTTGATAGTAAATATCGAAATCTACTGGAACCTTTAGATCGTATAATAATGTGATGTATTTTATTTATTTTTGTAGAGTATATGTTGGTTAACCACTTATAGTTTGCTTATGGACATACGCTCATTTATTGAAATCACAGTGGGGATCCGGATGCGGATGATAAGTATGAAAGTAATTTTGTATGTTGGCAAGGCAAAAGAGGAGAAGAGACTCAGATTATATATATTAACTAAAAGTAGCCATAACATATTTTTTATTTACTTGAATGAATAATATAAATATTTAGGCAGCAGCGAAGTGGTTAAGGATGTTGGTGAAATCGGCGAGAATTTCAGCAGAGGCGGTCTTCTCCCAATAGGTGACCATATCATCTCTGGCCATCTCCTCAAAACCAACGGGACAGTTGAGATTGTTGTCGCTTATATTAAGCTGGCTGGCAATAGTTACGAGGGAGAATGAATGGTTTAAACCGTCGGGGCAAACCACATACCCAAAAGAATCCAAAACCGAATCGTTTTTTTTGGTCTTCTTTTTGATGGTCTTGGTGAGAATCTTGTTGGTTATGGGAGCATAAACCCAAATGGCTCCAGATGCGTCCTTGAGGCTTTCCTTGATAAACATGTCGTCATCGGGATCAGGGCTGTAGAGACCCACGTGGTCGTCTGTCTCATGACTCGGGATCTGGACAATGCGTCTGCCAAGAGGACGGAGCGACTTAATGTGGTCGAATACATCATTATAGGAACCCTTCACACGTGCGGACATGGCGGCTGTCACGTAGTTGTCACCTTCTTCTCCGTCGTACTTGAGGGCAGTCCCAAAAGAAACGCCATCCATTGGCTCCCGATATATTCTGCTGCTGAACCTATGCGGTGTTGCCCAAGCGATCCCCAAGCAGAAATTGCGTGTCATCCTCTGTGCCAAGCCAGGAACGTTTTTTGTCCTGCCTTTCAAGCCTGTTCATATATATCCTCATCATCACCCCATTAGCCAAATATTTATAATATGTTAAACAAAAAACTAACCTTGCAACACATTAGGGTTGTACGTGTGTTGGCGCCTGCATTCTCGCGCCAAAGTTTCAAACCAACGCATCGAGCCAAAGCCTCGACCACTCTCAAGGAGGCCACGATAAATGATGTCTGCTTTGACCTGGAAGTTTCCTAGGACTATCCACGTCACGTTTGAGGATTCATCACCAGAGTTTCTCACCAAGCAGGCACGCACGTAGGGCCACTGATCCTGGCCGTTCGTGGGTAAGTCGAACACCAGCCATTCACCAAGAGTCTCCATCTGATGACAAGTTCTCGTGAATTTGCTCTCTATTAACGGCACCAGAGGAGACAACACTTGAAAAGACGCTTCCAACTTGTTTGTCACAAACAAAAACCACTTTTCTTTTTAGTCTACCGGCCGGCTTATATATATTAATAAAAATGTGGTCGTACCTCTATGCGTTCTTCTTTAGTCTCGGATCCTATCACCGCATGACGCTGCTCCCGCTCCGGTATATAAGGGAGTTCGTCGGCCATGATACAGGTGAACAAATCCCTCCATTTTACCTAATTAACACATCATATATTAATTAAGAATTATCAATCTGATGAGCATATGTAAAAGAGTTGGATCACCTGGTGCATCAGGTGTTGAACGAGCGTCAAAGGCTGGATCCTGACAGTGCCACTGGTTTTCGAACCAGCCCTGAGACGAGGGAAAAACGGGCAAGCACGGTATCTCTCTCTATATGTTTCCACGTCAAGGCGCTTAGTCTCACCTGTAGGGATTGAAATGATGCATGAGAGATTATATAAGTCTAACTAGTTAATAAGTCAAGCCAAGGATTGTCTCTAAAATTACCTTCCATGTCTATCCACGGTACTCTAGGATCGTTGAACATTGTTTTTAGTTGATCTCGCTTCGCATGTGCCATTCTTTCCTATTTCTCCCACTTCGTTATATCTTCTCTGCTTCCACTTCTCCTTGAATTTATAGAAGTTTGAGTCATCAGCGAATGCGTGACAGCTAAGGCTAATTTTTATTTTCTTTTATTCTTATACGTGTGTATATATATAGTTGCATTGGATCCTACCTAAATTTAATGCATCTTGGAAGAAAAAACAGCGAAAAGAAAAACGAGTAGTGGGTTGAGTCATTAGCGAATAGGTACGCAAACACAAATACGACGATTCTCTTTTTTATTTACGGTTGTAAATTGGCGAGTGGAGAAAATGTACATCAAATTTGTTTTTCTTTAGCCTATTTAGTATATAGTTGCGTTGGATTCAACCTAAATTTAATGTATATTAGGAGAAAAATCGTTTAAATAGAAAACAAATCTTTTTTTCAACGAATAGAACAAAACTTATCAAGTGAAAAAGCAAAAAAAAATGAAATGAAAGAACGTATGCTACTATCCCAACATAAATACTAAGTAGGCTTTTTCCTTGTTTTTCTCGACACCAAGAATGGACTTGACTACTAAGTACTAATTAAGGATTAACTTTTTTTTTCTTCTTCACTCTTTTACTTTTGTTTTTTTCGATCTAAGGGATTGTCTTTTTAATCGCTCATTAACGAAAATTATTAGTGGAGAAGAGATTTTGTTAACAAAAAACAATTTTTTTTTTTAAAAGAGGTTTTTCGTTGCAGATAATAATAAGAGAAGGTTGAAAGAGAGTTGATAAAAATTAAATAAATAAAAGATAATTAATATATATGCATGCTGTCAAAGGTGGAATATCAATATATCATCAACGGAGTTGTTTATTTTCGAGATAAACGGTAGTAATTTTATCATTTGTTTTGATGAGAAACATCTAAAGTAGCTCTCGTTGGTCTCGACAAAGATGTGACATATGCTTTGATTAAGTACCAAGGTAAGTTAGCTTGGATTTGTTTTCGCACCAACAGATTATGGGTTCTTGAAAACAAAGATTAATGGTCGTATTGAAGTTATCTATATGCCTAAAAGAAAAATGCAACCGTTTTGTGCTTTTCTATCATCACCTCAGAACTAACAGCACAAGACATTAAGCACAAGTGGTCTTACTATGACTATGACTACGGGAGTCCGGGCTTCAACAAGATGTGTATAACTATTTTCCCAATCACGTCTAGAATCTCATGTCTCTGAAAACCCTTGCTTTTGCTGATTCTTAAAATTCGTTCCAACACCCAATTTATCTAATCTATGATTTTTAGTTTCAATTCTGCCATATATATATTTGCTTTAATTTTGTCATCATCTTGTCCAGAAAATCGCCAAGGTTATTTATCGTATGCTGTATCCTCACAAATGGCTTGAAATGAATTAAACTATGACAAAACTTAATTATATATCCCAACTCAACGATTGCTATAGAATGAGACTAATATATAGAGTTTAATTATGACACAAAGCTACATATAGAAAGAATATGATCCAAAAGATCGATATGAAAAACAGAAAATAAAAGAAAAGAAGCAAAACGTGATGGTTGGGTAAGGAGAAGCAAGAACAAAAACAAGTACCCACTTAACGCTTCTACTAACCTGATCCCACGGAACAAGTGTATGCTGGTTGACTTTTCTTTCAACTGCTGCAACAAAACTAACTTTTTTTCTTTTCCTCTTCTAATACATTTTTGAGATGTGTCAAATTCACCAGTATTGTGGTTTGAAGGGCTGAGCAGGAGCCGCCGTTATGTCTTTCTCTGACAGCAATTTCAGCTTCTGCAACAACATTTACAACAGTTGGAATATTCTTTTAGATTCTCTAGAAATCAGTCTTAGGGTAGGTTCTTGTCCTTAGCCACATCAACTGCTAAAAGGGATACGAGGTTACCGTAATGTATTGTGGGGGATCGTCGAAACTAGTGGAGCCTAGCACCACTTCTCTCCTCAAACTGCTTGTCAACTTGTGGCAAACTCGGAGCTGCAAAAAAGTTATGCTCACTTTCCTTTTTGTGCAAAGCTGACACAAGGTTTGATAAAGAAACATAGCATTCACTCGATTGTATGTATGTATACCTCGGATCGAGTTGCCCCACCAATAATGAATACAAAGATGCGTTGCCCCAGCTTCTTAAAGTCCATAGAAGTGCTTTTCAACACTGAGTCACTGCGAGTGAAGGTAAGAAGATAATGCACTACTCTTAGAACTCCTCTAAAAAAACAAGTAAAATAGAATGGTTAGAGGGAGTGCCTGGAATATCCATCGTCAGAGGATTGAGGACGCGCCCAAGTTGCAGTTCTTCTTGATCTCATAGAATGAGGGGTCGCTTTTCTCTCTGGAACCGTTGTAGGAGCAGAACTCTTCCTCACTGAGCCTGTTTTTGCTTCACTCTCCTCCTTATGACTTGATTGGTTCATACATAGATAGTCACTTTTAGATAGATCGCCTTTCACAAGTTTCTCAAGTAGCTCCTGCACCAAGAAAGATTTACCTCACCTTGAATATCTAACTGATAAGAGAGGTGTTCCTCTACCTACCTCGATCATGGGATAAAACCGGAACAGTTGCCATGTTTCTTCGTCACCAGATCGATCTTTCCTGTTTGCTTGTTTTGTCTATGCCAAAAGAGTATTCATTCATCAACCATCATTTTCTCCTAGCGTGAATTTTGTTTCATAAATAATCTGAGGTTTGTTTACCTTTCCGGCGTCAAATTTGAGGGAGAAACTACCAGACTTAGCCTTGTTTTTAGGAGATCCAGCAATCAATTGCATGTTGCTTATAACCTTCATATCCACAGGTGACAATCTAGCAAGCTGATAACATATATATGCATTGTTATTAACAAGTTGTTTCATGATTTCAAAAGTGGCTCTCTATCACACCAAAAGCTACCTGCATTAGCTTTACACCCTTGTCTCCTTCGAACTTCTCGGGGTACACTGTTGCATAGATCATCAGTAGCCGTAATTTGTTTTCCGGGTTTGTGTCCTGTTTTATATATTTGTGTCTCATGTCAAACAGTAAATCAATGCGGCTATGCAATTTCATTTCATGTTTCAAACCTGATTTGTCCTCAGAAAATTGATGACGTCCTTGGCACCTGCGTCTCCAAAGACAAGATCTTGTTCTAGCTGCCCTAGATCCCGGAGTCCTGTGTCTCTGATTATTCTGTTAATTTTCCCAGCTAGCTGAATTTTATTATAAAATAAATAAAAACTGTTAGCAACCACATGTACAGTATTGAAATTTGATACAGTTTGATGGTGAGGCAAACCTCAACATGAGTGGAGAGTTTGTCAACTTGTTCTCCAAATTGCGGCAAAGCCTGAACTATTTTCTGCAGATCTCTTGTCGACAACTCGCTACCGTCCCTGCGTCACATTATGCTATGATGTTAACTCTACATATCAACCAAGTCTGTGTGGAACTAATATTCTTCAACATGTCAAATTTAGGCAACTGTTCAATTGGTTGTTAAGAGAGGATGATAAAATTATTAGAGCTGACCTTGATCTCATTTGTGCGGCTTTGTTCTTTGAAGCAAAGTTGGTCATTTTCTCATGCAAACGCTCGCTAGCCTATTTATAAAGCGAAAAAAATATAATTTCAACATGGTGAACTACTCAGGGAAAGATGGATGTTCATAATGGTGTAATACATCTGCTATATGTGTATGTCGAAGCTCAAGCCACACTGGATCATGATCTTCAAGCACTATCTCCTTTTTCTCCGGTGGCCCACCAGTTTTACTGGGAACCTAGCATATGGTAGATAAATTAGGAAGAGGGAAACAGAGAAAACTGAAGTGGATAGAAAAATAGAAATACCTCAATGACATGCTTATTCCCCTCCATGTCAAGCAAATCATGGCACATAGCATCATAGGTCCATTCGTGTATGATAGGAGCGATCTACAGTTACAGCTCACTCGATTCAGAAATAAACTATGGATATGGACTGTAAGGAGTAATTGTAGTAGATGAGCTTTAAAACCTGATCCACTGATCTATCGACGATGAGCAGCTCACATGTTTCGGTCTGGGGGAAGTTGGGAATGGCTTTATATTTAGTGATACAGTCCCAAATAGCAGCAGCAAGCTTTGAGGGAACCAATTCTCGCGGAGCCGTGGACTTAGCAGCTCGATACCGAACAAAGGGTAGTTCCTAAGAAGACAATAAAAAATATCATTAGTAAAATCCTAAAGGTCACTTTGGGGAATGATGAAGAAGACAAGTACCTTTAGGGAAGCAAAAACGGTAGCAATTCTAGTAGCCATCATATTCAAACAAATATTAAAATGGCGAGAGTTCTCAGCATCTTCAGCATAGAGCGTTTCCAATGCTTGCTCATGATCAGTTAGAAATCCCTGAGGAAAACCATAGTGAATGAATTGAAGATGAAGATGCAGATTGCAGAAAAGAGTAGGTACCTGATTATCTATGGGGAAATATTCCATATTCATCTCTCGTAAGGCACCAATGCGTGGCAATACACTAGAATCGCTTTTGATGTGATTGACCAATTCTTTTGGGATAGTGGAACTGAAAAAGATAAATGCCCTGAAGAAAAGAGAAAGAGATGAGATGATTTGAAAGAAGAAAAGAGAAAAGGAAAGGGTTAGTTATATTATATACTTGCGGTACAAGGGTTCCCTGCCAGACATGTCGGATAGGAACATAACAATGCTGCAAGAGACAAGAGAGAGCACATAAAGATGATAAAGACAGAGCAGTAGGATGAAAAAAGAGCGATATGAGA
Organism: Cardamine flexuosa; assembly: GCA_963555745.1. Classification (NCBI taxonomy): domain Eukaryota; kingdom Viridiplantae; phylum Streptophyta; class Magnoliopsida; order Brassicales; family Brassicaceae; genus Cardamine; species Cardamine flexuosa. The sequence goes on from OY743214.1 coordinate 81,489, forward strand.
ATGAAGAAAAGGGTAGTAACTTCTCTTTGGAAGGTTGGATAAAGTAGATAGCGTCCATGCCAGGCATTGGTTCCCTTCTCTTAAAAAGTTCTTCTACCACTTATATATATATATATATATATATATATATAAATTAATAAATTAGGATGATTGCAACAACAGAAATACTAATAAGTAGAAAAGTAGGAATTTGTGTGTGATTACAGGAAATGCCTTGATCAGTGATATCAGCCATCTTGCAAGACTGAGACATTACTTTGACCGTTACTCTATCCATTATCAGTATCTGCAACAAATTAAATCCAACGAGTATTATTTAAAATTCCCCCACCCCTTTCAAAAAAAAAAAGAAGCAAAAAACCTTCCAAGCTTTAGAATCCCCGGTTTTGGTAGATCCAAGCATCTCGTGTAGCAATCCTGCAAAAAAAACTCTGACCCTTAACAACCAAAAAGGTGATTTGATATAGCAACGACGGAAGGCAGATAGATTACTTACGATCGCGGCTGATCTGACGAAAGAACTTGTACTCTCCTCCATGAGAGGATGCCTCTGAATCCGAGAACGACATTGGTACCCAATTTCCAATTCCAATGAGACGACGAGTGGTTTCATCATTTTCATCACAGAGAGAAAGATACAGAGAAATTGTTTGTGGCTCCGCTTACAATTGGGAAACTCACACTATTATTAGAGTCTTTTTTTTTTGTCATCTGATTATAAATTGAAAAGAGGGAAACAAGGTTACAGCAGTACATAAATGTATAGATAGAGTCCCTTTTCTATTTTTCTTACCTCTCATTTAATCTTTGTTATTACAATCAATTTCCAAATAATAATCAACCAATAAGATTTGATCCTTAGCTTTATTGAGTAAAATGGTTGATTGATTATGATTTCATCCCATTTGATATGTATATACATTATGTATGTTCAATTGCTAACCGTTTTCTCTTTGTATAAACTTGGATTTCCAAACTAGATATGGCCACAACGTTTCTTTCTCCTTCCACTTGTGTTTTGGATTTAACTTTATAGCCCAACTATTTATGTTTGCAAGCCCCCTGCGACCAAAATTCCACCCTAGTCTTTCTCACAGGCCAACAATTATCTAATTGAACCTATTCCATGACTCATCAACATTCTCTTTAAGATGTGTTTACCTTCTTCTTCTTCCAACATTCTCTTTTAGTTTTAGACATTACTCAAACATACCCTCTGCCCCATTGGAGAGATACATGTCCATTAAAATGCAGTAAACTCAAGTAGATTCATATAAGGACCAGAGAAAATTACAAGACAAAATATGTAGGTCGCCAAAGAATATTATATATCTCCAATTGTCTCTTCTTACTAATTTGCTGTGTATCAATCAATTCAATATACGGGAAAGACAAACATTGTGAAAACACTAAACAAAATGTGTTAATTAACTTTCTTGCCGCCCTTGTAGTAACCAAGATACCATCTTACAAACTTCTTCAGACCTGTCTGCAAATCTGTGGTGGGTTTGTACCCAAGCTCTCTCTCAGCCGAACTTATGTTAGCATGCGTGAACTGCACATCACCATTCCTCGGCAACTTCATCATGTTCCTCTTCGCTTTCACTTTCAACAATCTCTCCAATATACTCACAAGATCTGTTACCGGAACCGGCGACGTGTTCCCCAAATTGAATACCCTTAACTGAGCCGCACCACGCTTCTTACCACCACTCCCTGTGCTCTTCTCCGCCGTGTCTAAAGCCCCCAAACATCCTTTGACTATGTCATCAATGTAAGTGAAATCCCTAGCAACAGTTCCGTGATTGGCGCCTTCGAAGATAGAAATAGCTTTGCCTTTGAGAATATCTCTGGTGAAGAAGAAATAAGCCATGTCAGGTCTTCCCCACGGACCATAGACGGTGAAAAACCTCAAGCCGGTTAGAGAGAGGCCATAGATGTGATTGTAAGTGTGAGCAATCTCTTCTCCAGCTTTCTTGGTGGCAGCATAGAGACTCGCTGGCTGATCTGTTCTGTCTTTCTCGGAGAAAGGGACTTTGGTGTTTAAACCGTAGACGGAGCTTGAGGAAGCCCATACGATGGCAGGCTGAGGATTAGCGGCTTTACAGACTTCGAGGAGGTTAACGAGCCCAGCGATGTTGCTATGAACGTAGGAGCTAGGATTCTCCATGGCGTATCTGACACCAGCTTGAGCGGCCAAATGCATGACGTGAGTGAAAGGGACGACCTCGAAGAGCTTCTTCAGGAGAGACAAATCGTTGATGTCTCCTTCCACGATGAACACTCCGGTTCTCTCCAGAAGGGCCTGCCGAGATCTCTTGAGCGTAGTGTCGTAGTAATCGTTGAAGTTGTCGATACCTAGAACGCCGTCGCCGCGGCGTTTAAGGGCGGCAGAGACGTGAGTACCGACGAATCCGGCGGCTCCGGTGACGAGAACGGAGAGTCCGTTGCGGGAACGAAGACGGGCGGAGGATCTGACACGTTTCTCCCAATCGGGACCGCCCCAAGAGTATGTGCGAAGAGAGCGGCGAGAAGGATCTGAGGAGATGGGAGATCGGTAGAAGAAGATGAAAATTAAACCGATAAAGACAAGAGACCAAAAGGCAAGCTTAGCGACGGAGGATTGCCACCGCGTACGGTGGAAGTAGGAAGATTTATCCATCATCTTGAATTTGCCCGGCGTTGAAGGAATGTCGTCGTCGAGATGCGACATTTGTCACGGAGTCAAAAAGGCTCAATGGCGTCGGAGAATCTTCTTCTTTCTTTCTTTCTTTGTTTGGTGCGCGTTTTTAGTGCCTCCGGATTCCATGGAAACATCACCACCCCCTCTCTATTATATCTTCTCTTTCTTTCTTTTTTCCTTTTTTTATTTCTTTCTTTTTTTTTCAAATTTCAAAATCAAATAAACATACGGAATCAAATGAAGTTGACTCTTTTTTTTTTTTAACCTGCTCTTCTTCTATTAAGTTAGATATGGTTGAGGATGAAACATCAAATGTTGCTGATTTAATTATTTTCTTCTTCCTTTACTCATTCATATCATTACATTTTGTTTATCCTTTTAGGAAATACTGTTAACTTTGTAATAACGTCTTCGTCTTCTTAATTAACAGGATCATCATTTTGAGTTCATTGTTTGCACTTGCTCTTAATATTGCTTCGTTTTGTAGTTACGTACACTCCAACATCTTCGCATGGACTTTTAATGGTAGACCAAATTAATCATAAATTTAAACGTTCACTTAATGCTCTTTTTCTCATGGGGGAGTATATAATAAAAGCAAAGAGTAGTCGTGAAGTAAAATTATACGTGCATCTAAACAAACATAACATATACCATGCCCCACACCAATATTAGTTTTTAATAATGATGTTATCGTTGAAAGCAAAATATTACTAGTAAAATCATTAATTAAGAAAATAAAGTGGATGGGGAAAATTAAAAACAACGTGGAACCGCCCAAGCCATGTGATGTAAGAGATGACAAAAAGAGACACTTGCAAATACGACTCAAAATATTAATTTGTAGCGGTCTCGGCGTCACTTTTCATACTTTAATCAAGTTTATTATGTACACATGGGCTTTGTAAAGGCCTACATTAATGTGTGTGATAAGCCCATTAATCAGAAAACAGAGGAATGGGGTTCTCTCTCTTTGCTTTTATTTTCGTCGAGAAAAAAAAGAAAAAGAATCGCAGTCGGCTTTGAAATTGGGGAAGAAGATACAAATTCCGATTACAAAAAATCATCATCAGAAATCGAAAATGGATGAAGCAGAGTGTGGGGTTTGAGATCATCCTCTAAAATTTGTCGAAAAAACAATGGAAGGTCTTGTAGGAAAGGCGTGGATGCCTTTTCACCATTATTACAGACCACCTTCAAACCTTCAAAACCCTATTTCCCTCTTCGCCATCACATCTCCATCATCCATTTCACCCTCTGACCCTCACCCTCCTCAGAACCCTAACAAACATCCCCAATTCGGTCACTTTATCATTCCTACCATCGCAGTCGCTGCTTCCGCCTGGTTCTTCGTCCGCCTCCACCAGTATCCGCCAATCGTCACCGCTCCTGAAGATTTTCAGCTCGAATTGGAGGAAGAAGGTTCCATCAAAGAGCTCCCTTTGCAGCAAAAGCCGGGCTATGTGAAAGCACTTCACTTTTACAAAATCAAGGCAGGTACGGTCTTGAAACTGTTAGATGTATACGACTCTGATAACTACGACTCCTTGAAAGCCCGGATTCGTTTATCCGCGGAGTGTCTAGAAACTGCGAGGATTGAATTGGAAGAGGTGGTGGAGAGAGACCCGGGTCGGGTCATGGAGTATTCGCAGGTGGTTGATGAGCTCATGGAGATTCTGAGGGATATGGAGCTTTATATTGATAAATGCCAGAAGGATAACGTCAAGGGTTACCTAAGATCCTGCAATCGATTGCTTGCTCGTGTCAGGAAAATGGAAGCTCAGATTCTCAATGTTCTCAAAGAGTTTCACGATGATGAACAAGGAGGAAGAGATACTTAGGATATCACAGTTATCTTTGGTTATGGAATGATTTATAATATTATTAGTTTTCATTTTAATCACCCAGGACATCTTTTCTTTTCTGCTATATCATCGCTATGCTTGGTTTTCTATAATTTCATTTCATCATACGCACTCTTGTTCTTCATTATTTATGCACCTTCTTATTTGTCTTTTGAATTAGGACAAATGATTTTTGAACAAATCAATACAAACTTCGTAGACGGGATTCGCGAAGAAGGGAAAATTAGTTTGTAATTTTAAAATAGAGTTGGATTCATGTACATACTTGGATTTATCTCTTTTCCAAGATGAATTCTTAACCCAACCATTGGATAACTCTTATTTATATACAACTCAGAGACAGATCTATTTATCTCGACAATAAATATGTGCACTTGTTGATTATTCTCCAACTCATTCCACCACATTGCCAGTAGGCATCATCATCCAGTTTTTTTGTGTACTAATTGCTTTTTAGGTTTCTAATTCTTGGTCTTAGACATTTGTTCAATCTTTTATGCCAACGTCAGTTACATAGAGAATTTATGAATTCGGTCGATTCTCTGATGCACATCAAAATTGTTATAGACGTAGTTGAAAGGCACGGGACATCACCAGGGAATTCAGGGAAAAATAGCAAACATTAAGTCTAAATTTATAGCAATGAAACGTGGATTTTTCTTTTGCCAATGGGATTGTTTTGAGATGTTTAAGTTGTCATGCTGATTAGTATTTTAAGGTCAAAAATAATTGACTTATATTTTTTTTTCTTCTGTTGAATGGTTTGTTTAGTTCGTCTTGGTGGAATCGATTGGAGATTTGTGATAAAACCATTTGACAAAGTTTTTGGTGGTAATCACACATTGAATTCGATGAACTTTGTATCAGTAGGGTATAAACAAAAGAAATAAAAATATTAACCACTGAAGAGGTCAAAGCTCGCTTGGATAGCAACCACTAATTGGTATATTTTTCAAAATTTGAAGAGCTTAAACCAACTATATTAAAGACTTGGCCACAATCATCTAAAGGTGGAAACTTTGTTGATTTTTTTTTTTTTTTTGTTATAACGAAACTATGTTGATCCTACTTATATAAATTTCATTAAATTCAATATGTATAATAACCACTGAATGATCTATGTTGTTAGAGATTGTTGTCGAAGACGGTTTAAGAGCTTATATGTTTTAATGTTAAAATAAAAAAAAATCAATTCAAATAAAATTAGTGTCTCAATAATGTTCTTAATTCTAATAGTTTATTTCAGTTAAATAATTGTAATATGCACTAATAAAATCATTAATGCTACTCACCAGTTTGGTCTACAAAATGTACAAGAGTAGCACACATGTCAACATCATCAATGAAAAACAAAGTATATATGTATATATGTTTACAAAACTCTAATTTAACTATTTTTGTTTTAAACCTTGAAGTTATCCTGATGCTGATTAGGGTTTACAATGATGTTTGCCTCTATTAACTTTTTTTAATAATTTGAAATACATTTTTCTTCTTCTTATTTTTCATTTAAAAACTAACATTAATTTACTAAAATAACTTCAAAAATTTTTAATAATAAAGAGAAAGCATATATCTATAAAATAAAATTGATTGTTTTCAGACAAAAGATCATTTTATTCAAAAATAATATTGATAATTATCCTAAATAAATGTTCTAATTTAGATTATATTTATTAACTTCTGCATCCTTGGAGCAGCAACTACTTACATGTTTTTCTACACTCTTTCAGGAGCTGTCATTCCAACTCCATGGGTTTAAGATGTGGATATGATAACCATCCTTGCCGGGTTTGTTTCATCGGTTCTCCTTTTATTTTACAGTAAATCTTCTTTACATTAGTAATGTTGGGACTGAATAATTTTATTAATTTAAAAAAGTTATTAATTTATCGATAAATTAATATTTAGAGAATTTTCTTAAATTTTTTAAAATGTTATATATAAAGTAGAAAAATAAAAATGATGTTTTGATTTGTTTTAATACATTTACATATTAAAAATAATCATTGCATATAAATTTTTTTATATAATATATTGATGCAATTCGAGAAGATAGTATCATATATTTTTAATATTTTTTTAAAAAATATAGATAAACTCTAACAAAATTACAAGTTTATGAATAAATAAACAACACTAGAATCATATTTCACTTAAATATATTATATATACATAATAAATTTATATGATTATTAATTTATGTTATTAATATAACCATATATTAACTTATAAATTTCAAAAAAAACTCTGATCTTATTATTTTATTGAAATGTTTCAATTATTACACCAGCCCAAATTAGAACCAAAATAATTTATTAATTTAGAGAGATTATTAATTTGTCGAGTATTAATTTATAGAGGTTCTACTGTAGTTCATGAAATTCAATGTCCATAATAACATGGTTACCACCAAAAAAATTGTCAAATGGTTTTATCACAAATCTCCAATCGATTCCACCAAGACGAGTAACTAAACAAGCAATTCATCAGAAAACAACAAAAAGAGAAAATATAAGTCAATTAGTTTTGAGCTTAAAATACTAAGCTGTAGGACAAATAAAACATCTCAAAACAATCCCATTGGTAGAAAAATACATAGATCTGTCTCGAGTTGATTCATCTTGGTCTTGGAAAAGAGAAAGAAAAGCAACGTCGAGTAAAACGAAAAAAGTCCCATCCACAAGTATAAACCCAAAGAAAAATAAGAGTAAATTCTCGGAGGGATTTGCTGGAATCACGAGGAGTACAAGCATGAGCAAAATGCCCAAATTTAGTGACCAACAGCGGATCGTCATTATAAAACCATCTAACTACAACTTCCGCTAGGCCGAAAAAATGGTAACAGAGGATCGTGGGGCCCAAGTCATACCTACGCTGGTCGAGATCATCATACTCATTCGTATACCAACTTGGCAAAATCGTCAAGGCATATGCAGTGATGATCAAATGATGCATTACTATTGAATAGACAACTCCGGAGGTAATTCTGCAATTATGACATGGATTAATTCAAACAAATCCTGCTTAATATATATAGAATGAATTAATACAACACAAGGGACTCGCTTGACGATAAATCCAAGTATGCGTTTACACATGTCTTTTATTCTTCGGAGAGTTTCTTCCTTCTACAACACAAACATCCACCATTCTCATCAATTCATTGTTAGATATTGGGAAACAATATTACACATACTAATAAATCACACTTTTGAGTCTTATATATATGAATCCAACTCTATTTTCAAACTTCAGAAGAAAAAAGAAAAAAAGTTACAAACTAGTTTTTAGTTCTTCACTAATCCCCTCTGTCTACTTAAACCCTAAATATTACGTGGCCTCCAATTAACTCTATGTAGGTTTGTTCAATAATTTCCGAGTTCGACTTCTGTTTTTCCTCAGATTCACACAACATAAATTTTCAAACGACGAAAAAAATCCAAATTAAAGACAAGAAGGGTCAACAAAAAACCGGCTAGAGTTTGGGGACAACGGCAGCCATTACGTCACGGGGGAGACGCCAGCTGTGAAGAGCTAGTTCCTTACCTGGGGGCTGGGTCTTCATCGTATATAAGAAATTTTGATTCCGTAAAAAGAGGCTCAGCCCACTACAAGATTTAAATTCTGAAGTATTTTATTTGTTTCGTCAATGGGCTTTCTTTGTTGACAAAACTATCCCATTGGTTTGTTGGTTCATTCCCTGTGTTTGCTACTTTGCCTGAATTCCTTGGTCACGACGTCCAATGCCTTTGAGTTCAACTTTGACCTTAGCCACAGAAAAGAACCAATGAATCTCACAAGGCCGCGCATCACGCTTTGACCAATAATAGATTATAGCAACGACTATGGATAGGAATTATAACTGAAATTTGCTACTATTTATACCAAAGAGAATGGCCACACAAGAGACATCAATCAACAAAGAAATAAAGAACAAGAGAGTTTCTAATTAAGAAAATGAAGCTCTCTTGTTTTGTGTTTCTCATATTTTTCGTCTCAAGTTCTCTCGCGGCCGCTCCACCGAACCCTATCTACGAAAGCTTTCTCCAGTGTTTCAGCAACCACACAGGCGCTCCTCCTGAAAAGTTATGCGACATCGTTTTGCCACAAAGCAGTGCAAGCTTCACCCCAACGCTACGCGCCTACATCCGAAACGCGCGATACAACACTTCCACGTCTCCCAAACCCCTGATCGTAATCGCGGCGCGTTCTGAGTGCGACGTCCAAGCCACTGTCCTCTGCACCAAATCTCTCAACTTCCAGCTCAAGACTCGCAGCGGCGGTCATGACTACGACGGCGCTTCCTACATCTCTAACCAACCTTTCTTCGTCCTCGACATGTCCTATCTCCGTAACATTACCGTTGATATGTCCGACGACGGTGGGTCCGCTTGGGTTGGAGCAGGGGCTACTCTCGGCGAGGTTTACTACAACATCTGGCAGAATAGCAAAACTCACGGATTTCCCGCCGGTGTTTGTCCCACCGTCGGCGTCGGAGGTCACATCAGCGGCGGAGGATACGGAAACATGATCCGAAAATACGGACTTTCCGTGGATTACGTAACGGATGCGAAAATCGTAGACGTGAACGGACAAGTCCTCGATAGGAAATCGATGGGAGAGGATTTGTTCTGGGCGATAAGAGGAGGTGGCGGTGCGAGCTTCGGTGTGATCTTATCTTTCAAGATCAAACTGGTGCCTGTTCCTCCGAAGGTGACTGTTTTCAGAGTGGAGCAAACCTTGGAAGAAAACGCATTAGACATGGTCTATAAATGGCAGTTTGTTGCTCCCAAGACCACCCCTGATCTGTTCATGAGGCTTATGATGCAGCCTGTGATGCGAAACACTACTCAGACGGTTCGAGCTTCCGTGGTTGCTCTCTTCTTTGGGACACAGAGCGATCTCTTATCTCTGCTGACCAAAGAATTTCCAGAGCTTGGTTTGAAGCCGGAGAATTGCACTGAGATGACTTGGATTCAGTCGGCGATGTGGTGGGCTAACGTCGACAACGCCACGCTCGTACAACCCGAGGTTATGCTGGATCGAAACCCGGATTCTGCCAATTTCTTGAAACGAAAATCGGATTACGTGGAGACAGAGATAAGCAGAGACGGGTTAGATTTCTTGACTAAGAAGTTAATGGAGGCTGGGAAACTAGGGCTTGTGTTCAATCCTTACGGAGGGAAAATGAGCGAAGTGGCTACTACAGCGACTCCATTCCCGCACAGGAAGAGGCTTTACAAGGTCCAGCATTCCATGAACTGGAAAGACCCGGGCACTGAAGCTGAGAGCAGTTTCATGGAAAAGACAAGAAGCTTCTACAGCTACATGGCTCCTTTCGTCACCAAGAATCCCAGACACTCGTATCTCAACTACAGAGATCTTGATATCGGGATCAACACCCACGGCCCAAACAGTTTCAGAGAAGCTGAGGTTTACGGGAGAAAGTATTTCGGAGAAAATTTTGATCGGTTAGTCAAAGTCAAAACAGCCGTGGATCTACTTAACTTTTTCAGGGATGAACAGAGTATTCCTACCTTGCCATCCACGAGTTAGTTTGGTAGCAAGGAGGAGGACACAGAGTATTCTCTTCCTTTTTAGGTAAATGACCAAAATAGATTTTTACATTCCAGGTGCCTAGCAAACCTACATGCATTTACATATAAATACATGTTACGACCAACCAAGTCGGGAGATTTTACACCACAAATTGTATGAAATACAAGAATCGACAGATATTTATTATTTAAAAAGGAGTACAATTGCAGTTTAATCCATGGCAATGGAACCTGGCTTTATACATCAAAAGGCACAACATATACGCGTCTATATACGTACAAAAACGACAAAATGAAATTAATAAAAATCATGCTGTTTGGTGAACGGACAAAACAGTACGCAGTGCAGGCTCCTATCATAGAGACAGCAAAGCGTGCAAGCCCATATTTTAGAGCGTTTGTGAGAACTCCCTGAGAACTAATTCAACTTCTTCAACAACACCAAGCTTCTTAAACCACTGAGCCAACACAGCAGAAGCTTCTTTCCCAACCATTATAGACTCTTTCTCAAGCGCAACCAAGAACCCTAACGCTTCATTTAGCTTATCTTCCTTCTCATATGCAGCCAATACAAGAGCCACACACTTATCAGTAGCTTTGATTCCCGCTTTTCTCATATTCTCAAATGCCAAACGCGCATTCTGGCTCTGACCCGAGACACCGTATGCGTTTATGAGCAGTCCACATAGCTTTACATCAGGAGTAATCCCTGCGATTTGAACTGCATCAAAAACCCGCTTGGCTCCTTGGGCATCTCCACCCATAGAGTAGGCTCTCAACAATGCTTTGTAAACCTCTCTGCCCGCACAGGTATCTTGGGAATCCATTTCTCTGAGTAAAGCCTCCCCTTTCTCAGGTGTGCCAGCTCTAATGTAGGCCATAATCATTGAACCATAGGATCGATTGTCAAGTGGTTCCCCAAGCAATTTGATCTCGTTGAAAGTTTCTTCAGCCAATTTATGATAGCCTGCCTTGCTGTACAACTGAACCATTGCAGTTAGGGTCACCTGATCAATGAGAAAGCCTCGATTTTTCATGGAAAGAAGAGTTGTTTCAGCGTTTTCCACTTGGTTTAGCTTCCCATAGTAATGGATGATCTTGGTATAATCACGGGCATTCGCTTCAAAGGAATCCTCAAGCAGCGAAAATTCAGCCACCTAAAGGAGATGCAAGCAACAAACTTAAATGCAACGAAGAAAGTGACAAAGGATAAACTTGAGCATATGATTTGTGTAGCATTTCCAAACAGTAATTATATTGGGAGCAAGTACCTTGATATAAAAGGGGGAGTCAAGAATCTTCAACTCTTTAAGAATAGAAAGCCAGTCAGCTCTAATGGGTTTCATTCTCCTAACCCAAGCACCCAACAAATCACTAAAACTCCCTTTTTCACTGGAGAAGCAAATAATCTGCCTCATAAGCGCTTGACAACGTTTTGACATCTTAATAGGAATCCGAGTAATTGCTTCATCTTGTTCATCTGTCAGAATCAGACCAACATCAGACCTAGGGCTTTTTTCTGTATCTTCCTTCTCTACAACCTCGCCAATGGCCATACCAGCACTACATTTGCAACTACAGAGCCTAATTTGACGAGATTCTACAAGTCTAAACATGCGATTGTATAGCTTATGGCTTCCAATAACAAATGGACATCTCAAGCCGAAGCTCAACACGCCGTTGCAGCCATAAATTCCCATTATAGACATCCAGAAATAAACCTAAATTTGGCGGGGATGCTTTTTACATGAACTGAATCTCTAGAGAACGCAAACAACTGTACAATTCATGTACCTCAGAAATCCAAAGGTCTAAGAATCATAGAAATAAAGAATCGAGCTTCTCTGATTACTTACAATAAACAGGGTTCTGAGAAACTGGAGATCGAGAGATGAGAGGAGGTAAGTTCATAGACAAACTTGGTGGTGGATAGATTAGAGCGGTGGAGAAGAAGAGAGACTTTGTAGCTTTCTTCTGCTTTCTACTCAGGCGGAGATATCTGCTTCAATATGGGCCTATTTGGGCTTGAGCCTCCGTTGGAATTATGGCCCAGTATATTATTTTTCCCGCTAAGCGTTTATTAAATATTTAACTTTTTGCAGATCAAAAATATTCTTAAGATTGAAAACGTTTAATTTTAATTTCGATTTTTAAGTTTTTAATATGAAAATTTGGATATTATTAATCCAATGGATATCAGTCACTTTTACCAAAAGTGTTTTATTTAGAGATATGACGTAAAAAATCTTGTTGATGTAAAGGATAAACTGGAAACATGACCGGGAGTCCACCGGGACGGTCAACAGATGCCGATTTTCTCATTTTGAAAATACCAAATACGTCCTCGAAATCGCAGGTTTACTCGGTTAAGTAAAAGTCTGTTTAAGGATATATAAGTCATTTACGGTATAATAGGGAAAAAAAATCAGAGAGTAGGAGAGGACGGCGATCCGAATCTGGTTATCTCTCGGTTTTTATATTATTATTTCACTGAAGCTCAGTTTTGTTTGTCTCTTCTTCTTCTTCCCTTTCTGCTATTCTCTTCGTAGATGTGTGTAATTCACTGAGCTGACGAGACGAGACGAGACGAGACGTGACGACTCGCCAGGCCTGCGTTTGGTTCGATCGCAGAGGAGGATACGTTGTTGTTGTTGTTGTTGTTATCCTTTGTCTCTGGCTACATACATACTCTCCATATAGATAGATCTGAATTGGTGATTCGTTGAACTCTCCACCAATCTGGAATGGCTTCTACGGAAGTCGATTCCCGCTTAGGGCGAGTTGTGATCCCAGCTTTGGAGAAGGTCATTAAGAACGCCTCATGGCGTAAGCACTCCAAGCTCGCTCACGAGTGCAAATCCGTCATCGAACGCCTCAGATCCCCTGAGGATTCTTCTCCGGTTGCCGACTCTGAATCTGGATCCTCCATTCCTGGACCGCTTCACGACGGAGGAGCCGCCGAATTCTCTCTTGCCGAGTCGGAGATCATTCTCAGCCCTCTGATTAACGCCTCTGGCACCGGCGTTCTCAAGATTGTCGATCCGGCCGTTGATTGCATCCAGAAGCTAATTGCACATGGCTATGTTCGTGGTGAGGCGGATCCCACGGGCGGACCTGAGGCGCTACTCCTCTCTAAGCTCATTGAAACCATCTGCAAATGTCACGAGTTGGATGATGAAGGACTCGAGTTGCTCGTCTTGAAGACGCTCTTAACTGCTGTAACTTCTATTTCCCTGAGGATCCATGGAGATTCCTTGCTTCAGATCGTGAGGACTTGTTATGGTATCTACTTAGGGAGCAGAAACGTAGTTAATCAGGCGACGGCTAAAGCCTCGCTCGTGCAGATGTCTGTTATCGTCTTCAGAAGAATGGAAGCTGATTCATCCACAGTCCCGATTCAGCCTATCGTCGTGGCCGAGCTGATGGAGCCGGTGGACAAATCTGAATCAGATCCATCAACGACGCAGTCTGTTCAAGGTTTCATTACCAAAATTATGCAGGATATTGACGGAGTTTTCAATTCAACTAACGCCAAGGGCACATTCGGCGGCCACGACGGGGCCTTCGAGACTTCATTGCCTGGGACTGCTAATCCAACAGATTTGTTGGATTCTACAGATAAGGATATGTTGGATGCCAAATACTGGGAGATCAGTATGTATAAGTCTGCCCTCGAGGGAAGAAAAGGGGAGCTGGCCGATGGAGAATTGGAGAAAGACGATGATTCTGAGGTTCAGATTGGTAATAAGCTGAGAAGAGACGCCTTCTTGGTATTCAGGGCACTCTGCAAGCTGTCCATGAAGACGCCTCCCAAGGAAGATCCAGAGTTGATGAGAGGGAAGATTGTGGCTCTCGAGCTATTGAAGATTCTGCTGGAGAATGCCGGTGCTGTCTTTAGAACCAGCGATAGGTTTGTGTTGCTTATCTTCTTGCATTTTTATTAGCCACATTAGCTAGTTTGCTATGCTATCTCTAGTTTTAATCCTTTTTCCCTAAGCTTTCAACATTGGAGATTGCTAATTTATCTCCATTCCATCTGCTTGATAGTTGCTTTGGGCGGGATGTTATTTAGTTATTGGTGTTTCTTCTAAAATATTAGCATAAATTCATTATGAAACAGGTTCTTAGGCGCTATCAAGCAATATCTGTGTCTCTCCTTATTGAAGAACTGCGCTTCAAATCTTATGATTATTTTCCAGCTTTCCTGCTCGATTTTACTTAGCTTGGTTTCGAGATTTCGTGCTGGGCTGAAGGCAGAGATTGGGGTGTTCTTCCCTATGATTGTTCTAAGAGTGTTAGAGAATGTTGCTCAACCTGATTTTCAACAGAAGATGATAGTGCTTCGGTTCCTGGACAAGCTCTGTATTGATTCGCAGATTTTGGTAGACATCTTCATCAATTATGATTGCGATGTCAACTCATCCAATATATTTGAGAGGTATGAACTGATAGGTTGTTGTTGTTGCCTTATTCTATGTCATTAGATTAGAAAGACTCATTTGTAGTGACAATTATCTTTATGCCCTTTTCTTTTTCGGGTATTAAAGCTGGGATCAATAACTAGTGCAAACTATTTGAAGTGACATACATTTCTGTGTTTGTTTTTATACCTTGTTTAGGATGGTCAATGGTCTCCTTAAGACTGCTCAAGGAGTTCCTCCTGGTACAGTTACTACCTTGTTACCACCTCAGGAAGCAGCCATGAAACTTGAAGCCATGAAATGTTTAGTTGCTGTTTTAAGGTCTATGGGAGACTGGGTGAATAAGCAGTTGCGTCTTCCAGATCCTTATTCAGCAAAAGTCCTAGAACTTGATGATAGAAATCTTGAAGAAGGAAGTCATCCGGTGGAAAATGGTAAGGGCGATGGAGGCCATGGGGGTTTTGAAAGATCAGAATCTCAGTCTGAATTGTCCACTGGGACTTCTGATGCCTTAGCGATAGAGCAGCGCCGAGCTTACAAGCTTGAACTTCAGGTAGAATTGTACCTAATTTACCTTAAGTGCGCATTGACATTTGTCTCAGTCTTTCAGCTAAAACCTGATTTGTTTTTTTCGATGGCAGGAAGGTATTTCCATTTTCAACCAGAAACCGAAGAAAGGCATTGAATTTCTAATCAAGGCAAACAAGGTGGGGGAGACACCGGAGGAAATAGCAGCTTTTCTCAAAGATGCATCGGGGTTGAACAAGACTTTGGTAGGGGATTATCTGGGGGAAAGAGAAGACCTTTCTCTTAAAGTGATGCATGCATATGTGGATTCTTTCGACTTTCAAGGCATGGAATTTGATGAGGCAATTCGAACCTTTCTCCGGGGCTTTAGGCTCCCAGGAGAAGCACAAAAAATCGATCGTATCATGGAAAAGTTTGCAGAGCGTTACTGTAAATGTAACCCAAAGGCTTTTTCTAGTGCTGATACGGCATACGTCCTCGCTTACTCTGTCATTTTGCTCAACACAGATGCACATAACCCTATGGTGAAGAGCAAGGTACATATTTGAGCTGTTTCGTTTAGAACCTTACTGAAAGCCCTTTTGAGGAAGATCCTAGTCCAATCTTGTTTGAAGCTTGTGGTTCTATGCTCAAACAAGGTAACTCATTACTTAACTTTTCGATTACAACTTGCAGATGACAGCTGATGGTTTTATTAGAAATAATCGTGGTATAGATGATGGGAAAGACTTGCCTGAGGAATATCTACGTGCATTATATGAAAGGATATCTAGAAATGAGATAAAGATGAAGGACGATGGTTTGGGTCCGCAACAGAAGCAGCTGACAAACTCAAGTAGATTACTTGGCTTAGACACTATCTTAAATATTGTTGTTCCTAGGCGCGGTGACGATATGTACATGGAGACCAGTGATGATCTTATCAGGCATATGCAGGAGAGGTTTAAAGAAAAAGCTCGCAAATCTGAGTAAGAAGCTTCCTTTATTGTGCCTTTTGTTTCCATTCTTTTCTTTTTTGGGCATCATCCAACTTATGCTCTGATAGTCACTCTTTGGGAGTTTGTAGTTACGTCTATTTTTTTTATTAGCTATGATTTTATACTTGGAATTACCCGAAAAAGTGTATCCTGTAGTTTCTGATTTTCGTTTTCCACTGTAGGTCAGTTTATTATGCAGCCTCGGATGTGGTTATACTCAGATTTATGGTTGAGGTTTGTTGGGCTCCTATGTTGGCAGCTTTCAGTGTTCCACTTGACCAGAGTGATGATGCAGTAATTACAACATTATGTCTGGAGGGTTTCCATCATGCCATTCATGTCACTTCTGTAATGTCTTTAAAAACGCACAGAGATGCCTTTGTGACTTCACTAGCAAAGTTTACTTCCCTCCACTCTCCTGCTGATATCAAGCAAAAAAACATTGAAGCCATAAAGGTTTGTATAGTTTTTCTCAACTCCAGACCTTATACTCAGGGTACAAAATGAGATAGGGGAGATCTCATTTTGTTTTAAGTTTTATTCACCTTTTGTGTCTGAAAATCATGGGAAAAAATAATTCATGTTTCTTTTTGCATTTTTCTCATTTCTATCAAAAGGTGATTGAGTTAGCTGTTTTATTGAATTGAGTTGGGTTACCTTGCATCACATCCAAACCTGAATTATCTTGAAAACACCAATGGATGATACAAAGTGGCTTCTTAGGATTAACTGTTTTTGTCTGTGCACTGATAGGCAATAGTAAAACTGGCGGAGGAAGAAGGTAACTATCTACAAGATGCTTGGGAGCATATATTGACTTGTGTTTCACGGTTTGAGCATCTTCATCTCTTGGGAGAAGGAGCGCCTCCTGATGCTACTTTCTTTGCATTTCAAACTGACCCCGGAAATTCTCCACTGGCTAAGCCAAATTCCGTACCCGCAGTTAAAGAAAGAACTCCTGGAAAACTTCAGTATGCTGCATCTGCTGTGATACGAGGTTCCTACGATGGTTCAGGTGTTGCTGGCAAGGCTTCAAATACGGTGACGTCTGAACAGATGAACAACCTGATATCCAATCTGAATTTGCTAGAACAAGTTGGCGACATGAGTCGGATATTTACTCGTAGTCAAAGATTGAACAGTGAAGCCATAATTGACTTTGTTAAAGCCCTCTGCAAAGTTTCCATGGATGAGTTGCGATCTCCATCTGATCCACGGGTCTTCAGCCTGACCAAGATTGTGGAAATAGCGTAAGGATCAATCTTTTCTTTCGATATCTGTTGTGTTTTGGTCAAACTCTCTCTCTTATTTATACTCTGTTGGTTGTAATGGCAGGCACTATAACATGAACCGGATTAGACTTGTCTGGTCGAGCATCTGGCATGTGCTCTCCGATTTCTTTGTGACTATTGGCTGTTCTGATAACCTCTCCATTGCAATTTTTGCTATGGATTCTTTGCGCCAGCTGTCTATGAAGTTCTTAGAGCGGGAAGAGTTGGCAAATTATAACTTCCAAAATGAATTTATGAAACCTTTTGTTGTCGTCATGCGTAAAAGTGGTGCTGTTGAGATCAGGGAATTGATTATACGATGTGTTTCGCAAATGGTTTTATCCCGTGTTGACAATGTCAAGTCGGGATGGAAGAGTATGTTCATGGTATTTGATCCATCAAACTCCCAATTACGTTGATGTCTCTCTCAGTTCTTGATGACAGATTTACTTATTGAAATCTGTTTGCTCTTGCAGATTTTCACGACAGCGGCACACGATGCACATAAAAATATTGTGTTCTTGTCTTTTGAAATGGTTGAGAAGATTATCCGAGACTACTTCCCACACATCACGGAGACAGAGACAACCACCTTCACAGACTGTGTGAATTGCCTTGTTGCATTCACCAATTGTAAATTTGAGAAAGATATCAGTCTGCAAGCCATTGCTTTCCTTCAATATTGCGCCAGAAAACTTGCTGAAGGCCATGTTGGTTCATCATCGAGGAGGAACCCTCCATCTTCTCCTCAGGGAGGAAAAAGTGGAAAACAAGATAGTGGAAAATTTATAGAAAGTGACGAACACTTGTATTCTTGGTTTCCATTGTTAGCCGGTAAGCCATTTTCCGCCTTTCTTGTCTTATGGATTTTACTTCTCAGATCAGCATTTGCAACTCCTTGATATTTCTGGCTTTCTTTTCCGTGCAGGTTTATCTGAACTTAGTTTCGACCCAAGAGCTGAAATTAGGAAGGTTGCATTGAAAGTACTGTTTGATACTCTGCGGAACCACGGTGACCATTTCAGTCTGTCATTATGGGAACGGGTTTTCGAGTCTGTTTTATTTCGGATATTTGACTATGTGCGTCACGATGTTGAGCCGTCGGGTGAGGATTCAACAGATCAGAGGGGTTACGACGGTGAAGTCGTCGACCAAGAGTCTTGGCTTTATGAGACGTGCTCATTAGCTCTACAGCTAGTTGTAGACCTCTTTGTGAATTTTTACAAAACAGTTAGCCCTCTCCTTAAAAAGGTACTGATGCTATTCGTAAGCTTGATAAAACGTCCTCACCAAAGTCTTGCTGGTGCTGGTATTGCTGCGCTTGTACGTCTGATGAGAGACGTGGGTCATCAATTCTCAGACGAACAATGGCTTGAGGTTGTGTCATGTATCAAAGAAGCAGCAGATGCTACATGCCCTGACTTCTCATACGTCACCAGTGAAGATTTGACGGAGGATGTAAGCAATGAGGATGAAACAAATGAAAACACACTGAGAAGAAGAAACAGGCAGCTTTATGCTGCGGTGGCAGATGCCAAATCCAAAGCTTCAATTCAGACTTTTGTGATTCAGGTCAGTCAAGTCTCAGTCTATTTGGTGATGAAGCATATGGATATTACGGGTATCTTACGAGTATTTGTGTATGTATGTTTCCTGTGGTCTCTGTTTGCAGGCGGTAACAGATATCTACAACATGTACCGTAAGTCTCTCACAGCCGATCACATGTTGATGCTGTTTGACGCTATGCACGGCATCGCATCCAACGCTCACAAAATCAACGCGGATCCAGTGTTACGTTCCAAGTTGCAGGAGCTAGGGTCGTCCCCGGAATCCCAAGAAGCTCCTCTGCTGCGCCTGGAGAATGAATCTTTCCAAACATGTATGACCTTCTTAGACAACCTCATCGCAGACCAGCCTGTGGGTTATGACGAGGCGAAAACAGAATCCCACCTCATAAGCCTGTGCAGAGAGGTTTTAGAGTTCTACATAGACATTTCATGTTCAGGGGAGCAGTCGTCTAGATGGGCGGTTCCCTCTGGGTCGGGAAAAAGGAAGGAGTTAACCGCGCGGGCTCCACTAGTGGTAGCTGCGATTCAGACACTGGGAAACATGGGAGAGTCGCTGTTCAAGAAGAACTTGCCGGAGTTGTTTCCGTTGATAGCGACATTGATAAGCTGTGAACATGGGTCAGGTGGGGAGGTACAAGTAGCTCTTAGTGATATGCTTCAGACATCAATGGGACCTCTTCTCCTCCGTTCTTCCTGCTAATATCTCTCTTCATTTTCGATTTCCATCATAATCCTGATTGGTTGGTTCTTCTCTTTTCTTCACATTTATTTCTTTTTCTTCATTGTTTGGTAGGCATGGGAAGAGAATTAGCGTTCACGGGGTGTTTCTTTTCTTATAATGTATGTAAATTGTAAAATATTAGCAGACAGTCTGTGTTTTTGACACATTGTTGCATAATAAGCCTTTGCAAACTTTTGTTTATTTATTTAGAGGTTGAATGAATCACACAAAATGATTAGGCATGGCGTTTTTACAATGAAAAGCAAAGAGAAAAGAAATATTTAGTACAACAAGATATACATAATAGAATGAATACAGAAGGTTGTCGCGGGAAATAATGTTAAAGAGAAGGGTGACGAAATCAGAAGGCCTTGCAAAACAGGCCAAGACTAATCTAAAGTTAATTAAAATATCTAACTAATAAATAAACAACATAGATTTTTCAACTTCTCCAACACTATACCTATTAAAAAAAAACAAGTATATTCTTTTTATTTTATTATTAATCTTTCAAAATTTACAACAAATTAGTTAAACACATATCAAACACTCTAAATAAATTACATATAATTAGTTTATATTAGTACCAATAGATAAATATTTTAAAATAAAAATTGTATTAAAATCTGAAAACTATTTGGAAAATTTATATTGTATCAATGTCTCAAAATTTGTATCGACATCTAATAATTGTTTTGTTTGTCTTTGCTAAAAATATATGTTTGATGAAGTGATGAAACAAATAGTAATAAAAGTATTTCAAAACATAAATAAACATACAATCTTTTTCTTTTAATTATAAGTCATACTTTATATATTTATTATATTTTATTTGAAACAAATTATAATATAGTGCCTTAGGTTAAAATTTGTTCTACATTGGCCCCTGTTTATCAACATCCTATTAGGTTAAAACTTGTTTTCTCCTATTCAACTCTTCTAAGCCATCCAAGGAATATATTACATGTATTGTGTTTGGAGCAACATGACATCTCTTTGTGTCAGCAACTGATGCAAAACGTGTGAAGATATGGTGCAGTAAGTGTTGGATTTGCATAAACAAAATGTAAGTTACTAATCATTGCTTATGCAACATTATGTTTCAAAAAATCCTATAATTTTTCTTATGTGACCGATTATCCTAAGAAAGATCTAAATAGTGATCTTGAATTACCGAGATTACTTGTTTGATAGTTTTAAAGATGAGATTGGAATTGGTTAGTCATATAAATGTGTCCGATTATCCTAAGAAAGATCTAAACAAACAGTGATCTTGAATTACCAAGATTATGTATTGGTTATAAGGGGTGAGTGAAATGTTAATATAATTTCAAACATTCTATTTGCTTCCACTGAACAGCTCTTAAACATGAACATGGTCTTAAACAGGTTCATAACGTGCACAACTTTTGTCAGGTTAAACTGTGGAATATTTCATCCGGGAGACTTGTTACCAAAGTTGACGCTAAGACACTGGTAAAAGTTTCGATATTTGTTAATGTTGAATTCTTCTGCTAGTTTATCATTTGAATGGTCTTGGTTATGTATTTCTTTGATATTCGTTTAGGCTGAGGCAGGGATTTAGGGTATAATAAAAGTGATCCCAAATTTGTGTATTGCAGTAGTTGCGATTCAAATGTAAGTGACGAATATTCAAAGGTATATTGCAAGATATGGAACTCAGTTGTTGATTATTATTAAAATCATGTAGGTTTCAGGGAATATACTTGATAGGCTGACATATCAGCCAACACTCCTTTGCTCTCTATCAAACATGTATCATATAAGTGGATGGAAGCATTTTATCTTAACCATTTATGTTTATTTGATCTTAACCACTTGTTAACCATTTATCTTTATCGTTATTTAGGTTATCTGCTTTGAAGAAAAATTTGTGCCTACGAGCATTTCTGTAGGCTACAAACATATATGGATGCCTAGCCTAAAGCGTCCCGGTTTGGCAAGGGTTATATTGGGCGAGATCTTGTGCAGTGGATATAAACGATTGCAAATTTGCAGCAAACTTCAAGGTGAAGACGATGGTGTTAAAGATTCTATCATCATGATTGCTGCAGAAGATGCCATGAATGCTTCAATGGCCCTACTGAAGAAGAAGAATGAAAAAATCAAGGACAGCCTCTTGGCTCCAAGCATCCCTTCTTCTTAAGATGACTTGTCTGTAAAGAATCTAACACGTACTTTATGCAATAGATATTTTTGTAACTGTAGAAATCGCCTGTTGGATGGTTTAACGATTAGTAGTTTTTTTTAAAAACCTCTGGATATACTAAAATAAATAAAGCTCTATGCAGAGCACCAAAAATTCAAAACAAGAAGCAGAACAAAACCAAGAACCACAATGAATTGAAACGATCCTCTTTGTCACACTTTTAGCAATATCCTGAGCAATGACGTTGGCTCTTAATGAAAATAGCATTATTAAAGGCATCAAGCAGCTGCAAAATTTGATCTACTAGAGATCGGTATAGAGGCCACTTCTCTGGATGTGATAGAGCCAATATTGCAGAACCACAATGTGACCACAGTTCAAATCTCTTCACATGAAGATCACTTAGACTCTTAACCGTCCAAAGGATACAAAGTAATTCTGCTGAAATTCGATTAGAGATTGGTAGAAAAGCATGAAATCTTGGTGATCATGTATAATCCCGCAAGATCCAGGCTCCTCCAAAGCGGTAATTCGCACTAGTCCATGATGAATAACCATTACACTTCAATAATTTAATTCTCGGTCTAGACCATACACTTTACAAATTGGATTTGCGGATATCCCATGATGTCTGAGACAATCCGACACTGCCACCGCCTCTGACAAGACTCTCCATAAGAAGAGTCTGATTTTATCAGGTGAAATCAAATCCGGTATTAGTGGTGAATCCAAAAGCCCACTCAAATTCTGCTGAATCAATTATTTTGACACATTGTTGCATAATAAGCCTTAGCAAACTTTATTTTTTTATTTTATTTTTGAGGTTAAATGAATAGGCATGGCGTTTTTACAATGAAAAGCAAAGAGAAATGAAATAGTACAACAAGATGATAAACTAAATAAATAGAAAGAATACAGTGTGAATCTCGTTGAGAGATGATAATTATGATACAAAAATCCAACCAAGTCAAAAGTCGATGCCGAGACGGCGGATCTCAGAACGGAAGACGGGACTGGAAGAGAGAGTACGATGAGCCAAACTTCGAATGTCTTCTCTTGAACATTCCTTTGATATTCTCACCAGCTCCCACAATGCTCCTCCGCTTATCATCTCCTTAGCATTCACCTCTGCCCCCACCAAAAAAACATCATTCAACATCAAATTACAAGCATCAAATCAAAGACAGCGATCACACTAACTAACCATGCTGGGCCAAATGGCATAATGCAAGCTCTATGTGGCGCCTGATTGGCGCAGCTTCATCGTTTGCATGTTGTACAATCCACGGAAGAGCTCCATCTTCTATTAGTAGTGATCTGCCACTCTTCACACCTTCATACCCTCTTCACATTAATTAACCCCAGCAAAAAAAAAAAAAAAAGCAACATCTCTCTGATACTGGAAGAGCTTTTTACCTTGAGTGGTTGCTCGGGACTCACACTTTGCAAAGTTCGCAATTCCCCTAGCCACCTGAGCAAGAACATCCGGATGTCCGCATCTAACCATCCCTAACAACGCTTTTATTCCACCATCAGACCATAGCCTTGCTTGAAGTTTGTCTGCCAAACCATAAAAGAAAGGATTTCAGAAACTGATCGGTTTCTTGTTCAAAAGAAAATGATTATTTTACCGTTGCCACAGAGATTAGCTATAGCTCCAGCAACCATGCGTAAAGTCTGTGGATCCTCTGCATCTGCAGCTGTCAGAGATAGTAAGCTGATTCCACCTTGGTCCACTATCAGTTGTTGACTCACTTCTGTTACCCCACAATAAGAACTAAAACCCATGAGCACATACTAACCCACCGAGTAATTAGTCTCTTTCTGCTTTCGCTCTCTGTCTAACTACAAGTTAGTAATCAGTATCAGTGAGACATTACCATTCATTGCGAGATTGGCTATCGCACCAGCGGCAACCCTTCGCACAGTTTCATCTTCGTAGCTTCTGAGAAGCATTAGCAACGATGTCAGCCCTCCAGCTTCAACGATCTTTTCTTGGTTTGCCTCTGCTTATCAAACCAAACGAAATAGGGAAACCGTAAGAATCTATTAGGAAGAAAAAAAAGTTCAACCACAGGGATGATGTATATATCTCTGTGAGTGAGTAAAAGTTACCTTCAGCTGCAAGATTAGCCACAACTTTCACAGCATGAATTCTTATGTTCGCATCATCGGACTCAAGCAATTGCAAGATCTTTTGAAGTCCCACTGTTTCAAAGAGAATAAAAACTTATAAGAGTCGCAAAGGCAGTTATACACACTCCGGTTCAAACATTTTAGAAGAAATTTCCATTACCTTGCTCACATAGTGTAGCAAACGGTGCCTTCTGTCCATTCACAGATTCTCTTGCTTGGGAATGCCGTGATGGTAATGAGTCTGTTCCAGAGTATGAATTCCCCGGGGCCCCTCTGTCCAAGCATCTTCTCATCTGTAAGAATAAGATTCAACTGTTAGAAACAAATCCATGAGACTCAAGGTTGGACAAAAAGTATTACCAAGATACAGTTGTTATCAAGTACAGAAGCAGGATAATAGGTCTGATATGTGAAAACCGTGCTTTTACTATTCCCCGAGTGTTACAAAAAGTACCAACGACGGAGACTAATCTTTTATCTGATGTACTAAAGCAGAGACCTATACACACTCTGAATTCGTTTGTACCTGGTCAGCTTCAAAAGTAAGCTGCACTAGTTGACTTCGTAAAATGGTGACCTCTTCTTCAAGTTTCTTTTTCTGAAGAGCCTCATCCTCCAACAGTTTTTGTAGTCTTGATATTCCAGCATCTTCACCATCCTAAAACGCCAGAGAGCTTGGTTAAATGTTACCTAAGATGTCAAATCAGTGAGAAGAAGCGAGGTCGAGAGAGTGAGCGAGAAGTTGAAGACTGGGTACCCCTGATCTTGTCTTGAGCGTTGACTGGCTTTTTACTTTGTTCATTTCATCTTCAGCTGCCTTCCTTAACTTCATTTCATTCTCAAGTGATTCTTTTAGCCTAGTGAGTTCACTAGCTGTAACAACTCCATTGACCTGCAAAGTCATATTTACTGATTAATGATTCGCACACTCCCATCACCAGAAAAACAAAAAAGAGTTCTGTGGGCAAGATACCTCTCCGTTCCGTTTACCATTTTCATGGTTCCGCTGGTTTGATATCAGCTTTTCTTCAAGCTTTTTAACGGATTCCATATACTCCATCTGACACTTTAGTTTCTCCTTCTGCAAATAGAATATTAGAAGGTTTTTACCTGATTTCAAAAGGTACTGGAACAAAAGACCGATATGAAACCATTTTTCTGATTTTTAAATTTTCAGATTCTTTTGGGTATATGCCTAACTGGATTTTGCATGAACTAACCTCCAAGGCCTCTGCAAAGTTCTTTTCAACTTCTGATATACGATTTTCTGCTTGTCGATTAATTCTCTCCACATCATCATCAAATGCTTTCAGCTGCCTTTCATTTTCAGCAATCACCTTATCCAGTTGGACCTCAAGTTTCTTGGATAAACTCTTGTAATCAAATTCTTCCTTTATCTTTAACATATTCTCTACCTTCATTGCCTGCCCAAGATTTGAAATACTTAAGGATTTGAAATGTCTCAATAGACTTCTACATTACGGTTGGGTAAAGCTAGTGAAAACCTACCCTTTGACCAAATAATATAGTACTAGTTGTCTCTCCTCTGTGACGCGGAGAGGGACCAATGGTCACAATTAGGGATGTTCTTGCTGTACCTGAAATGCAAACAACATGTATATATATACGTGAAATGATAATACAGAAAAGTCAATTTATTAAAAAATCAGAATTCAAGACACCAGGACTTAGCATATGAACAAGAATGTATAATAAGATAACTAACCACCAAATGAATCTCTCAACAAGCGAGTAAGTTTTGAATCACGAAGTGGAACATGAGGGCTATTCTCAGCTATTGCATTTATGCATTTGCCTAAAGCACTAAGTGAGAGATTAATGGATTTAGCTTCCTCCAGCATGTGCCCTTCGCTGCCTGCGTTGCAAGTAAGAAGGTGAAAATGAGCACTCCCATAAGGTGGAATCTTACAAAGCATAATTAGATAAAAGGAAAAGTGTAATTCTCCTATACTGTCTCTTATGGAGGCGAGGCGGAAAAAAAGAGTTAATCTGCTTTGTACAAGAGCTTTGATAATTAAGGGTTTATACCAGACTTGTGAACACGTTCAGAACCAGCAAGATCTACTAGAACTAGCTTGCTTCTCCTAACCAATGGCCTTGATGGTCTGACAAAGTGAGAGGAGTTCTCCATTTCATTAGGGACTGAATCCTCGTTTTCCACCACCGACCTCTTGACATGGACCTGAACTATTGATCATGCATCAACTCAAAATAACAATAAGGATGAACAAAAACGCCTAGGAAGTTTCAAAGAAAGTTCAGAAGGCCAAACTGAGGTGAATTACCATGAGAATTGCATGACTTCGAGAAGATTCAGTGTTCAATTTTGTATTGGCTGCAACTCTATGTGTTTCCCCAAGCTGAAGTAGCTCAAGGAAATTTTGCTGGTTCCTGATCTCTACATGGGTCGCCCCCGGCAAGGAGACATCCCCAGTTTTGGGGTCTTCGACAATGGCTATATTGTCATTAGTTGGGTCTAGGAGATCTTGGATGGTTTCCATATAAAGCTGGAGAAAAGTTTCAAACAAAAGGAATCAAAGTAAGCTAAAGAATGCAAAGTAGTAAGTGAATAGTTTGGAAACGAAAGATACCTGCAAATATGAGACAGAGACAGAGTCAGTATCTAGAGAAGTGCCTGCAATGATATCTTCCATAGATCGAACCATGATACCACGAGCAGCAGTATCTTCATCTCCTAATCTTCCAAGGGTAAAAGTTTTCCCAGTACCCGTCTGACCATAAGCCATCACAGTTCCGTTGTAACCCTCAAGAACACTCTACAGACCAAATGAAATTGACAGGGAAATCAACAAATTACCCCTCAAAGGAGCATCCAAGAAGAATAGTGAAGAAAAGAAAAGCATAGAGAGACCTCTACAACAGGCTTGGCAACCACTTGGTAGACTCGCTTCTGTGAAGCAGCTTCGGTAAGCACCTCATCAAACTCGTAGGTCTCTGTATCCCAATTGTTTTTCCTCAGTTTCAACCTTTTAAGCTAATAAGACACACACAAAAAGAGGATAGAGTGATAAAGATGAAAGCCGTCATTCAGATTATAAGGAGATGGAGACAAACCTCAGGTTGCAACTCAACACAATCAGCAAAATCAGCATCTGCCACTGACTCATCTGCATTTCGAGGTCGTAATCTTACAGCCACTCGAACTCTCCCAGGCACTGTAAAAAGGAAAAGATAAGCACATAACCACAATTCTACAGAAGCAAAAACCAGTAGAATAGTATTCATCTAATCCAGAAAACTGTGTAATCGATAGTTGCTTTTCAAATCAAATCTCAGTAATAATAATAACGGACCTCCATTGTCTGCGGCGAGAGAAGCAGAGGAGTTCCGGCGGGGAGCAGGCGCCGATGAAGGAATCCTCGATTTGAAAGAAGACGATCTGAGATTGGAGGAATTAGCTCCAGAGATCGGTCTCATGGATCCTCTAGTCGTACCATTTCTGGAAGACGCCATAGCCATATGCTATTACTCTTTTCTATCTTCCAGATTCGGGACGGCGGTTTATGCAAACAGAAGATAAAAAAATTCAAAAGATGAAGAGAATGGAGGAAGAAGAAGACCAATAGCGGTTTTGGTGTGTTTCTTCTTCAATTGATTTTTGGGGCTTTTTTTCGGGTTTATTTTTTTTATTTTTACAAACAGTGATGAATGAGGAGGTTTGCGGGCCCACACGCGTTAGTATTTGAATGAAGACAGAGACAGTCGTTGTGTTCAATGGGTCCCTCTTTGTCAAAAAGAGTACGGTGTTTACTTTTTTACCCTTACCAGATTTGTGCTGAGTGGCTCACTCCAGGTAGTGTAGTGGCTGTATGATCGCTTTAATTGCGCCGAACGGCTAGGCTTTAGTGACCTGCTTAAAAGACTGAATCACCCTGGAAGGGATCCGTTTCTATTGGATACAGGTCGGGTTTCACTTAGCCCATTAAGGCCTCGATGAATTTGTTGGCCCACGTAGAATCATAGAGTTTTTTTTTTTCCTAGAGTTTGGCGATGGTTTTTTTGTGTATTTGAAATCTTCCACTAAGACAGTAATAGGTGTCAACTGACTTCCACTAAGACAGTCAAAGATTATACAAAAACCCCTTTCAAAGGACAATGATTGGTAAATCCAGTACAAACTTTCTAATTAGGTGAAACGGTGGTTTTACTAAAGTTTCTGAGTGTGCTTAACCGAAACAAATGAAAAGATAACAATAGGGCTTCTGCCAAATTTGACTTAACCAGCAAGTGGATTGGCGTGGATCGTCACACGGTTTAGCCTTATCTCAGCAAGCGGCCTATCTCCTTTTCCTGTTGGAGTCTGCACAATCACATCATTCAAACCGTAAGATGAAATTTTCAGATAAAAAATCCTATTCCAGGCTTCAATTCACCACAAGCATTGTTCTTTAAGACGCAATTAAGGCTAACCTTACAAGAGTCACAACAGGAAAGAAAATACAAAAGAGGTTGGTGTACCTTTTCCATAATGTCAAGCACTTCAAAGCCGTGAATGACTTTGCCAAAGATGGTGTAAAGTCCATTGAGATGTGGTTGTTTTGCATAGGTAATGAAGAACTGGCTTCCATTTGTGTTTGGGCCACTGTTTGCCATTGAGAGCATCCCTCTTGCATTGTGCTGCATAAGAGAACAGAACCAGGTAAATTATCAAGAACGGAACTAGAGATAGTTATGGTCATATCTGTCTAGTTCCAAAAAGGTAAATAGTTCCCAAGTGGCCTGTACTAGCAGTTATATGAGTACGGTTAAGAATATGACTAGTTGGCCGAAACACATTAACAGTGAAAAGGAAAATATCAGGCTAGTATACTTAGCTACTTGAATAGAGTTGGTAGTTTCCAAAGTGTAATGGTTTCTGAGCTAAAAGAATCCTATATACATATGGGTGCTAACTAAGATCATCAACACAGTAGCATTACATTAAAAGATGAACGGGTAACAGTTGAGAGGATAAGTACCTTAAGGGAGTCTCGGATCTCATCATTGAATTTCTTGCCCCAGATGCTAGTTCCTCCTTTCCCAGTCCCATTTGGGTCTCCTCCTTGAATCATGAACCCTTTGATATTTCTATGAAATATCGTACCATCGTAGTAGCCACTAGCACATAGACCCAAAAAGTTCTGCACCAAAACCAAAACGAAAATCAAAGCTAAAAGGTTAAATTCACATTCAAACAACCCTAATTACGATTTTGTAAACAATTTCAGAGAAAACCAGTCCAATAGAAACATAAGGTGGGAGAAGAAGTAACCTCAGCACTCTTTGGAACCTCGTCACAGAAGATCTCGCACTTTATATCACCCAGATTCGTGTGCAAAGTTACTGACTGCGACCACACCACGACAACAATCACAACCACCAAAATCGAAATTGTACACTCAAATAAAAACCTAAATACAAGGACGGATCAGCGTCTCACCATTGATGCCGAATTCGAAACTACTGGAAAGCCCCTTTTTTTTTGTCTCGTCGATGTTTTTGGCGCTTCTTGTTTGTTCCTCGGGATTTTTCTGCAGTCTACATACGAACTGACGCCGCCCCTGGACCTTATATGGGCCACTTTAATAAGATTTCGGCCCAGTTAGAAAATAACAAACGGAGTCGTTTTGGTCTCGGTAAGCTTTCAAATCCAATATCAACAATGCGTATGCTGGCGTGAGAAAACCAATCCTGTGTATATCTAATTCATAATTCATGGCCACCACCGGCGCCGCCACGGGCTCTGCCGCCGGTGAGATTCTAAACACAGAATATAAACAGCCTCGATCGATATTTGACTTGACGGCGGATTTCTTTGACTCGTGTCGGTTGTCGAATCCTTCGGAGCCTCAATCGACGTATATCCGGTTGGGACCTGTGGAGGAGCCGGAGGAGAAGTTTACTAAGGACGGCGTGGTTTTGGATAGATGGACCTGTAATACTTGTAAAATTGAGTTCGTATCTCTTCAAGATCAACGCTCCCACTTCAAGTCCGATATTCATCGCCTTAACGTAATTTCTCTCTTCCGATTACTTTGTATCGAATTCGTTAAAATGGAAACAAAAAAAGTGTTCAAATTTCGGGTTCAAATGGCTTAATTTGGTTGGTGTGATTGTAGATCAAGCTGAGTGTTGCTGGCAAGGCTATATTGAAAGAAGAAGATGTTGATGAGTTGACATCTGAGTCTGTCCAAGACTATGATGTTTCTAGTATATCAGGATCAGAGGACGAAGCTGAGACAAGACAATCATTCCTCTTTGATGCTCAAAAGGGTATTGATAAAAAGAAGCTCTTTTTTCGTCTTCAAACTGGTGACAAAGTTTCTATCTGGAAAAGCTTAATCATGGACGAGTCCGAGCGGGTTTCATTCGGCAATGACAGAGGAGTTTCTCTCGATGATTGTGGGAGCTTGGCCGAGAATGAAGTGACTCAGAGGTTGAGAAACTTGATTCGAGAGAATGTGGAGGATAAGCAAATGTGTATCGTCTTGCTTGCTAGTGGTGGGCATTTTGCCGCTAGTGTCTTTCGTGGAAAATCAGTTGTGGCTCACAAGACATTCCACAGGTATGTCTTTTCACATTGTTGATTCTTCTTTTGCTCTGAATCTTGTTACTTTTTTTAACTTATATGATAAATGAAGTGCACATTTGAATCTAACTCTGAGAAAAGAAGATTTGTATCGTTTGCTTTGATGAAACATTATAAGTCACTTGTTTCAAAAAATATTGATATGTGTAGCTTGTAATCAGGTCTTTCCCTAACCTCTTCTGGTCCTTTAATTCCCTTTTCACATGTGTAGGTACGTTGTAAGAGCCAAGGCTGGTAAAAAGCAGTCAACAAAAGATGGAAGCAGCGGGAGGAGTATACACTCTGCTGGAGCCTCACTTCGTCGTTACAATGAACTTGCTTTAAAAAAGGTTTTGTCTCTGAACATGCTGTCATGGTTTGCGAACTTTCTCCTGTTACTCTTGACATGGTTTTCAGTTTATTATTTTCCTATAACCCTTTACCGCACATTAGATGGTTCTCTCATCTTAGGTGAGGAAATAATAGCTTAGGGACATTAAAATTTAAAAGTATCAAAAGCCTCGTAGATAGTAATATCTGCGGCTCTGCACATTTGTCAAGAAAATTCTAGACTCAGTAGTGTGGTTCATAGTTTTGTAAACATGGTTTAGATCTCTTAAACAGTGAAAATTCTAGACTCAGTAGTGTAACTTTTGTCATGTTTCTCAATTTTGTTAGGATATTCAAGAGCTACTTGCTAGCTGGAAGCCTTATTTTGACGGCGCTGCTTGTGTTTTTGTCCATGCACCCTCAAGCAGTAGGCAATTACTTTACAATGTAGGCAAACCATATTTTAGCTGCCAAAACTGCGCTGTACGAAATGTTCCATTTACTATCCGGCGGCCAACCTTCAAAGAATCACAGCGTATATATAATCAGTTGACTCAGATTGCATATGTACCTGAGGAGATTTTTATTAATCAGCCAGAAGACACAAAAGCTAATACAGTGGTGCAGACCCACAATGTGGATTCTGGCGAAATATCAAGAAAGGAAGAGCCCGATGAGACTTCTTCTACCAGCATAGTCTTAGAGGAACCAAATCTTATAGAAGAGGATCCTGGGGATGGAGTAACTGGTACTTCAACTCTGTTACATGAAGCTGCTAAATCTGGTAATTGTGAGAGAGTTTTGGAGTTCTTGGAAGAGGGTATGGATCCTTGTGCTAAGGATGAAAGAGGCAGAACGCCATACATGCTTGCAAACGAGAAGGAAGTGAGAAACACTTTCAGACGGTTTATGGCATCAAACCTTGAAAAATGGAATTGGCATGATGCTAAAGTACCCAGCCCGCTCACTAAAGAGATGGAGGAATCTCAAGCTGCCAAACAGGTACTTTGCACTGATTTGTTATTTGTTGAGACCAGATTTTTTGTAAAGATTCTGCATCAGGCAAAGATAGGACTAGTGCACGGGTTTTTAGGCTAAGCTCTATATATGTGGTGGTGTGTGTTAGGGTACAATGTCTGCCAAATACTACGTAAACAAAATTCTGGCATGATTTGGTAAATGGTTTGTCAGAAACATCTGGTTTCTTATAAGATATTCTTGTATCCATCATCTGACTAGTTTGATTTGTGATGGTGATCGTTCAGGCAATTAAAGACTAACTTGATTTGTGATGGTGGTTGTTTAGGCTGAAAAAGATGCCAAGCAGAAAGCAAGAGCAAAAGAATTAAAGAAACTACGCAAAGCCCGAGAAAAGAAGGCTCAAGTAATGTTTTAATCAGTAGTGTCTTATTTCAAACAGAACTCGGATTAGTAGAGAGTCAAGAGAGACTGTTAACTTGTAACCTAACCCTACTTGTGTTTGCAGGCCGAAGCTGCGCAGGCTGAGAAGGATAAGCCAATCTCTAAAGTGGTTAGTTTCACAAACACAATTTGTAGAATCTGATTTCAGTCTGATATTTAAGGAGAAGCCACATAAACATTTGCTTTCTCTTTGTCTAAATCTTGTAATAGGAGGAAGTGAGGAGAGCAATGGCAGCCCAGAGGGAAAAGAGAGCAGCCGCAGCAGAAAGACGGATGGCATCTCTCAACATTCAGAGCAGTTCAACGACAATTTGATTTCCAATAGTAAATTAGGTCAAAGAGGGGAAATGTTTGGAAAAAAAAGTGAGTTGAGATCATAAGCATAGAAAACAAAAGCATGGTGTTTAAGTATATGAACTTTTAATATCTTTCTATTTTGATATCATATTGACCAATACTGAGATTGATAAAGGAAGAGTAGCAAACAAATACAAAACGACACCTCAAGAATAACTATAGTAAATGTGTATTAAGATTCTAGACTAAGGTCTCGTCATGCATTGCTTGGACTTTAAGCTGCACAAGAGTAAGACAAACCATTAGTAAAGAAAAATACATGTCTATGAACGGTGGTTCCTGGACTGTAGTTTCTGCTAGACATGTTCTTCATGGGTTACATATTCATGATGCTGGTTCAAAAAGTCGGCAAACTCCTCTGTCTTTTCTTCTCCTTCTGGATCAGACTTGTTATTTGTAGAGAGGATCAGCAGATAAACCAAACAGAAAGAGTAGCGGCAAGCAGACAAATTTATGAAACGCACCGGGAGGCCGCTTGAGGAGATAATAGGGCTTGTAATGGAAAGTCGATCCAACTACGACGAATATCAGAATTTCATCATTGGTCTTAAGCCAAAGGCGAATCTGTGCCAACGTATTATTAGCAAAACAGATTTTACTTTGAGTTTCGTCGATTCTTTACCTCGTCGATTATTTCCGATGTAGGTTCGGATTACGATGATAAAAAGAAATGTTTTTATTTTATTTAGTATAATGACTAATGAGAGAGTCACAAATCTCTTTCTTTGATCAACTAGTCACAAATCGATGAGGAGAGAGCTAAGTGAAGGGCATGCTCCGCTTCCTTCAACAGCAGTTTTGCGAGTTGCTTCTGTCCTCTACGGTACACTACGCTTGACCACTTGTTTCTGCTCATCCTTCTACCATCCAAGTCCCTATCACAACACATATTTCAAAAACATTTTATCCACATCTAAACATGTACAAGTGTAGCACCTTGTACCTCGGCTCTTCATGGCTCTCAAAGATGCATGCCTCGTTAAGGAGCCTAGAATCTTCTTCTTCAGTCCCTGAATTCTCTTCCAGCTTCATCATCCTGTCAGGACAAAGTGCATTGAGGTCTGTAATTTTCTTCTGATCCCACAGACAACAACATGTTAGTTAGCTCTTAAAAACATACTCAATTGCTTACTTTGCATTAAGGAGATCCACAAGCAACTGCAAAGCTCCAGAATCCCCACATGCTTCCCATACCGCCATCCTCACCTCAGTTTCAGAAGGTTGCTCATCTGGTCTTGACTCTACAAGCTTTCAGGAAAATACTACTTTTGTCTCAGTATCAAGTGGAAGACAAACTGTGAATATTTATCTGATTGTGCCTTCGTTGAAAAGAACAAAGACAAAATGGTGATCATACCTCTTCAAGCATAGCTGAGACCTTATAAATCTCTTCTTCTTGCATGGCAATGGTTCTTAAGCCAGTCATAAAATCTTCTGAGAAGACTAGTTTGTTCATGTATGAGGGCATCTTACGCTGCCCAGACCAACTGAAATTACAGCATCTGTTTGTTTCCTTCTTATCACTTTCTCTAACTTTCGATGTGGTTTGTGGGAACAACCCATTATTTAGGACTGATTTTGGTAGGAGGCACCGGAGTTGAGCTTTCTGCAATGCGATTTTCAGGGTTTGATAGTTACATATTAAATCAAAATAGAATGTGTTAGAGGGGAGGGAGGGGTAGGGAAATCAAAACTTGGCTAAGATAGTACAAAGACTTATACTGCTAACCTGAGCATCAAGAAGCTGCCCTTTGGAGTCAGAAAAAGGGATATTCGGAATCGCCTCAACAGGATAATGTACCTGGATAAAATCGACAAGCAGCTTATTGATTTTGAAAGTTATGTTTCTCATCATCATCCTCCAGACTCATAATACATCACTGGTTGAAAAGCCGAAAGTGGAAGCAAATATTACCATGAGATAGTCATCTGGATTGTTCTCTATCACAAATCCATACAGGTAAAGAAGCTCCTGCATACAGCAAGAATGCACATCACTCAAACAAAAGACTAGATGTGATCATTTACAAGATATTCAAGCAAGCAAACAAAATCTTTGACTGGATCACTATCTTTAATATTCCATTGAAGCTACCAGAAACTGGAGAACGTCTTACCTCATTTCCTTTGTTACCATAACTGATCGAGATCTCCTTGTTTGGAATAGGACGTTGAGCAACTGTTCAATTTACAGAATTGTGTAAAATAAAACTCCACATACAGACCAAAAAGAAAGAGATGAAAAAGTAAAGTTCCATATTATATGATAGAGACAGTATTTGTAGAAATTGAGAGGTAACACAAACAAATATTGGCCAACCAGAGAGAAGATACATGGAGAAAGGAACCCTCGATACTGATCCGGACCCATCAACTTCCCAAGTCGCCACAGGCTTCAAATCTATATTGCCATAGTACATCATATCACATATATACTCATAAACTTTATCAACACCGAGTGAAACCAAAAATAGAGTCTCTTTTAATTTAATTTTTTTAAATAATTGGCATACCATGGTTGCAAAAGTCAATGCCGGGAACAAGCCCCTCAACCCACACAGTATCTCCAGATCCTACACATGTCGCGCCAGGGACCTGAGCCTGAATATCTACCCATCAAAAAGTAAAGAAACTCATGAAGTTTTACGGCCAGAAGAATACACATAGAATTCAGCAAACCGACATGAATGACTTGCCTTTTTCCTCATTCGAACTAACTGGAACCGTTTCTGGTGTATGACTTGTTGATGAGCCTTCCTTGACATGTTCCTGGTTTTGTGGAAACACGAAAGACTGCGGAAGAGGAATGTTCAAGGCACGACTCCAGAATACAGAGTTTGCCCTGGCATAATGGTAAAGGCTCAAGATCATTCAGCAGCCCTTTACAACACAAACAAAAAAAAAAAACTGACAAGAAATGACACCAGTTACACCACTCTAGCCAACATACCAGAGGAAGTGTTCAAAGGAGACCTCGCTGCAGGAAAAGGCAAAACAAAATACGATTAGCTCGCCAACAATTTTGTTTTAAAGTAGTGTGAATATGTTAGATCTGTAAACCTTTCGGAATCGCCATCCAAGATAAGAAGCTTTTTCACCAGGACTTCCACCTTGTCATAATAAAGCGAGAGCAACTTCTTCTTCTGAAAAAGCAGTACACCAAACGAGAAAGAAGTATTGGTTTAATCAGTGGAAGGAGAAAATGTGGGAGGAGGATCATATGATAAACAACATAGTGGAATAAATGTTAAAGATTTACCTGAAACACGGTTGCGTGATACAAGTTTGTCCCTTTGAGCTCAAGGATCTCATCATCGGAAAACCAAAGAGGATTGCCAAATCGAGTGGGAAGCATATCAAGATACCTATCATATAATTTCTAGACAAATGAATCTTCTTAACATTACGCATAATTATCAATGAATTAAAGTAAAAACCTGCAAAGAGATACAAACTTACGGCTTCCAAGAAGAATTTTTACGAAGACGCTCCAAAGTGAGGAACAAAATCATGAGAAACCGGTCATCAACTTCTCCTTCTTGGAACATTTTCTGACACTCTGGACCCAGGAGAGGGTCCTGAAGTACTCTCATAGGGGTAATGGCCAAATCAAGCGGAACAACAACCAAAACATCTGAAATTTACCAAAGCTGAATCAGAATTCAATATATATGTGGTTAATACTAATTAATCAAATAAAAACTATCATAAGTTTTGGCATTGTGAATCACCATCGGAAGCTGCAGTGGAGCTGGAGGCGAATATGCCAAATCCTTTTCGGGAGTCAGAGTAATTGATGTTGCAGCCTCTTAATTCAGCTCCATTCACCTGAAATTAAAATCGAAATTCATTAAACAACTACACACAAATGACGTGATAAGAGCAAAACTTAGGACTGAGAATAAGGAATCACTTAATCCTGTAAACAGGGGGATCTAACCTGAAGCCAAGCTATAAACCTTTCGAGTTTCGCTTCTTCTTCTGGAATCGCCATATCCTCCGGCCAAGATCAAAACGTCGGAGACGGGTTTAAGGACTAACACGAAAGGCAGGTCGAGGTGTGATTTGCCCTGGGGTGTCAATACCCTTCCCCCCAAAGCGAGCAAGTCGCCTATTTCAGGGAACGGTGCCGTCGCATGGCTTCATCTCTGTGGGCTTTTGTATCCACACTGAGCCTGTTACACTTTTTTTCTTTAAAAAAAAAAAAACAAACCGAATAAACGGAATAAAAACCAATTTAGATCAATTGAAGAATTGAAAAACAGTAACCAAAAATCAAACCAGACATCTGTGGTATTCCATCCAAACCAAAGGAAGAAATTGAACCGGGCGTCAAGTCCGTCTCTCGCAGTTAAACTCTTGCAAACGCCAAATATCTCACAAGGTTCCCCCAAAAGCTGTTTAGATTGTGGGAGAGAAGAGAAGGAAGGAGAACAAAGAAGCAATAACAATGGCGGCGGATTTGCCGGAGGCAACAGTACAGAACATTCTGGACCAAGATTCTCTAAAATGGGTTTTCGTCGGAGGAAAAGGAGGCGTGGGGAAGACGACGTGCAGTTCAATTCTCTCAATTTGTCTCGCCAGTGTTCGATCCTCCGTTCTCATCATCTCCACCGACCCTGCTCACAATCTTAGTGATGCGTTTCAGCAACGCTTCACTAAATCGCCCACTTTGGTTCAAGGTTTCTCTAATCTGTTTGCCATGGTAAGCTTTCTCCCAATTATTTTGTTTTTCTAGATCGTGTTGGATTTTAGAGAGGATTTGATAGTTTAGCTCCGGGATTTTGATCTTACCGAGAATTAGGGCTCTCTGAATCAAATTCAGTCTCAATCTGAATTCGTTCGATGGATTGGATTTCAATCATTTTTGATGTGGGAGTCAGTAATCTAGATTCATTGCTTGCATAAATACTAAAATACGGGATGATTTGTACGTTTCTTATCCGAATTTGCATATATGTCCACTCTGATTTTGGGGATTAGGTATGGAATTTACATATACGAACTTGAAGGCCAATTTGTATTTATTCATACTTGTATTTGTATATATACAATACACATACTATAAGCAAATGCTTCTTTGAATACGATTCAGACTCCCTCCCTTCTGATAGTGAATCTTGTTTGTTTCTCTCAGGAAGTGGATCCTACCGTTGAAACTGATGACATGGCTGGTCCAGAAGGGATGGATAGTTTATTCTCTGATCTGGCAAATGCGATTCCTGGAATCGATGAGGCTATGAGTTTTGCTGAGATGTTGAAGTAAGTATTTACTATTTACACTTCTAACGATTTTCTTGCATTAACTATGTATTCTCACTGTCATATGTTGACATGTTTACGTTACCTTAGGTTGGTGCAAACTATGGATTATGCAACTATTGTGTTTGATACAGCTCCTACTGGGCATACTCTCCGCCTGTTACAGTTTCCGGCCACATTAGAAAAGGGACTTTCCAAGTTGATGTCATTGAAGAGTAGGTTTGGTGGTTTGATGAATCAGGCATGTCTATATGCTTGTGAAACTTAGTATGCTTGGCAAATGGCAATTGATAATTGCTCTTTGGTTTTCTCTTTTGGCTGATTTTTCACAAAACTGCTTTGTATTGCAGATGAGTCGTATGTTTGGCATAGAGGACGAGTTTGGGGAGGATGCTCTTTTGGGAAGACTTGAGGGCTTGAAAGATGTCATCGAACAAGTTAATCGGCAATTCAAAGACCCGGTAACATTTTCTCAACTTATTAAGTTATTTGCTATTTTCACTACTCATTGACTGTTTTCTCAGCTCTGTTCATGATTTCTGTACTATTCCGATACCTGTAGCATTTTAAGTTGAGGTTATCTTCCATATGCCTGTCATTGCTCCGTAGGTTAGGAGTTTCATCTGCATTAGTGAAAATTCTGATACATATTTAACAAATTCTGCATTTTAAGTTAAGAAATTGAAACGTCTGGCTCCATTACGCAGGATATGACAACGTTCGTTTGTGTCTGCATCCCCGAGTTCTTGTCTCTCTATGAAACAGAGAGACTCGTTCAGGAACTCGCCAAGTTTGAGATCGACACACACAATATTATCATCAACCAAGTACTATACGATGATGAAGGTGCCTCATTTTTTTGTAGTTGCACATCTTGTCAGTTTGAAACATGTTTTACATGCAAATTTCATAGTTATTCTCATTTGTCTCTTCTCTAGATGTGGAATCCAAGTTGCTCAGAGCAAGAATGAGGATGCAACAGAAGTATCTTGATCAGTTTTATATGCTATACGATGACTTCAATATCACAAAACTTCCTCTGCTTCCGGAAGAGGTAAGAACGCATGATATAAATTAGAGATGAGAAGGAAGATAATCAATTTGGTCCAAAAAATCAAAACAAAAACCAAAGACTTACATGCTGAGATTTACGTTGTTATGGATGCTTGGATCACAGGTGACAGGGGTTGAAGCCTTAAAGGCGTTTTCACATAAGTTCTTGACGCCATACCATCCTACCACTAGCAGAAGCAATGTGGAAGAGCTGGAGCGGAAAGTACACACATTGCGTTTGCAGTTGAAAACAGCTGAAGAAGAACTCGAACGGAGCAAGAGTGGGTAAAGACAAGGCCTCTAATGGTAAGTTTCTTTCCCCACTAGATTCTGAGCACTCGCTTGCTTTCTACATGGTGTCTTCTGGATCAGTGTTTCCTGTTGTTTCTGTTTTGAACAATTTTATAGGTGGAAAATTAAAACTGAGTCTTTCTCCATAGTTCTACATCTGGCAAAAAAAACTCTTTATAGGACAGGAATCAGGATCGAACAGAATCATCTTTTATTGTTATATGCATTGGATTTATTTTTCATTTGTAATAATCAAAGACTACGTATTATATAAATCATGCATATAGACTCTACCAATTAATCGTTTTCCCTTACAGTAGATGCTTTTGTAGCTATTGTAGTTGGAAGGGTCTCTGTGATATAATTAAGTTTAGGGATCTTGAACAAGATTGATCATTTTACAGAGAAAACAAACCTTTCATCAAAAAAAAAAAACAGTAAAATGCGGGTACACCTGTCGGTCTAAGAGGAATGCAGGACAAAGCGTTTGTTCGTTTTCGTTCGTTTCCGTGCCATAACTGACGAGTTGACGCAGAAACAAGTGTCACAGTCCACTGTTTTTGTGCAACCTCTTTATCTTTTTATCATAAATAAAACCGGTCGTATATTTTGTGGGTATGCTATTTGGTCCAATTCAATAGATATTTTGATTTATATTCAAAATCTTACAAATTACGATAATGATTTCATGATTTATGTTTCTTTGGTATAATAATAAAAACGAAGTTTACTCCCACGTCACAGCGATTGGGCTTCTGACCTTGTACTTGTCACATATCCAAACCAAAGCTCCAAAGGAAGAAGAAGAATAATTTCTCCAACCTTCTGAAATAAATGTCGCAGTATAACTCAGCCTCTCCCGAACCTTCTGGAATTTGAGAACCTTGGGCTCCACTCTCACCTTCACATCTTTGGGTTCCTGAATGTGAGCCACATACTCACACGTCGGTGATCCAACGTTCGTCAATGTCCTCTTATATCTCGACGTTTTCAAGTTGGCGCCACTGACGAAGTTGACGGCGAATGAGGGATAATTCAAATCACCTGGACTCAAAACCACGCCGTTATTAGGACAAATGTAACTCGTGCCGGAGAACATGCGTATTCTCTCTCGCGTGTAATTCAAGCTGCACAAGTAGTTAAGATAATCGACGGTGGAGATATCGTATACCAGCCCCGGATCTACCGCTCGCGTGGGGTCCACGTTTCCCGCCCCTAACGCAAACGCTGTGGCCGCCGATTTAGGTACTGCGCCCATATCTCCGATTGGTTGGTTCCTGTTGTCAGTGATCCTCGCCGTCGTCATTAGCGACGATTTGATCATCGCCGGTGACCAATCGCTGTGTACAGATTTGATTAAGGCGGCGATTCCGCTGACGTGGGGACAAGCCATGGAGGTACCGGAGATGATATTGAATTGGACACGTCTTGGATCGGATCTGAGGAGGCTAGGGCTCGCGTAAGGCGACCAACCGGCGAGGATGTTCAAACCGGGAGCCGCAATGTCCGGTTTAGAAATCTCCGGCCCGGTGATGCTTGGTCCTCTTGATGAGAACGCGGCGACTATAGGAGCGGTTGCACCATACGAGGTTCCTCTGAATCGAATCGATGCGACGGTCCCGGTGGCGTTAGCTGCACCACTGCCGCCGGCGAGATAATTCAATAAGCTTTTA
This sequence comes from Cardamine flexuosa, assembly GCA_963555745.1. Taxonomy (NCBI): domain Eukaryota; kingdom Viridiplantae; phylum Streptophyta; class Magnoliopsida; order Brassicales; family Brassicaceae; genus Cardamine; species Cardamine flexuosa. Next base: position 122,368 of record OY743214.1, read on the forward strand.
CCGTCGGAAAATCCAATCGAAGCCGCGGGTAAAACGTGAGGGTCAGCAAGAAGCTCCTCTCCTTCCATCTCTCGGCTAACCAAAAGCATCGCTGCTCCGCCGCTCCGTTTCACCTCTTCTCCCTTGGCCGTTCTGCCAGTGAATCCTCTTAAGCAAATGACGATTTTACCCTCGACGAGTTCTCTCTTGAGAGAGTCCCGAACACAGAACTCGGCCCCGCTCCCTCCTCCAGCTGTTCTGTTAAACACTAATGGCAGATTGTTTAAGCTTTTCCCTCTATACAGGGAAGATCCAACTAACCTTTTACCGGTCCCAATCCGAACAATCGCCGGAAACGTCCTGTCCGTATAACTGGCAGCAACAGTCATCAACCACGGAGCCCCATTACTCAATGTGGATTCAGTTGGACCGGAGTTTCCCGCAGAGCAAGATACGAAAATGTTCTTCTGCATGGCTCCGAAGCCAGCGATGGCTAACGGGTCGACGTAAAACGGGCGTGACGATCCACCTAGCGAGAGAGAGATCACATCCACACCGTCTGAAATGGCTCTGTCAATGGCTGCTATGACGTCGGTGCTGGCACATCCTAACCCCCAACAGGCTTTGTAAGCAGCGATCCTCGAAGTAAACCTCATCCCCGAAGCGTAAGGGCCTTTGGCTTGCCCGAAATAACTCGCTCTCCGAACAATACCTCCGGCTGCTGTCGAGGCTGTATGCGTCCCGTGTCCTTGTGCGTCTCGAGCCGACCTATCAAATCATTTTGTTACAAGGATCACAATTTTAACCAAAACACAAATGTACATGTAATGTTGTCCAAACAATGTTCAGTACAACGTTATGGTAACGTTTTAAAGTAAATCTCTTTTCATTTATAGATCGACTAAAATGTTCATGATATTTAAAGTTGGAAGTTGTTTTGCGCTCTATTCCAATTAACAGATAGAGAATAAACAATGTGACATCATAACCGTCGATAACCTGAAATCGGTGGTTTCGTTGATCTTTCCAACGACGGCTTCGTAGCCTTTGTAAAACGCGCTAGCTCCAATGATCTTCTTGTTACACGACGAAGAAGAGAAGTTTGTGCCTTCATCGCACGAACCTCGCCATCTAGACGGGACCGGAGTCATGTGCATGTCTCGGAAGCTCACGTGCTCCGGCGAGATCCCTGTGTCCACAAGGCCGATGATAACGTCCGAAGATAGGCTCGTCTCGTTCCAGAGTCCAATCCCAAACTCGAGACCAAGAAACTCGTGAGAATATGTCGTGTGTAGAGATAAGAGCTCGTCTGCATAAGCCGAGATAAAGCCTTCTGCGTTTTTCACTGTCTCAAGCTGCTTGTCGGTGAGAGTCGCGGAGAAACCGGACATGGCATTTTCGTAGATATAGTGAACCTCAGGGAAAGAAAAATCATCGTCTTGAATGTTCTCTGTTTGGAGTGAATTCAAAAGTGAAGTTACGATGTGTTTGGTAGTGGCTGTGACAGTGTGGATCACGTAGGTTTGCTTAGGAGAGGATGCATTAGATGTGAAGAAAATGAGAAAACAGAAGAAGATTAATGATCTGAAGAACATCATCGGACGGTTGTCGTTAAAAGGAAATAAGAGGAATAAAGAAAGCGATGTATCTATCTATGATTCTTACGACTTGTCTCTGTGGCTATATAACACATAAAGATATGTGTGACGTACGTGAGAATATTGTGAGCTGTGAGCTGAGTAAAATGTGACTATAAAGTGTAATACTATAAAAAAAAAAGGTTAAGTGAAATAAGTGATGTTTGTAACTGTCGCTATTGTGCGGTTCTTGTGTTGTGCGGGTCCTTCTACTTAATTAACGTTGCTTTTAGTAATCATGGATTCATTGCATAGTTTTCCTTTTTTGTATAGTTACCAATAAAAACAAGCAATTAAATACAACCTTTGATTATAGTAATAACACTTAATTTAGAAGAGTTGGGATGATAAAGTATTTGCCTAACGAGACTTAGACGCGTAACCCGTAAAATACATGGGTCTTTCGGTATGTTTTTATATCCATGATTTTTGTGCAGTGTTGTAAATTTTAATTTATGCAATATCAATGAACAAATAAAATTTCTAAAACTTCATAATAAAACTAAGCTATTTATTTACAATTTCATATGTATTTTTTTCATAGTTGTATGATGCTACCACTTACCAATCGTTAAATGTAAAATAACGTTTAAAAATCTGTACCAGTATTGATAGGGTTTTTTCTTAAACTTGGTTTTTTTGATGAATAGAAAAAAAAGAAGAAAACAGGTGGTAGTTTAGAAGAAGGACGGGGATGCAGCTTCCACCGTCGGTAGGTGAGACATTAAATGAGGGGACAACGCACTAATAATTGAAGCGTGACTCAATATTACTCATATCTAAGTTTTCAAACCTCTATCTATATTCCATACTATGATTCAAATCATTGCTTGTTCAGACTTCACACACCCTCTCTTGGAGAATCTCTTTCTCTTGGCTTCGAAGCCAAGTTGGAACACGTAAGCGACGACTTACATTGTTTTTTTTTAATTTCTTCGCTCATATAAACGTCATAGATATTGAACGTATCTTCCCATTTAATTCATTACTTAAAATAGGATAATGCACCACATGCAATTGGTTTATAGTGTTTTTAATCTTGGTAAGTGGCTACTTGTACATTTGGATAAGTAATCTATGCAAAACCGAAGGGAAAAAAAATAGCAGAAACTACAAAAAAGTGCATGTTCATCAATTAATAAAAACCAACTGTAGAAGTTAACATCATGGCCCGTCTAGCTCAGTTGGTAGAGCGCAAGGCTCTTAACCTTGTGGTCGTGGGTTCGAGCCCCACGGTGGGCGCATATTTTTATAGTTTCTGCTTTTTTTTTTGATGGCTTAATGGGCCTAGCCCAAAACCGTGGCGGGTGCTGATGCCTTATATAGAAGAGATAGATAGGCACAGGCGAGTCTAGACTCCATAACGGTAAGAAATTGAGAAATCCACTCCGCTTGGACTTGCATTTTTGATACGCACGGCGATTGGCATTAGAGTTTTTGGTTTTCCACTCCGCTGCTGAATTGATGGGTGTGGGAGGCAATTTCTGGGACTTGTTGAGACCTTATGGTCGACAAGAAGGGTTTGATTATCTCGCTAACAAACGCGTCGCTGTCGATCTCTCTTTCTGGATCGTTCAGCATGAAACCGCTGTTAAGGGTTTTGCCGTTAACCCTCACCTCAGGCTCACTTTCTTCCGTACAATCAACCTCTTCTCAAAGGTTCCATTTTTATTTTGAATTGCTGTTTGCTTCATTTGATTTCCCCAATTTCGTCTCCCTAATTACTCATTTTGGCTTACTTTTCTCTTTCTGTGAATGATGGGGTTCTTCTAAATTTCCGATTTTTTCTTGATTGCAAATCTTGGTTCTTGCTGTCGAGATGATCATAATGCGGTTTAGGGTTTTGCAGTTTGGAGCGTACCCAGTTTTTGTGGTTGATGGAACACCATCACCTTTGAAATCTCAGGCGAGAATCTCTAGGTTTTTCCGGTCTTCAGGAATTGATAATTCGAGTCTACCTGTGATTAAAGCTGGCGTCTCCGTTGAGAGAAATAAGCAGTTTTGTGAATGGGTTAGGGAATGTGTGGTAAGACGGGTTTCCCTTGATTCTAGTTTTGTTTCCACATTATTATCTTATGATGAATTTTGGTCTTCTTCTAGGAACTACTGGAATTGCTTGGTATTCCGGTGGTGAAAGCAAAAGGTGAGGCTGAAGCTCTCTGTGCACAGTTAAACAGTGAAGGTTATGTCGATGCTTGCATTACTCCTGATAGTGATGCTTTCCTCTTTGGAGCCAAGTGCGTGATCAAAGGCATCAAGCCTAATTCAAGAGTAAGTCTTCATTTTTAACTGAGTTTTAGCTTCACTCACCTCACCAATTAATGGCCTCTTTACCATTTTAATTTCATCCTGTGCAGGAGCCATTTGAGTGCTACCATATGTCAGATATTGAAGCTGGCCTCGGTCTGAAGCGAAAACATTTGATAGCCATTTCTCTATTGGTTGGAAACGACTATGATTCAGGCGGGGTCCTTGGGATTGGTGTCGATAAAGCACTTCGCATTGTTCGTGAATTTTCCGAAGACGAGATTCTTGAAAGGTAATATCCATAAGCTTTTTTATTTATTTCTGCTTTGTGTTGACAGGCCATTTCTTGAATGTGTTGAGATATTTTTGTGCAGACTACAAGACATTGGAAAAGGGTGGAAACCTGCAGTTCTTGGTGGAATCAAATCTGTGGATGATGGTGAAGAATCACTCTCAGAGATGATAAAAAGATCTCCTCACTGTTCTCGCTGTGGACACCCGGGGAGCAAGATAACTCACTTTAAGTCGTCTTGCGAGCATTGCGGTTGTGACAGTGGTTGCACTAAGAAACCAGTAGGGTTTAGTTGTGAATGCTCCTTTTGCTCCAAGGATCGAGATTTGAAGGAACAGAAGAAAACCGATAATTGGTGGATCAAAGTCTGCGAGAAGATTGCTCTATGGCCAGAGTTTCCCAACAGAAAGATTATTGAACTTTATCTATCCGATAGTGTCACAGGTATGAAATGACTTGATAACTTCATTCTCCGAATTAGATGATCCTCTTTCTGAATCCTAATCTTTCTGTACCTCTGAAGTAGAAGATGTCTTTTCGATGTCTTGGGGAGCTCCTGATACCGAAATGCTAGTGGATTTCATGGTTTTCAAACTGCATTGGGACCCATCTTATGTTAGAAAAATGTTGCTTCCGATGTTGTCGACCATTTATCTAAGAGAACGGGGAAGAACCAAGACAGGAAATCCTTTGTTCTGTGATAAATACGAATTTCATTCAATCAAGTGCATAAAAACTAGATATGGGCATCAGTCCTTTGTGATAAGGTGGAGAACAACACCCATATCTACAAGTGGTTTTACGCCAGAAGCACCAATTGTTATATTGGAAGACGAAGACGAAGAATCTGTTGATCTGTTAGATGGTTTAAATGAACCAGAGGTGCAAAAAGATGATAATGGTGACTGCTTTTTGCTAACTGATGAACGCATAGGACTTGTTCAGTCTGCTTTCCCTGATGAAACAGAGCATTTTCTACATGAGAAGGTAATAAAATGGCTGCTTTCTCTATGGGTTGTTGTTGCCTTTTGTGTCCATTGCCTTGACTGGTTTACTGTTTAACTGTCAGGAACTGAGAGAGTTGAAAAAGATGAATGTTACTGAAGAACCAGCTACACCAAGATCAACAACAATGGGTGTACAAAGAAGCATTACTGATTTTTACCGTTCGGCAAAAGCAGCAGCAGCTCAAAGTAAAGGCACAGGAGAGAGCTCAAGAGGTTCTGCTGAAAAGAAGAGAGCAGCAACTTCTAATACTAGTAGTAACCTTTCAAAATCTGTAAGGCGTCGTCTCTTGTTTGGATAGAAATTTCTTGATTCTGACCCAGTAAACCCAATTTTTGGTCTGTATATATTAGAGGAACTAGACTCACGTTTTTTTTGGGTGTGTTAAGTAAAAGGAAGTAGGCTTTTCATAAACAAAAAATTGACAGAACAAAATGGTGCTGCCCAGGATCGAACTGGAGACCTTTTGCGTGTAAGGCAAACGTGATAACCACTACACCACAGCACCTTGTGTTAGATATTGAATAAACTTTAATTATTTGTTGGGATTACAAAACGGCACATTTCAAAAGTGATTCGTACGAGAGGAAAGGCTTATCGGGAAAAATGAGTCCGGTAATAACATCAACCGTCAACTGCAAATCTCTGTCGCTGTCTCCACCATGGATAAGCAGAGACACTTACCCGTTAAAGCGGAGGTCGACGAAGGTGTCATGCGCCAAGAGCACAGATGATTACCATTCTACCCTCAAATCTCTTAATTCTCGTGGTCGATTTCCCAGAAAATCCCTCGGCCAGGTTCTCATTTGAACTTAATCCTCTGCTTTGTTGAGACAAATGGTCGAACACCTTGTGCTCATGTTTATATCTTTGATTGTCAACTCTTTGCAATATACGCTTAAGTAGAATTGATTTGAAACCTCGAGTGGTCTCTTCTTGTCACAGCATTACATGTTGAATTCGGATATCAACGATCAGCTAGCGTCTGCGGCTGATGTAAAACAAGGAGATTTTGTGTTAGAGATTGGTCCTGGCACTGGCTCTTTAACCAATGTCCTTATCAATTTAGGTGCTACAGTTCTTGCCATCGAGAAGGTTTCGCTACAGTCCCACTCTATCAATTGATGCTCCCTTTTTGTTTTTAGCAAATGTTGATTTTAGATTTTGCAACTTCATCGTTAGGATCCTCATATGGTGGCTTTGGTTACAGAAAGATTTGCAGGTTCTAGCAAGTTCAAGGTACCAAGCAACTTGTGTGGGTTTTGGCAGAGTTTGATCCAACAAATTTCTGATCAGATGGGTGCTTTTGTAGGTTTTGCAAGAGGATTTTGTCAAGTGTCACGTCCGTTCTCACATGGACTCCATTTTAGAGAGTAGAAGGTTATCAACAGATTCAGATTTGGCTCTTGCAAAGGTCATAAGTTTCTCTTTTGGGTCTAACTCAGCACCACCAACCACATTTATCTTAATTAATTCATTGTTTTACTTAAACGTATGCATATATAAATGTAGGTGGTTTCCAACTTACCTTTCAACATTAGTACTGATGTTGTCAAGCTTCTACTTCCTATGGGTGACATCTTCTCACAAGTGGTTCTCTTACTCCAGGTAAACCAGAATTTGCTCTCTCTCTCTCACCTTGTTTTATGCATTATTTCAAATGATATCAAGTTTTGGGCTAATCTTAGGATGAGGCAGCTTTGCGATTGGTTGAACCAGCATTGCGAACATCTGAATACCGACCCATCAACATTTTCGTCAACTTCTTTTCAGGTATTATGATCACCATTTAAATCTTCAAATGTTGCAAATCGTCAATGTAACTGTTGCTGAGAAACTTTCTTTGTTTCAAGAACCGGAATACAATTTCAGAGTCCCTAGGGAAAACTTCTTCCCTCAGCCAAAGGTAAACCTCACAGTTTTGAATTCTCCAAACTTTTGCATCACAACTAAATATTGGTACCACTGCCTAAAAATATGGCTGTTTTTTTCTTTCTCTTGTGCTCATTGAAGGTTGATGCTGCTGTTGTAACATTCAAGCTGAAGCATCCGAGGGACTATCCTGACGTTTCCTCCCCCAAAAGTTTCTTCTCTTTGGTAGCTTAAACTCTCTTCAGTCTACTTGTTAAATTTCTATAATCAAAACATCTGAATCAAATACCACAACAGGTGAATTCTGCATTCAATGGGAAGAGAAAAATGTTGAGAAAGTCCCTCCAGCACATATCGCCATCTCCTGAGATTGAAAAAGCTCTTGCAGTTGCTGGTCTTCCTATCACTGTGAGTAATCTTTCCGGTGACTCTTGGGCAGCAGTTTACATGAACCTTAGCTAGTTATAAGATCATAAGAGGACTTTGCTATCTTGAAACTGGCTCGCTAGGGAGGTTTGCAAGTTATTTGTCACTCAATCATATATTTATGTTCAACATTCTTGCAGTCGAGACCTGAAGAGCTTACATTGGATGACTTTGTCAAGTTGCATAATGTAATCTCCAGCGAATAAGACCAAACGAGAAGGACCACTAAGTATTCATGTTTTGTCGCCTTTTGAATTATACGAAGCCACCTGAAAACAAAACAATGACGGCAACAACTTGAGGAAGTCACTCCCTTTGATGCAGATCAAACTGTTGACGCCGATGACATTACATTAATCCAGAAAGACGATATGAGCAATCTCCATATAATCCAGGAATCAGGAAGTAAGTAGGACACAGAACAAATCTTGTTCTTGTAGAATTTTTCAGTACTTGATAATCTTTGTAATGTAAATTGTTGATTTGTAATTCCAAATTGATAGTCTTTACAATAAAAAAAAAAGCTTAACCTTTACGGGAGAATTACAAAAAAACTACACCATCATCCATGAAACTGGTAGATAAGATCCAAAGCTCTCAGCTTGGTGGCGTGTGGGTCGAAATCCAACCCATAATCACGGCCACTTCTCTCTTCCGTCGCTGAAGTCTCCACCACCGCCAATGACGGAGACAGTGGCCGCTTGGCTCTCTTGTTTCTAATGAAACACTCTCGCATCTTCTCCTCCACCTTCTCCACCGCCGAATTTTTATCCTCCTCAGCCTCTCCATTCTCTTCCTCGCCTAATTGCATCGGATCTACGGAGGAGAGTGAATTATCGGCTTCCGCCGGTGGGATTGAGGTTATGAAAGCAGAAAGGCGGTGGTGGGCGATGCGGAGAGCGGAGGAGATATGGAGGAGCTGGTTCTGTTCCTCGGTAGTTCCGATTTGATTTGCCATTAGAGTTGCTTGCTCCAACGATGATATCAGCTCAGCTACTTGCTCTGTATTTCTCATCATCTTGACTCTCTGTATATCGTCCAGAAGCAGCGTTTGGTCGGAAGAAGAGACCTTTTAGTTTTTATTTATTTTTGGAAGAAGAGACTCGTGTGGTATGTAATTTGTCTCGATGTAAACACTGTTTCAAACTTTGGGCCTTTTATTTTTATTGGGCTTTAGTGGCTTAACTATTCGAGGTTTGTAATTTATTTATTTTTCTTAATGAAACTGGAGAGGGTCTTCAATTTGTTTTACAATTCAAGACGCATAAACCCCATTTATAAAAATCTTAAAACCCAATTTACCAATTCATGATTCTCCATAATTGATTAGTTGGCAACGAAAAGTTCATCATTATCATTTATTTTTTTGGGGTCAAAGTTCATCATTATCATATTATAGTACAATTACTATATGGTCTTTCATTATAACTCCAAGGTGGAAAGGTTATGAATACATGTAAAGCTTTATCTGATCATTTACATTGCATGTACACTTTTTTTTCCTAGACGTTATCTTTATAATGAATAAAGTGTCCTTTGTGTGTGTGTGCGCGAGCCGAGAGAGAAAGGGTGAGAAAGACTGGAGTAGTAAGTATATTTTTGCATTTAATGATCTGAAAATAATGATAAAAGAGACATCACATGGCCAAATTAAATTCAAACTAATGTTCCAATGACATAATCAAAGAGCATATTCATGCATTCCCTCCCCTCAACAAGTTTTTCTTTTTAAAATTATCCTCAAAACCTAATCCTGTTTTGGCGATCCAAGAGCTTTTCATTCTAATTTTGGATATATAAACTGGTCGTTGATATATTATTTAATTTTAAAATACTAATCACAATTTTTAAATTTCTTGTCAAATTCTACATATATCATGTGTCACGTGAATCACCGTTTTAAAAAAAGAATTTAATTGTTACATGTCTGTATGCCCCAAAGGTTAATAGAAATCAAATCACTAATTAAAGTGGGCCATATAGCGAGCGCCATAGCTCATGCGACTCGCACATGCTATGTCTGGCAGTTTTGTAATTTCACTAAAGTAGAAGCCCATTATTGTAATTGGGGAGAATTCTGTAGATTCAAATTTTCACGACACGTGGCACAGTAGCCACGTAATAGCCGGTAGATGATCCGACGGTCCTACAACAAGACACGTCAACTGTGTGTAACGTTATAAAAGATAACGAGATCTAACGGTCAAGTAGAAAGTAATAAGATGAATCACAGCCGTCAGATCCCAAAGAAAAATTACCGCTTTTAAGGGCGTAGGGGCTTTCTCAGTGACAGATCGACCAGACACTGTAACTTTTTAGGAGGAGTATTTTGTTTCTATAGTTTTTTTTATTATTTTTGTCAACTGTTGTTTCAAGAAAGTAAAACTCTGCTCAAATAAAGAAATACGGATTTTCAAAAAATTTATTAAATAGAATCGGAGATTCGATCGAAGTTGTCTTTAGTTTTGTACTCTGTGCGCTATATTACCTTTATCTCTCTCTAAATCATGGTTGTGATTTGAATTTTTTTCAAATATTTAATTTTGAGCAAAGAGAAGAGAAGAGAGGAGCAGGTGTTTGTTTTTTTTATTAAAGAGGAAGAGAGAAGTCGGCACAGTTTTGTCTTTGTATTTTTGCAAGATTTCAACAGCTCCGCTTTAGTTTTCTTCATTACACAACAAAAAAGGTTTCTGGGTAAGCAAAGTATTGGGATTATTCATCCAACTAATGTTCCTTTGTCTTAACTTTTATAATGTCATCATTATTAACAGAACCTCTGTTTCGCATAACTGCTTTATCATTGAAGGTTTAAAAATTTAATCTCAGGTTAAACTTTCTTCTTAGTTCTGGTTCAAAGCTTGAAAAAAGTTCAAATTTTCTGATTGAATCTGCTGTGTCTACCTCTCATCCGTGAGCTTTTTTATTTCTGCTTTATGGCTATTTATAAAGAAAGAACTCGAAAGTTAAAATTCTTTTTGTCTTTTTGATTTTCTCAACAAAAAAGATGAGAATTATTTTGAGATTCTGAATCTTAAAGGTTGCTTCTTTGCATTCACAATAAAAAGCTCAAGTGATGATAAAAAAAATTAGTGATCTTGAAATTTTAATTGGTCAATTTTTTGCTTTGTCATCGATAGAGACAATTTACTGATTTTTCTTCTAATTTTTCACAAAGATCAAAGGCAGTCTATCTCTCATTTCTGGCCTTCTGTTCTGAATTAGATTCATTTATTCAATTACTCAAGTTCATATATTTTTGTGTTTTTTCTCAGTGATTTGCCTAAAGATTATACTGCATAATTCTATAAATCTTGCTTATCCTCTCTACATGTGTATATACTAAAACAGAATCTCTCTGTATTTCACAGTTGAAGTTTTGGCTGGAGTTCCTCAATGGATGCACTCTTTTCTCAGTTAAGTCAACTACTAATCTGAAGGTAAAATATACAAACCCTTTATATCATCCTTGAAGATTATTACTAAATTTTGGGCTTAAGTTCAGTATCCTTATTAAATCTAACTTCCCTTACATTGGTGCTTACAAGTTGTGTCTAGTGAATAGTGAGACAGAGACTTACCATTGACTTCTCTTCATAGAAAAGTATGCAAGTTAACTTTGATCCTCAGCCAGATTTTTCATATCTGTCACTATCAACTCATTGATCACAAAATTACATCTTGAGCTTCCCCTGTTTAAGGATTTTTCTCGAATCACAAAACTAACCCTTTTGCGAATAATTACTGAAAAGTTTATGAATTGACAATGATGGTTGATGGAGAGTGAGTATATATTCGTGGCTATGAATGAGTTTGATGTGTTATTCATATGATATATATTAGGGAGAAGCATTAAATGAATATGCATCTAGAAACCACTCGAAATGATTTGTCGTGGGGAAACTTCTTTCTTTTCTTTTCTTTAGCTATGGCTTTGTGTGATTTAGTTGTTAGATGTTGTTTTCATCTAAACTAATATCTCTTTTTTTTGTCTTCTACTCTTGTTTTCCTGAAATTTTCAATGAATAATAACACAAGAGAATTGGGGGAGAAATTGGATATTTTTCTACAAGTTCATTTTTTTCTATATGTTTCCCAATGAATATTTAAAAATTGAATCAAAGTTTTGATTTTCTCCTCATTTTTAACTGCAGTTGGAGTTGATCAGTGATTACTGATCGATCTGGAAATTAGACTACATTTCAATTTAAATTTCAGATGAGGTAAGTTAGATTCTTTTCCCATCTTCAATTTTGAAAAATCATGGCTCGGACATGTACTAAGGTAGTCAAGTTTTGGTTTTTCCTTTCAGGTTTCATTGAGAAGCTTAAGAAACTGTGATTTTATTTCTGCAATGGGAACAATGGCAGAATTGGGAACCTTGGGGAAGTTTGGAACCATGGCAGAAGAGCAGCAAGTAAAGCAGATGGTCATGGACAAACAATCAGCTGAAGAATGGCTATCACGCGTCCATTTGCTGATACCAACAGTCCTCAACAAGGCTAAAACGGTTAAGAATTTTGCAGGAAGATGGAAGATGATAATCTCAAAGATCGAACAGATCCCAGGTTGTTTATCTGACCTGTCAAGCCACCCTTGTTTCTCCAAGAACAAGCTCTGCAACGAACAGTTGCAATCTGTGGCTAAGACACTAAACGAAGTGGTAGAGCTTGCCGAGCTGTGTTCAACTGACAAGTATGAAGGGAAGCTACGTATGCAGAGCAATCTCGATGCTTTATCCGGAAAACTGGATTTGAATCTAAGAGACTGTATGGTTTTGATCAAGACTGGTGTTCTCGGTGAAGCTACATTACCTCTTTACATCTCAAGTTCATCGGAAACACCTATAATTTCCAGTTTAAAAGAACTTCTAGCGAGGCTTCAGATCGGCCACTTGGAATCAAAGCACAACGCTCTCGAAAACCTCCTTCGTGCAATGCAAGAGGATGAAAAGATGGTTATGTCTTTGATCGGACGAGCCAACGTAGCAGCTTTGGTTCAATTGTTAACAGCAACTTCAACAAGAATCAGAGAGAAAGCTGTGAATCTGATCAGTGTGTTAGCGGAATCAGGACATTGCGACGAATGGCTCATCTCTGAAAGTGTATTGCCTCCTCTAGTGAGGCTTATCGAATCAGGAAGTCTTGAAACCAAAGAAAAGGCTGCAATTGCGATACAGAGACTTTCGATAACAGAGGAAAACGCGCGGGAAATCGCAGGACACGGCGGAATCACACCGTTGATCGATCTTTGTAAAACAGGGGACTCGGTGTCACAAGGTGCGTCTGCAGCTGCTCTGAAGAACATCTCAGCAGTTTCAGAGATGAGACAATTACTTGCGGAAGAAGGAATGGTTAGAGTCTCGATAGATCTTTTAAACCATGGGATATTGTTAGGAACAAGAGAACATATGGCCGAGTGTTTGCAGAACCTCACTGCAGCGAGCGAAGCTCTACGTGAAGCCATTGTTTCAGAAGGCGGAGTTCCGAGTCTCTTGGCTTACCTCGACGGTCCGTTGCCGCAAGAACCGGCGGTGACGGCACTGAGAAACCTAATCCCGTCGGTGAATGCAGAGACATGGGTGGCTCTCAATTTGCTTCCAAGATTAGCACACGTGCTCAAGTCAGGATCTTTAGGCGCGCAACAAGCAGCAGCATCAGCGATTTGCCGTTTCGCTTGCTCGTCGGAGACGAAAAGGCTAGTGGGAGAGTCCGGGTGCGTTCCGGTGATGGTGAAGCTTCTGGAATCGAAATCAATCGGATGTAGAGAAGCGGCGGCTCAGGCGATCGCAGGATTGGTAACGGAAGGAAGGATTAGGCGGGAATTGAGGAAAGAAGGGAAGAGCGTGACGAATCTGGTGATGTTGCTGGATTCGAACCCTGGAAACACGGCGAAGAAGTACGCCGTGGCGGGGTTATTGGGAATGTCGGGATGTGAGAAGAGTAAGAAAGTGATGGTGTCGTACGGAGCAATTGGGTATTTGAAGAAGCTGTCGGAGATGGAAGTAAACGGCGCCGATAAGCTTCTCGAGAAACTTGAAAGAGGAAAGCTGAAAAGCTTCTTTCACCGGTAAACGGATACCATAACTGGGACCCACCCAAAATCTAACTAGCTTTTCAAATCATCGTGTGTAAATTTAATATGTATTTATATTTCCGGTTCATTTATAAGTCTTTAAACTTTATTATTAAAAATCAGTTTCTATAACAAAAATTTGAATACAGAATTCATAAAATCTTAATATCTGTATAAAAATCAAAAATTTACCCTCTCTAGGATATTTGTGACGGGTATTATGCCTCGGCTTCTGCTTTCGCCATCTCCACTAGATGGAACTTGAGCACTACCGATAAAAAATTCACATATAGTTAATTCGAGTGTTCTGTTGTAATTTTTGATTATTGATATACGATGAAAAAGATATATAATGAACACATCAAAGTTTTTAAGAAAATTTTTCACTAAGTTAAGTGAACTCTCATAACCCTCATCCCCGACGATAAGAACAAATAATCCATCATCATCTTCCCTTCCCATTGAAACATCAATAAGTATATGTAGATTTCGTAAGGTGCTCTTTGTTTGCTGAAACATATCATATCTATTAGTAAACTATTATAAACATGCAATATCAATAATAGTTATTAACAAAATACTTACATTGCAAGTCTCTTAAGACTTTTTTAAGTGTTAACAAGTGGAAGAAATAAACCTTAGAAACATATTGAAGTGTTAAGAATTTTTGAAATAAAATAAAATATTGTTATCTTAATGTATAAATCATTTATCAAATATTGTTGATGATTCCTATTTCAACAGCATTTTTTGAAAGAAGTTTTTTAAGTTGAAATTGATAAACTCTTATCTGTGTACAAACATGTCATAAAAAATTTGAGTCACTAGATTATTTTGTTTAACGAAAGAAAATTGGTAAAATTTTGACTTTAAGAGTTTGTAATAATTTTGTAGGTAATAAAAGAAGAAAACTATGTTTTACAATTTATATGTTAGTATTCTTACTCTTAAGTTTTTTTTTCTTGGATGATAATAATAATTATTTACCAAAATAAATATACATAAAGTGAGATCTTGCCCCATGCCTTTCATAATGTTTGCGCCTGCCATGTATAAAAGATACTGTTTGTTAATATACTATAAAATACTAATCACAAATTTTAAGTTTTCTTGTTAAATTATTCAAGCCATGTGAATCACCATTTTTAAAATAATTTAATTGTTATGTTTGTATGACAAAGTTGCAACTCATGATAACATCTGAAAATCCGTATAAAAATCAAAATTCTGTAAAGGTAGTCAAAAATTTAAAATTGTTAGTTATCTTAAATGATTAAAAATGATTATGTAAGATTATAATTTATTTGAAAATATTAAAATGTATTCTAATGATAGGATCTAAAGTGCACATAGTTTTCATATATTATAAAAAATTTGGTATTCAAGTTTTTCACTAATTTAAAATTATTTGTAAGACATAGTTGTGATTAGCCCTACGGTTGTGTCGTTGATGCTCACTCTTCTTTGTTTCTAGTGGGAAACAAAAGGTCCCATCCTTGAATATCAAGCATTTATGCTCAGTCTCTTTATTGTTTGTACATCTTAGTGGTCAAATGGTAATGTTATTTTTTTTGTCGTCAAATGGTAATGTTCTTGCTTGCTTTTATAGCTTCTATTTTTCTTCCACAAATTGATTCATCTGATGATTCATGCATGTAATGAATTGTTTCCATATTTTACAATTTTTTTTTTCTTTTTTGGGATTCGTCCGTTAAACATTATTATTTACACAAGAAGAAAGCAACAATTTGATTTTCCGCAGTGAGTTGTTAGAATTCCTACACTCTAATATGTGATATCAAGTTGAATTGGAAGTCGTATATTTCATTTTTCATTTATCTGATTTATAGTTCAAGAGTAGAGTTTTATTATATATACTTGGTGGGTTTCGGTTAAGGAAAAAAAAAGAAATACAGATGATGTTATTTTAGTGCTAAGGATGATATAAAAGAATGCCAATAGCAACTTGTGAGGCCCAACTCAGTTGTTAACCAACGGGATCATCTTCCTCTTCTTGAGACATTCTTGGGAACGGGAGCGTCAACATTGGCGGCGTTAACCTGGGGAAACCAACCCGGAATCTGCTTGAAAAAGATAAACATGGGGTCAAAACAAAACTACAAGTGAAAAAAGGGAAACTAAAAAATGACAAAATTTGGCTTAATTACCTTATGTTCATGTTCTCGAGTAGAGAGGTGCGTGATGAAATTGTTAAAGTCATGTAAAGTAAGGCGGCACACAGCGCAACCACACAAGGCAGATTCACACGTTCCACTGCACTTATACTCCTCTAGATCTGCCAGAGGTAAGTTAGGCCAGAGGATACTTGCATCAGCGTAAATAAAGTTGCACCCAAACTCATGTAGCCGTCTAAAAGAAAAGTTTCCTGGAGTGGATATGACCATTATATTATTAACCGTAGGTTCAATGGAACTAAAACAGCCATGGATACACGACATCATGTCTCCGCGACCTGTTTAAGAAAATTTAAAGACTTGAGACTCTTTCTCAAATTCACGCCATGTGGTTATTTTAATTGTTTAATTATGAACTATATATACATAGTATGATCGTAATAGATTGAAAAAACAAATAAAAAACAGAGCTATGTTGATGCTTCATCTCCATTGAGTAAAAAAAAATCTCTGATAAAATCGCTAGGGGAATCATCATTGCTTAAAAGAAATGCTAACTAATATCTAAAGGATTCAGCACAGAGATTCGTGGTGTAATCTGTGTTTAATTGACAAATCTGCGGTTCCCTCAGGGTTTTAGGAGGCGTTACTTTATGATTGCACTTTTTCGACCATGATACTTTGAGGTATTTCGGCAACAATGGTAGTTTCAACGATTTGTCGAAGTTTAATAACCATCGTCCCAATTCTGCCTGCGTTTCCGGCTTTTTCCCGATCACTAGCTTCTTCCGCTTCATCCTGTTTTCTCTTTTTCGATTACGCTTATTCTCCGTTTGCTTTATCTCACGACTCGCCGTGGATAACGCCGTAGACAACGACGATAGGTCGATTGAATTTCCCTTCTTGGCAACAACATCTATGGCGTCGATGGCATGCTTGAGAGAGATGAGACTGAACGGACAAGAACCACCGTCTCGTATTGTTGTTGTGCTTCTCTTACTTTCTGGCTTCATTACGGCTACACTTTTTTAGGAGTCAAAGTGCGGCGAGACTTAGGGCTTTATATATACTCACTGAACTTAAATGGGCCTTCCAGCGGCCCAATAACAATTGCGTGCGTTACAAAAACGCCACAGCCATTTAATCCATGTTTCTTCACATTACTTACTTACTCACCAGAAGGACCATTATTTACAGGCAATAGTTTGATTTTATTTACAGGCAATAGTTTTTGATAAATAGTTTGAGGTTTTCCATTATGAAAATTATTGATGGGATAACGCAAATTGTTTAAGACAAAAGAAAAAAAGAAAATCAAAAGTTGGAGACAGTGGTGCGATCAAAGAAAAGACCAGATGGGTCTCCGTTAGGGAGCAAAGCCAGTTTCAGAGGACTGGCAGCACCTTCTTCAACGCTCAAAATCCCAGTGTGGCAGTTGATATCTGTGCTGACGTAACCAGGACAAACACTGTTGATGATGAATGCTTTGTTTCGCTTAGCCAATAATCGTGTCAATGCGATCACTCCAGCTTTTGCTAGTATGTATCCAGACATCACTGTTGGCCAACCTTTCACTTGTAATGAGTCTTCTCTGTAATCCTTGAGATACTCGTTAAGCACTTGGTCTATTTTCTCTTCTGTTAGGTTCTCAACATCACTCAGCACTCCTTTTGCCCACTCATTCGACACATTCTGTATTTTTATAACAAAATATTCATACCATCTACATTATAGTATATAAGTTTATTGACTAGAAGTACCTCTAACTTTCCCATGGTGGAAGCAATGTTGACGATTCTTGGGGAAACAGAAGATTGAAGGAGAGGAATCATGGCCTCACACATTCGTTTCACGCCGTAGTAGTTTGTTTTAACACACTCCTCGACTATCTCATATGTATCGGTCATTATCTTAGACATATCAGTAGGTGCACCAGCCTGTACTAGCCATTTTATATGCTCTCAATTTCTTAAACACATCTATCATAAGAGAAAAGCTTATAAAACTGTACCGCAGCAGTCTGAGCTTTGAGGACATCGACATTAACATTGGCCCCTCCAACTCCAGCATTATTAACCTGAAAAAATAAAAAGTTGATATTTTCACATCTTTTTAACTTACCACAACAAACAACATGTTACTGAACAAGAAACTTGCCAGAATATCGAGTTTTCCGAAGCGTGTCTTTAAAAAAGCAGCAAGAGAAGTGATGCTGTCTGGATCGGAGACATCAAGTAGGTGAAAGGAGATGGCTTGATCAGAAAAACCATTCTCTCTCTTAAGCTTATCGACAGCAGCAAGACCCTTCTTCTCATCTCTCGCAGTTAGAATCGCAGTTATCCCATTATTAGCTAGTTGCCTACAAATCTCAAACCCAATCCCTTTGTTGGAACCAGTAACAACTGCAACTCTGGACACACACACACACACAAAAAAAGAAGAATCAAATTCTGAACTAAAACCAACTTCAAGTCGAGATTAGACATACCTTGAGCCTGCCATTGAATTTGATGAAATGATAGAAAAGTCAATGAGCTAATCAATATCCTTCCTTGTAATGGGCTCTGCTTTCAATTAATAAAGAACGTACTATTCAGTTTGACAACAAATGTGTGCACATGGAAGACACCGCCAGCTTTCATATTTTAATAAGAGCACTAATATTGACCAAAATAAAAAATAAGAATGCCACAAGAGATCATTTTATCATGATTGCCAAAAGCTGAAATGAGTAAATTGGGTTTCATATATACTACTACTAGTAGACAAAAGATAATAAGAATTAAGAGCTGCTACTTCTTGAATGATTAATCAACACAACCCAAACCCAATCTTCTATTCTTCTTAGAACAATTTAGATAAAAATTAGGGCTTAGGTCACATAACTATCAAAACGAGGATGAGAAAGGGAAAGGTTCTTTGCTTACATTGTCAGAGACCAATGCGCGTAAAAGTGAAAGCTTCAATCTTGCACCAGAGTCGAGTGTGGTGACTGATCTTCAATTAAGAAATTGGAAACTATCAACAACACATCGTCCCCCAAATTTCATCTTCGTATATTGTAGGAACAATTTATATAAAATGCTGCCAATTTCGAATCACGCATCGAAACTAATTAGGATTCCTAAAAGTTTGAAAGCTTAGACAAAAATGTAGAATTCGTGACAATATTAAAACTGGAAACTCTTAGCTTCAATATTAGTAAATGTTACTTGTAAGTCTGAAATTATAAAACATGGGCCTTCCAGCGGCCCAATAACAGTTGCGTACCAAAAGACGCTAATTATTTGCATCTCAATTTTGCGATGCTGAGCTACGCCGTCGGGATTCGATCGATCATGTGTTTCATATGGTTTTTTTTGAGCTCGATGATATAACCATTTTGAAAATTTAAAACTAAAATAAAGGCATATACAGTATGTTTGAATTTGGAAGTGTTCAAATATAGTGGTTATGAAATGTACTGAAGATAAAAACATGGAGAATGAAAAAGGATCAGGTGGCGAGTGTGCCTCCTTCGATGATCTGGTTATCATCAGATGCATCCGTAGGTTGAGGTTTAGGTTTACTCGTCCTCGAGAAACCATAGCCCAGAGAGCTTCCGCTTGTTTCACATAGCTGCCATTATCCCAATATACTAATCAACTCAGATTCTCATTCAACAAGTTAGTTAACTGAATTTTTATCCAACATGAAACACACCTCTGTTAGTTCTGACAAGTGGCGGGTTCTGAACTCGTTGATCGTGTTTGCGATTTCTGATGTCGGTAATTTGGCCTGAACAGGTTTTAACCCCAAAAGGGATCAGGATTACTTTACTGGCACAAATAATAAAATCATTAGTTTTATTTTACCTGAGCAAGAACAGCAGCTGCCAACTGTAGACTAGGCTCCAGAGTCTCCGGGACAACCTTTGTGATCGAGAAATATTTATATTAGATTACCATTGTCTGTCTATAAGAGAGTGTCAAGGGGTTTGTGAAACATTACCGCGGTAGCACCGGCTTTCTCTAGATTAAGACCATGAACAACATCGTGTGCACGGACAAAGGTTTTGACATTTGGGTAATACTTGCTCAATGCCCACACACATCTGTAGTTTGCTCCTGGTGCGTCTAAGGCAACCACCGCAGCACATGCTCTCCCAGCTCCAATTTTGTGGAGAACCTGAGTTTGTTTCCACAAGTCAAATGCTGCTATCATATAATCTGTAATTCAGAGTGTGTACCTCTCTACTACCAGCGTCTCCGAAATAAACAGGAAGATCCAAGGAACGTCCGATAGTCACTCTATCACTGTAAATCAAAATATGATAAGCAATAGATAGAATGCAAGGAAGAGGTATGGGAGCAATACAGAGATACTTGGACAATAGAGGCAATGAATAACCGATGATATGTTACCTGCTGACATCGAGGGCAACAAATGGGATAAGTCTTTCCGAGAGAAGCTGAGCAATTATCTACAAGTAACAAATAGAACAACATGGCCCACGAGGTGAGCTATCCTGTGAAGCTGACTATCTACAGAGAGCGTAAACTGAATAAGTTCACCTAATATACAAACCTGACCAACTCGTCCAAATCCGCAAATAATTATGTGACCCTGCAAATCATCCGTCTGCAAACAAGATAATACTCATCAGATTAGAGGTGTCAAAATGGGCGGGCCGCCCATGGTCTGTCCATGTCCAATATATTATGGACCATATTGGACAGCCCATTTACGAAACATGGTAAAATGGTCAACGCCCAATTTGGTCCATGGACAAAATGGTCGGACACTATTGGATAATGGGCGTCTAATGGACTAAACAATCTAGGTTAAAATCGATTTTCCCGCAAAAAATGTGAAACACACAATTCCCGCAAAAAATATAAAAATGCATTTTTTCACCAAAAACACGAAAACACATTTCCCGCCATAAAATATTGACCCATGGACAACCCATTTAATATGAGAGTTAATGGGATTGGGCATTATGGACATAACAATATTTTGTCCATAATAAAATTAGATAATAATGGACATCCATTTTGACACCTCTACATCAGATTTCCTCAACCAGAGAACGTGTGAAGTCAAGTGGTACCATGATTGCCTAACATAGTTAAATTCTATAAACGGATCATCAAGATTCCTACCTCACTTTCAACCGGCAATAAACTTCGAACATCATGCAACTCAAACCGAGATGCAATTAACTGGCCACCAGCAGCTAACCAAGGCGTGATAGCCATTGAGAGTCCCACGACAAGGAATAGCAACGAAGATAACTGAGGAGACATTATACCCTGGAAGAACCACAGATTAAGCCTTTAGGAAAAAAAACAGTTGACACACATATATCTAAGGGTAAAACCTTATTGAAAGAACAAAAAAAATCATGCTGATAACAAACCTGATTGACAGCTTCTCCGAAAGCAACAAATGCAAACTCTCCGCCCGGGGCCAGAAGTAGACCAACCCGGATTGCAGATATTATTGAAATACCGAACAATTTTCCCATAATCACAACTAACATAGTCTTGCCCACTATCAAAAGTCCCAAAGTTCCCACTATGACAGGGAAGTTAGAGAGAAGTAGTTTCGGATCAATAGACATGCCAACCTGAAATGAGTGGACCACCTTTTGTTAGTTTTACCATCTATAATTCCTGATTCTTTTCAGAAATGATCAAATATGGATATAGTTATTATGAAACTCATATATTACCGTCATGAAGAAAAGTCCCAGCAGCAGACCACGATATGGAGCAATATCTGATTCTACTTGCAAGGAAAATTCTGTCTCTGCAAGGAGCAGACCAGCCAAAAACGCTCCCAATGCCATGGAAAGTCCAGCCTGATTTATAGAAACGGGAAAATTAGCAGCCGCGAAAAAACTGGCATCTCAGTAAACTAGTCAAATACCCACAAGGTCATGATCATACCCTAGCTGTCAGTAAACTAGTCCCAAGAATAACAAGAAGCGTGTTGGCAGAGAATATCTCGGCGTTCCTATTTTCTGCAATTTGCTTGTAGATTGGTCGAAGAAGCTGTACGCCAAAAAGAGTGTAAATGCCTTAGATTATAACTCCACTGGAACATATGAATGAGTACTGGAAGTAGCAGTAATAGCACAGTAAACTTTCATTATAAGTTCATTGAAACATGCTCTTTCCTTTTGTACCAAATCTAAAACATTTCACCTAACAGCTTGGTAGTAATAAACTTATTTGATATCTGCTGGACTCTCAAAAGGTAAAGTATCTGAGACTTACAAGACGGCCACCAGCAATTATGGCAGTAATAGCAACTGCTGCTTTGACTGCAGCAAGCCCAAGAGCTTCCGCAATGGCTTGAAATCCAATCTGAAAATAACAGTAAACAATTTAGCATTTTGCTACCACTGAACTCCAAGACTTGCTTGAGTACATAGAAATATCTGGCATATTAGCAATTTCAACCAGTACTAACAACGATGACCACAACGTTTCTTCTTAGGAGATCAAAGAAATTATCAAACCTCTTACTTAGAAAATTGCTAACGGTATCAAACAGAAAAGCAAGTCGTACTCAAGAAAAGAAGGAACCTTAGAGATGAGCTTACCCCTCCTTTCGATGAATTAGGTGAAATAAGTGGGATGAGAATCAGTAAAACAACTACAGCTAGATCCTGTGAAGAAAAATAACAAATGGATGAGAAATTCCCAGCGTAGTCGTAGTAACTATACACGTACAGAATTAACTCTGTTCTGAACCGACCTGAAAAAGCAAGACGGAAAATGAAGCCCTTCCATGTCTAGATGTACTCTCACCTCGTTCTTGTAGAACCTGAAAACCAAGTACATCGTTTATGTTCAACCAATTGGTAGCGTAATTGCATAAAATACCAAATGAAAGGGCTGTTACAAATGTACTTTCATTAAGAACCCTGTTTGAATACACACAAAAATGTTACCTGAAGGACAACAGCAGTGGAGGACAGTGCCAGGCCATTTCCAATCACTATTGCCGCTGGACCAGCCTGACCAGCAACATAATGGGCAATCAATCCAATTACTGCTGCTGTCAAAAGAACCTACAAGATTACAACAATACAAGTGTAGATTAGCCAACTTGAACACAGAAAGATCAAGCATGCATGTATTTTAGTTGATAAATTATGTAAAATGAGATAGGTGGATTTTCAAATCACCTGAGCAGAGCCTAATCCAAAAACGTATTTCTTCATGGAACTCAGTCTTTCAACAGAGAGCTGTCAAACAGATAAATTTTGTTGGCTCTTCTACCAAACACAGTTCAGAAGCAATCATATATCAAATATTCAAATAGAGTACCTCAAGGCCAATGTTGAAAAGCAAGAAAACAACTCCAAATTCTGCGATGGCCCTGGTTCCATGCACATTACGGATAATCGAAAGACCATAAGGACCAATCAGAATTCCAGCTGCCAAATACCCAAGAACAGGGCTGCCTATACATTGCAGCAGATGAAGCCATCAAGATGGCACATAAATCTCTATGCAACATGATTGCGAGACCAGAACTGAAAATGTTTTTTACTGATGAGAACATGGAAATCATAGGAGTTTGAGGGAAAGGGAAAACAAATAGTGATGCAATGGAAAGGAATAACACAAGAAGAAAAACGAATCCTACTTTACCTCCAGGAAGTTTCTGAAATAGAGGCACAAATATGACGCTTGCCAGTAGTAACCACAAAAAATCAAAAAGGGACGCTTCTTCCTCATTGACCTAATAATTGCAGAAAGTTTCAGCATGCTAAGTACGTTGCATACAATTTGCTCTTAGTAAAAAAAACAAGGTCATCATTATTAATACCTCCTGGTGAGGAATCATCTCAAGTAGTTTCTTAATTCTCTTGGGAAGTTTCTGCACTTGCCGGATCAATGGCTTCGTACCAGAAGAGATGTCTTCTGTACTAGTGCTGGTAACATCTGGCTGCTGAAGCAGCTGATTGTTCCCCCCAACTCCATTGGAGTATAATGTCAGTCTGTAATGAATAAGAAGCTCATATTCACCAAACGACATAACTTTATGAACTCAAATGATCCTTGAGAAATTGAGGAAAAGAAGACTAAAGTTTCAAACTGACCCTGCTCCAAGAAGTGCAAACCCAAGAACTAGCTTGGGCCATTGCTGTTTGAAAGAATCAACCAGACTCGCAAACACTGTCGTGGTCCCATCTGGATTGGAAGAGAAGAAAGATGCAGAAAAGAAACGAGAGGATTTATTAAACGATGCCTTGGGAGAATTAAGAGAGGAAGCCTCTTTTGGCAGATCTTTTTGTGTTTCCTGTTTTTTCGTCTGAACAACAATCTTTGACTTTTCAATATCTGCTTCAACCACTTTAGAAGACTCTACACTTGGCTTTCCATTCTCATGATCGCTTGACTCATAAGGCTGAGTTATTTTTTGAGTCCTCTGTCCAACTATATCAGGCACAAGATCAGATGTGTTCTGTACCGCTGATAAATCTTCATCTTTAGGTGATTCTTTTTCAACCTGATGGCTAACATCTTCAGAATTACTTGAGAGTACCACCTCATCCTCGACAGAAGTTTCTTCATCAGAGATTTGGCCCTGAGTTTCCTCTGGGGTCTGAGAAATGGAGAGAGACTTCTCTGCTCTCTGCAAAGCGATCTCAGCATCATTAACGCGCTGAGTAGCCTCAAGCTCAAATGCTACAGCTTGTTCAGCCAACTTCATAATATTTGCGACATCTTCCTCGGCTTTCAACGCACTGATCTGTATGGTCTCAGCAAACTCATTCAACTTGTCCACTTCCTTCTGAAGCTCGTCTTTTTTGCTCTGCAAACAACTCAGCTGGGCCTCACAAGTTGCTAAATTCGCTTGGCATTCGTTTATATCATCCTTGGCAGCTAAAAGAGCATCTTTTTTACCTTGAACATCATCTGTTTCCTCAGTCTCTTGAGACACCTGTGGAGTATTATTCTCTGCACCTGCTTGAAGTGATTCGACAACAACCTGAAGCCTAGCTTCAGCAAGAGATAAGGCCATGGTAGCCTTGTGAAGAGCTTCTTTAGCAAGAGATTCCTCATCAACAGTATCACGAATGACATCGAGGGTTTTGTTAACGTCCTGCCAAGCAGTAGCCGCTTCGTCCTTGAGAGCAATGGCTGTTTCAGATATTCTCTGAGCCCTTTCCTCAAACATGGTACTATTGAGTCTAGCAACTTCCAATTCCTGAATAGCCTTTTGTAGTAGCTCCTTGAGTTCCTCCACATCATCAGTTTCGTTTTCCAGTTTTTCTTCTTTCAAATCACTTTCATCACTACTTTCAATCCGATCATTACCTAGACAACTTAACCGAAATCGAAAAGGGATATATTCAGCTTGGCGGGCAAGGCCAAGTATTGATTTTCTAGGATGCAAATGACTTTTATAAAACCTTGCATTTAAAGTCACGTTCCTCGAGTTGATTCCTTTGGGACTTATCAATCGATTAGGGAAGCAGTAAGTGGCAACATCCCCACCATTAAATAAAATCGGATTACACGCAAATTCCATGGCGAATCAAAAAGCTACTTACTTTAATATTCGGTGTCTAACCAACCATCTAAGAAAGGATGGCGGAAACAGAGTAGGGGGCTTCACTTGCGTTTGTTTCAAACAGATATTTTTCTTGTCTCTTCAACAATACTTTCTCTCTCCTCTTCTCGCCAACCATAGCCGGGATATGGATTATTTTCCCGTTTTCAGCCAAATTTACGAAAACACCCTTGCTTACCTAATATTTTTCTCTTAACCGAAACCCACCAAGTACATGTAAAAGGCCGAGGCCCATTCCATCTACCATCGGATCCCGGACGCCAAAGTAGTCGTTGGTAGCTTCAATCAGATTCAGGGATTACGAAAACCTTAAACCTTGGACTCGAAACCTCACTAATTCTCAAAAACGTTTGTCGATATCGAGATCTGCTAATCTAGATCTGAAAAGTTGTATTTGCGATCGAAACGATTACGCTCGTCCGTGTTCCTCTATCGGTGATCTAAACGTGTCAATTTATCTTTCCGAATGCTTATCTTTCCCAATTTTGGTTAGGTTTAAAGTTTTGAATGATGGAGTCGCCTAGGAAGGAGGAAGCAGTATATGTGTTTTGGGACATAAAGCTGTGTCCGGTTCCCGATGACTGTGATGCTCGTCGGGTGGGTGCGTGTATTAAACTGTTTTTGAGGAAGTTAGGCTACACTGGTCCTATCATCATAACTGCCGTTGGCATACTCACATAAGTCCCTGCTTGCAGCTGTCTTTTCCACTGGTATCTCTCTGCATAGCGGCCCCTTCGGTTAGTATTCATCTTCTCATCCTTATTCCTTTGCTCTTAATTATTAGAGAAAGAGTCTCAAATCTTTATTTTTTCTGAAACAGGTCGCGGAGACATGATGTCGTGTATCCATGGCTGTTTTAGTGCCGTTGAACCTACAGTTAATAATATAATGGTCACTCCAGGAAACTTTTCTTTTAGACGGCTATATGAGTTTGGGTGCAACTTTATTTACGCTGATGCAAGTATCCTCTGGCCTAACTTACCTCTGGCAGATCCAGAGGAGTATAAGTGCAGTGGAACGTGTGAATCTGCCTTGTGTGTTTGCGCTGTGTGCGATGACCTTACTTTACATGACTTTAACAATTTCATCACGCACCTCTCTACTCGAGAACATGAACATAAGGTAATTAAGCCAAATTTTGTCATTTTTGAGTTTCCCTTTCTCACTTGTAGTTTTGTTTTGACCCCATGTTTTATCTTTTTTCAAGCAGATTCCGGGTTGGTTTCCCCCGGCTAACGCCGCCAATGTTGACGCTCCCGTTCCCAAGAATGTCTCAAGAAGAGGAAGATGATCCCGTTGCCAACTTTTATATCATCCTTAGCAACTAAAATAACATCATCTGTATTTTTTTTTTCTTAACCGAAACCCACCAAGTATATAATAAAACTCTACTCTTGAACTATAAAATCAGATATATGAAAAATACAACTTCCAATTCAAACCTCGATATCACATATTAGAGTCTAGGAATTCCAAAAAATCACTGCGGAAAATCACATTGTTGCTTTCTTCTTGTGTAAATAATAATGTATAACGGACGAATCCCAAAAAAGAAAAAAAAAAAAATCATGTCTTGATATGGAAACAACTCATTACAAATGAAATCAAATCTTTTCCCGCAACATTCATTCAATCACTCACTCAACACTCGTCAACATATTTTCAAGACTCTGAAACGCCGTTCTCTTCCTTGGCCTCGACGGCGATGTTTTCGGTAGCCTCCGGCGGAAGAGTGTTGCCTGAGGCGGTACGACGGTGGTTGGTGGATTGGAGCACGTGAGCGTAGTTTCCTTTCTCCATGAAGAGTTGGTTAAAGTGATGCCGGCAATACAGAACGCTGTCTAAGGAGGCGTACGACGAGTGAGTCAGCGTGCAGCCACCGTGAGCGCACCGGAAACATGTCTTGTGGAAGCATTCTCCTTCCATTTGCACCTTAACGTTTATCATAGAAACCATTAGCTAACCAACTTAAACCGGACTTAACTGAACCAAAAGTTTTTTATCGAACCGATTAGTTCCACACTTTATTGGACCAAACCAAAATGACTTTCTGAAATCGAATCCAGGGTACAACTAAATCAAATCAAACCAAACCAAAAATCAAGATTTTTTTGATTCGAAACGGACAAAAAGAAAAGCCAAGGGGTATAATGTACAAATTAAAAGTTAGGGAGTTTTTGTTGTCGTTTGTTTTAAAGTCAGAGACCTGATGGTAAATATTTGGATTAGTCAGAGTGTTTTTATTATTTGGGCGAAGAAGATGAACA
The DNA here is from genome assembly GCA_963555745.1 of Cardamine flexuosa. Lineage (NCBI taxonomy): Eukaryota > Viridiplantae > Streptophyta > Magnoliopsida > Brassicales > Brassicaceae > Cardamine > Cardamine flexuosa. The sequence goes on from OY743214.1 coordinate 149,879, forward strand.
TTTACAGATGCAAACTCTAACCTTTTCAAGAGGGTAAACAGTTTTGTCGCAAGCGGCGCACTTGTCTTGTGTTCCACAGAAAGCAGAAGATATCTTGCTGGGAGTCTTAGTCTGTAATGTTTAAATTATCAAAATACTCAGATCCTAATCCTATATATTGGTCAATCATAAAAGAAAGAAAATGAAAGATTGTAGCGAGAATCTATGAAACGTACCAGCTCAGGCTTCTCGGTTTTTCCTGAGAAAAGAAAGAAACATGTTTCAACCATAAGATGATGATTCAAACAAAGAAAGATAAAAGAGATTCGATGTTATAATATGAACCTGGTTGGAAATTTTTGCTAAAATTGCCAGATTCCTTAAAGAGTTGCTCAAAATGAGTCTTGCAGTACAAGACACCGTCCATGGAGGAATAGTTGCTCATCTGCCATCAACACATATAAATATTGGTTTATATGTTCGGAATACATTAAAGAAGATCTAAGCACAAAATGTAACAAGAAATGGAGGCACCTGAAGGGTTCCATTGCAATGGGTGCACCTGAAGCAAGACTTGTGGTAAGGCATTCCTTCAATGGACAACATGTCCACCACATACACTGTCTTATCACAAGCATTGCATTTGTCGGTAGTTCCTGAGAAAGACATTTTTTGTTTCCTTTTTATCTTTTTTTTTTGTTTTGTTTCCTTCTCCAAGATCCTGAATGAATCAGATATAATTTTACTTTTAATCAGATCAAGAGGTCATCTGAGGAAACAATTAAAGAAGGAAACCCACAAGAAGGGAAATTTAAGATTTTGTTACCTCAGACAAAGGAGGAACCAGCGAAATTTCTGTCCTCTTTTATACGAAAGCTTGTTGCAATTTGGGAGGTTGTAACGGAGGAACCAGATAAAATTGGGTGCCAAAAGTGATTGGAGTTGAGCAAAAGAAGGGTTTTGGTTTCTGACAATTTCAACCCATTCAGGGATCTTACTTTAAGCCAACTGTCTCTGAGGTGGTGCAAACCATGTCAGATGTCTCAAAGACCTGCAAAAAGGAATACAACAACCCAACTTTGCAAATTTATTATTATTCTAAAATATACTTTTTATACATTAGCTTATCTGTATGCGTATCTATCAAGACATCCAGTTGTAAATTAAAGTAATTTTAATGAATAGAAAGTGAAGCACCACTAAGTGTCGATTCCTTCCTTCCTTTTGCATTATCTCTGTGTAGTTCAAGTCTCCTCTTATTTCATTAACATTACCAAGCAATATTCGCATAGAAAATTCTCATCTGTAAAGTAAAAGTAGTCTTATAACACAACTTGTTGACACAAGATGAGGTCTGAGATTGTCTTTCCGTGTCGATCAATTCTCCTGGAACAGTTGACCCCACCATCTAATATATTCCGTACCACAACATTCAAAGCATGAATGCCTTTAACATCATATATCTCTACTGACACACTTTCATCGACTGCTTTTGCATCCATTTCCAGAAACGAAGAGGTTGATAACAGAACTGACATCACATGTTTTACCCATTCAGGAGTAATGACGAGTTTCAGTCGCTCGATATCTGGGGAATAATATGGGATTACTGAGAAGTTTATGTCGTTTCCTTTATCGCCTGCCCGGCTATGAGCAACAGAGTATAGTGGGATCTTTTGGCCAGATGGAGCTGGAGAGTGTTGAAATCCGCATTGATCTCCTCTCATTGTAAGGTTATTTTGATTTTCCTTAGGGATCTACAAATGGAAGCAATACACCAAGGTGTTAATACACGTGGCTTCTTTCACATTTAGTTTAGTCAACAAGGGAACTAACCAATTTGAGCAAGAAATTTCTCACTAACCTTTTGGATCTTCTCTCGAGCAACTGGATAATGATGTTGAGGGGTCTCTGACTCTGATGTGTTGGTGTGCTGAAGTCCAGTTTTCCACATTACCGATTCACGATTGACCTGCATAACCAAACACATAACATCAGAAGCCGTGAAATTTATTTATGCAAGCCTATATTAGTTACAATTTCATGGTACAGGGGACATACCAAACGCTTTTCAAGAACAATCTCCATCTTGTGTCCGGTACTGCATAATTGCATATAATTACAAGCAGTCAAGTCAAACCAAAAATACCATCCAGAATCTCATATACTCTGTTATATAATTTCAATACATTAAGATTTGAGGTTGCCAAGATAAAGATCATCAGTCTGCATAATCAGATATAAAGACGGAAACATGCTCTAACTTGTTGATAATTAAGTGTTTGTCAAGTCCCTAGTCATAAGATGTCTCAAATCAACAGGATCTGGTAACTATTGTAATGCCACAATAAGCATTGGATTGAGATATGGCTGAAATTTTGAGCAAACATCAACGAGAAGGAAATTACCTAATTCCACCACCACCAGCTGGTCCATTTGTATATAAAGCAGCAAACTCTTTCGTTAACTGGACCGCATGTTCCTTCAGTCTGAAAAGGCCATCCATACGTAATCTAATATCTCCACATGACTGCCAAGATGATTCAGTGTTACTGCTTGCCGCCTTCAAGCTATCAAGCCCAATCACATAAGAAAGAATACAGTGGTTGACATCAGGAATTGTTTCTTCCATCCAAGATCGAACCTGAAAAAAACACACAAGTAAACTACGTACACACTTTATAAGAAATGAAAATCCAATTCCAGGCACCATCAGTAGCCATTTCAAGCGAAACTAGGGCTGCTAAATAATGCTACTACTTCATAGAAATTTTAACGATAGCACACCAGAAACTCTGAAGCTTTAGCACGTTGAATAGATCCATGTCCTCCATAAGATATCTCTCCCCAGCCTTTCCAACCACACTCCTGCAAAGAAAGTACGAATTATAGAACCAACCTTAGGTTGCTCTTTAGTATCAATCTAATGTTACAACATTTTCTATGGATAAACAACCTTTGGAATCAACCGCAAGAGTTTCTCAGGCACAGCAGTGTTAGCAGATGGTTTTGCTCCACTGCACTGTACTTTGCTGTCAGACAGGGGAAGGAAAGAAACGTCGCGAATATCAATTACCTACAAAGAAGGCTTTCAAATTAACTGGTTCCATTGTTGTTGTAGTCATTTCTTCTAGATTTTTTGTCCCTCTAACTTACCACATCAGGTGTAATGTAGGCACTAGGATCAGCAATTTCATATAGAAGTTGCTCGGCACAAGTACAGGCATTTAAAATTCCACCACTACCTTCAGCCTTTGATACACATACTTTTCCGTCATAGCCAACTTCTGCAAAAGGAAGTGATAACTCCTGGAGGAGAGGGAAAGGCATGTCTCTATACTGGTCACCTACAGATCATTGAAGAATGAAATGACCATACCGATGATGAAAAACAGCAGTTCCTGAGCCAGTAAGCGTGAAATGTACCTGGATGCATGAAGTATCCACCAGTGAGCTGACAACCGCACTCCAGAAGGTGTCCAGCAAGAGTTCCCTGAGCTAGCAGCTCCAAATCATTCCAATTCCAGCCTAGTTCATAGACCTAACCATGCAACAAGGAAATGACCAGATTAAATCACAAAACAGGAAAGCCTCTTGAATCTAATTAACAAGGCTTCACCATAGGTGCTAAAAACAAGGCAGCATCAGCCACTCTTGAAGTAATTATCACGTCTGGTTGGTACTTCTCCAGGCATTCAACAATAGGAGCTACTCCAAGATAAGTGCTAGTACCCTTCAACAAGGAGAAAATATATATATATATATATATCACTAGGAAGCTCAACAAAAGATGGTAATATGAAAACTCTTCATTCTCGTAACAAGTAACCTACAGTCCTTCAAAGTAGACATAACCTAGTGTACATATCTTCTCTAGTCTATCAAAACAATTGTCAGAAGCCAATAATATACCACTGACACATATAATGAGGAGTTAGAAAACCAAAATCCTACCCCTGAAGAGCAATATTGACCGCCAAAAGATGATCCCGAGCCTAGATAAGATTCAAAGACTTATTATGGCTTCAGAACACTAACTATATCTCCAAGGTATGATAAAAAAGTCAGCTAGTACCTGTTTGAAAATGCACCTCATGAGCCACAGCCACGGAAATTGTGAGCCCTAATTCAGTAGCTACCTCGAGAACTTTCTTCTGAGCCCCAGAGGGATCAACTATAACGACAAAAGAAGATAATTCAGATGAAAAACATTGAAAAAAAGAAGGGCTTACAAAGCACTTACTTGCACCCATGTTAGTGATGATACAAGTGCCTTTCTCCACAGCCATAGGTAGTAACAAATGCATCCACTCTGAAACTGGTCAAACAGCAGACAAATGAGCTGATTTTGAAGTTATAAAACATGCCTAGAAACCCACTGGATGATCAATCAACCTCCTGCCAAAGTTGGGAAACATACCACGAGGGTCGTAACCTTCACCGCCAGATTCCATAGACAGCCACCGATCAGCCAAAGTGCGTTCGGCTAAACACTCGAGTACAAGATAATTAAGCTCTTCAACTCTCTGAAGCAGCTTGAGAGCCGCCAATGGCCTATCGCCGCCGAATCCAGCACCACATCCGACGTAAACTGTCTCCCTTCGCCTCTTAGGATTCTCCCTCTGAAATTCGATAAAATCAATTCGCGTTTTCCACCAAAATAGATGAAGCAAAATGAGTATTCTTACCAGCTTTATCACACAATCGCCGCAGAGATTCTCTGTGCCGTCCATGAGAGTACAATTCTGTAAAACAGTGGAGCGAGATCTCAAGGATCGATTTGAATATTGACGTCGATCACCGATTGGTTAAGCAGCGGAATTTGAATTTGGGAGAGACGTGAGCAGGTGAGATTATGCTTCTTTTTTAAAACAAGTGTCAAGTGTGTGTGTTTATGCTTATCCCATTTTATTTAATTTTGCTTATCAACTTAAAAACTATTTTCACGCGGGTCAGCAATGGAGGAGGAAGGGTTTTGCAGCGATTGGGGAGAAATAGTATCGGAGAAGGTCGTTTCGGCTTATATCTCTCTTCCGAAGAAGGGCAAACCTCAGGGACGTGAAGTCACCGTGCTATCCGCTTTCCTCGTCTCTTCTCCTTCCCAAGGTCTACCTACTCTCTTTTGCTTCCTTTTTTATTTTGGTTTCCTTGTTTCAATTTTGAGTAATTAGGTTTTTGTGCAGATCCGGAAGTAATTTCCTTAGGGACCGGGACCAAGTGCGTTAGTCAGTCGTTGCTCAGTCCCCGTGGGGACATTGTTAACGATTCTCATGCCGAAGTTGTCGCCAGAAGAGCTTTGATGAGGTTTTTCTATTCCGAGATTCGCCGGATACAAGAGACTTCCGATAAGAAACAATCATGTAATGAAGCTAAGCGTCAGAGAAAGGATTGCCAAACAAGTTCAATACTAGAGTTAGACCCAAGCTGTACTGGACAAGTCAAATATAAGCTCAAATCTGGATGCCACTTGCATATGTACATTTCTCAATTGCCATGTAATTCCCCTCCTTCTTTCAAAAAAAAATCGTAATTAGTTTCAAGAATGTCATCAATGTGGCATTGATATGTTTGCCATGTTGTAGGTGGCTATGCTTCTACTAGTTCACCCTTGTATGCACTGAAAAAGATTCCATCAATACAAGTAGATGACTCATTATTAGATAAACGTTCTGACATTTGCTCTTCAGGGCATTCTCATGTTCCACAGATAGGTAATAAAGCCTCCTCATGATAGTTGCAAGAATGTTCTCTCCACTTACATTCCTCTTATTTAACATATGTGTTGGTACCAATTCACTTTGGATGACTCCTTTTCAGGTCATGATGAATCACGAGTAACAGATATGGTACAAAGAAAGCCTGGTCGCGGTGAAACGACACTCTCTGTTAGCTGTTCAGATAAGATAACTCGATGGAATGTTCTTGGAGTTCAAGGGGCATTGCTTTGCCAATTCCTCCAGCCTGTGTATATTTCTACCATCACCGTTGGACAATCTCTGCACTCTCCTGACAAATTTTCTTTGGCTGATCACTTACTAACTTCTTTGTATGAGAGGATCCTTCCATTATCGGATGAGCTTCTGACTTCCTTCCGTTTTAACAAGGTTCATTACCTGCTTTATACCAATAGATTGGTCTTGTTACTTCTTACTTGCATACATTGTTCTAATTCCTTTTCAGCCACTGTTTTTTGTAGCCCCTGTACCACCATCAGAATTTCAGCATTCAGAAACTGCTCAAGCTACCTTGACATGCGGGTTGGTTTTCAAGTGCTCTTAACTCTTCATCACATGACACGTTTGTCTTTTCTTTGTTTCTGACTAGGTGACAATGTATTCATTGTCTCTTAGGTATTCCTTGTGTTGGAACCATTCTGGCTTACATGAAGTTATTCTTGGAACAACCGGTAGAAAGCAAGGCACCTCAGCTAAAGGAGCTCTGTATCCATCTACTCAATCATCTATATGCAAGTAAGGGCAGGAGCCTTGTTATTCGCACATCACCTTGCTTACTTCTAGTTGATATCTTATTCATTTATTTTTTCTCTAGACAACGGTTACTGGAGTTATTCTTGAAAGAAACTCATGGACAAGAAAGTGAATTTTCTAAGTCACAAAGATCTTACAGAGAACTGAAGGTGCGTGTTATGCTGATTCTTTTCTGCTGCTTCATTTTGGGTTTTCAACTTTTCATGCTTTCACTGGCACAACTAATATACAAAACTGTATGAAAGTAAGTGTTTGCCATGCATGCTGCTACTTGCAAGATTGTGATATCGTTCTCTGGTTTTTTCTGAGATGATTTGTGTCTTTTGTTTGGTTTTAATTCTTTGCAGGACAAAGCTATGGAATATGCTCTGATGTCAAAGATTTTTAAAGGAAAGTATCCATTCAACAATTGGCTAACAAAACCTTTGAATTACGAGGATTTTTTGATAAATCAGTCGTAAGGTATGTTTATCTGCATCATTAGTTCATTATCGTCAACTAGTTGCTTAATTTTTTGACAACTTTGTTTAGAGAAGCAAAATAATTTACTATTATTGTGATGATTACGTTCCCAAAAAAAAAAGAAAAAAAAAAACGAAGAGTTGAGACCTTGAATCACAGAAATAACAAATAGCAAAGAAGTAAAACGAAAAAAACCCATGAAAACAAGAAAACGATATTAGAAAATATAAATTTGACTGAAAGGAATTAAGATGTGGTAAGTTCCGATCAGAGATTGACTCGTCCTTTGATGATGTCGATGCTCATCTCGCTAGGATCTGTTGCTTGCAATTCAACTTGAATCCCATCCAATTCCCTCTTGAACCTGTCCTTCGAGCTTGCATACAACATCTTACTCCTCACTCTTGATGTATCAGGTGACCTGAAGCAAAATGGATGTCTCGATTATAGCAAATTCTACATATCCAAATCATGAAAGAAAAAAACAGAGGCAAGGAGTTGTACCATGCGATGAAAAAGATCTTGCTCTTCTGGCAATTCTCAGGAGTGGTGAAATCAAAGTCATAGACAGCATATCGGCACTCGTCCTCAGGAATAGATCTGGTGAAATCATCGTAAGTTTCTTCTGGATTCCCAAGCTTGTCTATCATAACTTGCTGAGCCTTCTCATCAATTTTGAACACAATGAACCTATAATTCCTCTTTGCTTTCAACTCCAAGAATTTGAGCTTGCACTCATCATTAACATGCATGCCAGACGCTGAATTAGCCTGCAAAATCACACACACGCATAGTCAACTTATATGATCACAGCACATTACATGATTGATAAAGTTAAATGTAGGAACATACCATGTTGTCTGCTCGATAATTTGGTTTGATGGTCTCAAAGTAGGGGAGGTAAGGGGGGGGTTTTAGAGGGTGAGAAGAAGAAGAAACAAGTAAGTTTGGTTGGGTCGTTAGGCTGGTCACGTCTTAAAACCACGAAGACTTTGATGCTGTCACGTTGTGGCCATATTTACTTGATTAGATATATTAGAGGGTCTCCCTATATTTTATTGACGCATACACATGTATCTATGTGTGTGTATGTAAGCACATGTGGTGAAGTTTGTTCCGGCCATCATTGAGGAGTTGAGGATTCATGATGTACATGTTTTCTTTGTTTTTATTAAAATTTTGACTTTTTCTTTCCTCACAATTGGCCGTATGGCGTAGACTTTGCTTATCTTTCTGGTGCGGAATTTATTAGAATATAGCGGGAAAGAGCAACTAGCCCTTCGAGTTCGTAATTTTTACACGATCAGAAATTGCAGATTTTATCATTATGAAGTGAATGATTTGGCCAAAATAAACCATTGCATTGAGATGACATGACAACAACCAAAAATCATAGGACTACTGTCTTGTGATAAAAAAAGCCCATAGAAATATAGAGAGGCCTGTTAGAAAGTGTTTAAAGAGACACAACTTGCGGGTTCACATCCACATTCTTTTTTGTTGGCATCATCATCGACGTCATTTATAAACTTTCTATTTCTATTTGTTTTTCACTTTTTCTGAAAAAGAAACAATTCTTTGTACGTGAATCAGTCAATCAACTGAATTGACTTGGGTAAAGCTGTGGCGGGTTAGATTATTAGTGGCCTTCTCCAACCATAATATTTATCGACTTGTCGTATACTGTATTTGACTGAAAAAGCAAGTTCTTCTCAAACCCTTTTAACAAAAGAAAAACCAAGTTCTTACAGAAATTATGTAATTCAAACTTGTGAACTGACTAGATCTTTGGGAGTCGAGAAATTTACAGAGAAGTTGCTTGATTTGAAATTGTAGGTACTATCTATTCCGAGAAATAGGGATCCCATCGATACAAACACCGAAGAGTGTGTCTCACTGGCTCACCCAAATGGCAGCGAGTTGACAAGGTACGACCCGTTTCTATTACCAAAGCCTGTCATGTTCAGATTTGAACTTTGAGTGATATCTCTCCTTGTTTTCCAGGCATTACCGATGTTGCCTTGATTGAACCAAAACAATCGATGGGAGGCCAAAGCTCTAAGACTAGTAAATGTTGTCTGAATTCATCATTAAACAAGACTGCTGCTCTTGGAGCTCCACATATTGGTGACGTCTCTGTTTGTCTCTCTATTTTGTTTTTGGGTTTGGGTTTGGCTGTTTTCTTTAAACCTTCTTTTCTTTTTCTAAATACAGAAGAGAAGGGGGATAGTGAGGTAACAGATGTGCCGTCTATTCGTGAATACACACTAAAACAGCTTAGGATCGCCACCTCTGGTTTCGCTTTGGAGAATGTTATATCTGAACATGGAGATACAGCTCCAAATGTTGTCTATAAAGGAAAATTCGAGAATCATATGAAGATTGCTATCAAACGCTTTTCGGGAACAGCCTGGCCTGATCCACACCACTTCCTCGTATGATTTTTGTGTCTTTCAGTTTTATCTATAATACCAATTCTCATTTCTCTTAACTTTACATATTCCCGTTTCCAGGAAGAAGCAAGGTCGGTTGGTCAGCTACGCAGCAAAAGAATGGCCAATTTACTCGGTTATTGCTGTGAAGGCGGTGAGAGGTTACTTGTGGCTGAGTTTATGCCTAATGAGACACTAGCCAAACACCTTTTCCACTGTAATAAGGCCTTTTGTTCAAGAATCTTTTGATGCCTCTTTTTATATTTGTTTAACACTTTTTTTGTTTATCGACCAGGGGAAACACAGCCAATGAAATGGGCCATGCGACTAAGGGTTGTCTTATACATTTCAGATGCTCTTGAATACTGTAGTAACAAAGGACTCCCGCTGTATCATGATCTCAATGCTTACAGAGTTTTATTCGACGAGGTAAATTACTCAGACTAAACTCTCTTTCTGAGAAACTATGTTTTGTGTTATGCTATATTCCTCCACTGACGTGTTTATGGATCTCTTAAAAGGAATGCAATCCAAGACTTTCAACATTTGGGTTAATGAAGAATAGTCGGGATGGGAAAAGTTTTAGCACAAATCTTGCTTTTGCCCCGCCTGAGTATCTACGAACTGGTGAAATTGATTTGTCCCCTCCTCGTAGGTCATATTTTTCCAACGTTTTGTACCTTGAGATTTAGTGTGTGTTGTTACAGGGAGAATCACAGCAGAGAGTGTGATTTACAGCTTTGGCACTCTTCTGCTTGATCTTCTCACCGGAAAGCATATTCCTCCTAGCCATGTAAGTATCCATCTCCATGGAGCTACTTATATCGTTTCTTGATTTCTCTTTACTAATGATCTCATCCTTTTCTTGGTGTGTTTAGGCCCTTGATTTGATTCGAGACAGAAATTTTCAGACTCTAACTGATTCTTGCTTGGAAGGACAATTTTCCAACATTGATGTCACAAATTTTGTACGCCTGGCATCTCGGTGTCTTCAGTACGAAGCTCGTGAACGACCAAACATAGAATATGTGTTCGCTGCACTGATATCTCTCCAGAAAGACGCACAGGTTCCGTCTTATGTTCTTATGGGTCTGCCTCAAAGTGGTACTTTTGTGTCACCTCCGTCTCCTTTTGGTGAGGCTTGTTCGAGAAAAGACCTGATCGCTATGCTTGAGATCTTGGATGAAATTGGATACAAAGACGATGAAGAGGTACGTTTTATGGCTACATAAACTGTTGTATCACTTGGATGTTAGAACCCTTATGGTTCCCATCGTATGAAGGCTTCTTCATTGTTTTATGTGACATGTGTAAGTGCAGGTTTCGTTTATGTGGACGGAGCAGATGCAAGAGGCAATAATAAACTCGAAGAGAAAAGCTGATATTGCATTTAGACGGAAAGACTTAAGAAAAGCCATTGAGTTTTACACACAGGTCTGTCTTGTTTAGCACTTAAATCCGTAGCAAGACCTTGTACACTCCTTAGTTGACGATGCCCCTGTCTATAATTTTGTCCCAGTTTCTTGATTTGGGAATGATCTCTGCAACAGTGTATGCGAGGCGCAGTCTAAGTTACCTAATGAGTAACCTGGGGAAAGAAGCTTTAGATGATGCAATGACATGTCAAGGCATATCTCCTGTGTGGTATGTTGCATTGTATCTCCAGTCTGTTGCTCTAGCTTTCCTGGGAATGGAGAAGGAATCCCAAATCGCACTTATTGAAGGATCCGACCTTGAAGCCAAAAATATTTCACCTTCCACACTGAACTAAAGGCTTACTCATTTTTTCGGATTTGGTAAAAGATGAAGAATCTTTGGTTACATGAAGAGAAACAAGGTGATGCATAAGAGCCTTTAGATGTTAAGCATTGTACTAATTGAATCTACAACATAGGAGCTAATCCATTGTTTCGGTTGATACATAAGAGCTTGGGGATGTATAGATACCAAAGTGTACATTATACAAACTCCAATTAACACATGTAGAAAGCTTATAAGGTGGTGTTGTGCAATTCAACCTCTGCCTCCGCTTGGATAATGGGATGAGAGCTTCTGTAATCTTCCTTTGACGTTCCAGCGTATACAGGTTCTGTGCCTTCATAGGTTACGAAGTTCCAGCCAAAAGCGGATCCTCCCACCATCGTGTCTGCCACTTTGTCACCATCTCCATTAGAGTTGTGCTTCTCAGTTTGAACATGGCTCGTCTCAGATGATTTCAGCTCAGTCTTAGTAGAAGTGGTAGTCTGAGGTGTTTGATAAATGGCCTTTCCGTTGGATAAGGACTCAGCCTTAGCTGTTTTCTCACGTTTGGGTGATTCTCCAATCATCTCTTGATACAGTTGAAGCATAAGCTTCATCTCTGCAAACAGCATAATTTCAAAGGACCTCAGAACCAATAAAAGAGTTGGGAATTTGTGAGCTAAGTGTAAAATTGGGATAACCAAAAGAAATCATTAGTATAAAAAAGCTCACTCTCTTGAATTTCGATAGCTGCCTTAGAGTTCCTGAAGTCAGGAGTTCGTAAAACCTGTAGCACAAAATAAAAGAGTTGGTTCAATCTTCATCACAAGTGTATCTGAAAAACTTAAAAAGTTAGTACCTCGAGAACGTGAGGACGAAGATCTTTGAGAAGGAGACGCATCTTGTAGTAGTTTGAGTTCTCGATTTGAAGATTCCCTTCCAGCGTTCGCTTTCTTCCTCTAGACGACGGATCCGTCGTAACTGTCGACGGAGGCGCCGGCGAGCTATCCAAGTCCATAGCGAGCGAAGGTAACTCAGCTGATTTCTGATCGACGGTTGTAGGAAGAGGAAGATCCCCTTGTGCTGGAAGAGATGAAGTAGCACAAGGAGAAGGAGGAGGAGGTTCAGTGATTTGAGTTGGCGTGGAGGTTGATTTCTCCATTTTCAAAGCTTTTCAACCGCCCAAAGTGAGATCTCTCTCCCTCTCTATCAACGCACCTGAGAGAACGTAGCAGCCGATATTTTCAAAACGACGCCGCGAAGGTTTTCTGGAAAAATGTAATGTTTGGGCCTCTATTTGAAGAATACGAAACGGCACGATTTCTTTACCAGATGGGACTGCGTGTCGTTTTACTGGGGGAAAACGTATGGTATTATTGCCTTGTCGAAATGAGTTTCTGGTATTTGGGTCTGTGGAGATGAATCCCCAAATTGACAAGGTCGTGAGAAGAACGACCATGGTGGCGACTGCTGTTGTAACCTACGTCCTATTAACCGCTGATTACGGTCCCGAGCCTAATGCTCTTGATCCTGTGAGTTCCAATTGCTTCATGAAACCTTACTTGATGTTGTAGAATAGCTGAATGAATTGCTGATTTTGGATTTCCCTCTCCTCGTTTGGAATTGAAATTGTTTAGATCTCTTAATAGTTGCTACTTGATAGGTTAGAAATTTGATCCTCCATGATAAACACTTGTTTGACTTGTTAGACAACTTACTTGATCTCTAGGAAACAGTTTCCGATCAAATTGAAATGGATCTTCTTTATACTCACCAGCGTTGTAAGAATCTGCTGTTGAACTGGCTACTTGTATTTCTCTTTTGTGTGTTAGATCTGCCAGTGTCAATGTTGAGTCCTGTATGCTTCGTTTTCTCTCTAACGCCTAATCAATTGCGTATGGTTCTTTGTTTCTCACCACCTTAATGATATATTTGCCGAATCTCGTGCTTATTATATTTGGGGTCATGTAACCAATTTATTGACTCTCTGGTTAGGTTCTTACGTATAGATGACATTTTTGCATTTGCAGATCAAACGGAAGATCATTTCAGCGCAGGATTCCGTGAAAGAGTTCATCTTCCCATCAAAAAAATCCGACAAGTGACAATGGAAAGTAAGATGTAGTTAAACATACATAGTTGAGCAATTTCAGTCCTTTAAAACACAAAGTTTACTGTACTTTCTGAGTGTTTTTGTTGTCTCCTTCACTCTTCAAGATGTTAATAATAATAAGTCGGATCATCTGTGCATCATTTTTCTTTAATTCCAAAAGCTGGATTTACGGTTACTTTCAAAGAATTTGAATATGTCAATTCACTTTAAAGTAGGCGAAACAAATATTTAGATTTTTTAAAATATTCATATTTTCTTCGTTTTGGTTTAAATAACTAATTTTATTATTCGTATTTATTTCAAATTTAACTGAATATTCAGATATTCGAATATTTACTTAAAATTTAAGTATTTACGAATATCCGATTCGCTTCGTAATAATTTAAAAATAATAATAAAATAAATTTAAATAAAAAAATTTCTAAAATTTATTATAAAATAATAATATTTTATTTAAAACTATATAATTATTTTTAATTTATTAAATTTTAATATTTATATAAATAATTTGATAAATAAAATTTTATAATTTCTATATAAATAATTAATATGCAATATATTTATATAGTTATATATATATAAATATATCGAAGAAAACAAATATCTATATTTTAAAATTTTAGTATTTAATATTTATTTCGTTTTTAATAAATACTAATTTTTAATATTTAATTTATTTCGAAAAATTACAAATATTTAATTTTTTAAAATTAAATCGAAACAAATAGTCAAATCAAACTAAATCTAACAAATATTTTACCCTAAATCTAACAAATATTTTACTCAAAACTAACAAATATTTTACCTAAAACCTTGAAACATCCGTAAGGTTTATTTAATCAACAAAACATCTTCGACTAAAAATATCATAAGCATAAAGAAATCTTTTTTAATTAATTACCGCAGAAATAAATATCTTTAGCTTTTGACTTTTATGCTCGTTAAAGCGGAAACAAAATACATGTGGATTTGTTTCTATACCTACCAGTAATACATTTAACACATCCAAGAACCAACGACCACCGTCTGATTAGAGATTATCAGAAATCTGACGGTTTATAAAATAAACGAACACTGATCACAAACCTAATGGCGGCTCCGCCGAATAGGCACACTCATTGACCATAATCGGTCTCGTGTTGCCAAAAACGCAAAAGCGAAACGTTGCGTTTCGGTGGCAGGAATCCCTAATACGGTTTCTGCATGTACATGAACATATCTTGTAGCGGAAACAGCTGATTACTCCCTCCTCCGAACGCGTTATCAACGGTGGCATCAATATAATTAAACCCAAAATCAAGGGTATTATTGTCATTACCGGCCGCCGACCAATCCTTCCACTTGGGTTCGCTCTGAACCTCGCTCGTGAACTCTGGCGACACCACTTGCTCCGAGCAACTAGACTCCGTCGTATGCAACTTCGGCACTGAATCCGACGTGTCAAAATACACGAATTCACTCGCCGTCCCCGTCTGTTTCGGTGGCGGAGGCATCACCATCTCCGTCACCCTCGGCTTTTCCTCCACGATTTCGTCGCTGACTCCGCCGTAAACCATCGGAGGCGGTGGTCCTCGCTTCTCGACTGCTCCTTTTTTGTTGTAAATCCGGCAAAGAACCCAATCATCCAGCTGGCAAAATCAACACCGTCGGATCAATTAAACAAACCACAAAGATTGGGAAATAGAGATGGAAATAGATCCAATAACATACCCTGAGACTATTCTTCTTCTTGCGAACCGACCGGTCAACGTCGGCGAGTCGGTACTCGTGCATAATCCAATTGGTTTTCTCTCCCTTCGGAGCTTTCCCGGCGTAGAAGACAAGAGCTTTCTTAATTCCAACCGGTTTAGGGACTCCGATCGGTTTATCAGCTCCGGTTGCTTTCCAGTAACCAGACCCAGCCGACCGGTTTGGACGTGAGCCGTTGGGATATTTTCTGTCCCTGGGAGAGAAGAAATACCATTCCTTCTCACCATACAAGGATAAACCTGTAATTTTCACGAAATTGAGTAAGCAGAAGATCTCAGATTAGATTCCAAAATCGACAAAAGATTAGAGAATTAATTTAATCACCAGGAAGCTCCCATGGATCGTATTTGTAGAGATCGATCTCAGCGATGATCGGAACGGCGATGGACTGAGAAGCACATTTGCGGCAGAGATAGTGCATGACGAGCTCTTCATCGGTAGGGTGAAACCGGAATCCTGGAGGCAACTGTAATTCTGACATATTTACCCTTGGCTCTTATCCTAGATTTACCTTGAATTGCCACTAAAGAGATTAGGATGGTTGTTGGATGATCCTATCCTAATCCTCTACCTCTCTGAAACTTGGCTTTTGAAACTTGAAAAGAAAGAGAGAAAAGTCAAATATATAAGGAGAGGGAAAGGACACTTGTCGTAGCCTCAGGCTTGTGTGGGGAGAAGAAGAGCTTCTAGAACACACGTGGGTGGATGACGCTGCCAAGACACGTTTCGGAAGGAGAACTCAGTTGCTGACGTGGCGATGAGGAGATTGTGTCACTGCTTACGTCTGTCGTTTTTGGGGTCCACTCACTTGTCGTAAAATCCAAATCCGACCGGTCCGATACGACCGAACCTGGGGTCTATCTTATGGATTCTTCGTTTCCGGTCGGTGGATCTGTGGTCCCACTCTCTCCGTAAATACTTTTTGTCTTTTTGCAAAAGGTTCATATCTTATCGAATCAAACGATTAAACGGTGATAAAGGGATCTCCAGTAGTCTCCATTTTCGACGGTGATTTTTTTTTTTTTTTTTTTGGCAAAAATATATACCTTGGTGAGTGGTTAGATTGCTGAATGTTTTTTTTTTTGGCAAAAATATATACCTTGGTGAGTGGTTAGATTGCTGAATGTCGTGCTTGGTTTAGGGGATTCTTGACAATTATGCCATTTGATTATGTCATTCATACATATATATGACATTGTGTAGTTGGAGATCAAACAGAGGGTAATTTCAGCGAACGTTTCAAACAGAGAAAGACACGTTTAAGTGTATGGAACAGAAGTTATAGTAATACTGTTAGTCTAAAGACGAGGGATGTTAATATGTAAAAACTAAAAAGAAATAGTCAGCCATATCATCTAATGATTAGCGAAAAAAGTATTTACGGAGATCTTCTTCCTCATCCAAATCTAGGTCTTCTTGTCTTCCATCTGCGAAAGCCATGAGAGTCTAGAATTCTTGCTCAGATACCCAAAATCGAGAAAGACACAGTACATCCAGAGTGTTCAAGACGAACTAATGGATAAATTAAAATATAAAGGTTGTTAAAAATGGGTCGTACAAGATCGATTCAAATTGTTTTTGGTACATAGGCCCACATTGTACCGTCCCAAGAATTGAGGAAACAGTGAACTTTTTGGAGAAGATTTTTTAAAAATAGAGCAACAATTTATCGGGATTGAAAAGCCAAGCCCGGAAACGAATTATGGAACCATGTACACTATGTATAAACACTATAAAGAGGAGAGATACATTACGAGGTATAATAAAATCATTATTTGATTGATACCAAATGGTTTTTGAAATTTTTATTGGCGGCATCGTACTAGACTACTCGCTTATTAACTTATGGTGGGGCCATTCAGAGCTTCGACGTGACGGAGGGTTTAGGAGGTCTAGCCTCTCGTAACAGAGCCTCTTGCCTTACTGATACAACCAGCTGTTTCACATGTTAAACACCAAAAACATTTTTATTCAGATTCAAACATTACCAATTTGAATTTTATCCCAACATGTGCAAACTTTTAGCATCTGTCATGTTTAAAGAGTAGAAGTACCTCTCCTTTTCTGTTGAACATTTCGCCAGTCACATATCCGCGGGTCTCATGAGCCGTTGGACTCACAATCTACAAGAGGCATCGTTGTGTTGTGAGTGGATTGAAGCTCAGAAAACAAACATATTATTTACTTCATTTAAACATGTATTTGATTTCTTTGTTTCTTTACTTTCTTTCATTTAGAAAAACAAAAACAAAAAAGAACTCTGTAATGTTCAGAAGAAGAAAAAAAATACCACAAAAAGCAACCAGTCATCAGCTCTTAGAGGTCGGTGAAACCACACCCTGAAAACCAAATGAGGAAACGTGAATAAGTAATAATTACTGGAACAATGATTTGGAAGCTCCCTACTGGAATAAACAAAACTCAATGCTTAACCAAGAGAAAATAATAACTTACGCATGGTCCAGGCTAAGTGCAGCAGCTCTCCGACCCTTTCTGCGGTGAGGGTTCAAACCGACACCAGCAAATATTAAATCAGAGGCAAACGCAACAACACATCTGCATAACAACACGGCTTTCCAGATTATTAGTTAACTAAGAATGATAAGTCAAATTTCAGAAAAGAACAAGTTTATCTGTTGGTGATACTAAAACAAATGACTAACAGCAATAATTTAGGTTACAACCCTGATTTACACAAATATAGGTACTTACCGGTGTAAAGCTTGGTCATCAGAAAGCTTTCCCTTTGCTCTAAACCAATAGTTCAATCTGCAAGAAGACTACGTAAGAACACTTTTTTTAAAAAGAATCTTTGTGAGGTAAGTGATGAGTTTCATGTGTAATCACATGAGCAGTACAACTTATCAGTTCTGCTTGCCCTCCTTGTGGCATGTATGACAATATGTATATACACTCAAGAGTAGTCTATGATATAAATTATTTATTTCAGTGAGTTGTTAACCTCGGAGGAGACTTTGTCTGATTTGTGGAATTGCTGGGATCACAAAATCGAATCTCTATAGGCCATGGAACAAAATTTGCAGTTGCAACTTTGTTCCGGTAACTCCTGAAAGAAAAAAAAATCAATTGGAAGATTGATCCAACTTGAGCTTCTGAAACAATATGTCACATATGGGAAACAACCACTACCACTTACCTAGGTAAATGAGGATCAGTTATACGACGTTCACGCAACTCCTCCAGTGATAGAAGCTGCAGTAGATCGTGGTGAAAAGGAAAACCCTTAAAATTTATTGAAAACCTTAAATCTGGAGAAATGATTTACCGTATCAGGATCTGGCACTGAGGGCATGGTTGACTCCTGGTGATCAAATCCTTGTTGCTCTTTCTACAAAATTCATGAAAGACAAAATTCAAAAGGTAGTTTTCACAATTTTGTGAAAGGCTATCATCCCTTGGCAGCAGATAGACATGGAGATTCGTTCACTATCTTGTAAGGAACATAATGGAAAACCTGAAATGATGCCAGCAAGATGAATATGATATTTCCCTTCTGTACTGCATCTACTCTTCGGGTGGCAAAATTGTTCCCATCACGTATGCGGTGAACTTGATATATAATGGGGACTGCAAGAGTAACAAACAATGATAACTAAATGAATATAACAGCAGGCTGGGTTTCAATAGGGAAGAAAAGCATCATTGGTAGCTGGAAAATTATGTTCTTACTATCAAGATCTCCAACAAGAAGAAAATAGGAATGTAAACTGTGGACAATCTTCAGAAAATCAACAGTTTTTGATGCCGCAGCAAGTGCCTGTAAAATGTTGGTAAAAAGTGACTTAGAGGCTATAGTTACCACTTCATGTAAGTGACACATAACAAGCTATATATGCAGATGAATCAGAAAAACAAGATTTATATATATATAATGTAACCTCAGTTCAGTAAAGACCATACCTGTCCAACAAATTGTCCTCCAAAAACTTTTCCAAATTTCGGAGCATCAGGCAGTGTGATCCCCCTGAAGATATTCAACTACAAGGAAGAAGCACAAAGGATAAGAAATCAACCGCATTTCATTTACCAGCAGTACAAAAATGTGATAAACCTTGATGTAATATTATGAAACTGATGTTAACGAGGAGAAATGCTGACAAGAACAATGCTTGGATTTTGATTCTAGAGAATTTGATAAAAGGGATAGTTTAGCAAAACTGAGAAGAAGTAAAGGAAAGTCCATACTTCTAAAGGGTCGAGTTGCAATATGCGTTCCACTAAAGAGCATTTGTCAACAGCCTGACCCGATTGCCAGATTGAATTGGTCTCAAGCAAACCACAATGATCACACGGCAACACCAAGCACGTAAGCTGCAATGACAAGTGACGAACAGGAACTTTACACTCTTAGAGCTCAAGGACACTGAAGCGATATATTAAAATTCAGATAATTTAGAGCAAGAACCTCGGAGATAGCAACAATGTCTGCTGAATGAGCGTTACCAGATATACCTGAAGAAAAAATAAAGAGAAGCTGATTAACAGATTCCCAACCAACCGTTCAGCGAAAGCATTCAGAGCAATGAAAGAATGATCATCTCACCAAGGCCGAAGTAATCATATTGTTTCAAGAGAAATTCGGAACGGTTCTCTTCTTCATCTGATCCAGAAACCTGAGCCTGCAAACAAGAATCAATTTTTAAAGTTTGATTCTACAAAATGGCATGATAAGGGAAACTTGAGAAATAAAACCTCTCCTTGCAAAATAAAATAACATCCATCCCAAGTTTGATCTTCTCGAACCACATAATCCCCTTTCCCTGCAAATAGACTAACTTTGAGGCAACACAACTAAATCTCTCCAAAGATACTTCCAAAATTCAGAATTCAAAGAGAAGAATAACTGAAAATTAATAATCGTAGAGATCACTGACCGTAGCGTTTCAACTCAACAACTTCGGCGATTTTCATTAGAGAAGAACTCGGCAACTTCTGAAGTAAAGGGACGTTCCCAAGGAACTCTACAACTGCAACAACAATCGGAGATTAACAAACATAATTCAAGTTTTGTCGACCAAAATACAAGTGGTACGTTCTCTCGACTTACCCGATTCGGTGTTCATGGCGGATTCGGGAAGTCGGAAGAAATCGCCGGTGAACTCTATGGACTGTGGTGGGATATGATAGCCAACAAAAATAGAATGTCGATTTCTACCACTTGGGAATATATCTTTTGCTAATTATTATTAGCCGCAACAAAATATGGGCTTTCATTAAGGCCCACTATGAATACCTCCTTGGCCCGTTATAATCCCCAAACAACCATCTTCGTCGTCAAGCGAATCCTTCGCTTGGATTGAGATGAGCCTTTTAAATAAAGGGACATGGTTACATCAATTTCAACGTATAAACTTTTGATTTTCAAATATATTTTACGTAAATTATAAACATGGTACCATGTAGATATAATTGTGGTGATAAATGATAATTGACCAGAGTTAATTCCAATAATGGACCTGTCCGACGAGTTGGCAAAAATAAAAGACCTATATGTGTGCATGTGTCAGTGTAAAATAAAGAGCTACCAAATTTTTAATGCATGGTATAGTATCTTTTAAATTTACACACATGTGTACGGGTACTGAAATTTAATTTTAAATATTTGAAATGCCATTTAAAAAAGAAAAAATAGTATATATTCACACTCCTCCTCCATCAAAGTAGAAAACTCATCGGGATTCCTCGCAAAGAAGATTTCTTAATTGTTTTGTAAGCAGGTAAACATCTTACTATCGTTATTGATTACAATGGATTGGGTGTAAATGTATACTTAATTCACTGTGCAGTAATTACAATTATTATACAATAGAAATTAAACCATTCACAAGCTTTTGTCGTTATGGAAATAACTGTGTATAGAAGAAGAGAAGTAGGTCTATCACTAAATTATGTGGGCTTCTTTTGTGTTATAAACATGGAATCTCTACATTTTGTTTACTTATAGCTGTCTAGCTAATTTTATATTGTTTAGTTCTATCCTATTTTTTTATAACCGCCACTTGTTATTTCCGCTTATCAGAAAACGCAATCGATGAGGTGATAAACTAATAAAAGATCCCTAATGATGTCCTAGGATTAGTACTAAATACGCATACATGCAATAAAACTAATTACTATACTACAAAAACTGTTACATTCAAGAACTTGGAATCTTTGAAATTCAAATAGGATTTCCACCTTCCAACTACAAATCATGTTTGCATGCTGCTAATTCTTTTTTTTTCCTTTTTAATACCACATAAAATATGCTTTTAAAGGGAGAATCCTAGACAAAGTAGGACAACCAGAGTGGGTGAAAACCTTTTTTTTTTGGGTGAAAAAGGGAGAAAAAAATATCATATGGGTAAAAGGGAAATAGTAATGTGGGTGAGGAAAAGAAACCAAATATAGATTTTATTGCAGATTCCGGCTTCAAGTCTTCAACCAGATATATTATTACCCAAGAAACCAAGGTATAGTAGACCCAAGTCAAAAACTCCCCGTCTCTTTCGTCCTACCTGTCTCTAATCACTCAATTTTTATTTTTAAATTTGGTTTTGATGTCAAGAGTAATCACTCAACTTTAAACACACACTCTCTAGTCTCTATAAGTCTCCACTGGCTTAAGCTGAGAAATAGAAATAACACAGACTTCTTCGTGCACTCTTAATTCCTATTAAGTTCGTTTTTCAAACTTCAACACCATATATGTCTTCAGCAATGGAGGATAGTGTAGAAGCAAGTAGGAACATCAGGAACTTGAGCAAACAACTCGCGGTTGCTGTAAGAAGCTTGCAATGGAGCTACGCAATCTTCTGGTCAACTTCACAAATCCAACATGGGTAAATACATATTTTTTTGTTTTTTAACATAACTTTTTTTTTTTTACTTTCTGTTTGTTTCCTTCTAATTCTTGGTACGTAATGTGAACACACTAACACACACAAATTTTAGATCTTGATTTCACCGTTTGTAACTTTGTTTTCTCAGTGTAGGCATCAATTACGTACCCTGATATTAGTTTCTTCAAGAAATGATCACACAACTCTAAAATTTTATATAGAAATGAACCTGTATGGACCTTAATTGATTGATTTTTCGCTTGCATTTTTACTTAAAACGTAATTAAAGGCGAAACACATATAAAAATAAAAATTTCGTTCGTGTAATAAAGTACTATTTGTGTTAGAAACAATCAAATTGTCCACCATAAATCAACTAATATACTTATATATATATGTGGTGTGTTAATTAATGTGATTAGGGTTTTAAAATGGGGAGAAGGGTACTACAATGGGGATATGGCAAACAAGATGAAGAAAAAGAGCTATGATGCTGTTCCTAAGTATGGGCTGCAGAGAAGCAAGCAGCTCAGGAATTTATATCTACGTATGCTCCAAACAGAAACTACAATTACTACGTCTCGTGGACATGAGGATGATGATGACGATAATAACACAAGTAACGTGATGCTCTCACCAGATGATCTTTCAAATGAAGAATGGTATTACTTGGTTTGCATGTCCTACGTCTTCTCTCCTCACCACTGGTTCGATCTCTCTCCCTCATTAAGTCCCTAACTTGAATGCATTTCACATCAAGTTAGTATTCCTTGTTTTCATCAGTGGGTCATAGCCTCATCATGACAACATTATTATAAATAATTATAGTTGGCTACACAAAAATATAGAAAAACTAAACCAAAAAATAACAAACAAGTGGGGTTTCCCCTAATAAGCTAGGCTTGCATAAAAAAAAAAACTTGTTTCAATGGATCATGACGAGATCATTTAATCTAGTAAGTTTTGCTAACATCATCAATTAATGTGTTTTTATCTAAGGTCAAATTTGTATATTGCATGTCGTGCGTTGGCAAACAAATAATATTACTAGCACCTTGACTAGTCTAAACAAAAAATAACACACTAAAATATATGTACATAACAAAAGTAATTATAATTAATAATCGTTTTTAGAAGGATAATACCTCTAAATAACTCAATTTTGAATACTTGCAAAGATTACATATGATGTTTTTTGGTGAAAAACAAAAGTGTTTTTGGTTGACAAACGTCAATTATTTCGATGGTTTTCCGATACTACTTTTTCCTATGAGATGTAATTATCGAAAGAAAGAAAAAATGTGTAGTTTACCGGGGAAAGCTTTGGCCACCGGTGAGACCATATGGCTTTGCAACGCTCAACACGCAGAGACCAAACTCTTCACTCGATCTTTACTAGCAAGAGTATGCTTCTTGAAACTTTTCTTATACAGTATATATTCAATATTCAAATCTCACTTGTCTCTTTGTTATACTTTTTCATGTGACGTTCAAACTGAATTTAATTAGAGCGCATCCATTCAGGTAACTCAGAGTTTTAATCGTACCTTAGTGCTTAATTAATTGTATAAATACAAAACTTTGTGACTTAAATTTGCAATGATTTTTGTGTCTTCTCCAGACTGTTGTGTGTTTCCCTTACTTAGGCGGCGTGATTGAGCTTGGCGTCACAGAATTGGTATCGGTTTTTTAATTTCTCAAATAACTTTAGCTTCATATACTTTATTTTCTTGCTCCTCAATCAATACTTTGTTAGCTTCATATATTCACAAAAATGATTAATAAAAAAGATTGCAGAAGATTGCAACCTGATACAACATATCAAAGATTGTTTGTTGGAAACTTCAAATCCCAATTGCTCGGAGATGATTATGAATATCAATGAAAGAAACTCCAAGCTTGAAGATATTAAAGATGGGAACCGTCAGATTTGGTCTTATGAAGACTTGCAATACAAGAAAACTTTATCTGATGTTCTGAGATTTGCTGAGAATAGACCAAAGAGGAAATATCTCGTTTCATCTGATGGCGGCTCTAGTTTCTTGCGTTGGAAGTCATCATTAATGTCTTCAAACAAAAATTATCATCAGAAGCAGAGTAACGTGTTGCGGAAGATATTGCATGATGTCCCTCTGATGCACTCTGCATATGAGAAGAGAATGTTCCAGGCAGAAACAACTGTTTCTGGTCTGAATCAGTGTGTTTCAATGGAGTATGACGATGATGATCCTTCTGACAAAACCAAAGAGAACGAGAAGTTCAGTGTTCTTAAATCTATGGTTCATACGGTTAATGAGGCAAATATCTTCAATCTTTCCTCGAATAATACAACGACGTTAGATCTTCTAAGTTTGAATCTTCTGATATAAAAAATATGTTTTTGAATGCAGGTAGACAAAGAATCAGTATTGAACAACACGATCAAGTACTTGCAAGAACTCGAAGCAAGAGTTGAAGAGTTAGAATCTCGTATCGTACAACGAAAGCAAGCGATGGCGGAGGACATTCCTCCTTCTGAAGTAATCGAAGAGACGTCAGAAACAGAGCAAGGAATGGTGAGAGATGAGACAAAAGTGAGCGTTAAGCTCCAAGAAAGTCATGAAGTCTTGATCCAAGTGACATGTGTTTATCTCATTTACATAGTTACAGATATCATGGAAGCTGTGAGTAATCTCAACATGGAGGTTTTCTTGATTCGGTCTCACAGTCACGGTGGATTCCTCGAACTGAATCTTGAAGCTAAGGTAAATCTAAAATCGAATATTCTCTGTAGATTTGTGGTTTCTTGTGTAACACGGTCCCTTTGGGTTTATGGTTTTGATTCTTAATTTTAGTTCCGTGGGGCTGCGGTTACTTCAGTTGGAATGATCAAACAAGAGCTGAAGAGAGTCACATCTGGCATCTAAAAACTAAATCAGAAACATCGATTCCTGCGCCGTTTTTTTTTGTTGATTTGCTAATTAGGGTAAGAATAATCCATGTAATATTGAGCACAATATGATGGTAACTGGATTTTGGTATTTTTATTCAGCAATAAGTCGTAAAAACTTCATCTTCATGCGTTTATTCAGCAATAATTGAGCACATTACTTCTCAACCAATCTAAAAATACAACTTTATTTTATAAAAAAAAAATCGGTTTTAAAAACTGAAATGACATTTCTTATATAAGATTTTCTACATACAAATTTACAACCTGTAATTTTGGATATCTTGTAACTTTCAAATAATGACACGCACGTCTCTATCACAAACCATGCAAAGTACATTCGCATCTCTTATACATTTTCTTATCAAAAGAAAAAAAAAAACTCATATACATGATATGATGATCATGCGTTGTATTAATTAGAATTATGATCACTTTTTTTTTTATAATAAATTTGATATCTAGTATATAATAGTCACATGTATTATGTATATATACACAAAGATAAACCTCCGACCATGTGATAATTGCAATAATTAGTTTTGGGTTAATCGTGTAAGCTACATGGATCCAAAGCTAAACGTCCGACCATATCTTTACCGCAGATCAGACGATTAGTCCATCCTTAGCATCGGACGGTGCAGATTGTTCAAGTTTTTCTCGGTCGCCGGTATGTTGTGTAGAAAGCTTCAAGCGGAAAGAGAGAGTTTTATAAACGTTATAAAGATTCAAACGGTTCAAATTTAAAGACAAATTCTGCAGAAGCTTTAAAGGTGTTTCTGTCAATTAAAGACCGTTTTTTTTTTCAAATATCAAGTTTCAGACTTTCAGTTTGTTCGGTATAAGCGAAAGATTTTTCTTACAAATACTCCTATTTTAAAAATCTAATATTTAACTCACTTGTGAAATTTTCGATAAATAATTGTTGTGATATATATTCTATTTTTTTTTTCTGTTTTGCTTTTGGATTTTCAATTTTGGCACGCCTAACGGTCTCTGCTTTTTGCTTTTTTTTAAATGTTTATTTTTGGTTCGTTTGTTCTTACTTTACTGTTATCTTATCTGGTCCTCGAAATTTCCCTATCCAAGAATAAAAAATTATTCCCGGTTCAAAATTTCGGATTTCAATTCATATTCTAAAGTTTTGCTGATAAATTCACAATAAAGTTATAAAGCTTTCATTACATTATTCTCTCTGATATTTCTTCCTTTCTCTAAAAGCAGAGGAATTTTGAAAAACAGATCTATGAGAAGATGGAGAATTTGTTGTCAAATCCTGAAGAAAACGACGATGTTGGTTTTCGTCAGTCACATGGTTCCATCGATCCAAACGACAACTCAGCATCGGAAACTCCGGTTTACTCGACGATGAGCACAGATTCCTTTGCTTATCAGTCTGAAACCTCAGGAGGCTTTTCAGACCAAGTAGATGAAACCAGCAGTTTCTGCAGTGAGATTTCTCCATCTGATTGGCCTGTCTTGACCCAATCCAAGTCTGACAGCTCAAATTTTCTAACTACCTTAGAAACGAAACAGAATCTGAATGAGTCTGAAGAGAATCTTGCAGCCCAAGAAATTTTAGAGCCAGGTTTTGTGTGTGTGTCTCTCTATCTCTCTGTCTGGTATGTCCACTTTTTCAGAGTATTGAAACTGTTATATCGGTTTTGTGTAGAATTGGAGACGATGAAGGAAAGATTCTCAAAGCTTCTGCTAGGGGAAGATATGTCAGGAAGCGGCAAAGGCGTTTGCACCGCGGTGACAATCTCAAACGCTATAACCAATCTTTATGGTAAAATCTAAAAACTAAGTCTCACAGTTTTTGAGTTTCAAATTAAGCCGTCTAGAGAAACTGTTATTAAGATTTTGAGATTGCAGCAACCGTGTTTGGACAGAATTTAAGATTAGAGCCATTGGAGATAGAGAAGAAGACAATGTGGAAGAGAGAAATGAATTGCCTTCTCTCTGTATGTGACTATATATTCGAGTTTATCCCAAAGTCACAGAATCTAAGCAATGGAGCCACTGTTGAGGTATCAAATATTTTGCATACATTTTAAAAAACCAATCAAAACAAAAACTTTAACTGCAGTTTTTGTCATGTCAGGTAATGGAGAGTAGAGCAAGAGCAGACATCTACATCAATTTACCAGCACTCAGAAAACTAGACTCCATGCTTATGGTACCTACTCTATAATACATGAAGAAGAAGATATCGATAAGACTTACTCAGTTATTAATAATCATTTTTTCTGTTGTTGGTTTTTTGCAGGAGGCATTGGATAGTTTTCAAAAGACAGAGTTTTGGTATGCAGAAGAAGGAAGCTTGTCAATGAAGTCAAAGCGATCAGCAACTGGATCTTTCAGGAAAGTGATTGTGCAGAGGAAAGAAGAGAAGTGGTAGCTACCAATTCCTCTGGTTCCATCACAAGGTCTATCAGAGAAATCAAGAAAACAACTTAAGAGCAAGAGAGAAAGCACTAATCAAATCCATAAAGCTGCTATGGCCATCAATAGCAGCATCCTCTCTGAAATGGATATTCCAGATTCTTACATGACAACTCTTCCCAAGGTAATAAACAACAACATATGATGTGTTTTTTGGGGGATTTTCCATTGATTTTTTTCGTATTTGCAGAGTGGAAAAGCGAGCACAGGAGATACAATCTATCGACAGATGAAGAAGAGTTCAGGGAAGTTTAAACCAGAAAAACTTTTAGATAGTCTCAAGATTGTGTCAGAGCATGAAGCACTTGAGTTAGCAGATAGAGTAGAAGCTTCAATGTACACATGGAGACGCAAAGCTTGTCTTAACAACTCCAAGTCTTCATGGAATATGGTGAAAGATCTTATGTCGAGTACAGAGAGATCAGACAAGAAGTATGTTTTGGCTGAGAGAGCAGAGTCTTTGCTCTTATGTTTGAAACAACGGTACCCAGAATTGTCTCAGACATCATTAGATATTTGCAAGATTCATCACAACAAGGTAAGAAACACAAACAATGACTTGACGTGAAATTATAGGTACTGTTTCTTCTTTATGGGGTTTCTTTTGATAAATTTATATTTTGTGGGTTTTTGCAGGATGTTGGAAAAGCTGTGTTAGAGAGTTATTCAAGAGTTGTTGAAGGTTTAGCATTTAACATAGTTGCTTGGATTGATGATGTTCTTTATGTTGACAAAACTATGACAGGAGAAGAAGATGCATAATAACACACTACTACTACTTTGAATTTACTTAAGATTTAAATCCAAGTAAAATCCTTTTCATATTTTTTTGGAGTAGCAAGGTTCAAAGATATAAATATATATATATAAATATATATATAAAAATATATATATATAAATATATATATATATATATATATATATATATATATATATATATACTGTACATACTAAATCATCTTTAAAATCCTGAATTTCATCAAAGTAAAAACCGTACAATTCATATAAACAAATTAAAAAAGTAAACTAAACCAAGTCAGTTATCAAAACGAGACCAGCTAATAAAAACAGAAATTGTGTTTGTTAATTTTGTATAAGAGGAATCAAAGATCAGCTTTTCCAGGATACCGAGGAAAAGGAATAACATCTCGGATGTTGTCAATTCCTGTAGCGAACAGAATCATACGTTCGAAGCCAAGTCCGAATCCACTATGCTTCACTGTTCCATAACGACGCAACTCAAGGTACCACTCACATGGCTCTATTGGTATACCCATCTCCTCCATCCTGTTCAAAGACCAGACTTTGCTTCATAAACGATCACAGAAACAAAAACAACAACAAAAAAAAAGAGGTTACAATTTCAACACACCTCTGTTTGATCACATCGTATCGTTCTTCCCTTTGGCTTCCACCAATGAGTTCTCCAACCTAATTTATACACAGAAAACAAGATTAAGGAAAAAGGATTCAAATTTGAGTCAGTATTATGCAAAGTTATTACCTCTGGAACGAGGACATCCATGGCAGCAACTGTCTTCCCATCATCGTTGAGTCTCATGTAAAAAGCTTTGATTCCTTTTGGGTACTTGTAGACAATAAGAGGCTTTCTAAAAACATCATCTGTCAAGTACCTGTAATTGTGATATTAGTAACCATTTCTTGTCAGTGTTTATAAGTTAGGAAACGATTCTAAGGATTATAATACAAACTTTTCATGCTCCGAGGCCAAGGATTATAATACGTTCTTCTGAAATTGCTTTCCTTGAGCCACAGCTTCCTCAAGTATCCCGATAGCTTCAGTGTATGCTACGCGTCCAAACGGGGTCGAGGCAGCCAATTTTAGCTTGTCAATGCATTTCTCGTCTTTCATAAGTTGCATGTCATCGTAACATTTCTCGAGCAACCAGTTGCACATGTATTTCACATACGCCTCGGCACAGTTCATGTCATCCTAGACAAATTTCAAACAAGGTTAATTAGTATATACTATTATTATAATAAAGAAGAGCAGACCAAACAAGTTGACTTACCTGTAGATCTGCGAAAGCTATTTCAGGCTCAACCATCCAGAACTCAGCTAAATGCCTCGAAGTGTTAGACTTCTCTGCCCGGAAAGTCGGGCCAAATGTGTACACGCTGCTAAGACCACAAGCATACGTCTCCGCTTGTAATTGACCAGAAACTGTCAAGAAAGCTTGACGACCAAAGAAATCTTTGGAATAGTCAATTTTTCCATCTTCTGTTTTAGGTAATTCATTGAGCAAGGTTGTTACTTGGAACATCTCACAATCACTTTGTGATGATAGGTGTCTGAACGTAAAGGAAACTATGTTCTTGAAAGAAAGTGTGGGTCGCAAAAGCAAGCGCATTTCGGATTCTTGCAACTGCTGAGATCTGAAATCACCATAACTTACAATCAAACTCAGAAACATTTTAAATATAAATCTTAATGCAAGAATATGATAAAGTTATACCGTGGTGGTGGTCCTAGAACGAAGATGAAGGACTCCTCTCAAACCCTCAGGAGTCAACGCAACCTTAGGAATCGGGTACGTAGGCGTATCCGCCATTCCCACATGGATGACCTTCTCAACTTTAAGCTCAATCTTCTGCTTCGTACCTTTCGGTGGAGTCTTCAAATATCCATCAACGACCACACTAGTTCCCGTAGCAACTAACTTACGGAGATCTGATACAGACGAATCCACCATTACCTGAAGATTCGCTCCGCAAGATCCATCGTTTACCTCAAGGAAAGCGAAAGCACCTTTTTTCCTTGCTCTCTTCCGGTTTTAACCCACCCGCCGATTCGAACCTTCTGACCGGCAAGTCCAGCTCCGCCGTCAGGTCGACCCAAAATCTTTCGGATAAGAACCCGTTCAGAAAATTGCTCCTTTTGTACCATCAAAGACGAGGATTCATCGGCAGCTAATTGATCTGCTGGCGGCGCAATCTCGTCACTCATTGTTCGTTAATTGAGATTAAACCCTAATTGAGCTTTCAATATTTGGCTTTCTGATAAAACCAGTTGGAGGAGATCCCTGATTTAAAAACCAACGCCGCAAATATATAGGCTAATAATTATGGGCTTCGTTTTAATGGGCCTACCTTCAGTTCTTCGGTTACCATCTTCTCTTCGCAAGGCAAGCATGAGTCCTCCTTCCCAGTGATTTATTTAGAATCAATAAGTCAATACACAACTTTAAAACAAAATCTTAAATAAATAAATAAATAAAAAACTTGAATGCTAAACTTATATGTAACAATGGAAAACAATTAGAATTTATGGAATCTCTATTTAGTATCCAAATTTCTCAATAAAAAAAATCAAAGTTTAAAATTTAGAAACTTAAATGTTAAACCTACATAATAATGCACAAACTAATTAAACTTGTGGAATCTCTAATGGTCAAATGACAGGATCCAAAATTTGTCTAGTCATTACATCATTCTGTAAATTTAGTATCCAAATCTCACATCTTTTAAAAAACCGTGAGAACAAAAAAAAGAAAGAAAGATATAAAATGGGATAGAAATTGACCTCAGCAATGGGCTGCACCATCTCCGGGATAAGATAAGTGAGAAAGGATAGATTTTCGTCAAAGGGCTTTGTTATTTCTTGAGGGGCTGGAACTCCTTATTTGTTGGGGTTTATAGTGTCTCCAAAGGGTTTCTTCAATGACAAGGGGGTGAGAGAGAGACAGCAATGGCATCCAGATTCCAGGTGAATCGAATCTAGTAGTGATACAAGCACACAGCCCTATGGTCTTCCTGCAACTGAAGCATTACACCACCTTTTTGCAAAAAATCTGTAACAAACAACAAGAACTAAGCTTTCTTGAAATCCGAACCAGAGTAATATAACTTGTAAAGGGGAGAAGAAGAGATTACGAACCGGACATTGAAATCGGTGGTGATGCTGACATATATGTTTTGAGAATGAGATAAACGGACCACGATTAAGATGATGAAATCGGAACTTGGGTTTTGCTTATTTGATTGTTTAGTTTCACAAAGGAGAGAAGATAGAAAACAAATAAACAAAACTGAATCTAAATTATATCTGCCTATTGCTGCTCTCTCATATTTATATCATAAGACTGAGACATTCCTGACAAAATGATATGACAGAGTTCCGTTAGAAAGAGTTCCGTTATACAGTGTATTTATTTAAGAAATTTTATTATTTCCTTTTTTTTTTTTGCTTAACTAATAAAAACGGGAAAATCTAAAATAAAACTTTTTCTTTCCTTTTTTTCCCTACCACTCCCACGTTTGTCTTCTTCATTCCTTGTTGTGACTTGTTTATTGGTCAAACACAAATTGTCTTCGACTGATGATGCTTTTTATGTTGACCAAAAAAAAATATATGCTCTCAAAGATAAATGATGCATATTAATGTCAATATTTAAAAATCCCTTTTTATAAATTTCATCTAAAAATAAGTTTTTTCCTCACTCACACCTGACGATACCACACACATTCTAAGACAAATGAGTCTTATATTATGCAATAACCCATATGTGATCACAAGTCAAGCATGATGACTTCTTCCAATAACTCATTTAGAATCAATTCACTAGTCTCAAAGCCAATGCACTCAAGCTCACATCTTACGTCTAACCAGCTCCTTGGTTTAGCCATGTCTTCTCTTACTATTTGGTCCGACGATCCACCTTTTCTTGATGACAACAGATGACAATACACCTTTTCTTGAACCTCGTAAATGATTCTTTCACACAAGACTTGGCTTCTGGTGGAAACCCACGGAGGAAACCTGCAGAATTCGAAGACAACTTCATTGATGCAGTCGAAGAGGAGCTCATGCTCTACACATAACTCGTTTGGATAGAATGGTATGTTGCTGATCAATGCCGGATTTAGAAGCTGGTCAGAGAACTCTGTTTTGAGATACAGCTCTTCCCAGTTTGAGTCTATTGCATCCACCACCGCTTTCACGTACTTAAACACTGCATCTTGATCATCCATAGGATGATTTTGTTCTTTCAGTTGTATATTTGCTTCACCTGAGTTGGTGTTAAAGATGATGAGTCAATGTTATGAGTTGTAAAATCTAAGTCCAGTAAGTATTGGATCGTTCGTTTCATACCTCTTGCTTGAGTTATTTCATATTCAATGAATAGTGGCTCTGATTCATCATCATATTCCTCAGTTGTAGATATGTAGTGAGATGGTGATGCCACAGAGATCTGTTATAAGCAACCAAATAAAGTTAATACTTCTTCTTCTTCTTCTCTGTTTCTTCAAGTCAAAATTTGCATACTAATTATAAAAAAAAATTGAACTTGCCTCTTTCAAGATTTGACCATCATTCTCTGCATCAGAAGCTTCAGCTTTTGATATCTCATCATCAATCTCTTTGAAAGTTATGGAATCATCTGCAGAGTCTCAAAATAATCATTTTGTAATCAATAATAGTCTCTAATGGGATAAAAGTATAAACTAGCTACCTGCAATAGTTTCAGACTCTGAAGCAGTTCTCAAAAGCAATGGGTCCCCTATTCTTCTTGGGCTGCTAAAAGTAAACGAAAGCGATGCAATCCTTCTTTGATATCTTTGAACCTGTTTCCTCTTTGCCAAGTTTAGATCAAAACCTTCAATGTTTAACATCTCAAACAGATGTTTCTCGTCGTCACTGTGTTCTCTAAGTGATCTCTTCGGAGATATTGAAGTCATGCGCTCGATAAAGAAATGTTCTTTTGTTGACAGACTCTCCTGAAAGCTATTCCTCTTCTCCAACAATCTCTTCTTGTCTTCCTTTCTGATTGCATGTTTCAGTTTTCTCATGATCTCAGAGAGATTCAAATGCAGATTCTTCCCTTTGTTTCTTCTCATCAAACGAGAATCTTCAGATTCGTTCTTAACTTCTTGTGGTGATGATCTCTTCTTCCTTCTTAGAAAACCAGATATCCACCCTAACTGATCTCTCTCTCTTGTTTTTGAGTCGACATTGTTTTCGATTGACATTTTCGATTGTAAACAAACAACAAAAGATTTAAAACCCAAAAGGCTTTTTGACTAAGGAAGAGAGGAAATATTATTTCTGACAGGTGAAACTCTTTGGAAACAAATTGATTGGTCAATGTTTTTGATTATATAGCAAATCAAAATGCAAATCTACTGTTATTAACATTTGCATTTACATATTTAATCTTTTACTAAAATAACTTATTTTACTATAAACTTTTTTATCAAGAGAGCTTGAAGCTTTTGGTAGTAAATTGAACTACTAGGTAAGATGAGATTTGATTCTTTGTATTTATTTAGAGTAAAACAATATTGAGATTATTGGTAATAAGAATCTAGTTTAGATTAGAAAACGATTTCAGAAATGATAATACCTATGTAACACCCGATTTTGAATATATCTCTTAAATGTTTAGGGTCAGAAAAAGACATATATCTGGCTCTTGTAACATTTTGTTGTATTGTTTTTTCCAATTACAAATTGTCAATTGATGAAGTTGACATATCTTTCTGGTCAAATTTATTCAAAACTTAGTTTGTGAATTTTTACCAAAACAAGCAAAGCTAAAATGGAGCAAATCCGATTTATTTCTCTTTCTAGAGAAGACATCCAATCATATGTTTCCATGTCATAATTTAGAAAAGTAAACTTTAAGAATATAAAAACTCACTATATTTAATAAAATAATACCATAATGAAAAATATCAAGTTTCTACTGAAAATTAACAAAAAAAAATCTTAAATAACTCACAATTGTGAAAATCTACCCAACTAAAATCATCTTGAATATGCTTTCAGTTAAAATCTTAGATATAAGACATTTAAATCAGAGGAGCGTAGCAGCTCCTACTTGTAACTTACCTCGATCTCAGTTAATTATTATGGGGTTACCGAACTTCCTCTTAGTCCTCCTTGCTGTCTTCAGAATCCTTTGAGTTTCCTTCTCTGCGTCCCATTCGAAGTTAGCTCCTGAATTTTTATCATTATCATCCATTTTGAGTTCTCCATTGTTTCCAGAAGAATCAAGTTTAGAAAATTTTACATACCTTTGGTGTTCCCAACGAGCAAGCATGAAAAACCTCCATCTATATCTTCATCTGAGTCTATTACAACACTGCATTGCTCAAACTGCACCAATTGAATTGCACATTGCGTAGATTTTGAGCAAGTTAAAACATGTCTTCTTATTATAGCTGACTAATGAGAAAATCCAACCCCACTCACCTGTTGTGTACGAGTGCCTTCGGATTTTACTGGCTTTCCTGCTGCTCGTTTCTTGAAATTTCTCTGTACTGGTTTCACCGTCTTCCAATCTCCCACTTGTATCTTTGGGGATAAAAATGTTTTTACGGTTTTGGCTGTTGTGTTATGTGGACTGTAAATGCAACATAAAACATTTATATGATCTATCTGTGGTAATGTTTTTTGAATAAAGAAGGGTAGAAGCAGCAAACCAATGTTCCACCTACTTTCTAGGAAGCTGTGGTTGCATAGTTTTCAGCGGAGTATTACTAAAGGAATTGCCCTGCAACTGATTTTCCACATGTGTTAGTGACAGCTGAGCATGTAAGCAAAATGAAACTCTGAAGAGAGGAGATGTTCACTGCAATAGAGTTAGTTACCTTGGCTGCTGGACCGCCCTTCTCAGGCAAGTTTTCCTTAGCCTGTTGTTTAACAAAAACCACATTATTTTCTGTAATTTGCAGCTTAAAGACATTGAAAGCAACAGATTCTCACTTGTGGTGCTGTTGGAACCTGAACTCTTGGCTCAGGCATCTTCAAGCCAGTCAAAACCTAAAAGAGATTTGGCAGTGGGAATCAAAGCATCACACATGTGCTTTAATTCTGAAAAGGTCGAGAACTTAGAGTTACCTTGGTTGCTGGACAGCGCTGCTCAGGCAGGTTTTCCTTAGCCTGATGTTTTAAAAAGGCCTCATTAATTGCTCAAAGTTGTAGCTTAAGAGCAAATACATGGAAAGCATTAGAAAAGACCTTCACTTGTGATGCTGCTGGTACCTGAACCCTTCGCTCAGACATCTTTAAACTAGCCAAGACCTGTAACTGTGAGAGAGTTGGAAGTGAGATTTAAGCATTACATGTGCACACAAATTTTAAAGATTTAACACAAGTTCTTCTGAGATGCAATAAAATACAAACAAAATTTATTTAAAACACTCATGTCGTTACCTGAATCTCTTTGGTGACGGTCTGACAGAATTCCCTTTGTGTTTTCTGGAGGGCGGTTTCTAGTTGCTCTGGGAAAGATGTTAGCATGAGACAGACTCTCTGTAGCTTCTCCTTATTGAGATCTTTGCTGAATTCGTCCAAAATAGATTTAACACCTCCATCAAGACTAGCTTTAACATCTGCTTGTTCCTTTTTCTGCTTCCCAATTAGTCATTTCAATAAGCTAATTCCATGTTCACAAGGTCGATAAAGAAACAGGAAAAACTGGAAATGTTTGCTTTTACCAGCTGCTGAAGTAAAGTGTCTTGGAGAATCAACTTTTGTTGTATGCGTTCAGCTGCAGGGAAGAGATGAAACTATATAAATTCACATTCTGACGTTTGTAAAGGAGAAAATAAGCTAACAAATCATGAACTCACTTTCAAGAAATACTTCTTTAGTTCCTCTGTTGGCTTGCATGATGTCACTCTGAATAGAATCTAACATCATTCCAAACCTGCTCAAAGAATTATCTATCATCGCAAACCGTTGCTCATGTTCTTCACTGACCTGAGCTACTAAGTGACGCATGAAGAAAATGAAAATCCAATTAGCATCCACCCAGTGACAAATTAGTGAATTAGAAAGAGCAAACACACATTTAGATTCTCCGAGTGAAGCAGTAGAACTCCATCTTCTCGTAATACCGCTGGAAGATCTAGATCCGCCCAACTGACTATCTTCTCGCTTATGATTGATTGGGGGTAAGCAACTATTAACCTTCTTCAAAGAGACATCTCTTTCCTGAGAACAAAATCTCTGTGGAGAAACAGCACAAGTATGGAATCAATAATAACTTAATATTCAAAAGAAGATAACTCAAGTCCCATGACGTTTAGGTTGGTGATTAACCTGATCGTTAATGAGGAGTTCTTCGACAGAACTCTGAGTCATCTGAGAAAAACCACAACGCTGAGAGGAAGGTCCCTGCGAGAATGACTGCTGTGACTGCTGTGAACGAAGCTGCTGCGATGCTTGTGGTTCAGCTGATCTCCTTCTTATTAACATACACAGCACAGATCTATATCAATCAATTTGAATTTTACGCCTAAATAAAACGCAATTTTCCCCTAAATCTTCACGGAAACCTAATGGATTCTATTGGGAAGATATAAATTAGTTCGTAAAAGATCAAAAACAAATCACTGAAACTCGTCTCCAGTCATTATCTAAGCAAATCAGATCCGAAAAAAAGAGCCGAAGAATCCTCCCTAAACGATGGAAATCACTGTGTCATCTCAAATTAATTTGGCAAAGAGAGAAATGATAGAAGAGGAATCGGACCTTAAATTAGGAGGAAACACTGATATTGATTTCAGATCGCAGGCTTTGTTGATATTCATCTTCATCGTTGGATCTCACCCAGTAGACGAGGACGCAGCTCTTCTTCTAATTTGCGTCAGTGAACAATCGATAATGAACTTTAGGGGGGGGAAGAGAGAGAAAGAGAGCTCTATTTGAATTTTGAATTTTAGAGAGAGAGAGAGTGGAAGTGAACGGAAATTGAGAAAGGATTCTTTTGCCGTTTTGCTCATGAATGTGGCGGGGAAAGGACGATCTTAGAAGTGATGAAGCCCATCAACGGCCCATGGGCCCTCAATATAACTTCCAATGAATAACACGACGGGTCCTGTGACGTGTCCTGCTCCGACTGGTTAAGTAATCGCATTCTTAATTTTTGAGGGGTATAGCCTATAAATATCTTACTTTTATTTAATTCTTCTCTTTCTGGTCTATAATTCTTACTAGCCTACATGTATAAGAAAAATTATAGGGAAATTCTTCAGTAATTAGCGATGGTAGACAAACAATATGTGAACATAGAATAAAGGCTTCGACTTAACCCATCGCCAAATCTAATACTCTTCTTCAAATGCTATCAACTTTTTAAAAAAAAGATTGAATCTTGACTTTTCGATTCTATAACATCTTGCATTAAAATGAAATATGGTAGTGTAGTCAACGTTTTAAAAAAAAAAATGATATATAATTGTACACTATTATTATTATTATTTATTTATTGATAAACTGTACACACTATTATTCCCGGAACATTTAATTTCGACATATTTCTCGGAAACTTAATGCAAAAGTGTATAAAATTGATTTACACTAATATTCCCAGAAACTTAATTTATAAGTGTAAAGCTCAACTGCTCGACTGAATAAAATAAGCTGACTCACCCATTGACCCAATGACTTAATCCGCAATTGGTCCGAAACATCTATGCAACTTAGTTGCAAAGGGACGATGTCCTTTCCTCTTTATATATTACGTACGCGTCTATGATAATTATATAAATGCAATATACCTTTACTTAAACAACAAAAAGAACAAGAAAAAGAAAAAAGGAAACAAAAAAAACATGGAAGAAAGTTTGCATAACGAGGCCATTTATGTTGCAGTGAATCAAGATGTTCGAGAAAGTAAAAAAACTTTGTTATGGACACTGACTAATTTTCAAGGCAAGAAGCTTCGTGTTCTTCACGTTCATCATCCATTTTCCTTGACCGCTTCATGTAAGTTTTTTAGACACTTCTTTACGTTTCATTTATGTTTTCTTGGGCTGCCAAGAAACTTGGAGGAGATGATGTAGCTTTATTTTCTATTTTATGATACGTCGAAATTTTGATGATTGATTATGTTTTGTTCTAAATATTATATGAGTTTCTTTATGATGCTGATTAGTCTATGGGTATATAATATGTATCTGAAAAAATTGTGCACATATATCAAATGTTTGTGTGTAGAAAACACATACTAATCATCATGGAACAATTTAAAATATATTTTCATACCAACAAATTTCTGGAGATTTAAAAAACAGATATTGTATGCTGATAAAAATTATCCAGAACAACATCCTAAAAAAAATAAAGTTAGAATATAAAATAAAAACAAAATTTAGCTCCAACCCTACCTAGTTCCAAAACAAATTCGGTTTTTGGGCATATACGGCTATAAGACCTAGTTAAGTCACAACATCATGTTTTATTTCACCTAATTTTGTTTTTTTTATTACCAAGTTTGGATTTTCTAGTGGCAGTTATACTGACGTCGCATGTGCCAAGAACTACTAACCTAGAATGATTGCAAATGTTAGGGTTGATACTTTACTCTGTTTTGAAATGGTCTTTTTGTTTGTGTATTTTTCAGCAGGTGGGCTTGACCAAAGTGAGATCGATGCAATTCAACAATCAGAACTGAACACTTCATATAACAGCCTCCACAAGTACCGTGACATCTGCACAAGCAACGGGGTGAGTTCTTTTTTTCGATTCTACAATACATGATTGATGGATGAAGCTAAAAAAAAAAACATAACGTTGACAAAGTTTATAATAGATTTTTTGTTATAATGATGCAGCTTGGCGAAGGAGATGTGGATATAACATTGAACTCAGGATATGATGTGGGAGCAGGGATTGTGGAACTCATCTATGAAAACAATATCAAGAAGCTCGTTATGGGAGCAGCAGCTGATCCTCACTACTCCAGGCAAGGACCATCACATTTGAAAGATTCTTCTACATGTTGAATCAATCTATCTAGTATAAAACTAAACAAAAAAGAAGCAAATAATCTAACATCTGTTTGGTAATGCAGGGGAATGTCTATCACATCAAGAAAAGCAGAGTACGTGAGTCAACATGCACCTCATGGTTGTAAAATGTGGTTCATCTGCAAGGGGAAACTCATCAAGACAAGGTAAGCTTGAGTATTACACTTTTGTGTGTTTCTTCATATATAATAATTGTAGAGTTTAACAGAAACTTTTATTTGTTTAATAGAGAGGGAAGTTACGGCCATGGGAATCCATCAGCCTCATTCCCAGAATTCTCTATTTATTCCCAGAAACCAAGCAAGGATGAAGACGAAACCGAACCTCAAGAAGATTATGTAAGTAGAAAGATTAAATAAAGGCTTTATGAATAGCTGAAAACAGCTAATAAATGGAAAATTAACTACAAGAACCCTTCATTTAAAAAACAGGGACAGAAACAAGAAAACGAGGAAGACACAAATAAAGGGAAAGAATCTGAGAAGAAAAAAACAAAAGGGAGCAAAGGAGAGTCAAGTCCTGAACCTCCTGAAGATTATGTGTGTTCCATTACAGGGGTAAGGATTTTCAGGTGGTGGTTTTTTGTTGTTGTTCAATCAATGCATTTATTTGCTCATTATAGTATTAAATTTCAAAATGATCTAGTGTCTATTGGAAGATCCCCATGTGGCTGCTGATGGATTCACCTATGAGGCAGAGGCATTCAGAAAGTGGATAAGGACAGGAGGTCGACTCTCACCAAAGACAGGCGAACCACTCCGGAATTACAGTCTTACTCCAAATCACACTCTTCGTATTATCATTCAAGATTGGCTCGCCATGCACCCTAATTATCATGGTTAATCTATCATCTATCTAATCACAAGTCGGTTTTTGGAATTTCCTTTTGAAAAATAATAATAAAGCAAATTACTTCATGTATTTATTACTGTTATTGATGCGATTCTCAATTAATAAATTTGTGTATAAATTCCTGTCCAATGCTTTTTATCTTACGAAAAAATAAGTAAGAATATTTACTTGTTCCTCTGTTCTCAAGAGATAATACAGACCACAGATATCAAAAATTGGACGTCTAATGGCGAGTCATCGCTAATTGGCGATTATGTAACAGTTCATGTTGATAGATGATTAAATAGACTATTCCTTAATTAACTGGCAGCGCCGACATTAATTTTAGCATTGTTGTCAATAATATATGGGCCGCTGTAAATGGGCCGCTGTAAATGGGCCGTTGTCTGACCTTGGATCGAGGCGAAAAAGATCTGACCGTTCACACTAAAAAGCTCCGGTGACGTGTCGTAACCTGAATCGCCGACTCCACGATTATTCCCCGAACATTAAGCCTTTTTAATTTTATTTTGTCCAGTTGTTGACTCGCTCTCCACTTCAGGTCACTGTCACCGGAGTCCGGCAACTTCAGCGGTGGTTGCTCGCTCGGACATTATCGGGCATTAAATTGGATAATCCGGTCAAGGTCCCACACGAAATTTCGACATGTTTTGTTTGTTTTCTACTTATCCTTGACTCCGTCAAAGCTTTTCGCGTCACACTATCCCTAAAATTATCTTGCCTTTGGTTTCGGATTCCTGTATCAGATATTTTTTAAGCTTCTCTGATTTGACATTTCATTAAAAATTCCAGAATTCCAGATTCCTTTTAATACATTAGCTATTTAAATGTTTGTATGGTAAGAAATGTTCTCCGTATGAAGTGTAGACGTCTTGTTTGCTAAGTTGCATTTTATTATTGTGAGCAATGGCTCGCTCTAATGTTATCTGTTAAGATCAAATTGTTCGTCCTAATCACTTTGTTTCTCAGAAATGACATTCATTTGAATATAATATAATTGACTAAGAAAATGGTCGGAAACATCTTTGCAATTAGTTGATATGGGACCAATATATGTATTTAATGTGTATATGTATATGTGGCTTTATACATATACAATAATTAAATAATTGTGTTAGTGAATTATCTCTTGTTTTAGAAAAGATAGAATTTGTCATAGCGAATCTATAGAGAAAAGTAGAGAATCCATGGCAGAGGCTTTGAATGAAGATCCTGTTTATGTTGCAGTAAGCAAAGACGTTGGAGAAAGTAGATTGACTTTGTTATGGGCTTTGAGGAATCTCCGAGTGAAGAAGCTTCTTCTTCTTCATGTTCATCA
This sequence comes from Cardamine flexuosa, assembly GCA_963555745.1. Taxonomy (NCBI): domain Eukaryota; kingdom Viridiplantae; phylum Streptophyta; class Magnoliopsida; order Brassicales; family Brassicaceae; genus Cardamine; species Cardamine flexuosa. The sequence continues at coordinate 191,009 of OY743214.1, forward strand.
ACTCATTTCGATGACCCCTTCATGTAAATCACCACTTCTCCCTTCTTCTTTGTTTTTGTGCCAGGAAGCTTTGATCGGGAATGTATTATAGGAAATGAAATCTTTGATAAATTATGCAAATGGTTTCAGCTGATGATACATAATTGATGTTATATCAAGCGATAGATGATCCATGATTATAGAGGAAGGTCGAAATTTAAGTTCCTGAATGAATTTATGTAGTGTAAATATGCGTTTTTCTCTTCTAATGTTTGGTCTTTTGTTTGTGAATTCCAGCAAGTGGGCTAGAACAAAGCGAGATAGATGCAATACAGGAGTCGGAACTGACAAGTTCATATGAGAGCCTTTACAAGTACCGTGATATCTGTGAAGATGAAGGAGTGAGTACTCTTTCCAACACTAGGAATTATGACTAGAATCTGTAAGAGTTGAACTTTAGTATGTCTACATCATGAATGTCATAGAATTGCTTATGTTGCAGGTTATCCAACAAGATGTGGATATACTCCCTTACCGAGCACTCAATGTTGGGGAAGGGATTGTGGAACTCATCTATGAAAACAATATCAAGCAGCTTATTATGGGAGCAGCGGCTGATTCCCATTACTCTGAGTAAGTATATCTTGAGAATCATTCTGTGTCTATAGAACAATGCTGTTGACAACTCTTATATTGTGCAATAGTCTGCATGATGCAAAGATGAATTTGTAAATAGGCAAATACTCACTCTATCTTTGATGATGCAGGGGCATGGCTCATATCACATCTAGCAAAGCTGAGTACGTGATTCGCTATGCGCCTCATAGCTGTAAAATATGGCTTGTGTGTTATGGTAACCTCATCCAAACGAGGTAAGCTTGAGGATTATACTTTTGGCATGCTTTTCCAATAATTGTCAAGTTTATAGATTTTTTCTTTGTTTACCAGGGAGGGACGGTTCGATCTTGTGGGTCCTGAATCTTCAAGCAGCCTTCATGGCCTTGATTCTGCTCTGATACCATACGAGGGAGAAGGAAGAGCTGAACATATCACAGAGCCACATGCCCGGTCATCACATGAAGAACAATCAGTACGTAAACCCCACTTTGGTTAGCACATAGCATTTTGTAGATTTGTTTTATGAATTTGGAACTTTCTGAGTAGCTTAAAACCTTTCGAGAGGACTTGAAGAAATGAAATTGTAATAGATGGAAAAGTTCAAGAATCCAACACCTCTCTCCTTGTTAGCCCAAATTTATCCATTTCTTGTGTCTTAAACCCCAAGTATAATGTCAAGTTTATCATGTGAGTCTCTGTGGTGGTGTTTTCTATCTTCCAGTGTATGGGGATTCTCATTTGTTCAATTTTCATGGTTCATTTAAATAGACTAGTGGGATTGAGACGATGTATTACGAGGAGCAGAGACGGAGATTAGAACTTGAGGAACTAAAGAGAGAAAATGAGCAACGCGACAAGATAAGACGTGAAAGAGAGGAAGCAATCTCAAGTTCCTTTGGTGTCACTCAGATTCTGTACGATGAAGAAGTAATTTGCAGGAGACAAGCGGAGGCAGAACTAAGCAGAGCGAAAACAGAAATTGAAGATATGAAAAGGGTTCAAAAAGAGATGTTAGAGATGTTCCAAGAAGAGCGTGAGATGTTTCAGAAAGAGCGAGACGAAACTATGAAGACAACTGAAGAGCTTTTGAGACATCTAAACCTGGGTGAGTCATCATCACATTCACCATCAACCCCGTTGCAGTGGTCTGATTCCGACGAGCCTCCCCAATATTTCAGATGTCCCATTTCAATGGTTAGGACTCCAACCCTCCATGTAGAAAGCTCAATATCTCAACTTTGTTGTTCTAACCATACATGTTATTTATAACTAGTCTTCCATGTTGATATTTGCTGGTCTGTTGTCCAATGTTAATCCTGTGCCATTTATCGTGAATGTAGGAGGTTATGAAAAATCCTCATGTTGCAGCCGATGGTTACACCTATGAAGCAGATGAGTTCAGAAAGTGGCTCAGTAACGGAGGTGCAAATTCACCGATGACAAACCTTAGCCTCGAGAATCGCAATCTCACCCCGAATCTTGTTCTTCGTTCAGCCATTATCGACTGGTTGCAACAGCACCCACGTTTCTATGATTAGCCTTAACTATGATGTTGGTTGTGTCGTGAGTCGTGATTCAGTAAATGAGTGAATTTATATGGGAAAAGAAATGTGAAAAATCTTATAAAAAAGTCATTATTTCACCAGGGAAAAAATTCTTGGAATGTCGTTTGTTGTTTAGTAGTTTGATGAATTGACTTGTGTTTAAATTGCCACCCGTTGACTTTACTGTGTCCACCTTAAGAACCCTGAAACAGTCAATCAAGAAGAACATTGAGGGTCACCACTAACCACTGTTGGTCTCCTTCTGTTAGATTCTTCTTTGTTTCTCTGTTTTCACTTTTCAGGGAAAAAAAAGAGAAGGGACACCAATGGCAGAACTCATGGCCATGGGCAATGATGTTGTTCATGTTGCAGTGAAGAATGACGTCAGAGAGAGCAGATCGACTCTGGTTTGGGCTTTGAGGAACCTCGGGGCCAAGAAAGTCTGCATCCTCCATGTTTATCAGCCCAAAACTGCTTCTCCTGCTGGTAATCTTCATTATCTTCAAGCCGCAATTGACTAAAGATCAAGGCATAATATTTCACATGGCGTGATGTTAGCCATTTGTTAATGTGTTGTGTTTAAAGGCTGAAACAGATTATATGCATTGCATTTTATACGTAGTTTTTTTGCTTATTCTGTAGCTCGCAAGCTTGAAGAATTGGAGGCTATCATGTACGAGACATTACATGATTATTTTGATCTTTGTCAACAAGAAGGGGTACTGATCTGTTGTACTCATATTGTTAAAAGTCTTTTTTGTTCTTTGAAATGGTTGCGTTTCCTCTGGTTCTTGATTTCTAATTAGGATGATTTTTATGCCAAGAATATCCAATTAATTGCCGATATTGGATTCATTATGATCGCAGGTGAATGAGGACGATATTTACATATCATGTATAGAGATGAACGATGTGAAACAAGGAATACTAGAACTCATCCATGAGAGCAAAATCAAGAAGCTTGTCATGGGAGCTGCATCAGATCATCATTATTCAGAGTTCGTATTGGAAATTTAGTAAAACTTTAAATGTCATCAAGATGTTCACTCGTGTTGACTTGCTGAAAATTGGCAGGAAGATGTTCGATCTCAAATCCAGAAAGGCAAAGTACATTTACCAACATGCGCCTAACTCATGCGAGGTTATGTTTATGTGTGATGGACATCTCATCTACACAAAGTGAGTTCTGAAAACTTATGTTCTGTTTCTTGTCTTTGAAAAAATTACCTGATTGTCTCAGTGTATTACTTAGGGAAGCAAATCTTGAAGACTGTGTGAATGAAACAGAAGCCGAAGCTGAACAATTGAAACCAAAGTTCTATTCCTCTGCTTCACCGAAGTGCTCTGCAGAATTGGTCTCTGCAATTGTAGCTTACATCGATACAAGGAGGGACAGAGACATGTTAGAGGCAACTGCATCAGAGGATCAATCTGTACGGTCTTTTCATTGTTGTTATATTGTGAATTATGATACATAAAGAAATCGTTGACTAAAAAAAAAGCATCAAACCATTATATCTGTACGGTCTATAAGTTTTTTGAAAACTTATGTTCTATGTTATATTGCAGGAAAGCGACAGGAATGATCAACTGTATAGACAGCTGAAGCAAGCACTTATGGAAGTTGAGGAATCGAAAAGAGAAGCGTACGAAGAATGTGTCAGACGGTTTAAAGCTGAAAATACCGCGGTTGAGGCCATTCGCAATGTAACAAACCTGCACAAATCCATAATCTCAGAAATTGAAAATGTGTATTTGCTTAGACTTGTTTCCTTTTACATTAAAGGCAAGAGAGTATGAGGCCATGTACAATGAAGAGGCGAAGCTTAGGAAAGAAGCTAAAGAAGCATTAGCGAAACAGAGGAAAATGGTGGAGAAGACTAAACAAGAGAGGGATGACGCGCTTATCATCATTCTGAATGGAAGAAAGCTATACAATGAGGAACTGAGACGCAGAGTTGAAGCTGAAGAGATGCTGGGGAAAGCGAAAGAAGAACACGAGAGAACTAAGAAGGAGATTGAAGAAGTGCGGGTCATTGTACAAGATGGTACTGTCAGAAAGAGAACTGAATGATTTTTCTTTTTTAGACAGTTAGAGATTTCATTTGAATTTTTGTGAATTAGGTATGCAGCTATACAACGAGCAGCTGAGACAGAGGAAGGAGATGGAGGAATCTATGAAGAGACAAGAGGAAGAGCTCGAGAAGACAAAGAAGGAGAAGGAAGAAGCGTGCTTGATAAGCAAGAACTTGATGCAGCTATATGAAGACGAGGTAATCATTCTTAGATCAATTCAGAAACTGAAAGTTATCATCATCACTGAAAAATCGTTTTGACAGGTAAGGCAGAGAAAAGAAACGGAGGAGTTGGTGAAGAGAAGAAGAGAGGAGTTAGAGAAAGTGAAGAAAGAGAAGGAAGAAGCTTGCTCTGTAGGACAAAACTTCATGAGGTTATATGAAGAAGAAGCAAGACGTAGAAAAGGAACAGAGGAAGAACTCAGCAAGGTCGCTTCTGAGAAAGACGCAGCAAGCTTAGTATGTTCCGAGATTATATTGCTTCTTCAAAGTTACACTCGTCGCCATGGAACTCTTTCTGGATTCTCCGATGAGGATTCCGTTACACGCCAGCCTCCCTCGTACTTCATCTGTCCTATCTCACAGGTATGCCTATGACCCATGTCTACTTCCAAATATGTTACTTATCGCATTTGTTATCACCTGCCTTATTCCTCTTTCATAGTTCTAAAACCGAACTATAGTGGACATTTCGGTTTGGTTTGGTTTAATGAATCGGTTCTGATTGATTTTTGGAAAATTTTGTGTTTTGTTCGATTTATTTGGCTACCGCTCGTTATTAAAATGTTTAAGAGTCAAATGCTCGTTTATTTCGTTTTGTCAGGAAGTAATGCGAGAGCCTCGTGTTGCAGCTGATGGTTTCACCTATGAAGCTGAATCCTTAAGAGAATGGCTCGACAATGGTCATGAGACCTCACCAATGACAAATCTGAGGCTCCCCCACAACAACCTTGTCCCTAACCACGCTCTTCGTTCTGCCATTCAAGAGTGGCTCCAACGGGACTCTTGAGAATCTCTGCTTTGTGTTGTGAATGTCTTAATCTCGAGCTTATTATTTGTGTTTACTAACAAGTTGTTATTTGCTGTGAGTGGAATTCATAAAAACAGTTTGGTTCTCTAATAGCTAGTAGAAATGCTTGTTATTTAGGAATTCATAAAAACAGTTGTTATTTAGGAAGTCTCTTTGCCGTCAACATTTTGGGAAAACGCCTTGTAGTGTTATCTTGCCGTGAACAAAATTCACACGTCCCTTTCTATGGCCCAGTCTTACCAAAGATGGCCCAACATAGGCCCACTAATATGCTAGAGTGTTTTGCGCACGTGATATTTAGATCTGCAACGCGACGCGTGTACAAAACGACGAATGGGGCTTTTTCTGCGTGGGAGACTACTATTGGCCATTACATTGGTCTTAGTATGAGGTCGACCACATAAGATTTTGGAATTATAATTATATAATGGTTAACTGTAACATGCCGTCTTGTCGGTACGGTTCATACGGATTCATATTAAATTTGTGATAACTAAAATTATAATTATTTAATTAGCTAGCCGGTGATCGGTGGATTTGAAGTACATATCTTATGCATGTTCCACGCGCACCTTGTCTATAGATGTGCGTGTAGATAGATCCATTATTTTGAAAACCGGTATTTTCTTCAATGATTCAAGTTTTCTGTATGATTTGGTAAGTTTTTATTGGATAAGAGTTCTTTATTTACACATAAAGATTAACATTAATAATCCACCAATAATATCTTCCGTATGAGATGTTATACAATGTTTGACTATAAAATATCAGAAGATAAGAATTAGTTCATATAAAATTTTAGATTAACATTGCATCATCTATACGACAAAACTGGACATATAAAAATTCTTAACAAATTTTTAGTTAACCAACAAAAAAACTGTCAATTATTGAAAATATTTTCAAAATTAACATAACAATTATTAAACCATAACTTAATATTTTGTTTAGTATCATTCCGTTATTTACTCCACATGTTTTTGTTCTATACATATGCTTATCACTATGAGCAGTTATCACTTTGATTATAACTGGAAAAAAAAAAAATCGTACGGACAAAGAATTCAAATAAAAAAATGAATACTGTACACCCCAAATACCGATACATCAAACACGCGTCCCACGCGCTAAAGATGGGAGAGTCCACCAAAAAAAATAGTCAAAACTAGCGTTTTATGCTTTACTTATCTCTAAAACGACACATCTTTTCTCATCATCTCTCTTTCTCTTTCTCTTTCTCCCCACGAGAGTTTTTTTTTCCCTCTCTCTATCTTTCTTTCGTTCCTTGTACCTTCCTCCATTTTTCTCCATCTTTCATCTATCTTTCTTTTTATCTTCTACCTTGGGTCTTCTTCTCCCATCTTTTTACGATTCTGTAGAGTCAATTATGATTTTGTGGAAATCCCTCAGCTGTTTCTCGTTTGTATTTGCGTTGTTGCTGTACAGTGCTAGCTTCGTTTCTGGTGGAGATATAGTTCACCACGACGATTCGCTTCCGCAGAGACCTGGTTGCAACAATAATTTCGTACTGGTGAGATTCTTGATCCATTCAACTTTGATCTTTGCTACTTCTTTAAGCTGCTCCTTTTCTTTGAGTCTATGTATCTCTTGGAATTGGTATTAGTTTAGGTTTCGGATGCTAAATTGGGTTTGAAGTTTCCGTACAGTTAGTGAATTATTCTGTTGATTTTGGTTTGGGTTAGAAGAAATTGGATATAGATCTGCCATGGGACTTGGAACCATAATAGCTAGAACGTAATTCCATGGACAGGTGAAAGTTCCAACTCGGATTAATGGGACGGAAGCATTGGAGTATGTTGGCGTTGGTGCTAGGTTTGGCCCAACCTTGGAATCTAAGGAGAAGCATGCTACTCTCATCAAACTTGCTATTGCAGACCCTCCTGATTGTTGCAGCACTCCCAGAAATAAGGTTTTTAAGTTTTCTTTTTATGTAGTACTCATCTTTCTTCTTGGTCATTGTGTGATTCCAGTTTCGTTTTCTTTTGGTAGCTTACAGGAGAGGTTATTCTTGTTCACCGTGGTAAATGCAGTTTTACCACCAAAACAAAGGTTGCTGAAGCTGCTGGTGCCTCAGCCATCCTTATTATTAACAACAGTACAGGTAATCAATCTACTGATATATTCCTCCTCTTGTACTACTTCCAAAGTTATTGTATTTATTTCCCAAGGTTGAATGTTGTTTTCCAGATCTTTTTAAGATGGTCTGCGAGAAGGGTGAAAACGTTTTAAACATAACTATTCCTGTTGTTATGCTACCTGTTGATGCTGGTAAAAGTCTCGAGAACACAGTCAACAGTAACAATATAGGTAATTCTTCCTTTGATTCCAATTTCGCATCTCTCGCTCTCTCTTTTTGTTTGAATCTTGTTATTGACTATATTTGTTCAGTTACTTTGCAGCTATACTCGCCGAAACGTCCAGCTGTTGATGTGGCTGAGGTCTTTCTATGGCTTATGGCTGTCGGTACCATATTATGTGCTTCTTATTGGTCTGCGTGGACCGCTAGGGAAGAAGCTATTGAGCAAGACAAGCTGCTAAAGGTTCTTGCTGGCTCATTATTTCTTATCACAGCCAAAGAAGAGTGAAGTCCTTCTCTCATTCGTTTGTTATTCATCTTAAACTGCAGGACGGATCAGACGAACTTTTGCAGTTATCAACCACCAGCTCTAGAGGTGTTGTTGAGATCACCGTGATATCAGCAATTTTGTTTGTAGTGGTTGCTTCTTGTTTTCTGATCATGCTCTACAAGCTTATGTCATACTGGTTCATAGAAGTCTTGGTGGTACTCTTTTGCATAGGTGGCGTAGAGGTCAGAACGTTTTATCTTGTGGCCAACTGAAATCATATCAGTACCTAGTTGAATCATCCTCTTACTGATATTGAAAGTTTTGTTGGTGCTATCAGGGGCTGCAAACCTGTTCTGTCGCTTTGCTCTCATGGTATGTATCTTTCTTCTTCTCATTAACTTCTCTCCCTCAGGAGCATTTTCACCCTTCTTTTGCGTTTCGAAGAGCCATGGATATAAATATTAAGATGGGCACCACCCCTGATGAGTTGAATACTACTATAAGATACACTTCTACCATGAATTTGTTTTTTGGTTGACTATAAAAAGCTAGGAAAGTTCACTTGAATATTTTTCTGTAACTCTCTGCATTGTTGAAAGTAACAGTTTCAGATATGTGGAAGCTGCTCCACTCTTTAAAAAGTTTGTTTTTAAATCTGATACTGACGTTGGATTTATTATAGTTTCAGATGGTTCCGCCGCTTTGGAGAATCATATGTCAAACTTCCTTTACTGGGTGCTGTCTCACACTTGACGCTGGCTGTTTGTCCCTTTTGCATAACTTTTGCTGTAATTTGGGCAGTTAAACGCCAATTCTCTTTTGCTTGGATAGGGCAAGATATACTTGTAAGCACCACTTTCCACTTACCTCTCTTAACTCTTTGCTCTTTGTGTTGGGTTGACCTATCTTAATTTTGATTTTTCTCGCTGAAAGGGAATCTCACTGATAATCACAGTTCTTCAAATTGTCCGCGTACCAAATCTTAAGGTAATATCCATTTTCTTACCAAATGTTCACATGGGCTTGCCCTTACAATCATGAGGGCACGGAATCTCACATGTTGACAACACCTATAGCCATCTAGTACCACCTTTATGTTTGAACCATCACAGTATTAATAACAGTATTAGTTATAATGAATTCATTGAACTTTAATGTTTACAGGTCGGATTTGTTCTTCTCAGCTGTGCCTTCATGTATGACATCTTCTGGGTTTTTGTTTCAAAATGGTGGTTCCGTGAAAGCGTGATGATTGTGGTAAGGTTTCCCTGCATTTTCTCTTTGCTCCAGGATACCATTTTCATGACTATGCAAGATGTTCCAACAACACATACTTCTCTGTCTGTTCCACACTGATAATTTCGAGATCTTGTCGTCCTTTCTCATTTTCCCACCTATAGGTAGCTCGTGGTGACAGAAGTGGAGAGGACGGTATCCCAATGCTACTAAAGATCCCACGCATGTTTGATCCCTGGGGTGGCTACAGCATCATTGGATTTGGTGATATTATCTTACCAGGACTGCTTGTAACTTTTGCACTGAGGTTTGCACTGATACAATCTCCTCACGCTCTCTCACCTTATTACTGTATCAAAATCTCAACTAAACTGGGTTATTAGAAGCATACAAAAGCTTGAAATGATGCGCAAATCCGAATATCGAGGTATATCAGGACAACAAACCAATAGAGGTGTTCAGCAAAAACCAACAGAATGCAAGAGGGGTTTATCAGAAACATTATTTTAACCTTTGGGTCATGATATATACATCGATATCCTCATTTGCGCATCATCTCTGACAGATTTTGTATAAAACAAAATCGCTTGAACCTGGGAAATAGATCTTATAACCTGACATATTGGTTCAATTTAGCCTTCATGTAATGCCTAGCGCCTGTCTAATGTGGTGTTGCACCCGAAGTAGTTTCTGAGCCATCTAAAAAGAGCGACATGAGACATTAAAAAGTCTGTAGTAAATAGATGAGTGTGAAGGAATCAGATGTCCTCAGAGAAATCAGGGTAAGAGTGCACTAAGTAGAGAAATGGAAAAGAGATCTTGTTTAGCAAAAGAAAAAATAGTGTAGGGATGTTTTTACTGGTGATGCATCTTATCATTTTCAGTACCTTAATCTGTTGTTAAATCCGATTAAAGCGTGCTCTTTTCTGCAGATACGACTGGCTGGCAAACAAGAGGCTTAAGTCAGGATACTTTATCTGGACAATGTCTGCTTATGGTCTAGGTATGATGATCCCTTCGAGTAGGGAAAGAAACCTAAGTAGATATATGTTTAATATTACCCTTGACAATGACAGGTCTTCTCATAACATACATTGCTCTAAACTTGATGGATGGACATGGACAACCTGCTTTGCTTTACATAGTCCCATTCATACTTGGTAAGGACTCTCATAAAGCTAAGGCGTTGAAAAAGTGTTTGAATCTAAGCGTGGGTTGGGAAAATGTGTCAGGTACTTTGTTGGTGTTGGGTCACAAGAGAGGTGAGCTGAAGACGCTATGGACGACAGGAGAACCCGACAGGCCATGCCCTCATGTTCGGCTTCAACCTCACTCGTCATAAAGAAGCTAAGAGATGAGATGATCCTCTAGTTTGATATTGTTAATACAACACCCCCTTTGTTAGGTCTATCTAAATATGTCTCTCTGCACGCTTTTACACGACTACTAAACAAGAAAGAGAGCCCAATACGAATTACCTTGAATAACTCTTTTTAACCTCTCTTGCTAGTTTCTTAAGTTCTTCTATTAGATGAAAAAAACAAGAATAGACTGGGTTTTCTCCTGAGTACTCATGATCAGATTTTTTTCTTTTATACATACGTATCCAATAGATTCATAAACTATTAATGTAATAAGTCACAAGTTACATAGAGGAATTTATTTCGTAATTTCTAGACTCTGTAATAAGTTATGTAGTTTTCACTGTCATAGAGGATATGAAAGATTAAGAAATGTCTGCAAAAACCAATTATTTCAATTTCTGTATCATATTTAGAAATAGAAAACTGTTAAGATAAATATTCAACTAAATAAATATTTAATCAACTAAACTTTAGCTTTTAACACGTTCAATTTTCTTTATGTAATTTTGGTTTTCCAAAATTTCCTCCACCATATCCAAAACAAAACTTATATTAATTGACCGTACGACGACGGAAGTCATCATCCACTCAGGGGAAAAGAAAAAAAACACCTACTTTAGAGGTTTTTAGTGTCTCCGATCATCGTACTGTAGGGAGATCTTACACAGAGGAAGCAGACGATCTCGCAACTCGGTAAGATCATTCGATTTTCCTAATCTGTCTGATTTCGAATCGAAATTGTTTAGGTTTCTTCTATTGAAATCGTCTCTCTGTCTTTTGTGTATCATCTTCACCGTTTCCAGTTGTTACATCAATTTTAATGATGATCAGAGGCTTGATTGAATGTTGTGAAGTTATGCGTTTTAAGAATTGAATCGATTGCCTCACTTAAAAATTTAAGCTTTTTATTAGAACAATTGAGATCACTCTCTACTTTTAACCTTTTTGTTCATTAGTGTTAATCTTTAGCTGAAGCTTAGGAAATAATAAAAATGTTGATCTTCTGAGTAGATAGATTAAGTGAAGCCTTTTCAATGCCATAGACAAATCCCACAATTGTATCTGTATGGTTCAAGTCTAATTTCTTGAATTGGATTTGGCCAAGGTAACTAATGCTTAAAACATATGTCTGAATAAAGTAATGGCAGATGCAGCAGAAAAGGCGGCATTCCTGGGGAACCTTGTAATGACATTCAAGGAGAAAATGCACACTGATGTTGTCGTTAAACCTGCAGATGAAGGTCCTCCCATACCTACTCACAAAGCCGTTCTGGTACCTCCTCTATGTTTTGCACTAGAGATGCTAACAGATGCTATGCTTTTTGGTTTCATATTTCTGACCAAACTCACAGTACTTAACACATGTAGATGGATCTGGTAAGATTGGATAATGTTAAGTGATAAATGATGAATCTAGTTTTAACATTCAGTTGAGTTCTTGAAGATTTTTGAGTTCATTCATTGGAACCCTTACCAAATTTCATGAAAGTATGCATTTACTTATCATGGTTTGATTAAAAATATATTTGTTTTCTGATGTGTAGGCGGCAAGATCAAAGGTGTTCATGAACATGTTAGATTCTGATGAATGCAAGACTTCACCCGAGGAATCAATCACTCTCCCAGATTTGACCCACGAAGAACTCAAATCTCTTCTCGAGTTTCTCTACAGCGGAAACTTAACTGCTCCATACAATCAATACCGAGCCCTCTATCTTGCTGCAGATAAATACGACATTTTATATCTCCAAGACGTATGCCGAAACCATTTCATTGCAACTCTGACCTCGAGGAACGTCCTAGACATCCTAGAGCTCGCCAGTGTTCCTTGTGACACAATCTTGAAAGACGCGGCTATCAATCATATTGTTAAAAACATGGAAGAAGTGGTTCTTCCCATGAAATACGAGACTTTTGTGCAGAGGAACCCGGATCTAAGCGTGGAGATCACTCGGGCTTATCTAAGAGAGACCAAAGCCAAGACCAAATCCAAAGATCATGCTCTTCCTTTACCTCCTATTTACGGTCGCATCTTCTAATGAACTTGCCAAAGGTGATTTTATTGTTTTTCTTAAAAAAAGACTTGCTTTATGGATTATCTCAAGACCCTTTATGACTTAGTAAAGTAAATCTGTTTGATATTCTTTTCTTGTTTCGGTAGTAACTGGCGGCTATATATCACAATAGATAATATATGAAATAACAAGTAAGTTAAAACTCTTTTCTTAATATTGGTATATATCTTTAGCTTCTTTGACGGTAAAATATAAATAAATGTTGGCATTTGGCAACACTCAATATGTTTTTCGTTTATTCAAATTTTTAAAAATATAAATTTAGTAATAGAATGTGGAGATAGAGGTGGGGCCGTAGTAGTAACCAATATATAATCAGGTCTCCTGAATAGGAACAAGCGGTAATTTGCCACCGTAGATGTCGGGAAGTTGGGTTTCGTCGATGTCTTCAAGCAGAGTGGATGTGAGTTTCTTGTTCTCCACGAAAACAATCTGCCCGATATAAGAATATCAAATCGAAGCTCCTCCCGACAAGAGTCCAAATCATTTTGTGGAGGAGACAAATTAGTAAGTTTACCTTTTTCTTGGTGTTGGTGTCGATAAAGGGGTAAATGACCTTCCACGCTGTCATGAAAATGTATGGGGCATGAACTATATACAGTTTCCCTAGTCTCTCTGGGTAGCAATCCTGTCACAAATAACATCTTATTAATGTTCTATTGCATAGTATCAATGTCTGATAAATTATACTCTAGTGTCCTTCTTAGCTTTTTTTTTTTGCTCTTTTAGTCTAAAAGGAATCAATATAACAAAGGTACCAAAGTTAGACAGCTCTGGATAAAGTGAAAAGGAGCTGAGTGTGGCCAAAACGAAACCAAAACAACAAAAAAGACCTTTTGGTAGATTACAAAAGATAAAGTTTATTAGTTACAAGCCAAACTAAATTCTCTATTTTTGGAGTTAAGTGGATTTATTAACAATAGTTTTCCTCTAGTATTAAAAAAATGATATAAGCATTACCTGCAAAATGGAAAGAGCCGCAATGTAGCCACGGATGTCACAATTAGAGTATCCCCAGCCTTGGAGATCTCCAATAGTTACGAATTTTTCTTCACCCTTGGGCATTCTAACATGAAACCAAACAGCATAATTAGACCATAAATAATAATAATAATAATAATAATACATAAAATGGTTTTAACAAAAATGAACCTAGCGCATATCTTCTCGAGAGTGTAGACAACAAAACGCTTGAAGTCTTCAAGGTTGCCTTTGGAAGGGTTATGTCTATTACCAATGGCAACAACGATGGGTCGACCCATCTTATCATGACCTTGCATACACACCTTCTTATGCGACAAATCATGTTCTATCTCCGATTCTGGTATGTGCCCTTTTGGGAGAATGCTTTTCTTCCAAGTCAGATACTTAAGAAACAACGTTGAAGCCTTTTCAATATCCATGTCACGCGCTCTCAAAAACCGCCTTATCATCAGATCATCCACCTCCTTCAAATTCAACATCATTTCTAATTGACTTTTTTTTTTACACTAACTAGTCCAAAGTCTTTAAGTCAACTAAATATTATTCCTCGGATTAGCAAAAAAATGAATACGGACCTTAGTTGAAGGATCTTGTCGGTCGCAAAGAGCTCTCATGATCCCGACTTTGCTCCTCTCGATCTCATCTTCGATCAACGGACCATTCTCATGCTCAGCTAATGCTGGTGCTGCTACGTCCTTGTTCTCCTTGGTTTCCATTACGTGTTGGAATTGTTAGATCTCGAAATTGGTAGAGATTAATTAAAACAAGTTGAGATGGATCATTAAATGAAGACAGCGGAGAAGGGGATTATTATATCATTGAATGCAGTTGGGTTTCTCTCCCCTTCAATGGTGATGATACCCACCTACTAATCTTCCTACAGTTCGTCTCATTTATTGACTAATCCCTTGGGATTTTGTCGGGACTATTACAGGAAGAAGACGACCGTCTCACTCCTTTTCTACTCACATTGTATTTGGGCCTTATTATGGGCTCACACGATCAAATCTTGAGTCACGTAATCTTCGTGTTCACCTACTTTCGTTATCTTATCTCAAGGTGTTGTTGATTGATTCATCCACCTGTTTCTGTTCTATTTGCTTGTTAATAAATGGGCCTGTTTCTGTTAGTAGCCCGTGGCTGAAGCTTGTCTAGGGGACATCAATAATCACATATATATATTGCCTATGGGCTATGGTTTTTGGATTATAATAATGTAGTCTCCGATAATAATTGATATCGAGGATGTCTAGTTAGGTAGTTTTTCGTTATGTTTTATTACTTGGTTAAACAATTACTACAAATCACGATTCTCAAAACAATTCGTATCTTTTTAAAATATCTTTCCACATGTAGCCAATATACGGATTTGCTTCGTTGTATGTACCAACTAAGTACAGCTACACAAAAAGTAAAAATTAAAATTTGTCAGTATTAAATTTTCTATACGGTACACGCCTCATACAGAAATATGTTTTTGAAAATAAATATCCATAAAAGTAAATAGTAGTAGTACTATTTAAACTATTATTCTATGAAATGAATTAATGAAATGTGATTTGTACAACAGAAATCAGGCGATGTTATATATGGGCTTTGGTCGGGGCCGCCCCAGTGTAGACGGTAGACCAACACATATTGCTGCTGCCACGCGTCGAAAGTATGATGGTTGGGCAGCTTGGCGATTGTGATGTGAGTGGCAACGTTATCGCTAAAGGTGTTTCTTAATCATACTTTAGATGAAATACGGTGATACGCTTGTTCGTAAACAACATAATAGTAATCACTAATGAACATTTTGGGATTGAATCCTGTATTAATATTACTGACTCATATAGCGTTTATACATTCTGAAATTAAACTGTTAGCTTAGTACAAGCACTTGCAACAAATAACATAAATATATAGAATTCTTATCATTTAAAGAAAACATGCTTAAAAGACTTTTTCTTGTTGTTTTGTTTCGTTGAATGGATTGAGAGAAAAAGTAAGTTAGAGTAGGGAAACGAACATGTGATTACAGAAAAGCAAATTACATTTCTGAGCTGTTCAACTTTTATTTTATTTTTCTCGAGCTGTTCAATCTTTACATTCATTATTCAGTAAGGTTTCGACTCTCAAATTTACAATAATAGTATTTTTGTCGTTAGTACAGGTAATACTTAATTAAAATATTAAAGAAATTTTAAATAACTAGTTGAAATTTTGTTTCATAAATAGCACTTTTTTTTTATGGATAAAAATATTATTTTTATAAAAAACAAAATTTTAAATTTTTTATTTGGGTTATGTAATGTATAATTTAAGATATAGTTTGTTTGAGATGTAAAATATAATTTAAGATTTATAGCATTAGTAAATTTTGTGTTATATAAAAAAAAAATATATAATAAAATTGTTATTTTTGTCTAAAAAAAAGATTTTATTTATGAAAAAAAACTTTATTTAATAATATTTATAAGAATTAACCTAAAATATCTAAAAGATGTTCGTGGCCCGGCACAATACTCCACGTTATCTTACTTTTCATAAAGCAGTCACTTTCCACACACTTCGTTCCCTTTTTCCCCCCAACGGTCGGAAGTAATTTTCTTTTAACTCCGGCGAGTCAAAAAGTTAATCCTTTTTTAACAGTTTTTGCCAAAACATACTTATACTTTTTACATTATAACCGTTAGACCCTCTGTACCGTCCAAACGAAACTGGGACCCACTACATTTGAAAAGAAAACTCACAGAATCATCTCCATCATTATTACTTTTACTTTCACCTACAGTTATGCTTCATAGTTACGATTTACGAATTAGAAAGTAGACAAAATATGTTATAATAAATTTAAATGATGAGCTCAAACATGCTGTATTTTGGAGCTTCGGATTATAAAAATTAGTATCAATAGAATTATTAGCGTGGGTTTTGTTGCATGATTGAAAATAATGATAGTGAAGTCCTTGTAACAATTATTAGCGTAAATAAACTAAAATTAAAGAAGATAATCGTTATCCATGACCATGATTCCATGTATTATTATTCATTTAAAAAAAAAAAATATCGAGACGTTAGGCTACTTTTGTATTCTCTGTCCAGTCTCCTCTATAAAAACAACACTTTCTCCCAAGCCACTCACTTATCCATTGTTAGACCAAAAAAAAACTCAGAGAACTTTAACGTTAGAGAGAGATGGAAGGGAAAGAAGAGGATGTGAGAGTGGGAGCTAACAAGTTCCCAGAGAGACAGCCGATTGGAACATCGGCTCAGACGGACAAAGACTACAAGGAGCCACCAGCAGCGCCACTGTTCGAGCCTGGGGAGCTGAGTTCTTGGTCTTTCTGGAGAGCCGGAATCGCCGAGTTCATAGCGACATTCCTGTTTCTTTACATAACAGTACTGACAGTGATGGGAGTGAAGAGAGCTCCAAACATGTGTGCCTCTGTTGGGATCCAAGGCATCGCTTGGGCTTTTGGTGGCATGATCTTTGCCCTTGTCTACTGTACTGCTGGCATTTCTGGTAACTTTATTCTTCTTCACTTTTCAAATTTTATCATAAGCAACAGACACAATTTGGATTCTGATGTATTTGTTTGTATTTCAGGTGGGCACATAAACCCAGCGGTGACATTTGGTCTGTTCTTAGCTCGCAAACTGTCATTGACGAGAGCTCTCTTCTACATCATTATGCAATGTCTCGGTGCCATCTGCGGCGCCGGAGTTGTTAAAGGCTTCCAGCCTACTCCCTACCAAACTCTCGGCGGCGGAGCCAACACCGTCGCTCACGGCTACACTAAAGGCTCTGGCCTCGGCGCTGAGATCATCGGAACTTTCGTCCTTGTCTACACCGTCTTCTCCGCCACTGACGCCAAGAGAAGCGCGCGTGACTCCCACGTTCCGGTAATTAATTACTCATTTGTGTCCTTTTGTTTATTGATTTGAGAAGATTTCTAATAAAATTGGGATTTTGTTTTTGTTATTGCAGATTTTGGCTCCACTCCCAATCGGATTCGCTGTGTTCTTGGTTCACTTGGCCACGATTCCGATAACCGGAACTGGAATTAACCCGGCTAGGAGTCTAGGAGCTGCAATCATCTACAACAAGGACCACGCTTGGGACGACCATTGGATTTTCTGGGTGGGACCATTCATTGGAGCAGCTCTTGCGGCTCTCTACCACCAGCTTGTCATCAGAGCCATTCCATTCAAGTCCAGAAGCTGATTTTTTTTTAATTTCAGTGTTTGTTTGTATTGAGAGCCTGAAAATATTTGAGATGTGGTCATGTTTCTTTAAATCAGTTTGTTTTTTAATCTCTTGGGTAATTTGTTGTGGATTATCAGGTTTAATCGTTAATGCAAGTATGAGATACATGGTTTGGTTTGGTACCGTTTTAATATTTATTTTGTTGTCAGATTTGAGAATTTTTCTAAATAAATAAGTCAAGACTTTTGAATCAAATTGGACCAAAACTTCCCTTTACTGGAAGAGAGAATTTCCCCCTCTTCGGCCCTTTCTATTCTGAATGGGCCTTCAAAAGTCACTCGGCCCACCCAAACGTAAGATTGTTGTATTCCGGTTAGATTAAAAAAAAGAAGGAAAACATGGAAACATGAAAAAACGGTAACTTCCCTTCTTTTTTTTTGTGTGACAACCAACGGTTACTTCCTTAATGCCGTTAGCTACTGCAAAGACTAAAAGTTATAAATACACACCTTGGCCATAAAAATTGTCAGTTTTTATTTTCATTGTTTTCTCATTGTTATGTAGATTTAACATTCAAATTTGAATAAATATATACCGTTTTGAATTTATATTGACACAAGGTGGATTAAAAAAAAATGTTTTAGAAAGTTCTTTCAAAAACCATTCAAAGCTTCTTTTTTTTTTCTTTTTTTTTTCTGTTTTCAAAGCTTTTTAAGTCTTTTATTTTTAAAAAATGTTTGACTCCTGGGTGTAAAAAGACCGATACATTTTATTGTGTTGGCCTGCTGTATTATTGATCTAATATACTGATATTGTGGTATGCAAAGTCATGTGTGAGCGTATCTAATGAATCTATAAACTGTTACTTATATACAATGAATGCATGGCTAGGGCTGTCCAACTCCCAACCATCTACCGTATTTTTAATATTTTATTGACCATGAAAAAAAAATCATAACTTCATAAGTATATAGTTTGTATACATAATAATGGCATTTATAAATAAGCTATATACTTAATACATACATATTACAGATAGCCAGACTATTTTCATATCCCACTCAATTAATAATCCGCCTTCCATTTAGGTGAGCTACTAAGCTACTTTCTTTCATGTCAATCAATTTTGTTTTTCCTAAACCGCGTGACCAGAAATAATTTTATTTAGACATTGATCCACCATATATAATATTCATCAAAATTTCTTAAAATTTATTATACATGCAATAGTTACGCAAATTAAACCTACCAAATAAAAAAATTAGGTGTAACTAGAAACCCGTGTTGTGAATCTTATGAAGTGGAATTTTAAAAAATTTCATATGAAAAGGTGAGAATCAGGGGTATATTTGTTTAAAATGAAAGTATAGGATAAATTCTTAAAGAGAGCATATTTATTGGAGTGATAACTTAATTTATGTCAAGAGCGATGAACCACTAGAAGGCGCATTTAAAACCAAAGACCTTCCCTCTCTTTCCTTCCAAATTCCCTTAAATTCTCTATCTCATTACCAAAACCGCCATTATCAAGAAAAATGTCTCCGGCGAAGAAGAGCCGAAGTTTTCCTCCGATAAGTGAGTGTAAAAATGGAGAATATGATTCGATCGCTGCGGATCTCGACGGGACTCTGCTTCTCTCAAGAAGCTCCTTCCCTTACTTCATGCTCGTGGCCATTGAAGCTGGTAGTCTCTTCCGTGGATTGATCCTTCTTCTATCTCTCCCCATCGTCATCATCGCTTATCTCTTCGTCTCCGAGTCTCTCGGTATCCAAATCCTCATCTACATCTCCTTCGCCGGCATCAAAATCCGTGACATCGAACTCGTCTCTCGCGCCGTTCTTCCAAGGTAATGAATCAATATGTTTGGATTGATTTCGTTTTTTCTGTTTCGATTTTGGATTCTCAGATTTGGGTATAAATTTAGGTTCTACGCGGCGGATGTGAGGAAAGACAGTTATGAGGTGTTTGATAAATGTAAGAGGAAAGTGGTGGTTACTGCTAATCCCATTGTGATGGTTGAGCCTTTCATCAAAGATTATTTAGGAGGTGATAAAGTTTTGGGAACTGAGATTGAAGTTAACCCAAAAACCATGAAAGCCACTGGGTTTGTTAAAAAGCCAGGTGTTCTTGTTGGTGATTTGAAAAGATTGGCTATCTTGAAGGAGTTCGGCGACGAGTCACCGGATCTTGGCCTCGGTGACCGGACCTCCGATCACGATTTCATGTCCATTTGCAAGGTTGGTTATCTCCACTCTCTGATTTACATGCTTAAATTTACGTTTCTTGAATCTTTAATAGCCGATTTAGGTGGCAATTAATTAAGTAAAATGTATAAACTGACGTATTTATTCGTAACTTAAATGCAGTAGGACCTATAAATGCCGTGGATAGATTTCACATGATCTAGAGGAAAATCATTTAAATTTTCAATACTGCCTTCACATGATTTTTATTTACATTATTAGTGTACGTAAGTGTATAATAAACGCATGAATAATTTATGTGAAATTTAAGAAAAGGAAAGTAATCAGTAATCACTGACAGTGACAAAGAAAAAAAAAGTAGATAATAGAAAAAAAAATAGAAGAAGTAGTTTTCATAAATGTTTCCAACCTATCACCAACTACCATGACACCATCCCCACATAAGTGGGACGGTCCATTTAATGAATGACTCCAATTTTATGTCACCATTTCTTTATTTATTACTACTATACGGAATCTTAAAATGATTAATAACCCTAAGATAATGTAACAGGAAGGTTACATGGTGCACGAGACCAAATCAGCCACAACAGTTCCTATAGAGCGTCTCAAGAGCCGTATAATATTCCACGATGGCCGTCTAGTTCAACGTCCTACGCCTTTAAACGCCTTAATCGTTTACCTTTGGCTTCCTTTCGGATTCTTGCTTTCAATCTTCCGAGTCTACTTCAACCTACCTTTACCTGAACGCTTTGTCCGTTACACTTACGAGATCCTCGGTATTCATCTAACAATCCGTGGCCACCGTCCTCCGCCTCCTTCTCCCGGCACACCCGGAAACCTCTACGTCCTTAACCACCGTACCGCCCTTGATCCCATTATCATCGCTATTGCTCTTGGCCGTAAACCCTCATGTGTCACTTACAGTGTCTCTCGCCTCTCCCGGATGCTCTCACCCATCCCTGCCGTTGCTCTCACCCGTGATCGTGCCGCTGATGCAGCCCGCATGCGACAACTTCTCGAGAAAGGTAATTTTCATTACACAAAAGCAGAGTATCTCTGTTTTTCAATATCGCAACTCTTATTGTTTTATTTTGCAACAGGTGATTTGGTGATCTGCCCTGAAGGCACGACTTGTAGAGAGGAGTATCTACTACGATTCAGTGCTCTATTCGCAGAGCTGAGCGATCGAATCGTGCCTGTAGCCATGAACTGCAAGCAAGGGATGTTCAATGGGACAACAGTAAGAGGTGTGAAATTCTGGGATCCTTACTTCTTCTTCATGAACCCTCGACCCAGCTACGAGGCCACGTTCTTGGACCGTTTGCCTGAAGAAATGACGGTAAACGGTGGCGGAAAGACTCCGATTGAGGTAGCAAATTACGTTCAGAAGGTGATTGGTGGAGTATTGGGATTCGAATGCACTGACCTGACGAGGAAGGATAAGTATCTGTTACTCGGAGGCAACGATGGGAAGGTTGAATCTATCAATAAGACCAAGTCTAAGGAGTAAGGAGTGATAACTCCAGCTCATTATTGTTTACTGCTATTTTTACTTGGGAGTGAAGTTAGGTCTTTCTGGTTTTCCCCATTACTTTTCTTTTCATGGATATTAATGAATTACTTTTGATCAAACGTACATGTAGTTTACTATTTTCTCTAGTCTCTTAACGTTCAATGTACGGATATCTTTTCAAATATCAGCAGACAAATCAATACTTAAAATTCACTGCTACATGCATGTTCTCCTTAAAAACTGCACTAGTCTTACATGATCATAGAGGGTTGCTTATATTGGAACAAATTACAAATCTCTCATCGATTCTTCTTTATAATCGTTGTCGCAATGATCGATTCATGCATCCAAGTGAAATAGGACTAAGGTAGCGAGTAAGTAGGAAGTAAAATGTATTTATTTTGGACTAATATATGATTGCTTACAAGTTACAATGACTTCATAAAAGAAAAATCGAAAAGTTTACAAAAGAAAACAACAGAGCAACGCTACAAATTGAAGTATATTGCTTACAATTTCATATTGAACAAAAACCATATTGTATCTCTGTTCAAATGTTTTTCTTTGAATAAAATTATAAAAACGTGTAACTTTAAATCAGAGGCGCGGTTGGCCTTTACACCACCATATCTTCCTTATTTAAGTAACCGGCGACGCCTTCTTCACCAGTGACGCCGTTACATTTTCCGTTGACAGTATCGTCTCTCTTCTTGACCACTAGACTCTTGATGACTCCTTGGAGATCCCTCTTATGCAGATTAACTAGAAGTCCGTTCTTCATAAAAAGCGTCAACGACATCTTCTGCTCCACTTTGTGTCCCGGAACCACCGTAAGCCTGTGACGGAGAAGCACCGCCGCCGCTATTGTTTTCATCTGAAGATACGCCAGATCTTTTCCCAAGCAGATCCTTGGTCCGGCGTTGAATGCTACGAACCGGTACTGATCGTGATTGATGAATTTCTCGTCGATCGGAGATATCCATCTCTCCGGCTTAAATTCCAGACAGTCCTCTCCCCAAGTCGATTTCATCCTCCCCGCCGCGTAAATCGAATAAGTCACCGATGATCCCGCCGGAACAAAAGTCCCGTCAGGTAAAATATCGTCGTTCTCGACATGCTTTGAATCTTCCGGCACCGACGGGAAGAGCCTGAGCGTCTCCGAAATCGCCGCCTTCAGGTAAACCAAACGGTCGATTTCGTCGAATCCAAGAGGCTCCTCCATCCATGAGGTGATGTCATCAGTGCCACGTGTCTCGATCAGAACGGAGCAGATCTCGCTGACGATTTTAGCCTCGACGGTTGGATGCATCGTGACTAGCCAGAAGAACCAGCTCAGCGCAACGGATGACGTGTCACGTCCAGCTAGGATAAAGTTAAGCGCCACGTGTTGGAGGAATGTGTCGCTGTATGATTCTGTCTTCTTCATCATGAAACGCGAGAGGAGATCGTCGTGTCTCTGGGCCCCGCTCTCTTGCTGACTCATTAATTCCTGCTTACGCGTATTAATAACAGTGGCTAAATATCCATCGATTTCTCCTAAACTTCGGCTCAGGCTGACTTCTAAGCCGAGTCCAAGCCATTTCTTCAGTTTCCACATAAACTCAGGTATAATAAACCGTTGAAGCGAGGCTTCGGTGGCTCGATCAAAAGCCGAGGCAAAGCCATTCTCGGGAAGGCCCGGTGAGCAGGTTCGTGTGTCCTTACCGAAGGCCAATCCGCAAATGTTATCGAATGTGAGCCGTAGTATTAAGTCCTGGAGGTCAACTGGCTCGGATTTGGCTTGAGCTGATTCAAGAATTGGACAGAACCGGAGCTTAATTCCTCGGTTTACCCATCTACCCATGGCTTGCCGCAACGTCCTGCATCATAAATTTACATTACAGAACCGAGTATGTATAAGTATTGATATAACCGGAGCTACTTTACAATTCGATTGGGTTGCTTCAACTGAATAGTAATAAATTTAGAATTGATCAAATAGGATTAAACCGAGCGGTTAGGTATGATTAGTACCTTGTAGTGAATTCGAGGGCGGCGGTTTTGCGTTGGAAGAGCCAGGTGTCACCGTCGGAGTTGAAAATACCTTGACCGAGAAGATCGTGGAAGACGGATTGCCACGTAGGACCTTTAGGGTAGTTGTCGAAGCGGGTCTTGAGCATGTGTTCGAGATTCTTGGGGTCGCACGTGACAGTCACGAGACCTTGCTTCCTCGCCAAGAAAGGGACGGCACATATACAAGTCTGGTAAGTGCCGCCACTCGCACGTAGGTTCTCGGTGATCCATTCATGCATCCTGTCACGTTGCTCTATCAGACCAGGAAGACTACCCAATAGAGGCCAGACACGTGGACCCTTTAGCCAACGTGAGATCCTCTTGAACCATAGCCAATACGCTGCAACGACCGCTACAACAAGCATCACATTGGATATTTCCATATAGCTCTTTGATTATTATTTCCGGCAAGCCAAAAATAATATGAAAAGGTGGTGACTGAGAAGAGAAGAGAAGAGAAGAAGGTGAATGCAAATGAATGAATTTCTGAGGAAATTTATAGGGAAAGAAAATGAGGAAGAAGCTTCTCTCTGATTTACGATCTGCTGCTCGTAACAATCAGAATCAAAGCCTCATTAATGATCCCGCAGTTATCGCTGAGATATGTATATATATACACACACACATTGGGATATATATATAATGAGAGATTCTTCAGATTTGGAAGTCAAGGAGTGCTAAAGTGGTGTTTATGCTTTGCTCGGTACCTAATTTTGCAGCGAAAGGAATAGTCTCATTTAATGAATTTTCATTAAATGATCATATGTATGTGTACATATGTTGTGTGGTGAATTAAATGAGATTAGTTGAGAACATAAGGCACAAAAAAAGATGGTGGGGAAGAAGAAGAAGTAAAAGTCGTAGTATTTTTTAATTTTGAAGTTTGGGTTTAAAGGTTAACACATGTTCGGTTTTAATGGTCTACTATTTTTTAGGTACAGCTACAAGTGATATTCGGTGTTTGGTTTTTGTTTATATAGTATTTTATAGTTTGATAAAGTTGGTTTGTTTTGGAATATCGAATGGAATTTAAACTGAAGCAAAACTAATATTTAAATAAATTGATTTCGGCAAGTTTGAATTTAGTTCAAGCTAGATTTGGTTAGAGGTTTTATCTACCAATCTATGTAAAATTTCCTGTTATTACGGTTTTAGTTTGGCTTAATCGTTTTAGTTTGGTCAGAAACTCGTTGTACAATGTACACCTATGTACATGCATTTGTAAGTAATCTAGGTAAGAACTCACGTATACTGTATATGGTTCAGAACAGAGCTTTCGTTTCTACAATGTTTATATTTTTCTATTCTTTTTGAAAACTATTGTTTTTCCTTAATAACTTCCTCGTTTTGGGTTACCGGTTTAAGGATTTGGTAAGCAACTCAAGATCTATTATGACTTTTTGGTTTCTCCTTTAATGCCCTTTTTTATCTTTTGTATTTACTTTTGGAAGAACACTTTCCTTTGTTTCTTCTCACTAAGCATACAAGAATGTGTCACTATTTTGACTTTTTGGTTTCTCCTTTAATGCCCTTTTTTTATCTTCGCTTTTTACTGATGAAAATACTCAAATGTTGACCAAAAGCTGAAAATTTAAGTGGGACAAGTCAGCGGAATATTAAGTAAGAAATAGTATGTCATTGAATGAGATGTGAAAGTAAAGGAAACACTGACTTTTGTTACTATTGCAACTCGTAGACTCGTAGTAAATGACATATGCATACACTCCGTTCATGGTGGTATTACCTATATATGCATTTACTTTATACATATCACATACTGTGGCTACTGTCTATATAATCCGTTCATTATTAACTAACTATGCATTTATTTTATACAAAAATGGAAAAAAACTGATGTATGGATAGTTGAAATACACCTACCTATTTTATGGATAATATGCTTTTTAGACAATAATGATTTTCATTCTATGTAGTTTGTCCAATAAATGGTTTGTGGGTCAATGATTTCATATCATATAAACATGTGTTGTATTTTTACACTCGGTATCGGTAGCTGATTTGGTTTATTTGGTCAAAGTTTTATCTGTCAATCTAAGTAAATATTTCTGTGTTATTACGGTTTTAATTTGGCATAATTCGTTTTAAATTTAGTTCAAAAGCTCGTTGTACACATATACATGCATTTATAAGTAGGTGAGAACTCATGTATATATCAGTTTTTTTATTTTAATATCGCGTTTGTGGTTCATAATCATAACAGAGTTTTCTTTTTTCTTGTTTATATTTCCTGCTAGTATTAAGCCCGGGAAAAAAATAATTTGAAAAATATTTAAAGAAAACAAACTTTAATGTATTTAAAAGTTAATGTATTTTTGATGTGACAAAAAATAATAAAAAGGTGGTTAGTTAATTAGATTAAAGATTCAAATAAAATAGATTAAAACAAACATTTAACAGTTCAAAGGAGAACAAAAGTGAATTGGAATAGAAAACTTCAAATATATTACCAAAAAATTATTCAACATACAATTTCAACCTGTAAAAAAACTAAAAACAAAAACATATTGACCAACTTTATCACTTAAATCATACTAAATATGCAAAAATTATGTCATATTTAAACTTTTTTTCACGATTTGCTCCATGAAAGTAGTTTTCCCCACTTTTATGTAAATTTTGCTTTCATGTCAACAGCCAACAAAGAAAAGTGATGAGAAAAAGATTAACAACTTATAAAGCAAAATGATGTTGAATAATATATGCAGAACAAATAAAATATGTAAATTTCTAAATATTACAAATTTGATATCTTAAAAATATATTGTTCGTTCTCATGCTTGTCGTAATTGATCTTGAATAAGAGGGATAGTGATGATTTGTTCTGATTCAAATGGAAAACAAAGAGCTAAAATTGAAAGATAATACTGATTTCATTTTGATCTAAGAGGTTAAGATTAAAAATAAGAGAGAATGTGGGAGAGTTATGAAATTGGATTGAGAGAAAATATAAAAATGATTTAAAAAAAAAATATATTGAAAGAATTATGAGGAGTTTCGTAGGATAAAGTTTTTTTTTTTTTTTACAAAATAGTTTTTCTTTTAATTTTTTTTTTCTAAATAACATTTTTCATGTTGCAGCTCTTTATTGGTCAAGTTTTTTTTTTAACAAAATAGTTTTTCTTTTAATTTGTTTTCTTCTAAATAACATTTTCCATGTGGCAGCTCTTTATTGGTCAAGTGACATATTCTTTATAAATAAAGAATTTAATAAAAAGAAATTATTTTTCTGTTCCATAAGAAAATTCCATCGTTTTGGGTTACCCATTTAGGATTTGGTAAGCAATTCGCGATCTTTAATAGTTAATACTGTATTTTTTTATTTTTATTTTTGTTATATAGTATAACTTTCCTTTGTAACTTTACTATTTTTATTTTTTGGTTTCTCCCTTATTGCCTTTTATCTTCGACATTTACTAATGAAAATACTAAAATCTTTAAAAAAATAAAGTGGGACATGGTACCGGAATATTTCGTTTCCTTTGATAAAAACAGCGGAATATTAAGTAAGAAATGAATGAGATCCAAAAGTAGTTACTATGCAGCTCGTATATAACGATGTGTATATTACGGTTCCCGTTTTCACATATTGTCTTTGGACGTCGGTTGGAGATTTTGATATCTTCCTTTTCTATTTTACTTGGAGCGTTTTAATTGTTATTTCCGCTTCTCGTCCCTTTTCCATAATTTTGAATGTTTTATATAGAAACAAAAACTAAAATATATTTTTGATATCTCAAAATTGAAATCCAAAATTTATTTCAAAACTAAAATATCTCAAAATTGATATCTCAAAACTAAAATATATCCAATAAAATTTATTTCCAAAAATACAAATCTATGTGATTCTACGTGCGGTAATCAAGAAAAAGGTATTATTTATTATCCCTACCAAACAAAAAAGAAAAGAAAAAAGGTATTATCATTGGAGTGCATGCAGAGAAGAAGGGACGAAGGGAAAAGCCATGGAAAGCCAAAAAGAAGATAGCAGCGAATAGTCTTCATGGATTCCTCTTGACATGACCATAGAAATACTCTTGAGACTGCCAGCTAAATCCGTGTTGAGGTTCCGTTTCGTGTCGAAACTCTGGTCCTTAATCACTAGCACTCCAAATTTCATAAAATCGTTCGCGACTCACTCGTCGTCTCGGTCGTGTCTTCTTTCCGTCAATAAAGAAGAGGGAAAGCACGTCTTCTTCTCGTTGCCGCATCAACAGGATCCCAAAAATCCATACACTCGAGTGGAGAAGTTTGAGATGATGTCCCCAAAACATGACAGTTGCTCAACTTTTATGAATACGATGCGCATCTTTGACGTTCATGACTCCATCCGCGGCTTGGTCTCTTTTGAAAATTTTGACTGCATCATAATTTGGAATCCTACCTCGAGACAAATGACCACCCTCAGATTTTCACTCTGCGAGCTCAAGGGACATGGAGAAAAGCCAAAACCAGTCCTATTCATCGCTCACTGAAAAGTTGGAAATGCATAAACGGAGTTCTTTACTACTACGGGGTTAATCATTCTGTTGTGAGCTTTGATGTGAGGTCCGAAAAATCTTTAATAATAAAAAGGCCAGATTTTCGTATTTGGCCTTCTCTAAAGAGTCTGAAACATAGTTTAATAAGCTACAAGGGAAGATTAGGCTGCATTTTTGATGATTACAAGGATTTTGATTCAAGCGTTGCATTACTATGAATTTTAGAGGACGTGGAAAAACAAGAATAGTCAAATTGTGGATTTGAAATTCAGTTCTCAATGTTTCTCCCGGGCCGAAAGATAGGCTGCTGGTTTGTGCGATTAACTGGTGACACCGGTGGTGATGAGTTGATTTATGCACCATTGCAATCGAACGGACCATTTTGTGCTTTTTATCATGATTTGAAGAGCGAATTTCCAAGAAAGGTCATATACCAAGGATTCCTGGATAGGTATTACAATAATTTATGGTTTCCGAATCATATTGAGAGTCTAAAATCTCTCAACTAAATCATCTTTTTTTCTGCCCAAGGCGGCGACCACAATTTTGCTAGTTAATTTTTTTTATTACAGGAGAGTACTAAAAACAAAAAATCCTTCTTTTTTTATTTTTCTTTATTTAAATTAGTAGCATTAATAAAAAAAATTGTTAAAGGAATCTTCTATATATATGCACTCCCCTGGTCTCCCTTTTTCCAGTTAAGAGAAATAATTGTTGCAGTAAATGAGAAGTTATACAATTTTCCGACGACATAAGTTAACCGGTTCAGCCAATGAATTTTGTACCTATCGATTTTCTTTGCTTGAAGTGAAGATAGACACATCCCAAACAAGCTACGACCATCATTGGGAAGCGTCGTCCCTGCCGTGCAAGCCAAGAAATATTAGAAGTTCCGTTTGCTTTTTATATTCAGTTGTTTTTTACTTGCAAAGCGCAACAACGTAACAAGTGTTTTTTAACCAAATTTTCAAAGTATAATTTTTTTGGGGAAATGTAAAACTTATATGTGTTTTTTTTGTTTTGAAAAATTAATATTGTCTAAAATTATAAATTCTACTAAACGCATACGTTTACCGGATGTTAAAAACAATTATGTGGTTTCTTATGAGCAGAAACTATAGAGGATAAATTCAGTGAATTTGTTTGTTTTATTTCAGTAAAAAATGTAAATGATTAAATCCATATTGACCATATATACTAAGTCGATGTTCGAAACTTGATACGCAAATGAGGCAACCACTTGGTTGGATAGGTTAGTGTTGGCATCGTGATAGTTGCAAGGAAAACGTCAAACAACCCATAAGACAAAACGTCAAGCAAGCCAATAAGAGTCGGCTTAAAGCCCATGGAAATAAACAAGATAAGAGAGAGTCATCACTCTTCAGACTTAGCATCTCTATCGGAAATGGTATCATTAGAGTATCTTAATATTATAAATATTTGTATTTTTATTAACTATTAATTATTTAATTAAATTATAAAAAAATAAGCTAATAACAGTAAAATAAGTGTAAGTAAATTTTTAAACATAGATTCCTATATAAGAAGTTTAGGAAGCACTTCTTCTCGTCTCTTTCCTTATTTGATTATTTTTTATTTGTTTTATGTTAAGAAACTTTATTAAATTCTACCGATGGAAATGGTCTGAGGAATTTTGTAGGATAATTTTTTTTTTTTTTTCACTCTTTAAAGAGTTATTCTTTGATTTTCACGTAACTTCTTCTTCTTCTTCAAGTCAGTAATTAGGTATTTGTGCAATCTGAAAGATGGCATTGACATATGAGCTATGACGTATCTATATATTAATTTATTTGTAACACGTAAGGTTTGATGTATAAGTTTATAACCCAGCTAATATCGAGCACATATAATTTTTGGTAAGTACGCCCTTAGATCAAATATTATTACAAGTGATGAAATCTGAAACTGTATTAATTATCTATGTATAGTTAAAACAACAGATTCAGTATTGAATTTCGAATCAACTAAGGACTTAATCATTCGATGAATCGTCTGAGCTAAGAAATAGAGGTATAACTATATCTTACGACCCAACATGAAACTCAAATAGCTATGATAAAATATATATCAATCTGAATTTAAATTTCACCAGCTGAAACAAATAGATTCAAACTGAAGATTCTCTTCAGCTGAACCAAAAGAACATATCTTCGCCACCTCTTGTCTCATCTTACTCGGACCACACACCAAAACTCCCACTTTCAAACCCTTTAAACCACATAAAAGCTCTGTTTTCACACAATGAACATTGGTAGAACACAGAAAAACATCATATACTGATCTATAGTAGTATAGACTGATACATACATGAAAATGTTATAATCTTAAATAGACTTACTGTTAAGATTAGGCCTCTCTCCATAATAAATGTTAGTGGATTGCGACATCAACAGTTGCAGCGAGCTCTCGTTCGTCAACGGACACAAAACGTCGACGTATTGGCCATTTTCGGTGTAATACTTCTTTTTGTTCCACAAGAAAGCAATCGTAGACGTAGCAATCACGCTAACAGAGATAACTAGAAGGTAAATGAGCGATTTATAAGCCGAAGTGTACTTTTTCGGGCTTTGATCGATTGGGTAAAAGTGATATCTCGTGATGAGTGCGATGATGACAATAAAGATCATGAACGAAGAAGAGAGGATGGTGGCGAGACAGAGCCAAGAGTTGGGCCCAAGGATTGGTGAGATGGGTTGGTCTGAAACGTTTGGTTTAAAACATAAGGTTTTTATGATATTCTTTTCGCGAGTTGGTTCTTTTACCGACATTGGTTTCTTTTCTTGTGTGACAAAGGCTTTGATCTGGATATCTACAGACGAGGAGATGTCGGTTGTGAGACCAGAGATTAGGTCGAGCATGGAGAGATCGGAAGAGTTTTTGAAAGCGCAGATCAGGGTCATTTTGGGGATTTTACATTTGCACATTGCACTCATGTAGAATAGGTCACGGATTATGGAGATGAACGGTGTAATTCCACTGCCTCCGCTAACCATCACCAGAGATTCATATCTGTTCTTAAAGAAAAGAAAAAACAGAGGATCAACGTTACTTGTATTGCAAGAAATCACTTGTTGAACTTCTTTGTTTTAGGGTTGAGGTGGATTAATTACCGTAGGAAATCAGTGGAACTAGGGCCGTATGGCCCCTCAACGGAAACAACTAGGCGGTTGATTTGATCTGAAGAAGATGAAGAAAGGATCTGGTAAAGCTTAGTGGACCATTTTCCTTCACTTTTGATCATAACACTTAGCTTATCTGTTTCAAGTTTACTAGTCGAAATTATCGTAAATGGATGCCATTGAAGCTTTGAAATGGTAGGTATGTTCACAAATAGAGTGCTCGTTGGGCTATATTTCAACACTGCAATATCAGTATACTCTTGAATCATTAACCAAATTGAAAACAGAGGAAAAAACAGAGGGATCATAGTTAAACATAGGCTTTTGGAGAAATTGAGCTCGACGGTGTCACAAGGAAGAACACGAGCAGAGAGTAGCTTGACATTGTTGCGCGACTGGAGAAACCTCAAGAACCTATCAATGATGAAAATGTATAAGCCGGGAAAAGAGATCAACGAGTAGGAGATGCCGACGTGGAGGACGAAGAAGAACATGAAGACGATGTAGAGGTAATGAGTATAGAAGAAGACTTCGAAGAATCTCCTTCTTATCGTCGGATATGTGGTGGCCCACATCACAAGGCCAGCCACAAGAGCTATCTCTCCGCCTAAATTCGAGACACCAGTCCTATCCCATTTCAACATCTATCCACACCAGCAATTAGAAGCCATTCTATAAATCGAAGAAATATTTCTTAAAAAAAAAAACCAATCCTAAAACATATATCTAGGTAGACCAACCTGCGAGAGTTGATTCTTGGATATCCAATAGATTATGTAACAAAGACCGTGACTGGTGAATAAGGTCATGACCAAATGACCGAGCCATATGTGGTACTTGATGCTTGACTCCGACGTAAGCCCAATTGCAGCCAGCAACGATGAGCCACGAGCCACTGGATAGAACAAAAAGGCCAAGCATATGTTCCCTACTAGACCTAGCCGTACTGCTATTAAAGCCAGCCTTGCTTGCCATCTTTCCCATAAAACAAACCACACAAAAGGCCCATTAATTAAGCCTTTTTGTTTTGTTTTGTTGCCATCTATATAAAAAGAAAATCTAAATAAAACTTACAAATTATTTCCGTCGCTTGATGCTGATTCAGGAGTGATGGTGGCAAAAGTATAGTAGACGTAATTGGTTAAGCTCCAAATAAGAAGAGCCATGAACATCGTCAAGAACATAATCTCAGTCATTGTCACTATTCCTAATGGTCCCTTCACTAACATTGGTCTTCTCAATACATCAAACTTGTCTCTCTTCCTCTGCACTCCGCTTTAAAATTTACAGAAAAGAAAGAATCTAAAATTCATAGACTTTTAAAAGACTGTTAGTTAAAGAATAATCGCTAAGCATTTCAATTACCTATTAAATTGGTCAACATTCGTTTGTTTTTTCAAATGAAGGTATATACATCCCAGAAAAGCCAGTAGAATTATCGGGAACATGTAAATCAAAAGGTTCACTCCTAATAGAAGAAAACACAAAATATAGTTTGATATTCGTTTAAAATGATTTAAAATTTGATAAAAGGAACTAATGTGAATTTACCTGGTTTCCCATAATAAATTGATTTTCCGAGCTTGGTACGCATGGATACTAACCAGATTTTCTTATAAGTGGAAGTTGGCATCATGATCCAAATGACCATATTCCCCATCAAAATCACCATTGTTAAGAGCTTAATCACATTCTTAACCCTTTCCTCATTCATTTCGCCTAATCCCATATTATACAAGAGGTGAGTATCCAAGAAATAAGATGAAAAACAAAGCGAAATGGAGTTTGCGCTATATGGAAACTACATAACCCATATATATATATGCTAATTAACCCCATATAATTATTATTTTATAATAAATGTAGAAAAAAATCCAATAATTAAATATGTTGAGATGTTTAAACAAATATAGATGATACTTTTTCTACTATTATATAAGAGAAAAGTGATATTTTAGTTATTTTGTGGATAATAAATTTTTATCAAAGAGAAAAGGACTCGGTGAAAGAAAACTGAGGAAGAAACCTAAATAAAATAGTAAGAAAAAAACTGGAAGTTGGTATAGAGAAACAAAAAAACTTTTTTTAGGAAAATTATTTTTCTAAAAATCTTTTATGGAACAAGTAACAAATTCAATAAGTGCAACAAACTGAATAATTCTGGAGTGTGCGGATGTGTGTCGTATCTTCTAGTGTCCAGTAATTCTTAATGACATAAAGTAATCTAAATAATAAAGCATAGCATATAAATTTTCCTTCTTTGTCTTCCATTTTATTCCTTGTAGTGAGTATTTGAGTAATCAATTATCCGGAAAATCTCACGTAACTTCATGAACTTTACATTAAATTTCTTTAGAAACATCTGAAGTCAGATTTTGTTTCACATAAACCATGACTTTTCAATATTTTCATTATATATATATATATATATATATATAAAACCATGTTTTTTTAAGTCACCCAACTAAATTCTGACGGAGTTAGATGATCGTTAGATAAATTGATGTATATCTGTTAATTAGGTGTGTGAAGTATCAGTTGTTTTATTTTATTTTTCTATGAATTTAGTTAGTGACATGTCAATTGAAAGGGTTATTCTTTGATTTTCACGTAACTTCTTCTTCTTCAAGGCAGTAATTAATTTGTGCTATCTGAAAGATGGCATTGACATATGAGTTAATAGTTATGACGTATCCATACATTAATTTATTTGTAACACGTATATATGCATGGTTTGATGTATAAGTTTATAACCCAGATAATATCGAGAAAATATACATTTTGGAAAGTACGTACGCCCTTAGATCAAGTAATGAAATCTGAAACTGAATTAATTATCTGTGCATAGTTAAACCAACAGATTCAGTATCGAATTTCGAATCAACTATCAAAATCCAAATGACTATATCTTACGACCAAACATGATTTTATTATAGTTCAACATTTACAATTTACAGAGCTGTATGCCTCCATTCGTGACCGAAGTGGTTACACAAGGAAATGTAAGGGTTACAAACAAAAGATTTGGGAAGACCGTACAGAAGGATTTTTCACACTACAATATTCCTCCTAGAAGAGAAAAAAAAAAAAAAAAAAACAAAACCTGGAAACGTCAATGTAACAAGCACACAAAGATGGGCCCAAAACACAGGCCCGCCTTATTAACTTGAAACCCAAGCAAATTCCACAACGCATGGAAAAAAACAGAGTCATAAAGGCAATCACCAGCTGAAACTGATAGATTCAAAGTGAAGATTCTCAGCCAAACCAGAGGAACATATCTTTGCAACCTTTTGCCTCATCTTCTTCGGACCACACACAAGAACTCCCACACTCGAACCTTCCACATCAAGTAGAAGTTCTGCTCATATCAATTAAACAACAAGAACATAATTAGAATAACAATACTAATATTAATATCAAGAAACTGAAAGAAAGTTAATGATGTATATATTACTCTTCAGATTAGGCCTCTCTCCGAAATGCACGTTGGTGCATTGCACGAGCGATTCTTGTGGCGAACTTTCGATTTCTCTCAATGAATTGAAACCCCATGAGATAGGAGAAGACGTTGGAGATGGAACGTCGACGTTTTGAACCTGTTTATTGTCGAAGTTACCGTACTTCTTCTTGTTCCACAACATAGCTGCACTAGCAGTCGCCATGATGCTCACCGAGAGGACTAAGATATATATGATGCTTTTCGAAGTCGATGAATAGATCTTGTTAGTGTTGTGGTCGATAGGGTAAATGTAATACCTAGTGATAATACCGATAACTATCATGAAGATCAAGAACGAAGATGAGAGAACTGCGCCGAGCCAGAGCCATGAGTTTGGTCCAAGGATTGATGAGATTGATTGGTCTGAAAGACTTGGTTTGAACCAGAGAGTTTTGATTTTTCCAGTTGTTGCTTCAAGTCCTGCTTGTTTCTCTCGGGTTACGAAAGCTTCGATTCTGATGTTTACGTTGGTGGATAGTTCAGTCTGAAGACCAGATAATGGCAAGACAAGATCGAGCATGGATAATTCTGAAGAGTTCTTAAACGCGCAAATCAGAGTTATTTTTGGGATTTTGCAGTTTTGGTTTTGGCTTGTGGCGATCAGATCACGGATAATAGAGATAAACGGAGTTATCCCACTTCCTCCACTCACCATAACAAGAGCTTCATGCCTAGCATTCAAAAAATAGAATCATATGATATCAGTGTTTCTTGAAACACAAGTCAAAATCGAGTTTCTTGTACTCTAAGAAATCGAAATTTTAAGTTATAAGAAATCGAAAGTATATATAAAAATCACCTTAAGAAATCGGTTGAAGCAGGGCCGTAAGGACCTTCCACGGAAACAGCAAGTCGGTCAATCTGATCAGAAGAAGAAAGCTTCTGAGAAAGCTTAGTTGACCATCTGCCTTCGGTCTTGATCACAATACTTAGCTTCTCAGGTTCGAGTTTGCTACTCGAAGTTATCGTAAATGGATGCCATTGGAGCTTCGAAACGCTCGGTATCTTCACAAACAATATGCTCGTTGGACTATATTCCAATCCTGTATATACATTTTAGCATATAAATTTTTAAATGAAAGAAACATAAAATACTTTCTTGAAAAATAAAAGTTACTCACTAGGGTTTTTGGAGAAGGTGAGCTCGATGGTGTCGGAAGGAAGGATTCGTGCAGAGAGCAAGCGAATATTGTCACGTGACTGGAGAAACCTAAGAAAGCGATCGACCATGAAGATGTAGAAACCAGGGAAAGCTATGAAGGAGAAACTTATGCCGACGTGAAGGACGAAGAAGAGCATGAAGACGATATAGAGATAATGAGTATAGAAGAAGAGTTCGAAGAATCTCCTTCTTAACGCCGGAAATGTGGTGGCCCACATCACAAGTCCAGCCACCAGAGCTATTTCTCCGGCCACATTAGAGACACCTTTCGTATCCCACATGATCATCTGCGATTATTTATATTCCACGTCAGATTATCTTTATTCAAATAACGGTTATGTACACTTCAAGCCGAGATTACTTTAGTTTATAAAATGATCACATTAACTGATTGGAGTAGGAATCACTTCCACCTTAAAAAGCGTGTTTGAAAATTTTGAATTAATTTCTTTTCGGACCAAGGATATTAATTGCTTTATAAAGACCTAAAATGGTAACTTTGACCGCAATTTATTTTAGTAAAAAGTACTGCGTGTGGAAGCTGCTCCATAAAGAGTGACGTTGACCAGAAATAGGTGTGCATCAACTGAAAGTCGTTGACTTTAATCCTATCTAAGATGTGGGAGTGGGACCCAATTAGTGGATTGTCTTGGCCGACCCAAAATCGGACCTATCTATATATCCTTAAGAGGGATGTGTGAACCGTTATGAAGTAAACTAATAAAAACAAATACCTCGGAGATTTCATGCATAGAGGCCCAATAGATGATGTAACAAAGACCATGAACGGTGAAAGTTGCCATCACCATATGGCCGAGCCAAATATGGTATTTGATGCTTGACTCCGAGGTTAGTCCCACCGCTGGTAGTAACGACGACCCACGAGCCACTGGTAAGAACAAGAACGCTAAACATATGTTCCCGATCAGCCCTATCCTTAGCGCCGCTGATTCCAGCTTCGCTTGCCACCTTAATTCATCAAAATCACAAATTTTTGCAACAATCATCATGTGAAAAGACCATTAACCATGATTATGAGTAATCAATTAAATTAAAAATAATCACCTAATCTAGTGTTGATGGAGACTAACGTTTTGAACATCATTGGACTAAACATATATAACCGTATATATATTTTAGATAAATTTGTATGGTTGATAGCGAAAGAAGAAAAAGAACGGCTTACAAAGTTTCGCCATGTGCGGCGGCTGAGTGAGGAGTAATAGTGGCGAAGTTATTGCGCAAATAAGTAATAAAGCTCCAAAGAAGAAGAGCCACAAACATCGCCAAGAACGTGATCTCAGTCACTGAGACTATCCCTAATGGTCCCTTCACTAACATTGGCCTTTTCAGTGCACTCAACACTCCTCCCTTCGTCTCCCTTTTTTCCAATTTAGAGAAACAATTTGCAATAAATCAGATGTTATACAATTTTGTTGACATAATAAGTTAACCGGTTCAACCAATGAATTTTGTACCTTTTAAGGCGTTGAGATTTTTGTTTCTTGAAGTGAAGATAGACACATCCCAAACAAGCTACGACCATCATTGGGAACATATACATGAAAAGTGTCGTCCCTGCCGTGCATACCAAGAAAAATATATCAATTAAATGCAAACGCAAGCATCAATATTTACCGGATGATGAAAACAATATGAGGTTATGAGCACGAAATCTAGATGACTAATGATTGGTATAAACTGAGGGAAAAGTTAATTCGTTAAAAAAAAATGTAAATGATTAAATCCATGCATATTGATCATACAGTAGTTACCTGTGGCACCAAAATAAGTTGATGTTCCAAACTTGATACGCAAATAAGGCAACCACTTGGTTCGATAGGTTAGTGTTGGCATCATGATCCAAATCATGATAGTTCCAAGGAAAATCACCATCATTACGAGCTTAGTCGCTCCCTTAATCATATCCTTAAACTCTTCTCCTGCGGATAGGTTAGAACCACCACTATTGCTTTTGATGATCTCCATCTCTCTCTCTCTCCTTTCAGATTCTCTCTCGCTAAAGGTCTTTAAGAGATACGATCGCTTTAGTGAGAAGGATCGAGCTAGCTTGTGTTGAGGGAAGGAGTGGTAGAGAAAGTGTATATATAAAGAGAAAATTTTGAGTGGTAATTGGATGAAGTAAGCTAGTTGCATGCTCCATGCATGTGACTCCTTCCCATGGATCTTGTTTTTTGTTTTCGTTCATTATTTTACATCTATTTGTTGTTTTTTTTTTGGCGAGATGACGTAGAAAAAAGTATGCAAGAATATACGATATGTTATGTTATTAAAAAAAATACGTTAATGGATTGAATATACGATATGTACAAAGCACGCTAAATTCGATATAATAAAAATTACGACTTTAATACGCTAATGACTTTAATTATGATCTGGTTTGGAACTAAATTCGATATAATAAAAATTATGACTTTAATTATGATCTGGTTTGGAAGCGAAACCAAAGCACGGTAATTAACAAGATACATCGCCAAGCTTAAGATTTCTAAGTTACATCATTTACCATTAATTTTTTTTCGACTTACCATTTACATTTGTTTTCTGTTATTTCACCAAATATTTTTTTTGGAATCCAGATTTTCTTGTGTATGCACTCCAGGTGTCAAACAAGAAGTATATCAAGCAATGTGAACATTTTACACGATTTGTCTTTTCTTTTATTTTGGTTCAAAAAAAGTAGGAATTTGAATTCTTTTGGTAACACTGCCTTATTAACTTATCACCGTATAATATAGCCTATAGGAATACAAGAAATAAACTATTGTTTGACTTACGGAAGAGGCCAAGGACCATGCTACTTTTTTTTGCTCTAGCCTATTTGATAATTAACTATTCTGATAAAATCTGTCCAAATACATTCAAACATAATATTAAATTTTAAGAGTGTATGGATTTGTGTATTTGAGTGACTTTTAAACATTTATTAAATTTTATATATATATATATATATATATATAATTTTTGTCCAAAACTTTAGATGAATAATTATAAAAGGTAACAAAAAAGTTGATCGAGAACTAGGAGGTGCGAGGGATTTGAAGACACGATACCCCAAATTGGATGGTTGTAAAAAGAATCTGGTTTGTATTTGGTTTTGGAAAGTTCGTCGGTTCGTGACCGTACGTACGTGTATAATGGACACGTGTCATAAGTCGGCTGATGTGTGTCAATGTCTGCTCCGTCCACGAATCTCACGCGTGTCAGCCAAAACGTGCATTTTAAAAGCCAACGAGTAAAAGATGAATCAGGTCCATTCCCATTCATATTCTTTCTTCCTCATCATCATTACATCACACTATGTTTTTGACTTTATATTCACATTTCTTTTTGTTTCTTTTATTCGATCATTTTATCCTTTCAGCACCGATTGACATTTTCAAGCTCTTTGAAATACCGTAACTATGCCTATAAAACTATCGTTTTAAGTAAATGTTTGACAACAACAATAACACATGTAGCCTTCCGGTTTACAGTTTGAATCGATTCTGCTATTTAACAGTTTGTGTTTTTTTCCGGTCTTGAGAAGATACTAACTTACTCAGTTAAGTTCGATTAACTGAGACAAAAAATAAATACATATGAAATACAAATACATAGATTAAGAATTGGGTATTGTCGATACTTGATGTGATTGGACTTAGCTGGTTTGGTTCGATTCCAATACACATGAATTTCAACTAATTTCCACTCGGTATGTTACTATATCCTCCAAAATACAAACACAAAGATATCAAATTCCTCAGAGAACCACTATCACAAGAACAAATAGCATTAAAAAGAAATATAATGAATTCATACATATCGACAAATCTCCAGGTATCAACAAAAGATATACAACATATATCTCTATTTATATATAACAATAACATTAACACTTTTATGAAACAGATATAATCAGAGAGGATATTTAATCGTACTCGAGAGCAAGTTATTAGCTTTAACCTCTGAAAAGCTTCAGAGCATTCTCGATCAAACTCGATTTACGGTTTTCAGATTGGTATCTTTTGGTTCGTTATCAGACAACCTCAACCATCCGAATCCGTCCTTAGCTTTCCTCCTTTGAATCAGAATGTAAACACTCATCAAGATACACATGAAAGCCACCATTGACATAAACAAGCCAATGTTTCTTCTATTGGGGCAACGGCTAAGTATCATTTCCGTGGAAACAAACCCATCAAGACTTCCCAATGTGTTATTCATCTTCATGATCTCAACTCCGTTCAAGATCGCATCAACCGCATCTTCAACACTCTTGCTCGATGGTCCAACACTTATACTTATCAAACCCGAAGAAGAAGAAGAAGAAGAGTACTCATCATCCACCACAAAATCTATGTAATACGGAGAAGCCAAGACATAAGTTGTGGCATCTGAGATATCTAAATCTTGATACGCCAAATTCCCATTGATGTAAATGTTGAAATATAGCATCCCAAGTGACATACTAGCTATATCGCAGAAATGCAATCGAACCAGATACTTGTAACCACTGCTCACCGGAAACTCCCATGTCATATTAACCCGAGGAACGGAGCCATTGTTACTCTTAACCACACGGGCAGTGTTGTAGACATTATCAGGTCCAACTTCACGACTAGCCCCTCCAAGCTTATACTTGATCCTACCAGAGAAGTAAACTTTCTCAGAACCATCACGAACTTTGATAAATCCATCATCAGGAAGCCAAGTTCTCCACAATGTGTCGTTAAAAGGAGTAACTTTTCTTCCACCAACATTGATTCTGTAAACAGCTTCCATTGCTTGTTTAACTAAACCATTGAATTTCTCAGTTCCATCATTAGATACAAAGGTCGCTACGTCTGCGATTAAATCCTTAGGTGCAGATATAACTTCAATAGCATTAACGAATGCTAATTTCGAATCTTTACTAGGAACAAACCTAATGTCGACTTTTCCAACATCAACCCAAATCAGAAATTCCCTAACCCTAGGACCAAAATTACTTGACGAGTTAACGTCATCATCGCCGCTAAAATTCGTAAGCACGACGTATCCGTTAACCATGACGTGGAATTCGGCATCACTGAAATCGAATTTGGAGGAATTGAAGCGATGAAAATGGAGACGTACCATCTGAATCCCATTCTCGACGACGTTGAATTCGTATTTGGCCTGTCGAGTGAAAATCCTTGCGGTGTGGTAGATCTGAGGAAGGTTCGGAGATAGATCTTCCGATTTAAGAGTGATCGATCCTTGGGATGAGAAAAGCTTTCTATTGGAAGCCGAAATATCGCCGATGAAGCGGCGGTTGTCGATGGTGGAGTCAACGACTGAGCCACAATCGATGAGGTAGTCGTTAGCCGGAGAGAAGGAAATAGCGACGGAGACGGAGAAGAAGGTAGAGAAAAGGACAAGGAATCCAAAGGTCCTGCAGAGAATCGTCGCCATGATTGTAATGTGAGCAGACGAATCTGATAGATATTATGCAGAGAATTAATGTTAAGCATTTTGTTTGGGTTTAAGTTTAGTCTGAGTCAACGCGTCATCCCAGCTGTTCCCTCTCTTTTTATTTCTATTTTTTTAAAATAGTCAATATATTAATGGGCTAAGCCCATAAGCCAATATATTTTAGGATAAAACCCATTAGTCCAATGATTAAAACTCTTAGGATATATCCTCTTTTCTCTATTAACTTGTGTGAAGTGAAACTCGAAAGAGATAAATAATTCATTTTATTTCACAGAGTATTCAATGATTTCACCATCTTTACAAGCTCCAACATCGATCTCCATCGTCCCCTTCCTTTTCTTAGGTAATACTCTACAACAATCTCTTCTAGGAGCCTGGAATTAATTACATTCAAAATAATAAGTTGAATTACAAAAAAATAAAATATAAATTTAAAATTAAATAATCACTACTAACCTTGTTCTTATTCCATCTATCTGGATCAGGTTTTTTATAGACAATGACTTGTTTAATTTCCGAAGGATCTGATATACTCCAGTCACATTCAGGATCCCACACATTAGACGCCCTCACATATTCACTAGCAGTTCTATGCAAAGCCACATCAGGAAGTGCATTGGAGAGATAATATGCACGTGGACGTTGGCATGCATTTTTACTGATAGGGCGTGTGTTAAAAGCATAGTTTTTGTCATCCATACGTTTGTACCAATCGATGAATGTGCGAATAGGAATCGACATCTCTTTAGCTGACAGTACACCTCGTATGATCTGAACTGAGTATCCCCACGAGACCGACACGGTCCATCGGTTTGTCGTATCGTAGCAGATTGATTGTTGTGTGAGGCTTGCTGAGTCGAGTTTAGCTGCGACCATGAAACGTTTCATGGCGTTGACTCGGGCCATGTTTGGGAATACCGGATCAACCAAATCTAAATGATGGATAGAGACTAATGGGGCTAGTGGGTGGGCTGATAATAGGCCTAGAAGTTTCCCATATAAATCAATCTGGTACAATATAAATTCAAATAAAAATATCAAGAATAATAATAATATCTTAAGAGCAGTTGTGCGAGACAAAGATTACAAAAACAAATATATTTGACATATTATGGTTCTAATTATATTAAGATTGTAGTTAGCTAGATCTATCATAGGAATAACAAAACAATACACAAATTTTAAAACAACCGCCGACAAAAAAATATTTTAGGAAAACAAATTTTAAATTAGTAATGTAAATGCACGAAGGTAACTCAACAACATATTTGACTGGAAGTTAAGAGTTTAGTGCATGCAATGACTTATGTGAGCTAAGA
Source organism: Cardamine flexuosa (assembly GCA_963555745.1). Classification (NCBI taxonomy): domain Eukaryota; kingdom Viridiplantae; phylum Streptophyta; class Magnoliopsida; order Brassicales; family Brassicaceae; genus Cardamine; species Cardamine flexuosa. Next base: position 233,545 of record OY743214.1, read on the forward strand.
CCTATCTGAGTGCCGAGATTATCGCCAAAACAATAGTATGCATGTTACTAAAATCATATAAATGTTTAAGTTGCTAACATATTTAGAATTTAAAAATTTGATGAAAAAAGACAAAAATATATATTAGAATTTAACTATTAACATAGAAAAAAAAGATTATTGAATTAAAAAAAAACTAATAATCTTAGAGATATTGTAGATTATATTTATAACAGCTTTTCACACAATGCCAAACAGCAAAAACAGTTTTTCCACTTTATTAAAAGCTAAACTTAATTAAGATACAAATATTAATGATAATTTGGCTGTTTAATTAAAGATCTTTAAAACATCAAATACACTTTTAACTTATCTTATTAATTGAAAAAAAAAATTAACAACTTAAAACATCATAAGTTATGATTTAACTTTTAAGATTAGAAAAAAATAGAAACATATATACAAAATATTAAAAATGGTTTAAAATCAAATCTCAATATGTTTGACCAAAAATAGTGGATAAAATATCGTTAAAATATCAATTAAAAGATACTGTAATATTTTTCAAAATATGAAAAAAGAAACAGAAGACAAACCTGATGAAAGCCAATTTCTTTAGTCAAAGGAACACCAAGCTCCGACATACAAGCATGAATTCGATCATCGGAGCCGTACAATTCTGAATATCTTTGAATACATCGATCTTGCATTTTCTCCAATGCTTTAGCCAACGGATAGCTAATAGCGAATCCTCCTCCTCCATAAGCCATCCCATAAGAGAATTTCAGATTCTGAATATGACTCTCCGACGAACTTCCGATGTAGTAGAATTGATTGTGATCGTATTTTCTCAAAACCCTTATCAGATTCTCCGGGAAAAACACTGTGTCGTCGTCTCCCATCACAATCCACCTCACGTTTTGCTCTGCCTCTGTTCCGTTTAGTAGCCTCACTGTTTCGGACACAATTCTTGTGATTCTGATCGCTGATCGGTGACCATTTTTGTATCTATAGTTAAACCTTGTCGTGTCGGAAGAGATTTTGATCGGTGGTAATGTGATCGAAACGTTGTCGTTTTGATCGATGTGTTCGTCTAACCAAACGACGCCGTTCATTTCACTGTTAGGTTTCCACCAGAGCTTCACGTACTCTTTACGGTGTTTCCAAAGTTTCGCAGAAGCGGCGATTCCAAAAACAACGTGCTTGAGTTCAGTTTCTTCCGGGTTTTGGCTTGAGCCGGATCCAGATCCGGCGGGCGAAACCGCGATTTTCATGAGAGATCGAGGTGAAGAAGAAGAAGAAATAGAACTAAGAGGGTTGAAAACGAATTGGATAGAAAATATGATAGCCAGGATTAAAAATATCACCTTTGAGGATATACAATAAAAGGAACAATGTGAATTAGATGAAAATGTTTTTGCTTTCTCGTAAGAAAATAACTTTTGATCTTTCTTGTTATCTCCCATCGTGAATGAAGCTATTGAGAGAAACTGCACTCGTTTTTTTTGTGTGATTGTTGTGATTGTGATTGATGAGGCTTTAGAGAATCTTAAAAAAGGAAACGGAGATAATGATTTTTTTTTCTTTGTAATTATTATTTTAGTCCTTTTTGTTTTATAGAAACAGAGATATTTGTCGTCTTTGAGTCTTTAATTTCGTCAACCATTAGTTTATTTTTAATTAAGAAAATACAAATAAAATCTTGGACTATTAATTTAGAAATATAATAAATGTATACTAACAAATGAAAAATATGAATATTGTTTGACTATGACTAACACGCGTCAAAATTACCAAATTTGAATTTTTTTTTATTATGTTTCATCATGGTTTATTTATTTTGTCTCTACATAATATATATTTTTAATATTTAATCAAGGACATACTATTATTTAGGTCATACCATAACCTACTCTCTCTTTTTAGCCATACCATAACCTACTCGTACTACATATTCGTGATATGTTTTGATTGTGTGTTTTTTTCTAGACATAAGTGATATTCTATTACAATGACCAAAACTCCAAAGGGAGATGAAAACAATAAAAAAAAAATATATGTTTTTATTATTATGTAACTTGAAGAAGAATATCAACTTCTACAAAACAGAGGTCGAAGTAAAAAACAGCCCAATAATTTCAAATTACAGAATATACGTAACAAAAACATAGAAAGTAAACCTTCTTTTGGGTTTCATTTGAAGATTCTATTAGAGTCTGTCTCAAGAATCGAGAGGGTTAAACTTGAGTGATTCACGATAAATAAGCTCCTTGATATTCTCTTCCGACAATGAAGGTTGCTCGAAATCAAAATGGAACGGTCTCACACACACAGGTTCCTCATTAAGGTCGTGTAACGGCGCTAAGTATGGATGACACAGAGCTTCATCGACTGCAAAAAGCTCAAAACTATATTATAAAAACAAAAACAAATAAAAAGAGTAAGCAACATAAAAAAAAAGAGGCATTTCTTTCTTCTTTTACCTGTTATGCGTCTGTTAGGGTCAAAGACAAGCATCTTCTGAAGCAAATCAACAGCATCAACCGACATGTTTGGGAATCTAGCGGCAAACTTTTGTCTTGGATACTGAGGAAGCTGTTTTACATATCTTCTTGCGTTGTCGCTTCTTAAGAATCCAAGGCTTGAATCATCAGGTGACCCTATAAGCTGTGTGTAACCATAAAAGAGTTTGTTTATTATAGATCAACAACAAAACTAAAAACAGAACGAACCAAAGTGAATTTTTTTACCTCAGTGATGAGTCTAAGCTGCTGAACATAATCTTTGCCAGGAAATAACGTCTCTCTAGTCATAGTTTCACCGAGTATACAACCAACAGACCAAATATCAATAGCTGCAGTGTACTCTGAGCAATTAAGGAGCAACTCTGGAGCTCTGTACCAACGTGTAACAACATATTCTGTCATGAAGTTAGTCTCGGATTTAGTCCTCGCAAGTCCAAAATCACCAATCTTGAGGTCACAGTTTGCATTGAGAAGCAAGTTACTAGGTTTTAAATCACGATGCAATACATTAGCTGAATGTACATACTTGAGTCCTCGCAACAACTGATACAGAAAGAACTGCACCAAACATAGTAGATAGAGTCTATAAAAATATAACATCAAAACACATATAGGAGGAGCATGTAGAGGTTAATGCATACCCGAGAATGATCATCGGTTAAAGGTTGGTTAGAGCGAATGATTTGGTGAAGATCAGTGTCCATTAACTCATAGACAATGTGAACATCATTGAAGTTATCTCGCTGCGGTGGTCTTATTATGTCTTTAATGGCAACGACCTGTGAGTGAGATCAATTATATCATATAACTCCAAAATCTTGGATATATATATTTACAATAAAAAAAAGAAAGCTTACATTGATATGATCCATATGCTTAAGAAGCTTAATCTCTCTCAAAGTTCTCTTAGCATCAATAATGTTTGCAAATGCCTTACCAATCTTCTTGATCGCTACTTCCTCTCCCGTTTCCGAATTCCATGCAGCACTATACATATCAAAATCATCATACATCTGTTAAGTCACCTAATGAAACTATGAGATAAGTACTTAGAAAACTATGAGTCAACCTTAACCCACCTAATAATATTTCTACCACATAAAAAAAAGATAAAACAGAATTTTCAAGTTTATAACAAAGTCTTGTATCTGTGTGGAAAATTGAAAAGGCCAGATATTTGATAAACTGACCAGACGATGCCAGAAGCGCCTCTGCCAATAGGGCGAAGAGGAGGAACATACTTGCTAGAAACTTCGAAGAGATTACCATAGAGACTATACTGAACATAGCTACCACCGTTAATACTCACTCCTGTGTTGCTGTGATCATCCAAGCCTGTCTCCATCGCCATTTCTCTTTATCTCGACACAGATTTTGAACTGAAGTAATTTGAGACACACATATACGATTTGAAAACAGAGTATACCGGACTTTGGTGTTGTTGAGATTTCTTCTTTGTGGGTTTATTTTATAAGAGCGAAAACAACAACGTGTGAACCTTTGGATGGGAAAATGAGAAGAAGAAGAAGAAGAGTATTCTCGGACGACCCGTGAAGATCAACACATGACATATCTTTTAATCATTTCTTCGTCTTTTCTTTGACGACGACTTTTTGATTTTGCGTCTTTTAAGTCAATGTGCTTTTAATAACCATAACCGGAATATGTACCCAATCCAAACATCAAACCGAACCGAACCCAAGAGAAAGACAACTGCTTCTGTTTCAGTTCTGTTTTTCATAACCGAATAAATCGTAACTGAAAAGTAAATAAATCGATTAACACCATAATTTATTAGAAAAATCGAAATTTGGTGTTTTTATTCTGTTGCTGTAATTTAAAAACTGAACAAATATTCAAAATCCAGAAAATTCGAACAGAAAAACGTATATTCTTTTAGCATTTGGATTTTATATCCTCAACAGATAATATCTTCAACAATGGTTTTTGGAACAGAGTTTGAAAAATCTACTAGCAAAAGTTGATTAGTGTTTACATTTTTCAGGGCCTAAAAATATGTTTATAATATAGAGTTTTATAGATAGGTTAATAAAACCTTTACTTATACAAATAGTACTTTCAAAGCAGCATCTCATACAAACTACTACAATAACACAAACACCTAATAATACATTCCATACCACCATGTAACACTTTAACCATCCATACACACAATCACAGTTTATCAAAACCCTCATTAATTTTTTCCGGCAGACTTTTTTGGTGATGTTGCCATTAGGTTTGATGAGCCAATCGACCTCAGGTTCTCTAGCAAAGTGTCTCTCCCCGATAACAGAATCTTGAAGAAACAATCCACTTCCTTGGAAACAAGATCTAGCCCATCCGATAATTCTGTGGCTGAGTCCTTCAATGGCTGCAGCGAACTGTGATCTACTGATCCTTGTTGGATCGCAGGGTAAAGCTTCTTAACACCCAAATCAACAGCCTCAAGCTCCTTGATAACTGTTAACCCGTCTGACAAAAAGATGTTCTTGATCTCAGAGTTGATGGTATTCTGCATTTCCATAAAGGATTGTGCCCATGGAAGCTCGTTTGAGACAGTAAGGTACATGAGGTTTTGCGATGAACCTGAGAATGCTGCAGCAAAAACACCAGAGATGTACAAAGTCTTAACCTTTACACCATATAGAGCTCGCATCAAGACTTTTCCTTTGGGCGAGTTTTTCACCTTGGGGAGGTTCAATGTCTGAACCAGGCTGCTCAAGATTGCACGGCAGTTTTCTATTCTCTGGTTCTTGGAACCAATGTGTTGCCTCCAGCTATCGAGTGAAGACTGAGCTTTGGTCACATTCTGAGGAGAGTTAGACTCTAAGTTATGCAAAGCAAACTGAAGTAAAAGATGTCCTTGGTTAAGACGAGTTAGCTCTGAGCTAAAAGCATTGCAGAGATCAAGGAGCTTTACACTAATGTCAAGGTAGACATCAACCCACTTATCCTCCCAATCTGAAACCGGAAGCTCAAGATCGGTTATAAGTGTCTTGATACCGTTATGTGTCTGGCAAAGAGATTCCATTGCTTGCTTCATCCATGAAACAGTCAGGATTTCGCTCTTTTCCTTTGGGACAAGCTTACTAATTGAAGATGCTAAGTTGGCTTCGAAACTATTTACAAGTGAGAGAAGCTTTGGGGATAGTACAGAGGTTTTTGAAGATAGATTCTTGAATGGGTTTCCAAAGGGGAAGAAACCTCTTGGAGGGTCTTGTGGACGAGCCATTTTATTCAAGTTTTAACTGCAAAAGAACAAAGAAAAAACAGAACACAAAGAACATATCAACTGACATATACCATAAAACAAAAACATGATTACTTTGATTTGGTTTTGAATCCAAAGTTATTGATCTTTTCCTAACAGATCTAAAACAAGGTAATGAATCATCCCATCAAACGAAACATAATTAACATAAATCCGTTATTTGATTAAAAATAGGAACTCATACACACACACAAAAAAGTCAACGAGAAACTGTTCTAAGATCTAAATTTCTATGGATGAATAAACTTTCAAATCAATAGATCTAAGAGCTATCTTACGGGATTTAGAATAAAAACTATTGTCTGCAGTATATAAAGCAAAACAAGACTCTTAAAATCTGAAATCCGAAGAAGCCATGTTGAAATCCACAGAGAAAAAACATCAAAAACATCAGATCTAACACAAGATTATCATTGAAATCAACAAGAAGATGAAGCGCAGAAAAAACTATGAAGACGAAATAGTAATTCAAACTCACCTAAAGAGATAGATAGATCCTTCAGCAAAAGCTAACGATTACTTCAAAACTATTAAACTCGGATTCGCCTGATACAAGTTTCTGAGCAAATAAGAAATTAAAATGAAAAAAAATAAAATCAAAAGAGCCGTGTCATAGAGATATAGTCTAAATTAAAAAAATAAGAATTGAGACAAGATCAGATCTCAAGGGTCAGTGTTCATACCAATACTAAAACGCTTATTTTGTGGACAGAAATTTCCAGGAAAGATGAGATCTTGTAACGCGTTGTTCTTATATGACTAAACACAGAGTTGCCGTATTTCAAAGATAAAACATGCCACTAAAGAAAACAATTATTTTTTAAAAATAAAAATTTAGGTTTGACGTTGATTTGGTAGAGGAACGAAAGGGACAGGAGGAGATTAGGTTTCAGATACAGGGCTGTGATGAAACACGAATTAACAGATGAAGGCGTGTACGGTTGCGATGTAAGTTGCCTACTTGTTGTTTCACTGTGCATCAAGAGGAAAAGTCAATTACAGCCAGCGGATTTTCGTCCCCCTTAATCTAACGGCTCAAAATTTCTGATCTGAATTCAATCATTCAACTCGTATTTTCCAAATTATATGATTTTCTATTACTGATTTTTCTTTTTCTTTTTTGATTTTAAATAGCTTTTATATTACTGACTTTTCACAGATTAACTAGCTAAACAGCCACCTAAAATGCATTTAAATATTTCACTGGCATATCAAAAATCATTTACGATATTTATTTTTTTCTTGAATGCAACAGTTTATGGTATATGTTTTAATCAAACGCCAACAAAAAATATATAAAAATAATTTGTTTGATTAGTGTAAACAATTTTCTTAACACAAGTTTTTGTCAAGAATTAAAAGATGCATGTATACATTTTTGAAGTTTGTGTACGCAATACATACACAATTTTTTACTCTTATCTCCTAGCACACAAAAGCTTTGTTGGGGTGGTTTACTTTTCTTTAAGAAATAGCAAAGTATCAGAAAACGGAATGAACTTGGAGAAATACATATAAAACTCGTAATGTTATTTTGTAAATTTTTATATAAGAAAAATCGTTGCCTCTAAGTCTAAATTTAACCCCCAACACGAGAAGTGATTCCGGTCGTCGGTCGATGACGACTGTGTGCACTTATCTTGTGAACTCGAGACAAGCAAGGCTATCCAAGCTTGATTATAAATTTAATATTCGATCACTTTTAAAATTCTTGCAACTTGGAAAATTTCAAGATAACAATCACATATCCATGAACAAGATAATATTTGTTTGCAAACACAATCACGTTAGCTTAAAGAATCATTGTGGGTCCATTTTACCACTTACCGGTTTCAAAGCGATATGCTTGATCCGTGGACCAATCCTTATGCTATTGGCCGAACATAGCTTCCAGATCGGTCCAAACATTACATCTTTTATAATTTATAAGTAACATGTGATCGTTTGACAAATAGGTTACAAATAAAAATAAAAAGTTAAATTAAGCGTAACGCAAAGACTCCAAGAGCCAAAGAATGAAAATATTCTGTATGTGACACATAATAATATTAATAAAAATCAATATATTGGAAAACAAAAAAAAAAATGAAATATAATGGTCGTGTGAGAAGGAGAGTCACTTAACTAGAGTGATTCTTTCTTTCATCATAGCCTTTGCTGATGATTCTGTGAACCGCTCTCGCCGCTTTCACTAGCCGCAGCTGCCGTAACTGTTTCTTGTCTCTCACGGCATCCGTGGTCCCTTGTCGTTCGGCGTTCCTGTAAAAAAATCATCCCTAAGCTTTAGACATTTTCGAAACTCGTAACGAAATGTAAAAATGTAAAGGCAAAAAATGATTTGTTGTATACATCGCGAAAGAGTAAGTCTTCGGCTTCAAGCATATGTATGATATGACCCATTTTAGGTCTCTTGTTAGCATCAGGATCAACACAACGCAACGCTACGAGCAACACTCGTTTAAGAGCTTTTGAAGATGGTGGTTCGGGTATTTTCGGATCAACTACTTCTTCTGATCTTCGGTTTCCTACCATTGATTTCAGCCAATCCACTAGATTCGTCTAAAACCACAAGAAGAAAAAAAACCTTTAACAAAAAACACATAGAGGAAACCTAATTAATGCGGGTTTAATCCACTAAATAAATACCTCTCCTTGAGGCCGACTATAATCAACCGGGTTTCGTCCTGTAATGATCTCCATGATTAATATTCCGAAGCTATAGATATCACTCTTCTCGTTTAACATTCCAGTACAAGCATATTCCGGTGCTACATAACTAAACAAATAAACCCGTAACGTTAAACTTACTTCCAAAGATTCAGATTCCTAAAGACTTGCAGAAGAGAGTAAATGAGTTTTTAAGAGCTTACCCAAAAGTTCCCATGACACGGGTTGTAACATAACTGCTTTCAGAACCTAAGAGCTTAGCAAGTCCAAAATCTGAAACTTTAGCATTCCATTGGCGATCAAGCAATATATTGCTTGATTTTATATCCCTATGAACCACTTTTGGTTCAAGACCCTCGTGTAGATACGCCAATCTGCAGATATTACAATGATTTACATACAATAAAAAGCCATACCCGATAGTGAAAATGAACTCTTAATTAACTCAAAAATCTATTAAAGACTTACCCTTTCGCCATCCCGAGTATAATATTCAAACGGATATCCCAAGTTAGAGGGCTAACATCGCCAACATCACCATGAATCCATTGCTCCAAATTACCATTATCAACAAAGTCATACACAAGCATTCTGTAGTCAAAAAACCCAATATTATTAGATCACAACATTGCTTTTGTAACACCGGAAAAGAAAAAACGAAACAGCGGTATTTACTTACCTGTATGCACCTTCGACACAATACCCTAAAAGCCTAACGAGATTCTTATGTCGTACACGCCCAATTACTTCAACTTCTACTTTGAATTCCTTCTCTGCTTGGCCCCTGACAATTAAAAGACACACCAACTTAAAAGATCTTACAGATCATAGAGATCAAAATCCAGAAGCATAGTCTATTATTAGTAAAAGACGTTACCCAATAAGACCACATGTGACCCCATTACATAATTTATACATACATAGAATTCAATAATTACAACAAGTTTTAGGACCACAACTCATACGCATTCTAGTTGAAAAATACTCTGATCACAATCTCTTAGCTTCTCATAATATCTTCTTCTGCTTTACATAAAAATCCAAAAGCATCTACTTCAATTGATCTAATAAGAGCAGAATCAGTCACAGACTTCAATACAGAGCATAACTACAAGTAAAAAGTCCCTAATTACGCAAAATTCCTAAAACCCTAATCTAGAAACAAGTAAAGGATCGAAATCAAATCTAAAAATCGAAAGAACCAATCTTTAGAATGAAATTGAAGGTACCTATTGTTAAGCAAGTTCTTGACGGCGACTTTGGTTCCATCAGTTAAAACGCCACGGTACACAATCCCATAACCACCTTCGCCGATTACATTCTCTTCACAAAGCCCATTCGTAGCCGCTTCAAGCTCTCTCAGAGTATACCAACGTCCCCATCCGAGATGCGAAACCTCCGGCCCACAATTTCCACTTCCCGAATATGAAGCCGTTTCGCTTGCACTCGCTGTTCCTCTACTCTCACCACTCGATACTCGATCTGAAAACACCACTCGATGCTCGATCTTCCCTATATCGACCTGGATCTCCGCCGGAACAGGCTGCGTCTGCGCCGGAACGATCTCTTTAATCTCTTTAGAAATTGGCGGCGTAGCGATTGCGGCGGAAGCGAAATCAGCTCGTGGTTTGCGATTTTTCCGGCGAGAGGTTAAACAGAGGGAGAGAAGGAAGAGAGCAATGACAATTAGAGATCCGAGTAAGATTCCGATTACAACCCATAGACGAAGACCAAAGATCGAAGTTGGTTTCGATAGCTCTGTATTGAGGAAAGCAGCATCGTACACCGACATCGCACTTTTAAAACTTTAGATTCCGACACAAATCAATGACTTACTCAGCATTTCTCGCCGGAAAAACACACAACTTTCCGGCCAAATCGGAAACAATTTATTGAAGATAAATAAATATATAAAAAAACTGAATGGGAATTGAAAGAGTGAACTGTGTGGAAGTATTGAATGAGCTGTCTTTTGAGTTTCTTCTGTCTTCGGTGTAAGTGCATGTGTGGTTGACGGTGAGAGGAGGGTTACCTTAAATGACGGTTTTACCCCTTTAGGACAGTTGAAGATTGCGTACCCTTTCGTTTAGTTTCGAGGGGTTTTTGGGTAATAAATTCGATGTCGATAGCCGTTGGGGTGCTACGATAAGGTACGGTTCAATGCAAAGTACCAATCTGTGGATTACAATATACACCATTGGCTAGCTTTTCATTTCTTGTTTTGACTAAATTTGAACCTTAACGTTTGATTATTTGTTTGCAATTTTAATACGGATTTGCTTATGGATATAAACATATTTTAAGGGGGGAAGAATATTGAATTAACTTTATAAGAAAGTAATCGCTTTTGTTATGGCAACATGAGTGCACCAAAATTATTTGTTTGCTTATGTTACGCATTATTGGTTTATCAAAATTATTTGATTTTAAATATGTTTAGGAAGACAACTTTTGTATTATTTTTTGTCGTCAACTTTTGTATTTTAGATTGATAATTCGACATAGACATTATTGCCGTTGAGCCTGAGTTTTAAAACATATTAATCCATAAATTTGTTATATGGAGTATCTTAGTTATGAAACTCAATAATCAAGAATGATGAAGTGGTGATCATCAATTCATCATTCATTTTCAAAATATATATTTGAGACAAGATGAAATCATAAATCAAGCAGTTAATTTATGTATCTGTTGGTTACAATTTAGCACTTTGGGTGACAAATGTGGATGATTGAAACGTCGGAGGTCAACTGTATAATTCATAAAAACCAAAATAATATTTTCCCCTCAAACATTTGGTTTGCTCTTAAAATTGTAACAATTAATGAGAGAATAATTAAGTGTAATCTCGAATAATTTAGGTTTCCTCCTAAAAGGGGTTAGGGTGGGCCTAAAAGAGAAGATAAAATTGTCGGAGAACAAAAAAAAAGAAAAAAAAAGAAGAGAAAACCTATTGGTGTTATATCTTCTTCATACCAACCAAAGTAATGTAAGATATTAATATTTCAACAAGTCATTGACTTCTTAGCATTATCACATATTACATATGTATATGTTATCTAAAAAAAACATTTCAAACATTTTTACAAGTTATAATTTCAAACATAATAGGTAAATGTAATATGGATTAAAAGGTAAATGATAATCCATAATATATGTATCTTATCTATGTAGATTGAAACTCAAGATGATGAACTGGCGTCAGATCATCATTCATTTTCAAAAGTTTCATGAACAGAACTTTTACAGTTTTATATGTAGATCCAGAATTGTATCTTTGACAAGATGAGTCGTGAATCAAACAATTAATTAGTTATTAAAAGAAAAAAGTAATTCCCAGCAGCAAAAAACTATGAAAATTAGATTAATTTTGGAAACTAAAACACCCAAACCCAAATGGCTGTGATGCTCGTCGGGTGGGTCCGTGTATTAAACGGTACCTGAGAGAGTTAGGGTACACAGGTCCTATCACCATAACTGCCGTTGACGTACTATCAGACGTCCCTCCTAAGACCCTTGAAGCGCTATTTTCGACAGGAATCTCTCTTTATAGCGGCCCATTCGGTTAGTATCATCTTATCATCTTTTTTCCTTGTTAGCATATAGTGGGATATGATTAGAGAGTCTCACTCAAGTCTTATGTTTCTGAAACAGATTTAAAAGATCCTTGACTGTTGTGAATTAAGTCCATCTCCCATTACTATAATGTCCATATCCTGCTATCCAGAGACCATCGCTATTCTTCGTAGGACGCTTACTAAGTATGGATTCAACCTTATCCTATCAACTGCTGAGACCCTCTCGCAAATCTTACTTGTGTCAGAGGAGTACAAGTGAATCTGCCTTGTGGGCTTGCGCTGTGTGCAATGAACTTGATGGCCGAGACATAAACGATTTCATCACGCATCTCTCTTCTCAAGAACATGAACAGGAGCTTCCCAAATGGTTTCCCCCGGTTGACGCCAATGTTGACAAATGAGTTGGGGACCTCACAAGTTACCAAATTAGAAGAGAGGATTTGGTTTGTTTTGCTCTCGGACCTAATATTAGAAGATATGTAATAGGATTCATTTGTCTTTTTATTGTGTGTGGTGTGCGATAAAGACCAGAGAAACAACAAGAGATGTTTGTGTATTTTTTTTGGATTTTAAAGCATGTTTATATATTTTTATCTTTGAATGGCTACTCCAAAACATAACAGTGTATTTTTAAGTTTTATTATTCTCTTCTTACAAAAAGAAAACGAATTATGATTAGGATTTTACCGGCAATCATCATATCTCTCATCTTGTTCAACCCATGAATCTCTCTATTAAGTTCTTCTGCTAACCAATATCTCTGTTCAAACAAAAACCCGCCTTTTCCCAATAGCCCTCTGCAGCTACCCATCAAAGAGGCTCGCAGGGTCAGACCCAAGGATCTCCGATATGTACTCAAAGCTCCCAGGCGAGCCTGATTCTGAGAGCTCAGACTCTTTTGATGAAATCCAGGTGAGTTCTTGATCTGATGAGGACTGTATAACCCCTCTACAGCCCAAACCAATTGTTGTTAACGTAAGAAATTAATTTCATTGACTTCTTATGCCGTCTAAAAACTTTATAAGTAACGATCGAATATTACAAATCAAACGGTCATGTCAGTATTTCTACTCAGACTTTCATCTATCTCCAAACGCTTTGTGACTTGTATGTACAACCGCCTCATTTCATTTGGTCCAGTCAGAGCCAATCAGAGCTCAACACGTAACTCCAGATCTCAGGGACTACCATTAGAGAGAGAACGTCTTCTCAATGATTGATCTCTATTTGGCGCTGTATGATAATATCAACTTCTGCTGCATACAACAGAGCAATCATACCGTAAGCATATCAACAATGAAAAATCAAAATGTTATAAAGCTATGGATGACTAACACTTACTTCTTCTTCAAACTCGGGACTCGTCAAGTTTACAGACAAATTTCTCATCAGTAAGAGGACCTGTTGAACAAAAACAGTGTTAACAACATTTTCAATTCCAGACCATACTCCTGAGCAGAGACCATGTGTTTTGACATATACCGTTTCTAGATTGATTGGATCCATTTGCTTTAATCTCTGGACATGACCTCTTGTTTTAGGATCAAATACACTTGCTATAAAGCTGTAAACTTCAGCGAAATTAGGCATCACTGCGTTGACAAACCAACACCATAATCAGTATATATATCGCAATGACATAATCTCGTGTTTGCTCTGCACAAAGTAAGAACCTTTTTTTTACCTCTATGTGGCTTTCCATAACTTTCTTCTTCATTTGTCTCTGTAACGGCTCGAGTGTTCTGCTTATCTCTGCTTCTACTAGTGCTGCAACAGTTCTCTGTGACTCCAAATTCCTCTACATTTACGAATTCCATATTATTAACAACTCTAGAAAATCTTTAGATTATTACATAAAATCAACGCAAATTTTATGTTACCTTTAATCACTGAACTTGGTCTATTAACATTACCACGCACTAACCCATGTTTAGGGGTGGTTCTAATCACCGGGTGCGAATTAGTGTTATATAAGTAGTCGTGTTGAAGCAATGCGTTTGAACAAGTAAGAGCAACTGTAGCACCCAAAAAAAACACAATCATGAGTAAAATGAGATTAAAAGATAACAAAAAAAATAAGTAGAAAAATGAAAGTGTTACCACATTTAGGAGCCTTTTGTGGATAAGGATGATTGGCTTTCCTCTTTGGTCGAGGAGGTGGCAGATGTTCATTGGTCCCATTCTTCTGAACTTTGAGAAAATATTTCTGTGCGTGGCTTCGTATCTACAAAACCAATACTCTATTTAAACATTCAACATCATAATCCAAAACAAAAGCAGAGTTCATAAACCTATACGGTGTTTAAGAAGGTAAGTTTTCAGACAATTCACATTATAGAATCGAATGTTAATGTCAGATAGAATTACCTGGATCACTGTTTTTGATCCAACAAAGGCCTCTATTTTTTTCCAATCCCGGTCAAATCTGTAATCAAATAGACAACAATCATTACCACAAGAAGATTATAATATATGAAAAATATTAATCAAGAGAAGTAGAATCCGTTTTAACATACAAATGAAGAGCTTCAAGAAACTTGTCGTGTTCTTGCTCCGTCCAGTTCTCTCTAGACTTGGTGATAGTGTAAGGCTTTCTAATCTTCTTTGTTGGATCCTCAAAAAACGACATCGTATTGCGTGCGTTAACTGGAACCATCGTTGCCGTGTGTGGAAGAGTATTGAAACCCGGTATATTCATATTTATGGGAAGACAATGAGCTTGACTTAGGGTTTATAGCACAGTCACCATAAAACTCTCTTTCGGTTTGAAAATGGACAGAGTCTGTGAGTTGGTACTGAAGGTCCACAATTATATGCCTGGAGAAGCGGACAAGGGTCTTAGCGTCATTTTAAATGGAAACGGATTTGAAGCCGAACACGTGTAAGGAGCCGGTTGCCCTGGTTCACAGCGTGGGACTAACAACTACAAGCCATGTGGACATTCTACTAACACTCACGCCACGTTCATACTTTAATCCACGGCTGATAGTATGCCACGTGGAGAACGATCGTAAGCTAATCAGTCAGTTACATCAAAAACATTTACGAGATTACCTTTAGTTTCGAATATAAAAACGTAGAGAGTCTTCTTTTGTGGTTCACCTCAAAATTGAATTCTGTCAAAGATGGTTTCTGGAGGAACACAAACGCGGCATCTTATTATAGGAATACACAATCGATTCAAAGTTCAAACACACATAAATGACATAATAATTGTACTTTTAGTTCTCCAAATTGATTGGATATGAAACGGTAACAAAGTCGTGCCAGCTCAAACGCTATTATAACTAGGCCATCAAAAGGCCCATTTTTGCTTGTCAGCCTTACGTCATCGTTTTGGCTACTACATAACGGCGTCATTACAACGAATTCGCAACATCTGGCTTAATTATTGCCGTTACGTTTTTGTATTTTGTTCATTGCTTATGTATATTGTAAAAGATGGTTTCTGGAACACAAACGCAGCATATACAATACACAACATCAAACACACATTAATACTTTCAAGTTCTTCCCGACCAGACCCAAAATAACAAACAACAAACGTCTCTATCCCTACGAAAAGCTTATCGGATACTTCCGCAAACTGAAGACATAAATCGAAACAATGATAACAGATTAATAAAAGTTGGTTGATGAGACCAATTAGACAACACACGACACCGTTTGGAAACACAAAAAATGGGTTCTTTTCTTTTGGTCTGAATCCTAAGGATATAAAAAAGTGACCAAAAGAAAGAAAAGAGAGAAACTCACAAATGGAGAGACTCTGCTTTTTCAATCGATCCAACGTGTGACACCATCGTCTCCTACCATCGCCAACATCTCCACACGCACCTCCAACACCGCCTACAACATTGTGTAACATTTACACAAATTATTCTTGTTCATTTTTTAACCATTAAGGTTATAAAACATTCGGGTCATTTTGAATAAGAACAGAGACTTACAGAGGAGTTCCTGCAGTTAACAAGCCGACATTCGTCCAGAGAACCTTCAAGACTCCAACTCTCCCACACGTCAAAACTATGGCTAGCAAACACAAACTCCATTCTTCTATTAATCTGCACACACACACACACAGCCACTTTTAGTTTCCTCAAAGAGCACTTCCAAGTTTTCAATGAAAGTGACTGTGTAATGCAAGAGATACCTGCAGTAACTTCCCACCAGCAGCAAATGATCTCAGACCAACAGTGTCCTGGAGAACAAGTTCATAAACCAACACCAATTAGTCATTCATAAGTATATCTATATGACATATTCTGTTCATCCAGGTTCTTTACCGATATTTCCGAACCACATTTAACCTCATTCAGGCATGGCATGCAAGATAAATGAAAACAAAGAGAAAAAAAAAGGGTTTACCTTGTTTCTGTATGCGATAATGAATTGTGCAGCAGGATCCCGTTTGGATACATTAGACAAAGTATCGAGGAACCAACCACCGTTTTTCGTTCTTTGCCTGGAAACATGGAGAGCCGAGAGGTCTTTGGCATACAAGGCTACTACATATCCATCTTTCAGCAGCTCACTTGACTTTCCAATGAACTTCTTACTTGACATTACAAGCTGCTTTTGGGAAGACTCTTGCATTACTTCAAGAGGTGTTTTCCTACTTCTTGAATCTTCAGGAGAAACACATCTAGAACTGGAACTTAATACTTCTTCAGTGTCACTCATAGCAATATCATCTCTTCGTGAAGTACTTTCTTCATGTAATCCTGAGGAACCCTCTGCTTTTTGCATGTATTTTTGCTGTGAATGTCTCTTTTTGGCTTTCTTTCCAGATCTACTACGTCTTACTTCAGGTTTTATGGGAGTATTTTGAGGAAGTACAGAAACGTGTTGCTGACCAGGGCTCAGAGATTCCTTTAACTCACTACCCTCTCTATGAACGATATCAGTGCTGGTGAGAGAACTTTCTCCCTGTTGCCTACTGGTGGATTCCACAATTGCTAATCTCTCGTGTTTGATAGGTGATTGTTCTTCCTCTTCACTTGCTTCGCTTTCCTCAACTTCCTCATCAGAAACAGTGTTATTTGGTATTACACCATCTAAGAAAAATGAATGCAAGATCGATATAGCCTTCTCCCTTATCTCCATCCATACTTCCTCACTGTAATCTGCACTGCGAGGGAGGATTAACACATTTGGCATTTCCTTCACCTGAAATCAAACCAAGATATAATGAATGCAGGATACACAACAGAAGAGAATATGATGTAACGAGAGAGGAAACAGGCACAAATGTGAAGTTCAAGAAACGGATAAGAAACTCATACCCATGCTTCCATCCATTGAGGACCTTCAGCACCATCAAGGGCGCACCCAGCTATAGTGCCATCAATTAGAAGTTGTTTCACAGCACAATCGTCCAGTAGCTGACAGCTTCCAGTATTTACAAGAAAAGCCCCTAAACATATCAACAAGAACTAAAGGAAATCAGAGAAAGGAAAAGGTTCATCTTCAATTTACATTTCATGGAGAATCGAAAACTTCAATTAAGAAAAAATCATACCAGGTTTTATATGCTGCAAACACTCAGCATTGAGTATCTGAACCGTGTCATTTGTCAACGCACAATGAAGCGAAATGACATCGCTTGCTGCTAATAGATCATTCAATGTATCCATTCTTCGCGCAGCACGTGGGAATCTCGAAGGTCTGATTCGTTCTTCATCTCCCTGGAAACGCAAATATTGACAACAAATCCAAGCGAGAGGAACTCTAATGAAGAACATTAAAGTATAAATACCTCCGGGACATCAAAGTAGAGCACACTCATCTTGAAAGCCAAGCTCCTGCTAGCTAAATACCGAGCAGATACAGATCTGCCAACTATACCCAAAACCATACCACGGCACCGTCTCATTCCCCGGCAAAGCGGCTGAAGCGATCCGAGCCATCCAGACGCCGATAGCGCGTGGCGTGAGAGTAAATGCGTCCGCCGAAGGAGCCCAAGGATGAGCGCCATGACGGTATCCGCGATTTCCTCAGCTCGAGAAGTATCGACATGGACAAGTCGGAGACCTAGGTCGGATGCGAGAGTTGAATCGACAGCGCGATCAGCAGAGCCAAGGCATAGAATGAGCTGGTGAGGACGGAGTCGGCGTTGAGCTGCACGTGGAAGATACGCGAGGGAATGGAGGAGAACAGCGGTGGCGGACTCGATCTTACCATCGGCGATTCGGCTAAGCGGGACGTATTCGACACCAGCAACGCCGGCGAGAGAGTCTTGCTCAAGCGCACAATCCTCAATACAGTTGAGTGTGACGACGTGAGGCGACGCCGGTGACGGCTGCTCGCGATGTGGCATTGTCCCAGACGAACGGATCTTGCTCATCTGCTTCTTCTTCTTCCCCTTCTCGCTACTCTCGAGGAGTGAAATTTTGATTTTGGGAACATAATCATTTAGGGTTCAACGTTGTAAACTCTGACCAATCGAGGGGATAAATTGCATTTATAATAACTTGAGGGGCTAAAATGCATTTTTCATATAAATCAAGGAAAGGCATATTTATTAGATCCGATACAAATGCGTCGCAAATATGACATCGTTATCAATGTTAAGATAAATGTCGTCATCTTTGTACATTAAGCTGGCCCATTACGCCATCACTTTAGGGCCCAAAGGCAAACCAAACTATACAAGTGAAACAATTCACTCTTTATATACAAGTATACAACATTATTTCCTGACCAGAAACCAAAACAACAAAGTTTGACAACAAAAACACGAAACTTTACTCAACATAAACAGACTTACGAAAAACAAAAACAAAAAACACATTACTAGGGTAAGATGGGAACTCTCTCTTGTGCTAAGCACACAAAGCTATATGTACAGAGCCGATTATATACTCAGAAGAGGGACACAAACCAGTTAAAACGACAAGCTCAATACATCTATCTACCAAAATTCTATCTCTTTTCTTTTATAACCCACTGTTGTCACCATCATTCTTAGATCTCGACATTTTCTTAGTGGGGGTTTATAGCTGATGGTAGGTGATGATTAGAGAAACCTCCTACGAAGGTTACTAGTTGTTGCTTGATATGAACGCATGAGTAATCCAACTCCAATGCCAACACCAAGACACATCCCAAGGCCTATCCCAACTCCAACTCTGACACCTGCATTGAACCAAGAGAGCTGACCATCTTCATCCACATACATCTCTTCAGGGTAGTACCTCTGTCCCATTTTCATCTCAGACTCATCGTACTCATCAACTTCTGATTCCATCATCTGCTTAAACCAACCAAACGACAAACATGATAAGTACCAAACACTGTGTTATCAGTAAGAGATGGAAAACTACAATGTAAACAACTCTCGAGATATCAAGAACGCCTCTTGACCTATTTATGTATCTCATCTAACAGTAAACTTTCAAAATCTATCTATAAACTCATACAAACCCTCAGGGAAGAAGCTAAATTTCTGATCCTACTTTGTATCATTAACAGTCTTACAAATCTGAATCAGAGAGTTCTAAATCCGAATCATAGTTCACAAACAATAATCAATGAGATCATTGCGAAATCAGAATCATACCTCAGCTTTACTTTGCAGGGCCAATCCATTAGGAGTGGTAACAATGTCTTTCTCTTTGCCAACTTCTTCTTCCTCAGGTATAGCGTCAAGTGTCACATGTCTAGCCACCTTCCTCCTAGGACTCGCCTGAATCGTCTTAGTCAATATCACCGGAACACCGCCACAACAACCAGCTATATAAACCTCCACAGACGAAGACGAAACGCCTCCTAACTTAGGCTGGAAAAACGCAGATGAACAAGGACCCGAACCATTTCCCATAGCTATGTAACAATCCATACCCCATCCAGTCTTAGGATCGCTCACAGTTCCATTATCCCAAGCACCTTCGATTCTATCTAGGTTTCCACACAATACCATATCTTCGTTATCGTATACCTCGAAATCAACGCATCCAGTGACACGAACGGTCTCGGTGCTAACGTAAGTCACCTCCGAAGATTCTCGATCGACTCTGTCACGGCGGAGTTTCATCGACGCCGTCTGCGAGGAAGGAACTCGAACGCCGTTAACCTCAAGAGAAGCGCCGGTTTCACGGCGAGGGTGACGGAGGATAAGAAAATCAGGAACATTCTCAACGAGACACGGCGCGATACGGACGTAGAACAAACGAACCTCAAGCCATGCCGATTGCGACAACGGAATTGATAATGCAGACGACGGCGTTACACCGGAGGTATTCATGTGGTATGAATTGGTTGTACCCAGAGGATCCTGATGATGTTGATGGTGATCCCTCGAAATCATTGAGAACAAATTGATTCAAGAAAACCTAAATTCGAAATCTGGATTGGGATAAATTGATGAGAAATTGAGACTCCGATGACAAGATTGTGAGGATTTCAAAGGATTGAGGAAGAGAGAATGAATGAATCGAACAGAAGAAAGTTTGTGTTTGCTTTGTTTAGGTTAGGTTTTTTGGGGTTTCAGATATTTTAGAAGGTTAAAAAGAAAAATAGTCAAAATTAAAATTTGTTTGAAGACGAGGTAAAAACGGAGAGGTCAAAGGAAAAACCGACAGGATAATAATACCATGTGAGACTCGCACGTGTGACAGTTTTACAATATTATAAGTGTTGAATAACTGGGCTAACAACCCATATAAATGGGCTTCTATCACTTGGACTGGGCTTAAATTGCTACACATATTTTCTACTATAATGGAGGAATGATTATATTGTCGCGTTCACTAATCCTTGTACAAAATGATGATGTATGTGGCTCTTTGCCTAAAAGTTATGGATATAGTTTGGTGTATTTTTCAAAAGGAGACTACATTTTTAAAATCTGCAAACTCAATAAATAATGAATGATTCATAAAGCAAGATCATTTTATTCATTCCGGTCATTGACCGTACCCCAATTATTTTTAATCATAGCCTATATATATTCTTTAGTAGACGTTCTTTTTCTCTACGTTTTTCAAAAGACAAATTATCAGCCGTTGAAGATTCACCTTTGGTGGATTCCTCACCGTTAGATTTGAGATCCTGTCGGATAAATCGGACCAACTTTGGATTTATATTTTATAGGCCGGCTATAATGTTTCTTCTTCCTCCATTTTTTGTTTAACACCGAAAAGATTGAGACTTGTCATTTCACCATCCAATTAGGTAGGCGAATTAAATCATAAAGTAGATTAATATGACATCAAACTTTAATCAACGTTTAGTTAGATCAAGATTTTGCAATTCATGTGTATGTCCGTAACTTAAGATCCATGTCGGAGGTTTGCTTAGTTTAATTTCATTTCACTTAATTGCATCTTGTAGTGTGATTTTGACCATATTTTAGATTCTCCATGTTAGCTTCAGTTGATTAAGATTAAGACGTTTCGTAGTTTTTAGTCAGCATTTAATTCGTAAATCATATTTTACGCTGACGTTGGAATTTTATAGGAGTTAATTAGCTGATAAGATCTAGTCTGCAATTAGAATATTGGCTTAATATAGTTAGATTAGTTATATACTTTCGCTAATTCTGTCTAAGGTCATTCTTTATACGTGTTTCCACAGATAGCTAAATTGTCTGTTATATCCTTGAGAAGCACAACGTCATTTCTAAGATAACAACATTTATATATTTCGTTTCGATAATAAACTAGGATTTAACGAGATAGAGAGATAGATCATGTCAAAAACAAGCAAATACTAATCAAGCGCTGTAACTACTATTTAAACCATCAAAATACTAGTTAAATTTGGTCAAACCATAAAGCAAAAATATTTGTTTCGTAGAATGAAATTTATTTTTGTCAAAGTTTGCCATAAAATAATAAAGAGTACTTACGTCAAATTCTGTTTACTCTTGGTTTAGTCAAACTATTAAACCCAAAGTCCCCTTGGACCAGGAATCAACGGTGCAGATGAGAAGCTGAGGATGGTAAGATCAACGGGATGCTAAGAATTGAATTCAAAAGAAGCCGCCTTTTTATAAATTCTAAAATTTTATTTAAAAAATCATTTAAAACATCAGAATAGTGGGTCCCACAATCCACTCTATGTGGCCCAAATTACAAATCTCCTCACGTCTCGTTTTCGTAAACTCGCAGTCACTGCGTGTGCTCACGCGCAAGCCAACACAATCCAACATTTTTTCACAATTTCAATATAAAACCTCCACTTGTATATCCTGTGGTCGGAAAATATTAAAAGAGAAATTAGATTGATCTACGTGGGCAAACACGTGGAATATGCAGCTGTTTCCCACTATACATGTATTTTTTCAGTTTTATTAAATTTTGGCTGGGGGAATATTATTTGTCTTTATTTAGAGAATCAATTCGTGTAGAATTGGGTAACTGATGGTGGGATAGCGAGGACTCAATAAAAAAAAAATTATTAAGAGGATTCAATTATTAGATAATTTCAAATATATGCAACATTCAAAAAATCAATCATAGAATTGTAAATTTAGATATAAACTGAAAAAGGAATAATTACGGTTAGATTAATAAAACAACAACCATAATAGAGATGTTCATCTTTAGAAAGAGGAAAAACGTGTAATAATAGGTTTTCTTTGTTGTAAAAAGGGTTAAGTAATAATAATAGGTTGTTATAATCCAAATAGAGAATTTAAAACAGATTTGCATAATCAGAAGTAGGTATAAGAAGGTTTACTTACTCGAAATGCAAAGCCTAATTAAGATCTTGTAAATATGCCCCATTGTGTAAATATGACAAATTTTTGGATACAACCGAGTTTATAGTTTATATAAAAACGTACTCTGGTCCCAAAATACAAAATACAAAAATGAAAAAAGTGACGTGGATAAGGTGAGAAAGAAATTTCGAAGGGTCAGAAAAAAGGAAACAACACAAAACAAAGGACGGAAAGTTAAAAAAATCGCTGAGCACTTGAATACGTAATTAAAACACACGCGCCTTATCACACGCGCGTCACTTTGTTTCGTACCATTCATTCATTATTGTATATTGAGAGACTCTCTGCATGCATCTTTCTCTTTTTTTTTGCTTCTATTACTTTATCTCTATATTAAATAAATCTTCACTAGTGTATTTGTCAGGATTTGGGATTTTATTTTCTTCTAACCATCAGTGTCCAATCTCTTTTATCGTCTTCACAAGTTTCCAATTAGTTCATTCTTCTCCTTCTTCCTTCATTCTCATTTTTCTCTCTCGTATAACTCTCAGGCAATCATTTGTACATCTATCTCTCTCTCTTTCTCCATATTCTTGAGAATTAATTAAGGTTAACAAAACAAAAAGAAGGAAAAGCAGAGAGCAATGAAGGTCCATCTCTATCTTTCTGTCTTTCTACACGTATGCAATATTTGATTCCTAGGATTCGAATTTTCTATTAAAAAGTATATATTTCGGGTTTTGATTCTTGTTTCTGTAACCTGATTCATTTTTCTCTCATTTCTGCGTTGTTTACATGTTACCTGATTCTTTTAAAGTTACTTTTTATATATTCCGATCTAATTGAAATGAAATTTTTTTTTCCATCTTTGAATTACCGTATTTTTCTTCAAAATTAAATAAAAATTGAATGGTGGGCAGGCACTGCTTTTGCAAAAAACTGTTGTTATCACACGTACACATGCAAGTCACAGTGTGCACATCACATATATATGAATCTTCTATAAGTATCTTCTATAAAACCTGCAAATCTTTGTTTAATTTGTTTGTTTTCCTTCACTCTGTGTATTGTTGTTCTTGGAGTATATTGCATGATCTGTAAGATTCCGGTGAGGTATACCCAAAAGGAAAATATTACATCATTACAAATATTTAAATAAATTTTACATCATTTTTTGTGTTCACGTTACTTTAATAATTTCACAGAATCTCACAATAATTGTGTAAATAACTTGCAGAAAATTGTGCTAAAGTTGGATCTGCATGATGACAAGGCAAAACAGAAGGCCCTTAAAACAGTTTCTACTCTCCCAGGTAATCATCATCATCATCCTCGTCAATCAATTCTTTCATTCTCTTGTTATTAGATCTTTATTACACATCAAAGAAACAGAAACGTAGAACTCCAATATTTATTTCTCACCGGTTCACTTAGTCCGGTTTACTCTCCGATTTGGTTGGTGGGTGTAAAAAATGAAAACAATATGGTTTAAAGTTTTTTTTTTTTTTTTCTCTTGTTGATGAACAATCACGAGCTGTCTGACAGAAGTGTCTCTCTTTTTCAACAGTGACAGTACGGTAAAATGTTCCACCGTATTTCAATTCATTTATTTATTTATTTTGGAATAAAAATCAAATCTAGGCCACTATAGCTTCTTTGAAATATGTGCCCATCAATTGAAAAATCATAAAAAGTCAAAGATTTTTTTTTTTTATGTTTGTTTGATTCAATGTTTTACTTTCCTTATTGGTGGTATTGTCTACAAAATGTTGCAACTTATATCAATAGGGCAAAACGTAAATGTCTATCAAAAATTAATGGTTACGAATTGCATCTTATTTTCATTAGGAATCGATTCCATTGCAATGGACATGAAGGAGAAGAAACTAACGGTGGTCGGAACAGTGGATCCGATCAATATTGTTAGTAAGCTAAGAAAGTATTGGCCAATGACGGATATCGTACTAGTAGGACCTGCAAAAGAACCGGAGAAGAAGGAGGAGCCGAAGAAGGAAGGTGGCGGCGAGCCACCGAAGAAAGAAGGAGAAGCTCCAAAAGAAGAAGGGAAAAAGGAAGGAGAAGGAGCAAAGAAGGAAGAAGAGAAGAAAGAAGGTGGCGGCGATAAGAAGGAAGGAGAGAAAAAAGATCAACCACAACCGCAGCCGCAGCCACCACCACCGGATCATGTGTTGGAACTTGTAAAGGCGTATAAAGCTTATAATCCTCACCTAACAACGTATTACTACGCCCAAAGCATGGAAGAAAACCCTAATGCTTGCGTTATCTGTTGAAAATTTGATATTATATGTTTAATTTGGGGGGAGGTTAAAAATGTGAAAAGGATGGACCGATCTGTAATGAGGCTGGAAAATAAGACACACAGGATATATCTCTGACTAGGATATATCGAGTCGGATTGGATCGGATATGTTTTTTTTTTGTTTACCCTCGATAATGCGGGGATAGTTATTTTAGTTCCTCAAATCGATTTCGATGATATGTTTTGTTGTGTATATATATCGTCGAATAGTAAGTACTAGAGTTTTTTTGTTTAAACTTGGGAATATTCTGTATATAGCTCATGGTGTTATATTTATATGTGTTAGTATTTTTAAATATTGTTAAATATTGTTTGCCCTATTCCATATTCATAACTCCGTTGTTAATTTGGCAAAGTTTTTTTTTATATTGGAACCAATATGGCAATAGATTAGTTTGGGGTTATAAATGTTGTTGGGCGGCTTATAACATTTAGCTGTAAATTTGATGTGATCGATTTGTTAATTTATTTTTACTTCTGTTTTGCACGAAGCGAAAGGGCATGGCCTTCATGACCATCTGATGAGTCACTTTTAGAAGAGAAAAAAAGAAGAGAGAATTCTTTTTTTAAAATGGTTAAGAGTTTTTCCTTTAGTTTCGCCAATGTAATATTTCATTTGATAATAACAAAAAGTGAATTTCTACTGTTTGTCGATATTTTAAAAATTAAATTTATTCTAGAAACAACTTAAGAATAAATTAATGTACGTAGCTCACTCACATCAAAACTTCACCTAAAGATTGACTAATTTTCAATAATTGAATATTATTTCCTTTCTTATAAAAAATGAAAATAATAGTCTTCATGTAACCAAAATGTCATATATCAAGTTATGGCTCAAAAACATTTTGGTTGGTGGCCACCTAAAAGGAGCATGTGAAAAATCAAATAAAAACTTTGACAACTCATTATTTACGGATCTTTATTTCTATTACTATTGCTATGTATTATTTCGGGTCTAAACAAAATACAGGAACAAATAAATTTCCGTGAATATTAAAAAAACAATTCACTGCCAAACAAACAAAAAAACCCTGCCCATGTCAGTTTTTCTACCAAACAAATAAATAAATTACTTCAATATATTTGTAAAATAATGTTGATGATTATGAATCGGTGGTGATTTATGATGACGGAGACATTGTCGATGATTGTAAATAGACAGGGAAAGGATATACATGTATATAAACCACTAGATACATATCATTCTCTACGAAAAGGATTGAACCGTTTTTCCAAATATCCATTTCGATTTTATTTTTTTGTCTTAGATGTGTATGTTTTTGTCAATATATAATACCAAATTTGAATCATAGTAATAATACCAATATAACATAATATAAACCACTTATTTATAGTATATCTTATGTAGTTTTATTTTAAAACCCTGTAACAAAAAAAATGTAGTTTTATTTTGATTAATAATACGAACAAGTCTTATAACTTTGATTATTAAAAGTAACGTATAACATTTAATTACTTGAAAGTCTTTATGTAAATCGAAAGAACATCTTCGAATATTTTCGAACTTTCTATTTAAAATATTCAAGAAATTAACCTCACGTCGAAATGCTAGTTACATATATACTATGCGATGCACGTGTGTACGGTATCAAGTTATCAACCAAGGGCCGGCCCGAAGCACGCCTTATCTTCACCACTTATAATAACCTACCAATAAGTCTTAATAAATAAGCTTACTATATTTTAAAATCTGAGATCTGTAAAATCAACAACTAATAATAGCTAATGGTTTACCAAAAAGGGCTAAATCAGATAATAAATTTCATTCGAGATGACGATTCATCAATAAGAAAATGAAAGCTGACAATTCATGAATAATTAATGGAGATGTCATCATGTTTGATAGCTGATCATTCTTAGCAAATCTTGTCATTTTGTAACAATTTAATAATTTGAATTTTATCATATTTGGTGCAGCTAAAATGCTGATGAAACTCTCATCACCCACCATATTATTGGCCAAAGCAAATTCCAAAAAAGTAAAAAGTATTGACATGAATTAATTAGAAAAGGATAGGCATGGTGACATGCATGTGTGACGTATTGGGCGAACAACAAAATGTGGTTCTAGAAAAATCGAATAATTAGCTTAACAAATCCTCCATTACGTACATATCAACCTCGCCAACTAATAAACTGGTGATCAATTATAAATTAATCTGAAGATAATGTTTTATTTATTATTACACACGAAAAATAAATAAGACCCTACAAAAGGAGAAAATACCACAAACCAACACCACTAGGATAATCCATCGATTATATCCTAAGCAGAAAAAAAAAACCCCAAAAGAAATAAAAATAAACACACAAATCTTGAAAGTTACCATTTGACCCCAGAAAAAAGCTGGTAGTCAAAAACAACCCTAATCTTGAAGTTGAATTATGCAAATCATACAATAAAAGAAGGGGGAAAAACATTCACTCAATATCACTTACTAATTAAAGATTAATGAACACTTGGTGTGAAACGAAGTTGAGTTCATCCGTTCTCTCAAGCGTTAAGCTTTAAGGTTTTATGCTCGGAGAAGAGGTGAATGTGGTGACATTATCCCTGGAGACGAGAGACCATCCTCGTAGAGTCGCCGGAAACTTAGTCGGAGATTGCTCTGCATCCATTTCTGCTTTTTAGCATTGTTGTTCTGAATTGTCTGATCTTGAACCGATGCTTTCTCAACGATCTTGTTGTTGTTCTTGGACACGAAATCTTGGATTCGTTGAAGCGCCACGTGGAGAGTATCATTGTCCATGTTGGCAAAGCAAACCCTAAACCATCCAGGTTCCGTGCAACGGAAGGAAGAGCCTGGAGAGACATTGAGCTTAACTTGATCGATGATTATATGCCAAAGCTCGATCTCAGATTCAAATGAGTTACGATCTCTCAGTAAATGTCTCAAATCCATCCACGCGAATAAACCCGCTTTGCTTGTCAAGCAAGTTATATCTACTTTCTTGAGTCCGGAGGTAAAGACTCCATGCCTTATCCCCAACCTTCGCGAACTTTCCGTAAGGAAATTCTCAACAAACTGATCATCAGACAACATCGAAGCAAGCATGAGTTGTGTCTGAGATGAAACTAGTCCAAAACTCGACATTTTTCTTGCGCAAGACACAACAGAGTCGTTGTATGAATAGATTATCCCAACTCTAAAACCGGGAAGTCCCATGTCTTTAGAAAGACTATATACAATGTGAATCAAGTCAATGTTGACTTCGGAGATATCCACTTCGTCGACCACCTCAGCAACGCTGACAAAATTTCCTCCGGCGAAAACTGTGGCGGCGTAGATCTCGTCGACGACTAGGTGAATGTTCTTACTCGTGACGAACCGGGTTAAGTTCTTGAGTGTCTCCTTATCCAACATCGTACCAAGCGGATTTGATGGGTTGGTCAAAATCAGACCTTTGACTTTTTTATTAGACTCTTGGGCTTTTTTATAAGCCCATTCGACGGCCTCAACGGTTAATTTGAAATTGTCAGAGCTTGAACAATGAACGGGGATTATCTCGACACCTGTACGCCACCTCAAGTCTCTGTCAAATCTGGAAAAAACGAATAATAGTTGTCACACGTGTGAGTTTGAATCATAACCGTAACATTGAATAAATCTTACACGTGTTATAAAAGTAGGCGAAAGAGTCAAAACTTGATACTATTAAGTATTAACACATTTCGATTTGGAATTTGTTAACCCCAAAAAAGGTATATGAAAGTAACATTAATGACAATTCTCCTAACTTTTCTGTATAACCTTTTCACATTATCCATAATCATATAGTACAATTTTTTTAATTTTTTAAATGTGATTATAATTTGTTAGAAATACTAAAATGCTTACGCTGCGTAGTAAGGAGAGGGAATGAGGAAAACGTCGCCGGGGTCGGCGAGGCAGAACATAATTGTTTCATTGGCTCCGGTGGCGCCGCCGCTCATAACCACCCTATCCGGATCAAACTTCACTCTTCCACCTCTGGCTTTGCCCATGAAATTTGCAATCGCCTGCAGTTTCAAAAATTCGATTAGGGAAATTTAACAAGTTACCAAATGTAGCATACATGTTTAATAAATGATTTATACCTGTCTAAACTCTTTAAGGCCATGATAGTCTTGGAAATTAGCGATGTCGCTAAACTGGTGAGCACCCTCAGGCGTGCAAATAGAAGCTTGTGGATTATTTTTGATCCAATCTTTGATCAAATCTAAGCAAAGCTGTAAAGTTTATTAAAAATGTGTTAATTGATGAGCATACGTGTTCACACCAATACATGGTGATACACAAGAGCATGCTTTAGTGGATTATATAATATATATAAAAAGATATATACCTGATTCTCTGCAAGACCCATTTGGATAATCCCATGAGGATTACGAGAAAGATGAAAAGGATCTTTGTCGTAAGCTTTCCAACCATCGAAATACTCCGAGTTCTCGCCGTGTTGATCGTTAGTAGCTATCTTCGACAGAATCGCACCGCGTTTGTCGCTATTTTTCTCCGGAATTTCCATTTGTTTTTTCAATTCCCACTTCTTTGTTGCTTGTTCTTTTTTTTGGTATTAATATTGATCTTATGACAAGTTTTTGTGGTGTGTGCACTAACTAATGTATGTGTATGTGGTTTATATAGGATGTAAAATTAAAACATTGAGGAGACCAAATAAAGTTGACGTGGGGTCCCAAAAAAACAGAGTTAGGATTTGATGAAACAAGCAAACCAAGGAAGATTCTCCACCCAAGACAAAACGTACGCTAATTATATTTCCAATATGTGATTTTCTTACAATGACTTTAAAATGTTTGTGTTTTAGTAATTTTGAATGTGGTATATTACGATGACTAAAGTGGTCGTATTTTAATAGTTTCGCACTGATTTCCGTTACATTATTAAATTCCTTTGGAAAATAAAACAGTTTGGATTTTTATTCCTTTCAATGTGGTATTTTTTGACATTATTATAAAAAAACAGTGGTGGAAATTTATGGTATCTTGATATGAACCTAAGGCTATTTCTAAGCAGCTTCTTAAGAAATATGTTGACCTAAAACTAGGAAGTCATGCAAGAAAATAAAAGAATAGAGCTGTGGAAAATATTATTTTATGTAATACAAAGAAATAGGAAGGAAATTATGAGAGGAAAATGTATAAGAAATATTCAAAAGTAGAGAACAATCTGTAACACTCAAAAATCAGAGTAATGAACACTTGGGTGTGTACATTTCAAAAATTAAATTAAATAAACAAACACTTGGTGGGTAATATATACATGTATATATAAGCGTCCACTACATAATTCTAAAATTTGACCAACGTAAAGAAAGTATTATTAAATTAAATCATTGATAATTACTACTGAAATTCATTTGAGTGTTTTTTTTTTTGTTAATTAAATTTATTTGAGTGTTGCGAAATTTGATTTAGAATTTTCCATTTTATGAAAAATAATTTAAGATTTATGAAACCACCACAACTGTTAGTAGATTATATATAAGTTTGAAAGTCCATAAAATCTTTTATGAAAGAATATATCAGTGAGGAGTTATTCTTATATATTTGTATAATATTTTCTTTAACTGTGCATTGCTCAGATTTCATAAATATGATTGTGTTATATTTAACTACCATATATGATATTTGTTGTATACAGTCAGGTATAACCGTATAAGCCTATAAGGGATATTGATACAAATATTGGTGGGTTTGGACTGTTTGGTGAAATCCAACACATGCACAATGTGTTTTTACTTGCACTTCACGCCGCAAATTCTCTTGCGACGACCACGTGTCGAGACCCTCTTTATAATTCTGAAGTCTAAATCCTCTCCGTTTCTTAATCGTTTTTCTTTGAAAACAAGGTCCTTTTTTAACCTTGGCAGTCTTAGACTAGAGATACTTTAAAGTATTAAAATCTGATTTTGGATCTACTTATATTTAATGTCAGATTATAATTTCTAAAGTCTCACACAATATTCTTTAAGCACGCATTGCTGGAAAAACTAATTACAGAGAGACATCAAATCTCAATAATATAAACTAAATATTCGGAGTGGTTACATACTTTACATGTAAACTTTTCAAACAAAAACCACGAACCCATTGTTTTGGGGATCTTACGAATCTCTATAGTGGGAATAAGCAAGACAGTCCTAGATTTATATTTTCTTATGAAATTTGAAGACATCTTAGTTTTTTGTCTATATTATCAAGCTATCTAATAAGTTTTTTTCCCGTAAATATTTTGTTTTCCTAAGGATTAATACATGTAAGAAATATCTAATAAGTAAAATTGCTTAGAAGAGATCATAAATAAATGTAGGAAAATAAATAGAAATAGTGTGAATTCAAAAATTGAAGAAACCAAATTTGTAGAAGACACAAGGGCGTTAGTATACTAGTTGGTACGACAACCACCGACACCAACATATGTGCTTTCGGCAGTTTTGATTTGGTACCCAAATTTTCAATTATTTTATTTTTTGATTCACTGATTTTAATTTATAAAATAGAAAGTTTAGTTCGTGGAGTGTTTTAGGTATTATATTCCTTGTGCAAATTCTAAATATTAATTTTGTTTTTTGTTTTTTTTCATCAGTCAATTCCTTTTTCTTAAATATATACATGCCAGTAAATAATCAGTTGATTTTTTATTTACAAAAACATTCTCCGAAATACAACATTGTGGAAAGCCAATACTGATTACAGGGTGTTTGGTGTGAAAATATGTGTTTTGATTTTGCTTATATTATATTTCTTCGTATCGATAAAAGTCAAGCAGTAGTTTGAATGGTCAATAAGTCAAATTAACTCACAAACATTCGAGGCGGAGGTTTGACTTCTCCACATAGATGCTGACTCAGCTTTTCCAGTCCACTGCTGTCGACTGATTGGACACGCTTCTTCATTCTCCATCCACTAATCATCCATCAACACGTGTCATACCTGATGGATCAACAAGTGAGTGAGCATGTTTAAGATTTTGTTATAAGGATTCTCAATTAAACAAACAGTGATCAAATAATGGGCTTAAAAGCCCAGAAATTTTATTTTAGCTCCCGACTATGAATGTTCAGTTCAGAATTTTCTGGGCTTTTAAGCCCACTATTTTGAAAGTTCTCTCCTTTTTTTTCAATGTTTATGAAAGTTGGGAACCTTAATTTATTGTGAAAGTTGGAACTCTAATTGTACCACGCCAACGTTTTCTTGATATATCGGGATGACAAATTATCTTTCATCTTATATACAAAGTCAAGTCATGGTAATTGGATCATCAATTTGATTTGTCCAATAATCCTAATTTCCAATCAAAGAGTCGGAGACCATTTAACTATATAGGATTCAAAGCAAAACATTATATTTATATTTCGATCATCATAACTTACTAAATTTCACAGATGTCGGTCCATTATATTACAGTGTACCGCGATGCAGGGGAATACTACAGTCTACCGACGTGCATATGGGGGGACATGGTCGGTCCATTAATCCATTGCGCATCTTATTCGTTACGTGAATACTTTTCCACCTTTACAAAATATCTACCTATCTATTTGATTATAATATTTTCCGGATTTAAGTTTTTCATTTAACATATAGTTGTTGTGAGGTAACGAAATTATCAAGGAGAAGACACGTATAACCCACGCTTTCACTCTCACTCGTCGAATAACCTCACACGTACACAAAACTTTATAAAATGTAATCCAATCACATGGACCGACTCAACAAAACCTCGTAATCCCATCCGTTTCTATATATTATCCAACAAAAACTTCAGATCATATCGCACAAAATTAAAACACCGAAACAAAAGAAGAAATATTATGGCGAGCTTGCTAGATAAAGCAAAGGATTTCGTGGCGGATAAACTCACCACGATCCCTAAACCGGAAGGATCGGTTACGGACGTTGACCTAAAAGACGTGAACCGTGACTCAGTCGAGTACTTAGCAAAAGTTTCCGTCACCAACCCTTACAGTCATTCGATTCCGATCTGCGAGATCAGTTTCACTTTCCACAGCGCCGGCCGGTAAAAACACGCTTTAAATATTCGTCGTTTCATTTTTTATCATCCATTTCGGTTTGGTTCGGTTTATCTTAATTTATTTGTAATGGATAAAATTGGATAGGGAGATCGGAAAGGGGAAGATACCGGACCCGGGTTCTCTGAAAGCCAAGGACATGACGGCTCTTGATATTCCAGTGGTGGTGCCGTATAGTATACTGTTCAACCTGGCTCGAGACGTTGGTGTGGACTGGGACATTGACTATGAGCTCCAAATTGGTCTCACCATTGACCTTCCTGTTGTCGGTGAATTTACTATCCCTATTTCCAGTAAGGGCGAAATCAAACTTCCTACTTTTAAGGATTTCTTCTGATCTACGTTATCCTATAAAACTTCGCATCGTTGTGAGATCATTATGTAATAAGTGGGTTTGCGGTCTACCTAATCAATACAAATGTCATGTCATGAAAAGATGTTTGGTTCACAATTCAGTTTGTGATTTCAGTTATGGTTTTTTATTTTTTTCTTTTTAATTGGTTTGGTAAGTTGCTTAAAAAGTAAAACCGTGCAAAATAATTCATGACTAAAATAAATCATGCAGAATTTTGCACGTTAACAAAA
This sequence comes from Cardamine flexuosa, assembly GCA_963555745.1. NCBI lineage: Eukaryota > Viridiplantae > Streptophyta > Magnoliopsida > Brassicales > Brassicaceae > Cardamine > Cardamine flexuosa. Next base: position 267,198 of record OY743214.1, read on the forward strand.
TATCAAATTATGGAAAATAAAAAACCATTAAATATCAAAAACCGTTGTCGACAAAGAAAAGTAACTTTTGTTTCTTTCAATTCTATTTTTCCGAACATAAAACTAAAAAAGTTTCGGCAGGAGCGTGATTAGAGGGTCGGTCCGGAACATAAGCAGAGTAAGCCAGCGCTTTAGATTTTCAAATTTTTAAAAAAATTTTAGAGATCATATATTTATTATAGATATATATATATATATATATTTGGGTCAATATATTTAAAATTTATAATATTTTAGAGAACCTATATATTTATTCCTACCTTTTATTTTTGCTAAAGTTAATTTTAAACTAAAACAAGAAAACGAAAAAATAAATGTGTTTCATATACTTCAATTTTAGTTAACTACTTAATATTAAAAAATTTCTATATTATCGTTAGATGTGTTTCATATACTTCAATATTTCATTTATTTAAATTGGTTTCGTAAGCTTTTAATTTATTATTAAATTTATGAAAATGCAGAATTATCAAACTTTTCATGAACAATCAAATAGAAAAACCAATGCATAATACTGAATTCATAGATATATTAGAATTTTTCTTCAACAATTAACACACATGTACACAAACTTATTATCAACCAAAAGAACTATAATACTATTATGAAGATATTTTGCAGAACAAAATATAAAGAGAGTTATATTTACTAAATATAATTTTATTATTTTAATAGATAATAGTTTTTTTAAATTAAATTATGAAGAAAGCCACTTTTTATTTTTGGTTTTGGGTAACGGTAAATATTGGACCGGCCCTGAGCGTGAACCAGCTGATGGACGAGTATTCACACAAAGCGAGTCGGCAGAAGAATACGCCAGTGGGAAGTGCACCAGTCGGAAGCGCACCAGTTGGAAGAGCATCCGTGGGAAGCGCACCCCTGGGAAGGGCACCAGTGGGAAGAGCACCCGTGGAAAGCGCGCCTGTAGGAATGCTGACATATCGTACATGTACGGAAGGACGTTTGCCTCTAATGCGAATCAAAGGAGTAGGAGACTCAGAACGTTTGCCTCTAACGCGAATCAAGGGAGTAGGAGATTGGGAACGTTTGCCGTTAATGCGGATCAAGGGAGTAGGAGACTGAGAACGTTTACCTCTAATGCGGATCATGGGATCAGTAGGAGACTGTGAACGATTAGTCGAAAAAAATCCCATTGCAGTTTTATGGAGGAGGAGCGAAGCGTTTACTTTGAATTTGTAGTTTAAAAGGTATATATAGATCACAGAACGTGAGACTTGGAGAAACTTTAGAGAACTAGTGATTCTATTATATATAAAGGTAAAAAATACATCTAATTCAAATAGGAAAAGGTAAACTAATCCCTTTTTTCTATTACATTTAATTAAATCTATGGATAATTCACCTGATTGAGAAAATATTAGTAGGTAATAAATCCCATGCCGAATAAAATATTATAGGTAAATAAATATTATAGGTGAATAGAAAACAGGTTGGCAGAGACAGGTTGAGTTTGGAGTTATTCATACTCTCTCACTCCCTTTCTCTTTTGCCTCTTTCAAACATCCGTACGTAGACGGTACACATCACACGATTTCTGCATGGTATGAAGGAGACAAGAGCTTTTGTTGGGCTTCGTTGGGCTTTTTGTTGGAACGTACATCTTTCGTTGCTCCACTTAATCCTTGTCTCAAGTTCCATAGCCATCTCGAAACTCCGTTCCCGTAGGATCTACTGCTGCTATTCGCTGTACAGTCTCCAAATTAAGGGATCACCAATGATATTTCCCTCTGAGTAGTTGTCTCCTCTAAGTTTAGCTAAGCTACATTTTGTGTTCTTGATATATGTATAAGATGTATATGATATTCATCAAAACCCACCGTTTTAGTATGTTTCCCATCTTATGTTTGGAATATAATTAATTTTGTATGAAACTCTACCACGAGTGAAATTACTTACCTAAATTATAGCAGTTGAGGTAATACTCGAATTTGAATTCAAATAGAGGAGCGAGTGAGATGGGTCCGTTCTTAAAATCTAAAATTTTCATCTCCACCACTATCTTACCATTCAAAACACATGAATCAATATATATATATAACTTGGAACAGAATTATAATTTAGATTGATAAGAAATGGTCCTTACAACATACTCAAAAAAAAAAACAAAACATCCGAAATTGTGAAATACAAATACAACAAGAGCTAAAAAAAAAGACAAAATAAAGGAAACAAAAAAAAAAACAACAAAGCGGGATTATATAAAATTAGAAAGGGATAGGTCGCAACTGGCAGTCAGAAACATCAAGGCAATAAACCCAAGGAGCATGTTGAGTTCATCATAAACTAATCTAACGACACACCAAAACAAAGTGGCCCTAGGAAAATTATAATAAACTAAAAAGGCAGATATGTAGGGGACAATCAAATCCCCAAAAACCTTGAGCATTTTACCGGATTGATCTTTCGTCGCTCTACCGATCAGAAACATTCCGGCAATGATGGCAAAAGAGATGATTGAAGCATGCACGACTATGGAATACGTACTTCTGCATATACAAACATAAAAATATTTAATTTGTAAACTTTGAATACACTTGAAAATTAAATATCGAAAGACCAAAAAAAGAAGCACATAATTAATTAAAAAATAAACCTCAGAGGGATATACGGGACCGTAGGCGCAGATGGTGGAATGAGAACGTGGTAAGCTGCCGCCGGGAAATTGCCGGTGGGAATGGAAGTGCCGGCAGGAACGGCAATGCCTGGGAGAACGGTGGCTCCAGTGGGAAAGGTGGCTCCGATGAGTGAAAAAGAGGGAGGAGAGGAAGTTGAAGAGGCCATTTTTGTTGAGTGATAAACTGATTATGAGTGAAGTTTGTTGCTAGGGTTTCGCTTGTCAAGTTGAACAATGTGTAGTCTCTTGATTTCGGTCTTATAGAAAGATTTTTTTTATTAAAGGAACGTGAGTACGACAAAAATTCCATGCTAAACAAAATTAGAGTAATAATTCGTCTTAGAGAAAAGATGAAAAATAAAAAGAAGAAGGTTATTTGTTTTTTGACTTTTTCTCGTCAGTGTACCACATTCGATCAAATTTGAACTGTAATTAAAGTAATTTTATTTTTTCCCGCTAAAGGGTTAATAAAAAGAAAGAATAAGGTTATTTGTAGTTTTTTTCGTCAATGTCCCATTCGATCAAATTTGAACTCTAATTAACGTGTTTTTTCTTTCCCGATAAGGGGTTAATTAATGAACGTTATGATAGATCAATACGTAATGAAGAGTTTAAATTTGAAATTTTTGACTAATTTCCTTTTACATCAAGCATGCTAATTGCTAAGCAGTTACAGTTGACCTCAATTAGAACATTGATGAAAAAACTACCAACAACGTTTTTGTTTTCCTTAAACGAGTTATCATCTAATTAGTTTAGTAAATAATTTACTGTCGTTCCTCATGTTTCCTTTCACTATTTGATGGTCCTTGAAATGGAGACTACTTTATTACAGTAAACATTTCACCTATATCAATATTCATTATTGAAATATTTTCTTATTGAATGCGATATATATTTAAATTAATTTTCCTGTCGTATCTTTCTTGTCTTGTTGTTTTCAGTACGTAGTTGGCATATAAAAGGTACGTATAGATTTGTTTTGTTTATAACTGGTTCTACGTTATTGATCCAGAAATAGCTGTGAAATTTCGGATATCGAGACGGATTATAGTACGACCTTTTATCTGCTTATTATATGAAAATTTTCAGTTTGCCTTTCTAATCTTTAATTCAAATACCCTAATATTTAAGGCAAAGAGGGAACGTAGCCTGGCTCTAGTAGCTCGTGTGGTCAGCCAAGGACCTAAAAGCGTGACATGTACGATGCTCAAGCAAAACACAGAGATAGGTATAGACCGCAAAACCTAAAAAGAGAAAGAAAAAAAATGGGAACCTTTATTTTTTTAAGAAGAAGAAAGGTTTTTCACTTTTACAGTGGATATTGGATCATTCTACAGTAAAATAAAGAAAAAAAAAATCCAATTAATAAGCATATACCAAGTTGAATTAGCATATTATTAAGTATTGTATCTGCAATAGACATTCGAAAGTTGTACGTAAAATTGGAGCAACAACTACACTGATTCGGATACCAAAATAAACATAGAAATCTTAACGAATAATAAAAAAAAAACCAGTCTCCACATAAACAACATAAGATCTAGTTAAATGATATTGTCCATATCTTAATGCAAAAAAGAGAATCATCACATATTAATGCAAGACTGGCTAATGAGTAATGAACATTGTACACTTGCAAAACGGAGGTTTTTGTTTAATATAATTTCCTTCAAATTGATATTACCTGTGGTGTATAATCAAATAAATTAATAAATGAAATTTGAGCCTTCGACCTAGGTCAAAGTAACATAAAAAAAATTGGAGGTCACAAACAAACAAACTTTGGCTAAGCTATATAAATAGTGAATACATATTATTAGAAATGTAAAGACATGCAAGTATCAGTGAGAAGGATCTTCGTCTGGTAAGAAGATCTGAGAGACAAAGTCTTGAAAGCGAGAAGAGTAGATCTTGGGATGGACGGCTGAGATTGTCTTAGAGCTGTGTTGAATAGACTTGTAACAATGTTCAAGGCGTTTTCTCACACCATAGTCTTGGAAAATGTCTATAATCCCAAGATACAATATCACATCATACCATTCCTCTCCTCCTGCTCTACTGTTCTTCCCCACCACACTCCCTGATTCTCCTCTTCCCACACGTCGTGCTCGTCCCGGTATCTTCATCCCAAAGTTAGTGCTTGAGCTGCAAGAACCCTCATTTTCATAAACCCACTTGTTTCTTTTGGAACTTAGGTAGGATTTTAAGACAATGACAATGAATTGTGAAAACTAGTTACCTGTTTTGGAAAATGTTAGTGAGAGTTGTTTTGGAAACAATGCTTCCTTGTGGAGAATCAGAAGCGTTGGTTGGTGCTGGACTGGGGCTTATACTTGCTCCTGATGGTATATTCACTGAGTTCTCACTATCAACTGAATCTGGTAAGAAAGAAAATGAAGACTTTCTATGTTATAGTAATTTAGATTCGAAACTAGTGAAGATCATTCAAGGAAGGATTTAAAATCACCTCTGCTCGGAGTGCATGAATACATTGTAGAAGATCTACCTGGAGAATTTGAAGCTGTCTTCATAAACTTGGAGCTAGTGCTGTCAGCAGAGCCTGCAAGATTGACCGAAAAGTGTATTTACAATTTCATATACATATTCTTCTTTGTTGATGAGTTACAGTAACAAGCAGAAGAAGAATGCTAGGGAGAGTTTTACCTCGTGATGTGAAGCTGTCGTATACAGGGCTTAATCCATCAATTGAACCTGTGGGGCGGTTTTAATGAGGGGTTTGATTTATAAGCTATGAAGTTCATTATCCACTAATAATAAGATGCATAAGTTACTCACCTTGACACGAGCCTTTCACTTGTAAACCAAGCATTAAGCTATAGTCCATTATGCCTTCATCTTCCAAAAGTTCACAGTCTAGCTTTGTTTGCCTGTGCGTTGGGAAAATCTAAAATCACTCTCTGCGACAAGAATCAAGATAGAACACAGAGAAAACTCACTTGATAAGGCGGTGTCTGGCCAAGGAATCCAAGTAGAAACAAAAATCAAGATCTATATCTTTCAATATGGTTTTATCTCTCACTTTGATCTTCTTGTTAGTTCGACCTTGCGATGAACCCTTTAGATCATAGACCTTGTTCATAAAAACATCCGACTGCAGTATGTTTGACATGACAACAAAATATGTCTGCAGCTCACAAACAAAAACAAGAAACAGTAAGTAACAGTTTGAAGCCAAAGATGAGATCATAGAATCATACAATGGTGTTTTGATTACCTTAACACCTCCAATAGGCTTCACAGAATGAGCTCCATAATTCTTGGACAACAACGTAGACCTGTACTTATGAATATGACGAAAGTAACCAGGCAACATCTCTAGTATTACCTATACATCAAAAGACATAAATGAGATGACCTGTCACGAAATGAGATAAACATATTATTTAGTAAAAAAAAGTACCTTGATTTCGGATTTGCGAAGAATCTTAATGATAAAACGATCATCTTTGGAGAGAAGAAACATGTTACCAACTTTCCTAGAAGGAAGCTTCTTTAACGTCTCATCATTACAGATAGACTTCATGTATTCATCATGATCTATATCTTCAAGTTCTTGTATAAGTCTGCAACCAAATTAAAGTACAAACAAATGAATATATATATATTCAAGTCCTTAAGACAAATGGGATTATAGATTGAAAAACAAAAAAGAGTAAACCTGAAACCCAATGGACAATAATCCTTCCATTCAAAATCAGTAATGGTTCCTGGAGGAAGATGTTTAATGTGCTTGGAAGAGTATCGAATACGGTTTTTCTCAGTGGCTTTGACGTCCTTAGCAGCTATCTCCCTTGTAAACATTTCCTTAAAACCCCTCTTTTATCAACTTCCACGGAGATCAATCCTCATCTAAGCCCACATCTTTTGTATGCCCCTATACCAATTTAGCCCAAAATTTGTCAATTTGACAGAGATTCCAAACGCTAGATCTCAAATTATCCAATTTTAATACACGAAACGAATCAAGGGATATCATAGCAACGTAACAATGGATAACCCCTAATTTCGATTGGAAAGTAAACCCTAGAAATCGAAAATCGAGAGAGATAGAGATACCCAATAATCGATCAATACCAACACAAATCATGATGATTTAAATCATATAAACCACGATTTTTCTCGAGAAAATCATGTAGAGAAGAAGAAAAAATCATAGCAAGAGATTGTTGTTTTTACCTGTTTCAGAAACTGGGTAAAACAAGAGAGGAGAGGAAGAAGAAGAAGAGTGCGTTGGATTTTGAAGGAAACGAGAAATTTTAAAAAGATGATTTCGTTTTTTTTTTTTTTTTTTCTGTTGAGGCGGAAAAGAAAACGAATCAATGGTTTTGCCAAATTTGGCCATTGAAGTTCGTCGCTCGATCCAACTCATTTTCCTCTGTTGCTAGGAGGAAAAATAAAACCAATTCCCGCGTTCTGTTTCATATATTTTCCGTTACTATTTTATTATTCATTTGTTATATTATATCTCCAAGGCCCAGTGCTAACATAAGGCTCATAAACGTTTAACGGCCCAACTAAAGATCACACTGCATGGGCTCTAGTTGTAGATGTAGTATCACTTAGGAAAGATCTGTACCGTTGATTTGATGTACCTTGAAATCGACATGTGGCAATCCCTCGCCACGTGCAATCCCACCCACATGCATTTAGTTGTCGACAGCACGACCTACTTGCTCACCTAGATTTGTTTTTTTCCGTCAGATTTGTTCTTTTGTATTAAAAAGAGTAGAAGATATTACTTTTTTCATCAGTAAAACAAAAACAAAAAAAATTTAGATTTCACGAATTTTGTGGAGGGTTGGGGTGGACACAGATGTTTATATAGATTATTGTTTATTTATCATTCATAAACTATACTCTATTTGGTTTCAGAATAGAAGATATTTTGGCTAAAAGTACCGCCCTGTTCTTTTACTAGTCGCTAGCGACACGACAAAACGACATATAATAAAACAGGCATTAAAATAAAACGATATAAAAAGGAAAGAAGTTTGCAGTTTATTGATCGCAGCGACTATTACGGAGATAAAAATATATATGAGATGGATCACTGAAAAAACCAGCGATAGCTATCTCTTCGGTGGTGCTCATCTTCAGCGATCACTTTTTTCTCATCTCTGTAGATTTTTGTATTTTTTATAACTGTTTTGTTCAGCGACTAGTATAAAAATAGGGCTTACCAGATTCAAGAAACTAATTAATAACTTTTGCTTTTATTTATTTTCTATAAGAAAATAATAATTTAATATCTGATTATAAATAATCTATCCAATGATAAAATGAATTACATAATATAAATAGATATTAAGTTATATACATATAATACTTTGCATAAAAATTTGAACCAAATTTTTTAAAAAACTAGTTGCATATTAACTACATACTATTTTTATATAGAACAAACTTGATTTGAAATTAATTGTTATATATAAAGTTGATTATCATCCGTCCAAAAATAAAATAGTTTATTCTGCTTTACATGTGATATCTATTCAAAAATTATTATATAATTATTATACAACGATTTAGATACGATAAATAACATCTTCTAATATCAATTTTAAAATATAAATTTCCTTTCATAAATGGTTCTACATATACAACATTTTCATGATAAATATATAGTAACATCTCAACTTTTAATATATGATGGTATATGGGGAGAGAAATTAGTTTAATTATATATATTATTAAAGTGCATTTATCAATTCTCTTATTTGTTTAGTTAGAATTTTATAGTTAAATATATTTAGGTTGAAGTACTAGTAAAATATATGACATATTAAAAAATAAATGTCGATATTATATGACTGAAGTCACAGAAAAAATTATATAATAATTTGTCATTGAAAAAATTATATGATGATTTGTATGAATAATAACAAAGTGATAACAGATGTGGTAATTTGTATGAACAATAACAAAATAATCGTGTATGAACAATAGTATCGGTCGGGATATTATAATTGACATCAAATCTCTATAACATTATCTGAAATTTAAAAATATTTTTTAAAAATTAATAATAATAAATTAACATATTTCATAAATTATTAAAATTATCGATTTCAAAATTATTAATTTATAAATGCTTTACCCTATCTCCTCTTTATAAGCAAAGTTATTGTTGACCTAATAGTAAACCAAATAAATAATTTGTTTAAAAACAAGATATTTTTGGTGGCGTGAAATCCGAATATACATTATTGCCTTTAGTCTCATCTTTATAAAAAGAACCTCCTCCTCTTGTTAAATCTCATATTTCTAGAAATCTTCTATTGAAAAAAAGATAAAAAAATTGTGCTTATGTGAAATTCTTTTGTTCGTCTCTCTTAAACTCAGTTTCTGGGCAAATTTTTTTTGATTTTTTCATCTGATAGATATCCACTTTCAACCGTAGTTTACTATCCACCAACTCTACCGATAATCATTTTTCAAAAAAAAAGATGTGGTTTTTTTATAAGATTATTAATAGTAATTGCTGGAGTAAAAAACAATTTATATAATATTAAGAGATCGAGAGGTTGATCCAAATTTTCTAATCTAAATATTGATATTTATCATAATCTAGTTATTCTTGATCTTAGTTCGTCAATTTTTATTCAGTTTGGATCGATCTCTTGATTTTTCAATATATAATTTTTTTTTATAAGATTAAATTTAAAGCCTCAAATTGAGTAAAAACAAATTTACATAGTTATTTTTTTTTCTTTTTCTAAATATATATATATATATATATTAACAGTAATTTATAGTAATTACTAATTTTTCTAAAAATTAGACCCCTTGCTATTCTTCTCATCTAATTTTTAAAACGTTTGTTGCCGTTTAATTCATAAACGCAGATCTATCTTTCTGGGCCCTTGTCTTGTGGCCCATTCTCATGGGTTCGGTTAAAGGTTTTTTTCTATTAAAACTTTAATAAATATGATTTGATCGTCGTTGCTATAAACCCTAGGCAAATCTTTCTCTTTCCAATTCTGGATCGCTTTCTCCATTGGCTTAACTCTACTCCATCGGCTTAACCGTGAATTGAAGAGTTTACGGCGAGATGGTAAAGGCAAGTTTCTCCATCCTCCTTATTAAATCAATCGGCTTAAGAAGTTTTCGGTTTTGATTTGATGTATTATAATCGTAATTTACAGGATTTTAGGAAAATAAAAGCTTATCAGGACTACGCCCAAATTCCTTCCGGCTACTCAGTCGCGGACCTCTTGTCACAGATCCGACGCGTTCTTCGTAAGAAGAACTTCTATGGTCCTCTCTCTCTCAATGTTGTTGTTTCTGATGCGAGTAATCAAAGCAAGATTCCTCGGAAAGTTGTTGACGACTTGGTCGTCATAAAGGAATACATTTTACAGACTGTGGAATCCCAAATCAACCACAAGTTTCCGATATAAGTATATCACGGAAGGCGTTACGGTGGGTAGATGAAACTGATTGTGGCTTGATAGTACTAATTGGTGGTGATGGAGGGTATGCTCGTCGATTTGATCTAATAGAAGCCAAAAAGAAAGACATTCTTATCTTTTTGATATGGCCAAAGGACCGCACATCAAATGAAATGAAGGAATACCCTGTTCATGAAAGGTTTGTCTGGGAAGATGTGTTTACTCTTCCTCTTGACGGTGATGAAAGACGTGGTGATGATGAAGGAAGTGACAAAGACAAAGATGGTGGTGGTGACAAAGATAAAGATGGCAGAGTTACCATGTTAAGCCAACATTTGCCGCTAGAAGTAGAACAAACCATTCAGCATACAAAAGCCGGTAGAGAACAACCAACACCAAGGGCCATGTACTCATCTTCTTCACGTCGTCCTCTTGTTGTCTTCACGTCGTCCTCAGAAGCCTACAATGTTAAAGTTATCAGAAAGCTTAAGGAATCTCAACATTTTCAGATATTAAAACAGGTATTTGGTTGCTTCTTCACTCACCATGCTAGTAGCCTTCTCAAGGGAAGACTCAACCACCTCCACGTCTGGAAACCATTTCGGAATGAAATTGTCAACGTCTCGGCCAGCAAGTTTATTGCACACAGCGCAAGCCCACAAGGCATATCCACTCGTTTCACTGCAAAAATCCTCCTCTGCATCTGTGGAAAAAACATTAGTAGCAAGTATAGCAACAAGAATTTTAACAAGACAGTGAGAGATAGGACAAACACTGACCGAGTGGAGCAATTCTGGTAAATACTACTTCAAAGACCCTATTTTTTTTTTTTTTCACTTTGTTCTTGACATTAGTTAATGCATCTTTAAGTAACTTCTCCTAAGAATCGAGCATCTTTAATTCTTTTTATTTTTAATACCTGAAAATTAGTTTGTTGTAAAAATTTTTTGTTCGTCTCTCTTGGGTTCAGTTTCTGGGAAAATTTTTTTTGGTTTTTTCATTTGTTGAGTATCCACTTCCAATCGATGGCTTACCATCCATCAACTCTGCCAATGGTCAATCTTCACAGGAAAATGATCTGACCTTTCTACAACATTGAGAGAGAGAAGACCATAGAATTTTTTCTTTTTACCCCTGCGATTACTATTGATAATCTTATAGAAAGGCCAGATTTTCAGATATTAAAAAGAAAAGAATCTGGCATTTGTATAAGATTATCAATGGTAATCGATGAGGTAAAAAAAAAGAACTTCTATGGTACTCTCTCTCTTAATGTTGTAGAAAAACCAGATCTTTTTCCTTGTGAAGATTGACCATCGGTAGAGTTGGTGGACGGTAAGCCATCGGTTGGAAGTGGATACCCATCAGATGAGAAAACCAAAAGAAATTTCTCCGGAAACTAAGTTCCAAGAGAGACAAACAAAAAAGTTTTACAACAAACCAATTTTCAGATATTAAAAAGAATTGAAGATGCTCGATTCCTAGAAAGAGCCTTGAAGTTACTTAAACATGTATTAACTGATGTCAAAAACGATGTGAAAAAAGAAAAAGTAGGATCTTTGAAGCAGTATTTACCAGAATTGCTCCACTAGCATGGTAAGTGAAGAAGGAACCAAATACCTGTTTTAATATCTGAAAACGTTGAGATTTTTTAGGCTTTCTGATAACTTTAATATTGTAGGCTTCTGAGGACGATGTGAAGAAGATGAGTACATGGCCCTTGGTGTTGGTTGTTCTCTAGGGGCTTTTGTATGCTGAATGGTTTGTTCTACTTCTAGCGGCAAATGTTGGCTTAACATGGTAACCAGATGAGTACATGGGCCCTTGCTCTCGCTTTTTTTGTTTGTTATGGAGATTAGTAACCTGATAGCTCTTTCTAGAATAGGGAAATATATTCCTTTTCTCAATCTTGTTTTGCACATTTACTCTAAATAACAAAGAATCAAATCTTATCTTACCTAGTAGTTCAATTTAACCAAAAAAGCTTAAGCTCTCTTGAGAAAATTTTATAGTTAAATAACAGTAGATTTGTATTTTGATTTGCTATATAATCAAAAACGATGCTCCCTTGACCAACCAATTTGTTTCCATGGAGTTTTCATCTGTCAGAAATAATAGATGAGAAACGTAACTCTGAGTTTATCGGCAATATCCATCTTCCGTTTTCCAATTTCGTCATTTTACTCAAAACAAATCAAAATCTATACCTTTTGGATTTTCCAAGTTAGTGGGCCCGCCACACGAAGCATGTTTCCTCCAATAGAAACTCGAGATTGTATCGTAATTATTTCGAAGGACTATTCTTTTCCCATCTATAAACCACCAACCCTAGGATCCATACGTCCATTTTAAAGCCGTGCGTTGAATCGAGACCGTCGATAAAATTACCAAATATTGACCACAAGATATCAGTCATCCAACGGCATCTATAGATTTATGATACAGTTTGTGGATGCATCTTTTAAAAATTAAAGTATGTCTTCGTCATTAATAGAAGAAAAGTGTAATTACAATTCTATATTTTCCAGAAATCTAATCTCCTTGAATTTGGTTCATAATGCTGAAAACTGTTTTAGAAATATTACTCTAGACTCGTCTAAAATTGTCAAAGGAATGACCAAAATCCTTTTTTTTTTATAAAGAACACCAAAAACCTTTTAAAGATGTCTTTACTTAAATCAGAAATTTCCATCTAACAAGCATTTATAGATCCATATAATTACGACATCAGTGAAATCTGTTTATGGTTCAATTTATTTATATCTTATTCATATATAGTTTGGTAAATATAATTTATATTATCCAAAGAATTTAGGAACAGACAATAAAATTAATGAATTGTGGTGTTGACATGTCAATAAATGAAAAAACTTAAACATCCAATAAAATTATTTCATTAATACACATAGGTAATACATCAGATTTTTAGAAAATTATGAATATACCACATCAATTAATAAAAAAACTATTTAAACCAATCAAATCTTTTTAAATATACACATAAAATAATAATCATAATATTTTTTGCCATGACTAAATTAATGAAAAAATACTTTCTAAATAAATCAAATCATTTTAATTATACACACAATATACTATTTATTTGTTACCATGAACAAAACTACATATATTGATTAACTGATTTTTAACCTACCTAATTGAGTCTCATGTTGTTGATTAACATTGATTTTTTAAGGTTTTCTTAAGCTATTTTTTTTAGATTAAGAGTCAAGAGCACTCGGGCAATGCCCCGGGTTTCTTTTATCTTTTTATATTTTATATTTTATTTTTATTTAGTGACACATGAGTCTATTAGTATATCATGTGATTTTTTTAATATAGCAAAATAGTTAATGGTATATCCTGCAGAAAACTATTAGAAAATAGTTAATGATTTATATTTCACTAAGAACTCTTGTTTTTATAGATAACAAAGTCTTCATAGATTTTGATTATGATATCCTCAAATTATTTTGAAGATTTAGAGTTTGCTCAATAATGCATATCTATGATTATCAACTATCATAATATTTTCTCAATACTTTTGAGAAGTGTTAATGAATATTTCCCCATGAATGAGAGCTAAATAAAAAACATGGCAACAAATTGTTTGATATGTTAGATATGAATAAGAAAGCATGACTAATGGAGATATTTGAGACAACAATGGATGAATAAGAGAAAGGAGAGGATGATTGGGGAAGAGTTACATTTCATGTGAAAAGTAAACAAAAAATATGGCTCTAAAACTTATTTTGTTGTCCAAAAATTTATAGTACGTTTCATATCAGTGATACAAAGTAGGAACTTAGTTTTCTCCATCAAACATCTAGTAAGGTTTATTTGTTATTGGTTGAATGTTTTAAAACATTTTTGTAGAGTTTAAAATGTATTTATATATATAATATTTAAACTTTCAATAAAACAAGAGTTCTTAGTGAATAAATCATTAACTATTTTCTTGATGGTTTTACAGGATAAACAATTAACTATTTTTTTAATGGTTTTATTTTGCTACATTAAAAATGATCACATGAATATACTAATAGATTCATGTGTTATAAAATAAAAAAGTAGAAAAAGACATTAAGATATACATTATGTTCATAAAGTTTTATTCATAATCATGATAATAAGATATTTATTTTAAGACATGCATATTTGTAAGGGAAAATACCATAATAAACCTTCAACTTAATATATTTTCCAACTTAAACCTCTAACTTTTTGTGTTTCAAGTTCAAACCTTCAATTATATCATTTTCTTAAACAATCCTTCAAGTGATATAAAGTGTGTGTGATATTGAGTTGATTAATAGTCAACGCTAATTTCATCTAACACCGTTAACAAAAACAATTTTTTTCAAATTTCTTTTTTCTTCTAATAATAGAAAAAGCTAGAAAACTAATTAGAAAAATAAATAAAAACAAAAAGCAAAACCAAAATAACATAACAATAAATTATTTATTTACAGTTAAAATTATTTTGTCTAAAAAATCATATACTATTTAGTTAAATTATATTAACAATTTTGTTGTTACATTAAAAATTTTATTTAAATGAAATAATTTTTATTGTTATATTATTTTTTGTTTTATTTTAATAATTAAAAAATAAACAAAACAATATAATAATGGTAACATAATTCAATTGATTATACTATTGAAATCTTATTTTATAATCAATTAATTTTTTTTTCATTTTCTTATTTGTTAACATTATCAGTAAAATAATTAAATAACAGTAATTAACTATAATATAAATTTAGCTAATTTATTGAAGATGATTATATATATATATATATATAGTTAATTAAATAAAAAACAGAAAATGTATCTGTTGATGTATATTTTATTTTATTTTTTCTAATTATGTTTATAGGTTTTTAATTAAATATAAAATACAATATTTGTTTGGAACTCTTATTTTTATTTTTGTTAACGGTGGTAGATGAAAGAAGTGTTAACTGTTAGATAAGTCAAAGTCGCATTCACTTTAAACTTACTTAAATAGTTAAATGTTTGTTTCAGAAAAATGATATAATTGGGAGTTTGAACTAGAAACACAAAAAATTAGAGATTTTTAATGATATTTTCTTTATTTATAATCCTGGATCAGATTTGAATTGAAATGTTAAAAACGGTTATGATTTTTATAAAAAAAGAAAGGTTAACCAAAAACTCTGTTCACTTATTCACTTAGGTATCTTTTATTTATTTTTTTGGTGTGTTTACTTATTTTATTAGACCAACATTATGTTATAACATATCAATCTGAAATGGTTTGTTTTAGCTTTTATATGCATTATTTAGTATACATAAATTACAAGATCCAATACCAATATTCTCTATAATTAACGTAAGCCTTTGATACCAATTGTGAAAAAAAAAACTACACATATAAAAGTTTTCACTAATATTCAAAGACATACTTAATCCTTAAAATAAACTTTAGAATCTCTTTTTTAGTTAAAATATTACAGTTCGTTTCTACTTTTGAGATATCTCCAAACTTTTTGTAAACTTACGTTATATGATTTAAATAAAAGAATTCAATAAAAAAAAAGTCATTTATCATTTTAAAAAGTAAAAGAAAAAAAAGACTATAAAAACTTATAATCAAAATAATATACATGTTATTTATATTAGTTTAAATTCTCAAAATATATAATAAAATATAAATCCATGTGTCCACTTGAAACTATTAATAAACCATTTACAAAATCAATTTTCTATAACTCTTATTTAACAAAAAGTTATATATATAAATCAAAACAAACAAAATTTAAAAATATCTCGCAATGTAACGCGAATATATATTTTTAATATCTTTAAAATGGAAAAAGTTTAAAATTTGGTGAATCCAGCGGTATGGACACGTGTACGGTCAAACACCACGTTAAACCCGAACGTGAGACAACTTGAAGGACTTCGCCGCAAAACAAAATCGCTTGCCGTTTGCCGTTTCTATTAATTTATCAACCATCATGTGATAATGGTTGGTCATGTAATATTTCCGAACGCCAAAAGGACCAAATCTAAAAATGTTAACTGATTGGGCCAACGTGGAAGCATAAAACTACAAAGCGCTTCTTTTGCTTTTCGACAAAGGCTCAAGCCACTTTCAACTTTCAACTGCTTCGAGAAATCTGATTTAATTCGATTGCTAAAGAAACTAGCTCTTTTGTTCTTGATAATCAAATAATTAAGCTTTTGAATAAGAGTATCTATTTCATTATACCATATGTATACATTGTGTGAATGTGTATGTATTTGTGTTAGCTTTTTAGGGAGATCAACTTTAAAAAAAGTCGGTATGTTTCTAAAAATTTATATGTATATACTGAACAAAATCTCTTATAAAGTTTTAAATTGTTTTTATCCAACATTTTTATCATTTTATCCAATTGAATGGTCGTTAAGAGAACATATCAATTAAAATGAATAAAAATATGTCAAACCAAGTTAACACTAAGTTAAGACCCATTAAAAAAATAGAAAAATATAAATTAGGAGGAAGAGAAGCATCAAATGTGGGATTTAGGGGAGGGGGCGGGGTTCAAAGTTAACAGTTAAGCCATCAGTGCATATACTATAGTGAATGAAATATCTAATATATCTATTTAAGGAGTGTTGACCTCTTTCTCTGTACGTAGGTTCGCCATTGAATCACTGATAAAGAAATTAATGGGAAGGTGCGTTCGCTGACTACTATTACTATCCAAATGTGTGGATATAGGAATATGTTAGGTTTTATCATTTTTGCTTTAATCTATAACTAGGATTTATTCGAATATTTTAGAATTTTGGTTTGGTTTCGGCTTGATTCCATTCGGAAACACAACTGAAAATATCATGAACAACTAAAAAATAGTTGAATTTGAATAAATTTTGGTTAAAATTTTATAAATATAACTTAATTTTTTTGATTTTTTGGTTATTTTGGATTTTTAATTGTTTAAATTAAAAATGATTGATATCTTTTAGTTTATAATTGTAATTTTGGGTATTTAGATTATATAAAACCTGAATATAATTAATATTTTTAAGTATTTCGGATATCCGTTATGTTCTCTGTACAATTTGGTTTTGATTTCTCTCATATTTTTTATTTTTAACTTTTATTTTTGTTTATTTTTTGTTAATGTTCATAATGTTTATATTATTTTAATTTAATTTTCAAAAAATATATTTAATTATGAATTAATTTTCTGACATATTCGCTATATTTAGTCATATTCCACCATTACTATTTGAATCTTTAGTTATTCCGTCAGATTTCACAAAAAAAATCACAAATAAATTCCATCAGATTTCACATTCAGTTGATTCAGCTATTACCATTTAGATTCTATAAATCACTTTCAACTGCTTCAAGAAATATAAAACCAAAATGTCTGTTTGATGCAATTTTAGAGAATAATATTCGTGAACCAATTTTGCTATTCTTTGCTAAATAATTTTAGATTTAGTTAAGTTGCCTAAAGAAACCAGCTCATTTGTTCTTGATAATCAAATAATTAAGTTTTTGGATTAGAGTATCTATTTCACTATACTATATTTATCCATTGTGTGTATGTATGTATGTGTGCTAGCTAGCACAGTACTGAATCACTGATAAGGAAATCAATAAGTGTGTATGCGCTTACTACTAGTACTATCACAATGTGTGGAAATAGGAATATGTCAGATTTTATCATTTCGGTTTAACTGTAATCTCTAGTTTCATTATATGAAAATATAATGGGGATTTTTTGTTGTTGTCCACCTCTTAGGGTGTTCCAAACTTCCAATCCTATAAGATAGAAAGTTATATATATATATATGATCAACTTATACTAATTTAATGGATGTCAGCAAGTCTCTTTTTAGTTTCCATCATACGTAAGTAAATAGGCAATATTGATGTTTAGTCCAAATTGTTCCTAATTTTTTGTTGAGGCATAATGGAAGAGAGTGTAATTATAAATATATACTTTCCAGAAATCTGATCTGTTTGAATTTGGTTCATAATGCTGAAAACGTACTGTTGTAGGAAATTACTCAAGACTCGTATAAAATTATCTTCAAAGAAACACCATAGATCTTAAAGATATTAATTCTGGCCCCTTCTACGAAGTTTCCTTTTTTCCGACTCCTTCTACCGTTATACGAAGCTTCCTATGCGTATATAGAGATACATTTTGTTATCATATCATCTATGGTTTCGTTTCCACATAAATTATGGACCATTGATCGTTGTTAATCAGGGCTTGTTCTATATTTTCAAAATGGGCGAACATATATAATAAAGGGAAACATCAAACATGCTAAAGAAATAGACGTAAATTCATGGTTACGTAGTGGGAATATCAGATGATGGAAATAGACGTCACTATACGTCAATATATGACTAAAATTATGCAAAATTGCAACTTGCATATCCCCATTTCTCCACTTTTTTGGTTAAAAAAGAAAAAAAAAAGTCACAAGTCAAGAGAGTTTAAACTTTGTGGGGGAATACTTTTCTTATTCATGAATTACAGATTGGTATGGACAATAAATAAATGTATATCTATATTCTTTATGACGGCGATAAATGTTATAACGTCTGCCGAAATTTGTTTTTAATAAAACAAGCAATGTAAAAAAGAAGAAGAAGACAAGTGATAGAAGAAGAAAAAAAAAAGGATAGGGGACTACGTACTTACCATTCCAAAACTGAAACCTTTGAAAGGCATGTAGCGTCAAATTTTAATAATTTTGGAAAAAACGTTGATTTATTTTTGAATTTTAGAATGTCGGCCACAGTATATAATAAAGCCCTAGGTCTTCCTCATAACGAGTAACTTACAGAACAGGCGACAATGAACAAATCTCTCTACTAGTTCATATTCTGATCTCATTTTATCTTTTCCTTTCGTTTTGATCTGAAACTTTTATTTCGCTCTCGAGATATTGATATTCCGGTGGGTTTACGATTCCGTCCGACGGACGTAGAGATCGTCGACGTTTTTCTCCGGCCAAAAAAATCTGAATAGGAACACGAGAGATGTAGATGAAGTCATTAGCACAGTCACTATCCGTAGCGTCGAACCTTGGGAGTCTTCTACTAAAATCACCCTCACACTTTTGTATCCAATCGAATCGGAATCATCGGCTAATTTCTGATTTAGGGATTTTCCCTCCTTTTTTTTATTTGTTTCCTTTAGCACAGTCGAAGATAAAATTGAAAGATCGCGCTTGGTGTTTCTTCAGTCGCAAGGAGAACAAATACGACTGGACAACCCAAAGATATCATTCGTAATCGCCAAAAGATTGGTCATAAAAGGGTTTTGATGTTTTACTTTGGTAAGACTCCAAACGGATCTAAATCGGATTGGGTTATGCATGAGTTTCACCCTTTCTCTCCTGATCAGGTACTCTGTTTTTTTGGCTCTTATTTGCAGATTGTGATTTGATTGATTTCGTATTTGCTGAATTGATTGATGATTTCTCCTTTTATTTTGGGTCTACAGGTGATGATGACTTATATACTCTGCAAAGTAATGTTTAAGGGTGAAGAGACAGAGATTTCTTCTTCTCCTTCTTCTGCTGCTGTTAGTGAAATTGAGAATACTCACTCTTTAAGTTTAGTCCCTCATGTCAACAATTTCTCTAGGATCTGAGGTGATTCAGTCTTTAATCCCTCTTGATGATGTCAACAATTCAGGAGGACTAAGTACAGAGCCTGAGGTGAGACTCAAATCTTTCTCTTATCTCATACACATATAATGGTTGAGAATCTAACGACGACTTTATATGTGTTCAGGTATCAAGAATTACAGAATCCAACTCAGTCTTGATGTTCTTGAAGAAGCTCTAATCGTTGATGATGCAAATCCACTGAGAGAGGAGGAATGGAAAAGCTGGAATCTCGACGATATTATGTTGCTCGATGATATCATGCTTCTGCAAGATGATCGCAACGATTACAGACCTCCAAAGCCACTGACTGGTGTCTTTAACGATTATACCAGTGATGATAGTCATTCTGGTTTGATATCTGCAACAACAGTAAGCTAAATTTTACTATGTAGTATATATTCCTCTGTTTTTTCACATCACAAAGCTTAACTTTTTGTTTCCTACTACAGAATTCTATCGGGACTTCGAGCACTTGTGATAGCTTTGGTAGCTCAAATCATCGCGTAGACCAAATCACAAACCTGCAAGAGGTAAGCTTTATTATCTCTCTTTCTCTGAGACAAACAATTCCTAATGCTACTTTAACTGTGCTAGCACTCATCACAACATTTTGTGGTTTTTGATATGGTTCAAGGTGAGCCAAGCTCTGAGAACCAGTATTGATACATCCGAGAAGAAGGATCCTTATGATGATAAACAAGGAACTGAGATTGGATTGGGTCAAAAGCCAATCAAGAACAAAAGAGCTGGTTTCTTTTACAGGATCATACACAAATTTGTCAAGAAAATTCAGCTATCTTCTCCTATCTCAAGAACATGATCACGATATATGTAGAAACTGTCAGTTTTGTCTATCTTCCTTGACCCAAATTATAAATAGATTTAGTATGTCGATCTTATTTTGTAACTTTTTTCTATATTGCGTGTATGAGGGTAAATTTGTGATACGAAGTGGTTAGAGAAGACAAGTTGCATCAAATTACTTCAAACAAATTGGTATGTCTATCTTGTTTTGTAACTTTTATCTATTGTATTGTGGGTTTCGTTAGTATATAAAAGGTGAATTTGTGGATAAGAAGTGGTCGGTCAGTAAAGAAAAAGTTGTATAAATTCATTTCATACAACTAACAAAAATGGTCAAATTTTGTTTGACGTAGCAATCAGCCTCGACTTTTCTAGTCCTACCCACCACAAAAGATTTCATGTTCAACTAAAGAAAACAAGAATAAATATCAAATCAAGATACATAATTTTAGTAATGTACCAAGAGTCTCTTTTGGACTTTTATAGTCTACATCATATACGTAACACGTGCAAGTTATCATGTTGATGTTTAAGTCCAATCCCCATAAGACTAATGCTACCTTATTTGTCTTCCTCTAGATAAGTATGTTTTTACATTATCATACAACTTTAGTAGTTTTTTTTAGTTTTTTTTTTTATAACAAAAGAAAAAAGAAAAAATTAAACTAAAAAAAACTACTAATACATTAATTTCGCTTTTTTTCTTGGTTATTCATCTAGTATTTATTTATACAATATTCCATTTTTCAAATTTTAAATCTATATTAATTGAAAATTGGAAAATAAGGTAATTTTATGTTTTTATTTGAAGATTTGATAGATTTTAAATATATCTTTTGTTGTCGTTTTCACTTTAATACCCCATATTTTCCAAACAAAAAAAAACTATCGTAAACTATTTTTTTCAAAGATATCTTTAACTAATAGTCTATTTTTTTTTTATATCTAGCCGTGAGGAATACAAGTTTAACGAAGAAATATGAAAAACGAATTCGGGTTATTGGAAAAAAACTGGATCCAACACACCAATCATTGGTAAGTGGAAAAGAAGCAATGGTGTTAAGATTGGTGACAAGAGAGTTATGGTTTTTCAGTCTTATGAAAATCCCAATGAATCCACCAAACTCGATTGGGTAATGTATATGTTTCACCTCACGTTTTTGTCTCCCGATCAGATAATTTTTGAATCTTTATATAACTATTTGAGCAATGTTAAAAACAAAATAATCTTGCATTCATGTGCGATATTACAACAAATGCTATTAGATAATATTTTTAATATTTTCAAATCCTATTAATAATCATAATAATTTTATATTTAATAAATTAATTCCCTAATAAATAGCACAAAAAATTAATTTATATTCATCTAATGTTCTAAACAGAATTTTAGGAGCATATTCCTATAGTTAAACCAAATATAAGATTTGAAAATGTTTTTTTAATTTAGCAGAAAATATAAAATATTTTTTCTACAAGATAATTAAAAGAATTTTAACATTGGATCCAAAACGAGTTAGTGTGAATTTACTAATCCGACTACGGATCGAGATTGTAATATAACACATAATACATTAAATACATAAAAATTATAAAAATATAGAGTAAATGAAATAAAAAATACTAATACTTTTATATAGCATACCAAAAATTATGTAAATATTTTTCCGCGATGAGAGCGTGATTACTATCTAGTCTGTAATATATAGTTGAATATACTCACTATTCATTGGGCCTTATTTTCAACTATGTTACGTTGTGAGAATCTGCCGATTAGCCCCAATTCAGTCCTTAAAGGTTAAAACCATACGCATATTTCGTTTTTTGTTTTGTAATACTGAATTGCCGAATAACCCACTTTGGTTTAGGGGATATACATTTGGTTTGTAATACTAAACGCATACTTTGGTTTAGGGGTTATAAATTGCCGAATATATAACTCCATCTGGTTTAGCAATTAATCGTTTGGTTTATTAATTAATAATCTGATTCATAAATTAATCATCTGGTTCAGCAATTAATTGGTTAGACAAGCAAATCGTTTAAAAAAAAAATCATGTTCATAGCTAGAGATCTCTTACGGGTTTTGAAAAATTTGTAACCTTAATTTGACAGAGAACATGTGTTGTCTGCAGAGTGGAGCTTTAATCCTCGTATGAACCAAAATGGAGCTTCGAGTACTAAAAGATTTAAGGTGGGTTAAACTTTGATTAGTTGTTCCTCGTTTGGTCTGAATTAG
The DNA here is from genome assembly GCA_963555745.1 of Cardamine flexuosa. NCBI lineage: Eukaryota > Viridiplantae > Streptophyta > Magnoliopsida > Brassicales > Brassicaceae > Cardamine > Cardamine flexuosa. The sequence continues at coordinate 289,996 of OY743214.1, forward strand.
CAATTTCGCATTGTACTTTAAAGATTTGGTTCCCTTATCCGTGTGTGAATGGGATCGCTGATTCGCTATATATTGGGAAATAACATATTCAGTAACAATTTCCTTAATTAATGTGTAACTCTTTCACCACAAAAGAAAGTGAAATCTTTGTATAACCAACAAGAAAAACGACAAAAGAAGTAAATTATTTATGTTATTGTTAATGGATCTGGCAACGGGCTGTAACGTGGCCGTATGATATGGTTGCATTTTTGTTAAAACTTTTATATATAAAGACATGCACCAACCACTTTTATTTATTTTAAAAATTAATGGGATATTCTCTAATACAATGCAATAATAGTATTTTTTCTGTTTCACAATACTTGATGTTCTATTCTTTTATTTTGTTTTATAATACTTAATTTTCTATTTATTTATTTTATTTTTATTGTTTAATTGTAAACTTTAATATCCAATGATTGAAAACAATTACATTTACTATATTACTATTGATTTATATTTTGTTATAATATTTATTAGTGAAAGAAAGTAATATTATTAAAAACTTAAACATTATATTTTTTTATTTTGTGTGAAATAACTTTAACATTAAGTACTGTGAACAGAGGGATTATAATAGAGAGTTACATACACGATAAAAGGAAACAGATCCAAGATTCCAAGCATTTTTGGTTTTGGATTTTCTTGAGAATTTGAGTGTTTCGAGGAAAGTAAGGGCGGCGCGTGCAATTTGATGCGTCCACGTGGCCCAATCAGTTCACATATTTAGATTTGGTCGTTGTTAGCTTTGGAAACATTAACTGCCCCACACCACTACCAACTGCTGTGGAACAGAGAATCACACATATTTACAAATTTATTAAATGTAACTGGCATATAAAATGTTTTTCCTTAAAGTTGTCTCATATTTGAGTTTTCCGTGGTGTATTGTCCGTACACGTGGCCGTCATCTCCGAGAGGGAGGCCGCTGGATTCACCACCTTCCAATGGCTGTGAAGAAAACAAAATATTAAAAAAGTTTTTGTGACATCTCCTAATTAATTACTTCCTCCTTTTCAAATTCATCCTATTTTGACGTGCGTACCTTTGTTATATCGGTGAAACTTTCCCAATAAAAACCATCGAATTGATGGGAGTAGTGAGAGTAATCAAGCGAGTTAGTGGTTTGAAATTCTGGGAGAAGCTCTTCTAAGTCATTACAGTAATCTCCGACATAATCTTCTACAGTGTTTTTGTTCTCCGTCAGCATCTAAAAATAGTCAAAGATATTTGAAACCTGACTAAACTAATTCATATCAGATTAAATCGTGTCGACAATTCATTTGAGAAGTGAACCAAAGAGAATGTAAACTAATTCAGTTCAAACATTAATAATAAAGACCGAACCGCATTAACCAAAAAAAAATAATCACCACCCTAATTATGTAATTTTCAAACACAATCTTGTAACAAAATTTATGAAAAAAATTTGTTGCTCCCATATATATCAAGTAAATTACCTGGGAGTGATTTAGTATATGGGATGAAGTGAGGATGGGAGACAAATCTGTTGCCGCCGGGGAAGAATCTGCGACTGGGACGCTCCGTCTTGTTCTCGTCTTTTTCGTTAGTTTGCAGAGAACAAAGGCGTCCTTCGCATGATTTATAGAGCCACTAATGCTTCAGTACTTGTCTTTGCTTCAGTACTTGTCTTTCTTTATATAATATATATAAACGAGCACACATGCATATAGATATTTTATTTTATATGTATACCTTGCTGGGATGGCCGAAAAAGGAATGAAATTCATGGATGATCCAAGAGTAATTGTGTTGTTGGTTGATCGAAGATCTTTTGTTTTCTTGAAAAACAAGAAACTTCTTTAAACAGATAAGGTTACCATCAACGTCTTTAATCGTACGACTATTTCCGGTTATCTTCCAGTGCCCTGTCCTCGACGCCCTCTTTGTCCGGTTAAGCCTCCCAAACATCTCCACCGGCAATATGAAGTACTAGGTGTGACTCGACTCTATTTTTGCCACGCCGTACCATCGAGAGGACAAATTGATGTCATAATTGGAGGTTCTAAGCTTTGTGATGATTCAATCAGGGCGATAGAGAAATATAAGCGAGCAGCCGTTATGGCGGTGAATGCAGAAGCCGAGCCGTTTGTGCATAACGCCACACTAGTCTTCGAGGAGTCCGAAACACAGAGTCTCGCGAAACGACAATATCACTCGGGACAATCAAACTTCTGGTATTTGCATCCGGGGTATCTAAGATCGTGGAGTTCACCGTGTTCGATCGACCAACTGCATACAATATAATATTGGAAATCTCGTGGTTGTACCAAATGAAAGCTGTTCCGTCTACATACCATCAATGCATCAAGTTCCCGACGCCAACCGGCATTGGAACCATCAAAGGTGATCAGGAGACTTCAAGGTCTTGTTATCTAAGAAATCACTGAATGAAATTGCAATAGCAATTAACGACTCCAACAAAACAAAAAAGCCCAAGCTTTCCGAGTGGGCAGAAACCTGATGAGGTTACACAAGAAATTTCAATCGACAGCACCATGCCAGAACGGAAGGTAGAGATCGGTTCTGGGTTAAGTGCGGAGCTACAATCCAAACTTATCGCATTCTTGTTAAGAAAAAAGGAATCTTTCGCCTGGACAGCGTAAGATATGCCAGGGATTAACCCAAGCATAATATCATATGAGCTGCATGTTGATGAATGTTTCAAGCCCATCAAGCAGAAAAGGAGGAAGCTTGGATCGGATCGCGTTGGAGCAGTCAATGAAGAAGTTGACCGATTATTGAAAGTTGGATCCATAAGAGAAGTAAAGTATCCGGATTGGCTCGCAAATCCAGTGGTAGTCAAAAAGAAAAACGGAAAGTGGAAGGTATGTGTTGATTTTATGGATATCAACAAGGCATGCCCGAAAGATAGTTTTCTACTCCCGCATATCGACCGATTAGTAGTCAACTGCCAGGCATGAACTGTTAAGTTTTCTGGATGCTTTTTCTGAGTACAACTAGATTAGGATGAGCCAGGAAGATCAGGAAAAATCCTCGTTCATAATAGACAGAGGTATATATTGTTGTATAGTTATGCCGTTCGGTCTAAAAAATGCAGGAGCTACGTATCATCGCCTCGTAAATTGGATGTTCGCGGAGCATTTGAGAAAAACCATGGAGTTCTACATAGATAACATGTTGGTCAAAACCCTCAAGCAAAATGATCACGTGGAACATCTCTCTCAGTGTTTTGAGATCCTGAACAAGTTAGGAATGAAGCTCAACCCGGCGAAATGTACCTTTGGAGTCCCATCGGGGGAGTTTCTCAGGTACATAGTAACAAAACGGGGCATTGAGGCAAATCCAAACCAAATTAACGCATTCCTAACAATACCGCCTCTAAGAAACCAAAAGAAAATACAACGCTTAACGGACCAAATTACAGCCCTCAAAAGGTTCATATCTCGGTCCACGGATCGATGTTTCCGTTTTTATCAATTACTAAAGGGGAATAAACAGTTCGTGTGGGATGATCGTATTCTCTAAACCTGAGGCCGGGGAAAGTTTATTTCTATATGTGTCTGTTTCTGGACATGCGGTTAGTGGGGTAATTGGGCGAGAAGACAGAGGTGAACAACAACCAATCTACTATGTGAGTAAAAGTTTAACCGGTCCGGAAACCCGCTATACAATGATGGCGAAGTTGGCACTTGCAGTTGAGGTCTCAGCACGAAAGTTGAGACATGATTTCCAATCTCATCATATAGAAGTATTAACTTTGCAACCTTTGCGAACGATATTGCATGACCCAAGTCAGTCTGGGCGATTGGCAAAGTGGGCGATTGAGTTGAGTGAATACGAAATCGAGTACAAAAATCAAAGCAGTGCTAAAGCCATGTGCTAGCAGATTTTTTGACCGAACTTCCTACTAACGGATACGAATTAAGCACAATCGGATTAACCATCTCTGATATTCTCAAAGCCTTGCGATTCGCTCTCTTGCGTAACAAGTGACGATTGATTCTTTTTGCTTCTTGTATCGTACTTATGCATGCACATAAGAATATAACAGAAAGAAAAGAGATGTAAGTCACAAAATAAAATAAAAGTTTAGACTAAATTCTAACTGAAATCTAATGGTGAATTAGAGTCTCCGGCAACGGCGCAAAATTTGATGTGCTCCAATTATATCCCTTAGAGCTACTCTCTCAAACAAGATATCACTGTAGTACTTAGGGGTCGAATTCAACAAGGAATATGAAGTTCACGCAATAGATAGAACATATTCGAATTAAGCTAAACAATAAATTAATTAAAAGCAAAAACGATGCAACAAAATAATAACTAAGAAGACGGGATGTAAATTCAATAAGAGAAAAAGCTATACCTAGGGAAATCAATTAGGGAGTACTCTGAATTGCGAACTAGGCGGTTTGATTAACAGGATGCAGTGTATGTTTGGTTCTTAAGCTCATAACACAATTATATGATCATCCAACTCTCGCTGTAATGATAACTATACTAAAAACATAGAAAACCAAATCTCTTTTCGATTCTAATGAATTAAGCATGCATTAATAACAAGTATAATATGTTCACAAAATCCCTAAACCAAATCTCTTTGCAAGAAGGCTATTTTGCTCATCTATGATTAGTTTAAGATATTAATAACACTCTCATGTATATTATTTATCCTATGATGCTAGATTCAAGGTGATCAATCCAGAAAATAGTATATGTGTAAATCTAGATGAAGAACAATTATGATAATCCTAACATGTTTATGCCCAATTCAACAATTCATCATAAACCCTTGAAACCCCTAGATCTAACAAGGAGACTACTCAGACATAACAGATGAAACACAAATCATGGTCTGAATAATACTCAATAATAAATCAAAAGAAGAATAACATGAGTTCAGAATCTTTGTTGTACAAGGTGAGTACTGATTCCTCTCTCCCCAAAACTCTCTGGGACTCGGTAAAACAAAACTTAGTCTTTCAAAGACTTCTAATACATAAATATAACCTAAAACACGAAGAGGACTTGTTCGTAAATAGTAAAGACTTTTGGGGTAAAGTTGCAATTCTTAAAACTTGGTAAAAATTGGAAATCTTCTTATGTCGTCATACGTGTCGATCGACACGAGTGTAGTGTGTCGATCGACGTGAACACCAAAATTCTATTCCAAGTCATTTTGCTCAGCTACAAGCTCAAAAAGCTCCAAAATGCTCAAAAGTGCATCAACAAGGTCAATTTCGCTTTTGTACCTAATAAGACTCAATATATGATAGAAAGACTCTAAAAATAATGCATATATCATGGCTAAAAACCATAAAAATCATGATATATCAACTTCCCCAGACTTAGCTTTTACTTGCCCTCAAACAAACAGAAAACCAGATACAAGGAAGAAGTTTGAAAACGCGAAACTCACCTTCTCTTTAGTTAGTCGGACTTACCAGTCACCATGTAATCCATGTGTTACAAAAAAAAATCTTAGACTAACCACCATGTACTTCACCACAGTCACTCGCAGTTTTCTCAATTCCCACCACAACTTAGCAACATATCCCTACAAGCTATCATTGCTGGGTTCCATATTTGATATCAGTGCCAAGAACCTTCTAGACTTCGTTGTCATACAATACCTTAGTGAAACAAAACACACAACAATACTTGGTACTCTTTTCTCTCCCCAAGAGTACAATACCTTAATATGTATTTATATTTTGAATATGTTCGGGTACTATTCGGGTTCGGATCTTGTTCGGGTTCGGGTTTGAATTTTTGGATCTTGAAATTTTGGACCTGTTCGGATATTTTTAAGTTTCGGATTAGGGTTCGGATTGGATTTTTCAGTTTGGTTTTGGATCGGTTTTTGGATTTCAGATTTTTTGCTCAGGCCTAGTTTCAAGGTTACTATTGGTACCAAGTTTAGCACCCCGTCCTAGACCCGATCAAAATTGACTCCAACTCATATTAAAGCCCAATAGAATTGGCTCGAGAAAATTGACCCAGACTTAGATTGTTAAACCAGATTCAAAGGCTTAAACCGGCCTCACAAAATCTGACCAGTAATAGAAAGTGATGATATCGGATCCTGAACCGAGGATCCATTTCTAGTGGGTCATTAACACGTGTCAAATACACAATAAATGAGAAGTAGTCCGAAACCGGAGTGGGTAGTCTATCGAACTTATGGAAGGCTCAGAAGCATGAACTGATAGGGGTTCGTGGATTAATGGGGAAGTACGCGCCAAGGAAGAGTTCATGATACAGTTTTATCCCACGAACTGAAGGAGACGTCATTCAAATGAGGCCAAGGCGTTACAGCATTAAAGACTAAATCGAAACTGATGCATTTAAGGAGAATCATAGGAATAATTGTAATTTATTTGTAACATTTAAGGCTTGAATTCATGTATAAATAGATAAAAAGAATATCGTGTAAAGGACAGATTTTTCTAGAAACGAAGGGCAATATACATTTCTATTTGAATCATTTGATATTTCGTACTTTAATTTATTATTATTATCTAATATTCTTGGGTGTGGATTATGTATCCAAATTTTGGTGCTAAAAGGAGGGGAATCTGAAAGCTAGTTTCAAGCAGTCTACTCGACCAAACAAGCTAAAAGATTCTCAACAGTTGAACCATGTCTAATGCCATCAACGTCCCCGATGATTTGAAGCAAATCACAAATAGCATAACAAGTTTGTCCGATAAAGTTACCGTCATACAACAGGAGCTGGAAACAATGAGGGCAAATCAGGTAACATTAACAGAAAATGGTTCATATGTTTCAGCTCAAGTGGATTCTTTGTTTGCAGGAACGGAAAACGAAAGCTCCGGACAAAGAGTGTTGTTCGGTACTCCTGGAGCAGGCAAATCTTCAGCTCCCGCAGGTCAGACCGGAACGCCACCCCCGGTCCGCCAAGAAGATCAAAATGCTGCAGGTCAACGAGTACCAGGTGTGGAGGGTTTAACCGTCCAAAACTCCAGTGCGGAGCTCGATTGCGTCCGTCGCGAAATGAAAGAAATGAAGTCAAAATTTCATCGCGCCACCAGTTCGGCTCCGGACATTGACATGGTAATTGAAGAGGCAAGACCTTCTCCATTCAGTGCAAAAATTGCAAGTTTCAAGGTCAATAGCGAATACGATACCTGCCAACGATAACAAAATTCAAACTTTGTTGACGATCTTTAATCAAACGAAAAGTTTGAGTTCACCTTCTCAAGAGAAGGCCTTGCGTCTTTGAAATCAAGAACGATGAGAGCTAGAGCCACAGTAATTGAGGTCCACGACATGCTTAAACCCAGAAGCAAAGATATTAACATTCCTAATGTGATTAAATAAACACTTGATTTCCATAAAACTCTTCTCCATTGCTTAGTTTGGAATACCACATTGTTGTTGTTATTATTGCTCTCTCCTTGAGACTCTGCATCGATTTGTTCTTCTCTTGACGCATTTGAATCGCGGCTTGTTAATTCGCTCTCACCTGCCGAAACCGCTCTGATTCTGAGTGTCTCAGGATCCATTCTCAAGTTTGATTCTTCGGATCTGAAAGTGCTGAGATGCGGTAATGTAGCTGGAGAAAACCGATGAGATGTGACATCTTCTGCAATAACTTTGGAATCCACATTTTCTTCTTCTTCTTGATCTTCCTCTTCTTTATGATCTGACAACAACCGCCAATACATACAGAGAAGAAGCAAAGCATTGACTGCAATACCAACAATCATCGCAGGAAAAACTCCAAGAAGAAACTCCCAAAACGAAATCTTGTTTTGAACCGCGATAACAAGATTCTGCGGATTCCCAATAGGAGTAGCAGCAGAAGAACCGATATTGGCACTCGTGCCACCCTCAAACAAAGCTTCCGGATCTCGATGCTTAACACAGCAGTATCTCGGCCTCGTCAAGCCGCAGTCACAAGTACTCGGATCACCTCGAAACCATCTCTTCACCTAACACGATCCACCGCTCCGTCTCAACCACCGGGGCTTTAACAGAACCGATCCCAACTGAAAAGCTGAACCACTCTGAAAACCAATGACCAAGCTCACTCAAGAACACAAAGGAGGGAGTGGAATTGAAACCACCGGAGAACTAAAGCTCTTCTATTCTTTGATGTTGTCTTCTTTGGATTACTCTAATACGAGATTGTGTTTGTTTGGCGTTTAATTCTTTTGTTGAAGAGTGTATCGTTGTTTTGTTAGTCGGAGACAGAGTAAGAAGAAAACAGACGCATGACAATTCAAAAACAAAAAGGCAAAAACAGAGATAAGAGCAACTACAATGTGTAATTGTAAATGTGAATGATACGATCAGGACGCAATCAGTCAATGGTCATCGGGTACGTTGCCAGTTGCCACCTTCTTCCACAAAATAACATACCCGTACAATTAACTAATAACTAATGTTAGTAACTTACTAAAATTGTTTTTACAATTTTAAAACATGAAAGAAAAGTCGGCATTTACTATCGGAACATACAAACCTTACTGTCAATAGGTTTTAACTGTGTCACATCGCTGTGGCATTATTGATCATTTTAAACATATTATCCGATAACCATAAATGAAAATAAAACGGGACATAAGTTATACGTTTAGCCAACATTTGCCGCTACAAGTAGAACAAACCATCCAGGATACTGAAGCCCCTACAGAACAACCAACACCAACTCCTGAGGTCTTCAGGTCGTCCTCATCTCCTGAGATCTTTTGCTTTTTCAGAAGAGGCCCTAGAGAAGAACAAACACAGCAGGCCATGTACTCATCTTCTTCACGTCCTTCTACGGTTGTCTTCACGTCGTCCTCATCTCCTGTTGTCTTCACGTCGTCCTCAGAAGCCTACAATGTTTAAGCTTTCATAAAGCCTAGGAAATGTCAACGTTTTCAGAAATTAAAACAGGTATTTGGTTGATTCTTCAACCACCATGGTAGTTGCCTTGTCAAGGGGAGACTCGACATTGGAGTCAACCGCCACCACTTCGGGAAACCAACCCGGAATCTGCTTGAAAACCAAGTGGAAAAACATAACATTGGGGGTCAAATTTAGGCAAAGAAAACTACAAGCGAGAAAGGGAGCTAGGATGGTAAATTACCCTGAGTAGATGTTCTTGACTAGAGATATGCGCCATAAAATTTGTAAAGCCTCGGCCTGAAAGGTTGGGTTTATAGTAGTCAATAGGTTGTTGACGTAGACGGCACACACCGCAAACCCAGATGGTAGGTTCACCCGTTTCACAGCACTTATCATCATCCTTTGGATCTGCCATAAGAAAGTCTTTCCAGAGCTTATTTGCATCATCAATGGAAACGGGAGAATCTGGATACGGGAAAATAACGTTGTAACCCAGACTCCATCCACTGGAGTCATCGATCTTAAAAAGTTCAGAGAAATAAGCTGGACGGGATATGACCATTATATTATCTGAAGGTGAATGGAAGATGATAAGCCCAATCATGTCTTTGCTACCTGTTTCAAAAAACAAACTAAAGACTTAAGGGACTCTCTAATTATGCCATTATGAATAAGGATGATGACAAGATACACTAACCGTAGGGGCCGTTATAAAGACTGATTCCAGTGGAAGAGACCGCTTCAAGGATCTTTTCAGGAACCTTTGATAGTACGCCAACGGCAGTGATGGTGATAGGACCAGAGTAGCCTAACTTCCTCAAATACCCACTAATACACGGACCCACCCGACGACCATCATACCCATCGGGAACCGGACACTCCATTATGTCCCAATACACCGATACTGCACCCACGGCTGCCTCCTCCGAAGCCGGCTTCATCATAAAATCAAATTCTTCAATCTAGAACGGGAATTAAACATCAGATAAGCATGAGGAAAGAACGGTTAAAGCACCGATATAGAGAAAGAGAAACACGAGAATACAACTTTCAGATACTTGTGGTCATCTATGCATTGAGTCGATGAATTTTCTAGGAAACATGAGAATTTTACCTGAGAGATTAGCAGAGTTGGTTGGATCTCGATATCGATTAAGGTTTCCATGACCCTGATTGAAAGATGCTAAACTACCAACGCCGCAATTATATAGGGTTGAAAATGAGCTTCTCTTTAATGGGCCTACAGTTTGAATGAATCGGCCTTTCCCGTGCAGCATTTAACTCTATGAACACGGGTAAAGAAAAATATTATAAAATACTTACAATAATTATACAAGTAAATACTTTCGCAATCTAACTAGATTATAAAATTTTAATATTTTATTAGAAAATTAGAAAAATTAAAACCAAAATTAAAGGAAGTTACCTCACACAAAGAGAGGTGTGTGTTCGTTTTTTTTTTTTTTAAATATTTCTTCTGTTTTATTTTATAAGTAGTTTTACTTTTTTTTACACATTAAAAAATAATTGATTTTTTGTTTTACCTTTAATTAATGTATATTTGGTTTTATTTTATTAATCATAATATTAAAATAATAAGATAACAGTATAATTTTTACCAAACATTTGTCTTAAAATTATAAAAAATATATTTTAAAAATTTTTAATTATAAAAAAAATCAAAACAGAGAAAATAGTAAAGTTTAAAAATTAGTGAATCGAGCGGTCTCCCATACAGAGAAAATAGCCACGTGAACGGGTAAAACACCACAGAATACTTGAACGTGAGACAACTTTAAGGAAAACATTTTACATTTTACATTGTCGACTTTTATAAAATTAAGTTTTGTTGGCGTTTTAAAAGAATTACAGTCAAATACTGAAATAGTAGTATAGTACATGTTTCTTAGATTTCTATGATGAGTGGAGTCTGTCTGGCCTAAAACATGAAAGTCTTTAACCCGTTCATAAACTCTTATGTCATGTTTTCCTTATAATTTTTATATTATACATCCATCTTTGTTTCCGTGTATCATATGCAGAAGACATTATTTCATGTTTCTTTTCTAAATGATTGTTGTTTGTGATGTGTGATGTTGTGATAATGAAAATGTATTATTTATAGGAAATTTTCGTGGGTGATTGGTAGAAACATAACAACTATTTTACAACAAATTAGGTTAATGAGAATGTACCATCGAGTTTATGACGGATTTACGAGTAAAACATCTATCGGAACATTTATAGTTAGCATTTAATACACGTGGTTACTAACGTATTAAATTTGTCTCGCAAATTCCTCGTAAAATGAGTTCGTTGTAAAGGAATTGTAAAATTAACAACGCATTTACGATGAATATAGTTTTCGTTGTAAAAACATCACTAGTTGGTAGGTAATTTACATATACATTACGACGAACCTTTTCGACGTAACTTTACAACGAATTTACAATAAATTATGATTCCGTCGTAAATGCGTCGTAAAATCGTTGCTAAATTATAACAGAAGAAATGCAATGTAAAATTTCGTCGCAACTTCCATGTTTTCTTGTAGTGCTCCTATACAAATTTATTCCCAAATTTGTCAATTTGACAGAGATTCCAAACGCTAGATCTCAAATTATCCAATTTTAATACACGAAACGAATCAAGGGATATCATAGCAACGTAACAATGGATAACCCCAAATTTCGATTGAAAAGTAAACCCTAGAAATCGAAAATCGAGAGAGATAGAGATACCCAATAATCGATCAATACCAACACAAATCATGATGATTTAAATCATATAAACCACGATTTTTCTCGAGAAAATCATGTAGAGAAGAAGAAAAAATCAGAGAAAGAGATTGTTGTTTTTACCTGTTTCAGAAGCTGGGTAAACAAGAGAGGAGAGGAAGAAGAAGAAGAGTGCGTTGGATTTTGAAGGAAACGAGAAATTTTAAAAAGATGATTTCGTTTTTTTTTTTTTTTTTCTGTTGAGGCGGAAAAGAAAACGAATCAATGGTTTTGCCAAATTTGGCCATTGAAGTTCGTCGCTCGATCCAACTCATTTTCCTCTGTTGCTAGGAGGAAAAATAAAACCAATTCCCGCGTTCTGTTTCATATATTTTCCGTTACTATTTTATTATTCATTTGTTATATTATATCTCCAAGGCCCAGTGCTAACATAAGGCTCATAAACGTTAAACGGCCCAACTAAAGATCACACGGCATGGGCTCTAGTTGTAGATGTAGTATCACTTAGGAAAGATCTGTACCGTTGATTTGATGTACCTTGAAAATCGACATGTGGCAAAGTACGTGCTTCCCTCGCGTAATAAACGTGACGGCGATGACATTTTCTCACTTGCCGACGAGCAAAGAGAACATCTTTCATTTTATAGATATGTCTACATTGTTCAAATTCATATGATCTCCCAAAACACTTTTTTAATGTATACAAATAATATTTTTTACGTGATTCTTTGTCGTAAATTTTTTTCTTTAAGAAAAACAAATCCGCAATTATTTTTCAGTTGTTACAAAAAAAAGAAGAGAAGAGTTTATTTTTAGATTCCTTGTCAGTATATGCATATTGCATAATGATAATCTTCTCATGTGCTTCCAATGTCGAATTTTATGGGATCCTTAGTTTTTGTTGTCCAGACAAATAAAAAAAAAAAAACTCCAAACGGACAAAATAATACTATATATCCTAATAGATTCCGGAACGATGGATGATATTTTTATCAATTAGATTGTATACTGTAAACGGAATCATCAATTGTTGCATGCCTCTGTCTACAATTATACAGTTACGTTTTAGTCAGAAATGCAGGGAAAAAAAAAAGAGAATGTCAAAGATACGAGCTGTATACTTTATACATGGTGGTCACTATCTTTAAATTACTAACGACCGGTCCATATAATGTCATTGTAAATACACGTATGTACAGGAAAAGCAAAACTGAAAACGAACAAAAAAAAAGAACGTGAAACGCCAAGCAGTTTGCAATGTAAAAAAGCCAAACGGCACGCAAGTTGAAGTAACAACGTGGGCTCAGTTTCCTAATTAATCATATTGACTCTTTCTCGTTGCTGGTACGTAGAATCAAGTTATATTTTAGTGAAAGAATCTGAAACCACTCACTCATAAATATATCATTTTTTTGAAAACTTCTCAGAACTATTTCACTTTGAAACCCTATTTCCGGATAACATGGAGCAAAAGCAGCCAACCATTGCCGGTGATGAAGAAATGGCGGCGGAGAAACCATTAAAACCGGTGCTCCAGAAACCACCAGGGTTCCAAGATCAACAGAATCCAACATCAGCTCCGCTTACGTTTGCAAGTCGTCGTCCAAGGCCTATCCATCCGGCGTCACTCTACCCAGAGAAGAAACGACGGTGGAGTTTCTGCCGCGTTTTCTGCTGCTGCGTTTGTATCTTCTTCGCCGTCATTCTCTTCATCCTCCTCATCGCCGTCGCTTTATTCTTCCTCTGGTTCAGTCCGAAACTCCCCGTGGTCCGCCTAACCTCTCTCAATATCAGCAATTTCAACTTTACCGATGAAAAATCCGACGACGGATGGTCGTTGTTGACGGCGGATGCGACGGCGATGCTCGATTTCAGAAACCCTAACGGAAAGCTAAGGTTTTATTATGGAGATGCTGACGTGGCTGTGATTCTTGGAGAGAAAGACTTTGAGACCAATTTAGGGTCAACGAAAGTCAAAGGATTTATTGAGACGCCAGGCAATCGGACGGCTGTGATTGTCCCGACGAAGGTGAGTAGACGACAGGTGGATGATCCAACAGCTAAGAGGCTACGGGCAGAGCTGAAGAGTAAGCAGTTGTTGGTGAAGGTGACAACTAAGACGACGGTTGGATTGGCTGTGGGAAGTCGCAGGATTGTTACTGTGGGCGTTAGTATCAGATGCGGAAGCGTTAGATTACAGACGCTTGATTCGCAAATGGCCAAATGCACAATCAAAATGCTGAAATGGTACGTGTAATTAGCGAATAACGAATCAAATCTAAATCATAACGGTCGTGTAATTAGCAAATTATTAACGAACTTATTTGACTGGATTGCAGGATAAAATTGCGGTCATGACACGAACGTTGCGTTTTGAGTGTGCCTCAAAGTTTAAAAGACAAGAAAAACCTATATAGAGTTTACACGAGGAATTTGTATGTATTTTATCATTTAACACGTCAAATATTTATTTAATCCAGATTCATTCATATATATGTTATACACATATACATATGATTATTGTTAGTGGATTGTCTTATGTTTATTGGCATTTAAAGTTCCAAATTGTTCTTCAATGTAATATTTTACTTTTCTAGTTCCAAACGTTGAATAACAATTTGGCATTGTTGTCTCCTCTTCAATGTAATTGTTCTTCAAGTTGTTTACTCATTCTCCATCAGTTAGAAACCGATCCATTGGGTTAACTATTAAAGGCTAAATCTACAATGGATGGAACGAAACACTCTCTTCAAGCTTCTCTCGCGTATATGATTAACGACTTCATCTTAAAGCTCATGAAATTTAAAGCAACGGTTATATAAAGAGTGGTGAAATTAGTAAAGCTCAAATGTTGTTATTTCTGCTATTTTTAACAAGAGTATATTATATGACCAATGTCGGTAGGAAAGCGTTGAACTCAACCACATTTGTTTTGGACGTTGTGATGAGGTAATAATGCTTTGAAAGCTATTATGCGTGGTTGTTATAAACCAATTTAAGTAAATCAAACTAATCAAAACTTGCCAAAAATACCTCGTTAACTAACTTATTTTCCGTAGATGTCCGTACAACTCAACTAGAGAAATTTCTTAAAGAATCAATTCTTGTAATACGTGGTTAGGTCTATAATCTCGAGAGGATTAATGAGTGTAATAATTTATAATTCTGGCTAAAACTTGAAGGGGGGTGCGGAATGGAGCAATTTCGAGAGATAGGAGAGGTCTTAGGAAGCATAAGAGCGTTAATGGTGTTCAAGGACAACATTCAAATCAACCAGCGTCAATGCACTCTATTACTAGACCTCTTGACCGCGGCCTATGATTCAATTTCCGAATCTATGCGATCGAATCTCCGCTTCAAAGAGAAGAACACAAAATGGAAGATTCTTGAACAGCCCTTGAGGGAGCTTCTATGGGTGGTTAGAGAAGGAGAGGCTTATGTTAGAATGTCTCTAGATCCTAAACTAGGGTTTTGGGCTAAGGCTATTGTGTTACATAGCAATAGAGATTGTACAGAGCTTCACATACATAACTTGCTTTCTTGTGTACCAATCATCGTCGAGGCTATTGAGATTGCGAGTGAGGTTTCAGGGTGGGATGAAGAAGAGATGAGCAAGAAGAGGTTGGTTCATTCTAACAAGTATATGAAGCAATGGAATGACTCTCAGATATTTACCTGGAAGTTCGGGAGAGAGTATCTGGTGACCGCAGATTTCTGTAGCCGGTTCGAGAGTTCTTGGACAGAGGACCGTTGGATTTTAATCAAGGAGCTTCAGAAGAAAACGCAGCCCTGTTCGAGCAAGCATGATCGGAAGCTGGCTGATTTCCTGTTGAAGAATTTGGGAGATGGAAACGAAAGTCCAAAGCTGTTTCCATCTTCTCTTCTGGTTAGCACGAAAGATTACCAAGTGAAAAGAAGATTAGGGAATGGAAGTCAGTACAAGGAGATTACTTGGTTAGGGGAGAGCTTTGCGCTTAGGCATTTCTTTGGGGATATTGATGCGTTACTTCCTCAAATTACTACATTGCTCTCTCTTTCACACCCAAACATTGTATATTACCTCTGTGGATTCACGGATGAGGAGAAGAAAGAGTGTTTCTTGGTCATGGAACTGATGAGTAATACACTTGGTATGCACATCAAAGAGGTACGTGGTCCGAGGAAGAAGAACACTCTCTCCCTCCCGGTCGCGGTTGATCTGATGCTTCAGATATCTTTGGGTATGGAATATCTTCATTCGAAGAGAATATACCACGGAGAGCTGAATCCATCTCATTCTTGTCAAACCAAAAAGAAATAACCAATCTGGAGATGAGTATCTGCATGGGAAGATTTTTGGGTTTGGGTTGAATTCTGTCAAAGGGTTCTCTTGTAAAAGTGCTTCTTCGACGGGTCAGAATGATAGTTTTCCATTCATATGGTATTCCCCGGAAGTTCTAGAGGAGCAAGAACAGAGTGGAACTGCAGGGAGTCTCAAGTATAGTGATAAATCTGATGTGTATAGCTTTGGAATGGTTTGCTTTGAGCTTCTAACAGGTAAAGTACCATTTGAAGATAGTCACCTGCAAGGAGATAAGATGAGTAGAAACATTAGGGCTGGGGAGAGACCGCTTTTTCCATTTCATTCACCTAAATTCATAACGAACCTGACAAAACGATGCTGGCATGCTGATCCGAATCAGCGTCCAACTTTCTCATCGATAAGTAGAATTCTCCGGTATATCAAACGGTTTCTAGCTTTGAATCCGGAATGTCACATCAGTAGTAGTAGTAGCCAACAAGACCTGCCCATTGCTCCTTCTGTGGATTACTGTGATATCGAGACTAAGCTACTGCAGAAGCTTTCATGGGAATCAACAGAGTTAACTCAAGTTTCACAGGTTCCTTTTCAAATGTTTGCATATAGGGTTGTGGAGCGTGCGAAAACTTGTAAGAAAAACAATCTACGGGAGACATCTGAATCGGGTAGTGAATGGGCTTCGTGTAGTGAGGATGAAGGTGGGGGTGGATCAGATGAGCAAGTGTCGTCTAAAAAGGAAAGGAGGAGATTTTCATGCTCAAGTGAAGTCGAGATGACCAAGAAGCATGTTTCAAAACTTCTGAAAGGAGCTTCTCGCCTGAAACCAATTCAAAAACCAGGTGACTGATCAATCAGCAGTCAAATAATATATTTGAAGTTTGTTACTAGTTGTACTAAGGAATTTACTTGCCTTTCGATTGTGTTTCAGGAACTCCGAGAGGCAGATCAAGGCATCCGCCACTAAGCCCTTGTGGGCAAAGCATGAGAGCAAACTCAGAGAGCCAACTGATATTGATAAGCCCAAAGATACGAAGATCACACTCTGGTCATGTCTCTGACTCTGAGCTTTCCTAGTCTCTAGAAACAAATATCATATACAAAGTCATATGTCACAAATGCAAAGCTCTTTCTTTCGTGTGTAAAGTCAGTCACAATAAGCAACCAAAAGCAGATAAAACGTTACATAAAACTTTATTCATGAATTTACCAAATCATAGATGTTCCTCCATTTTAGATACCTATCATCTATCAAACAGCATTACCTAACATTAATCACTTGAACATAAAAAAGAAGGAACAGAGATAACTCTGCCTATAATTTCACTTAACAATGACAATGCAACTTCGAGTTGAATTTGATCTACTTATTCAATCACCGTATCCAACCTATTCAATGAATCAAGAGATCTTCCGATTACACCATAAATAACAAAACAAAAACCGATTGAAGACTCACAATCCAGTGGGTGGCAACGTCGTCGGCAATTAGACACTTGCAGATTCCGAGGATGGCAAATTTCAATTCCTCCGCCAGGTTGACGATCTTCGAAACCGCCGCCGATTCCCAGCAGTCAGCAGTCACAGACGAATGGGCAATGGCCCAAATGATTAAGCAACCGCGAGTAATGCGGTAAAATTCAAGGGGAAATCGATGATGTGTCACAGGAGGATCAAATCGGATGGTCGATGAATCGGATCTAATACCAACGGCTATTATATCCCTGCATAGACACGGGTCTATTGGGCCGAAATATTAGGATATGGGCCAATCGAAGACTTAAGGCCCGAATGCTTTGAATATGCTATGGCTTGTAACTTTGTAAGCAACAAGAGGAGTATACTATTAAATGTTCTGTATTAAAATACTTTACAGCTATAAACATTTGTCATTGTCACCCTATATATAAAAATAATTCCGACAACTAGACCAATTTCTAAACTGTTCAATGATGATGATAAGAGTAACAAAGTATTTGAAGTTTGTTAGATCGACTATTTTAAGCATTGAATTATTAAACTCAATAAATAAAGCTGTAAACTGTGAGCATTTAGGATTATACAAGTTATGAGCACGTCTTGGAATATGGTACACCGTACACCATCTACTTTTAACAAAATATATCATCATAATAAACTAAAATTCCTCCATCACCATGAATAATGTGAAAATTGCATAGTTGAAACTTTAAAGTATTGTTGTTTTGGACAAGAGACCACATCAATAACTAACTTTGTATCTATAATTTGAAAAATGCTCATTCAATGTAGTAATTAAGTCGAATGGATCCAGCCTAATAAGCTTACATTAAATTTTGTAATAATTTAGTTACATGTATGTATACTGTAGATCTTGCGCAAGAGTTGAAATATCTTTTGGTCGTCACGTTATCTGTTGGTCAACTTGACCCGGTAAGACTCATAACTTCAAGGTTACCAATGTGACTATGTCCTGAAATTATAAATTCTGAAAATCAAAATCCTAAAGCTCAACTCGTTTTTGTTAAATGATAATATCCCTTGGAGATATTTCAAACTCCATCGTCGATCTTTTCTTTCACAGTAGATTCCCGGGAAAGCTAAGCAAAGTGCGAGAAAAGTAGAGCAATTTATTTTCTCTTTTAAGCTTCCAGTTCAAAAGTCTTTTGATTATTTAAAGTCTCTTATTTAAATCCCCTCTGAAATTTTCAAAAACCCCTTTAATTAAAAAAAACGGCTGCGTCAAAGAGAGTAAAAGCTTGTTAATTGATGATTCTCACCGGAGAAGAAATTGCTATAAACTTCCCCATCACCTAATCCTGTCGCCGGAAACGCTCTTCTTCGAGGTGCGTTTGATTTTTTTCCTCTTTTTGTTTGTTTCTTTCCGTTTGAAATCATGGAAACTGCGAGAAAATTTCCTACCCAGAAACTCTAGAAATAGTCTATTGAAACCATTACTTGTAAAATTAGGATTTGCTCTACATTGCTAATTCAATTTGATCCGATTAGAGAAGTTATGTTGATTTTTATTTCAGTTGCAGTTAATCAAGCAAAACCCTAGAAGCTAGTCTTCGTCTGGAAAAAATTAAAATTCCGATGAGGACAAGCGGTGACGTGTACGGAGCAGATGGTGCTTCTTCAAGAAGTGATGAAGAAAGAGGCTTTAAGCAGGAACTCAATGATTCAAAATCACGACCTGGATCTCAGAGATCCGTCAGGAGCTCGAGGAAAGAAGAAGATACTGATTCAGATACGTCCTCTAAGAAGAACACGACGACCACAGACAAGCCAATTCACTACACAGATCAACAACAAGCCGAGCTTCTTAGAAAACTTGATTCTATAAAAGATCATCTTCTCCGTGGTGGTAATGCTAATGCTAATGTGATTGCTCAGCCACCAATGGGTTTCCATGGTCATGGACCTTCTTATTACAATCCATATCCTTATGGAATGTATCCTTCTACAAGTAACCCGGTTCATGTTCCACCTTATGGAGACCCTTATGGATTGCCAATGCATAGGAAACCTCCAACTTGGTATCCTCCACCAGTTCATTACCCTAATCAGAATCAGATGCTGCCTCGTCCTCCTTTTACTCAAGGACAGTATGTAGATATTGGTCCTGATATACTTGATCCACAGTTACAGGATCCTAGATTCTTTCCTGTTACACCGAGTAGGTATGGTGATGTCTCATATAGCCCGGTTAAGAAACACGGTGAGAAAACTGGACCGTTTAGTCCACATGCTGGTGTTCAAAGTCATCACACGAGGTGGCCTAGTGAACTTGATTCTGAGGCAGGGGGTGCTTTTACTCGTGGGTATGTTGAAAAAGCTGTGTCGGATACTGATTCCCGTCGTTGCCATCCTCTAGCTGGTGGTGCTCCTTTTGTAGCTTGTCACAGTTGCTTTGAGCTGCTTTATTTGCCTAAGAAGAAGCTTCTTGCTCAGGAAAGGGAACAAAAGTTGCAATGTGGTTCTTGTTCTGAGGTTTTCAGTTTCACAATTGTTGATAAGAAGCTTGTTTTCTCCTCATCTGCTGGCATTGCGGAAACGACTAACCAGGTTTCTGTAGAGGTTGAAGATAGAAGCGGAACAGCCACAGTGGTAGATGATAGTCCACTTAAGGATGAGGAACCAAGAACACGCCGGGAAACCAAAGTTGTCCTTGCTGTATCGCCTAGTGAACACTCAGATGATGATGAAAGATCAAGCATTTCTAGTGAACCTCAAAAACAGGTGGTCAAGTCTGTTCGCCGCAGAACCAAAGGCGCGAAAGTTCCTCCTCCTCCCCCTCCCCCACCTGAAAATTCCAATCTTCTTGAGCTCTTTGAGTTTTCTAATGTACACCGAGCTGCTCTCACTTATGGGATGGCACAGTCAGGGTACATTAAGCAAGAATCATACATGAAACAAGACTCGCTGAAACCAGAATCAGAAGCTACTGAGACAGATGTTTCTTACAATGGATACTACGATAACACTGAGGTATCTGAAGATTCAAGGGTCCCAAAAACGAGCAAAGAAGAGCGCAGACCAAGAAACCGAAAGGAGAGTAGTGATGAATTCAGTGAATACAGTTTCTCAGAGGGCAAAAGTAAAATTATCTCTAACGACTATAACAACGACCAGTTAGAGGTATGGGTGAATGGGCATCTAATACCAGAAGATCAGGTTATCAACGCCGAGAAACAAGCTGGACCAGTTCAAGCTGGCAAGTACTGGTATGTTTTGGGTTACACTTTGGTTTAAATTGAGTCAAAAAACTTGATCAGCCGTTTAAAGAAGGTATGTTTCTGTTTTGTTTCTGATCAGGTATGATTACCGTGCTGGCTTCTGGGGAGTGATGGGAAACCCGTGTCTCGGTATAATACCAGTAAGAACTTTCACATTTCTTGTCTTTGACTTTAAATTCTTGTTTCTCTGCTTGGCCTGTATCTTTTTCTTGGTGTTTGATGAAGAAATGTGAAACAATTGTTGGTTGATGCAGCCATTTATCGAAGAGTTTAGTCGTCCTATGCCGGATAATTGCGGTGCAGGAAACACGAGCGTGTTTGTAAACGGAAGAGAGCTTCACGAGAGAGATCTTGAGTTGCTTTCAAGTAGAGGTCTTCCTCGAGGCAAGAACCGTTCTTACATAGTTGATATATCAGGAAGAGTTCTTGATGGGGACTCTGGTGAAGAACTTAAGGGTCTTGGCAAATTAGCTCCAACGTAAGCACAACCACTCTTTTGTAATGCAGTATTTGACCACTCTAGTTGATTCTGTGATTTTATACTTGTTGTTGTTGAAAATTGAATCAGGGTTGACAAGGTTAAGCATGGATTTGGGATGAGAGTTCCTAGATCATTAGTTTCATGAAGCTTCATCAGCTTGATTCAGCTTCCGGTTCCAAGCTTCCATAAAAATGTTAACTGTGATTATGATATAACACATCACTACTTATATTGGACCCAAAACTTATTTTCTCTTTTTTGAGGTTAGTTTCTTTTTTTGGGGTTGTCTCTATAAATATCCATTCTTTTTCTTTTTTTGTATGGTCTAAAGGTAACCATATAGTTTGTTTTTGGGGTTTTCTTGTGATATGGTTTATGTAAATTGATCATTTTTCATTGTGGATAATAATCTTCTGGGAAATGAAATAATATTGGTTTGGATTTTGTGACAACAAATTTCTTTTAATAGGATCTGGCCAGGCTGTTTCTGTCCGTTATTGGGGAAAGTTATTACGGTAGATCCAGAATATGGGTCCACGTAGTAAAGATTTAAGCCCACTTCATGGTGTACCCAACTTCATGCTTACAATTCGATGCGTATTTTAATTATTTCTCAACATCATTTCAAAATAACTAGAGTTCAAAATTCAATGGGGGTATATAGCAAATTTTAAGAATATATAAACCGATATCAAGTCTGTCTAAAACGATTAATTCATGTCTAATCCGTCAGTTTATTTCACAAAAAAGAAAACCCGAGTTATTAGTTACAACTTCCAACCATTAGATCTAAAGTTACAACTTACAATTAGATCTAAGGTGCGTGGTCTCTATCTTTTTAAAAAACGTTCTTTGTCATTTGCTCCTGTTAAGTGATAACTAAATACGGTAGGACCATTCGGGAGTGACCTTTATTCTTATCGAATATCATTTTATAAAATTGTACTTTCCTACAAATGTGTGCTATTTAAAATATTAAGGAATTGATTGACAGTAAAAATGCAGACTGAATAACACGATCTTCATAAAAATAAATAGCTTTTTGTCAAAACTTCATATCTTGATTTCAATCTTCCAACTTCTTATTGACCCTTACTCATGGGTTACGCCATGTTCTGTGCATTTTTCAATTACGGGAAGTAATTAATGGCTTAACAAGGCATAAAAGAGGCAAAGTATATGATTAGCTTTATAAGTAGTTCTATATTTGTGTCTTTAAAAACAATTAAGGGTGCCTAATCATCTTTTGAACATATCTCTAAAAATCTGCAAATCTCAGTAATTAAGCCCCACGACCGACATAAACAAATTGGAAAACAATTCAAGCAAACACATGCTAAGAAGATACGAGTAATTTATTTTGCATTAGTAACGATTTAATAATAAAATATGAATTTCAATTCAGGAAAGAAAACAAAAAACAGAAGAGAGTATCCTCTCTGTCTTTTACCATGAAAATCCTCGCTTTCAACGCCAACCAAAAACCTCCAAAAAAGCTAATACAAATATTTTCAAAACCTTCCAAATCTGAGTGATCTGTTACTCTTTCTCTCTAAATTTTCAATGGAGACATTAAGATTATTGCCTAAGAGCATCAAGATTGAAACAAACCCATTTGGTACCTCTCACCAACGCAATCAAATTTTCCTCAAATTCGTTGCTTTTCTTCTTCTCATCGGTCTCGCTTACCGTCTTATCATCACCGATTCCAACGTCTCTCCGGTTCCCGACGTTCGAACCTCGCCGGAATCTCTCCCCCCGGATCCTTCTGGTCTCACTACTCCCGTCGCTCAAGCTCCCGTCTCCGTTGATTTTCCAATAAACATCACAACCATTGCTTCACAAAACGGTAAGACAATCATTAATTATTCCCAAATTAGATGAATCAAATTCGAAAGAGTAAGATCCAAGCAATTGGGTTTTTCTTCCTTTTTCATCAAAATCCTAAATTTCTCCAATAAAATTCTCTGGATTAGATTATGCTCACCAAGTGTTTGATTAAATCTCTGTTGTGAACAAATTGTAGTTTCTACCAAGTGTGATATCTTTATCGGAAATTGGGTACCAGACCCATCAGGTCCAGTCTACAATAATGTCTCTTGCCGTCATATCCAAGATCACCAGAATTGCTTGAAAAACGGACGGCCAGATGTGAATTACCTTCAATGGAGATGGCAACCTCACCATTGCGATCTCCCGAGGTTTAATCCTGAGCAATTTCTTAACAAAATGAGAAACAAATGGTTGGCTTTTATTGGTGATTCCATCTCTCGTAACCATGTTCAATCCCTCATCTGCATTCTCTCTCAGGTACACAATTTCTTTAATCTGATTCTGTGAAAAACCCAATTAGGTTTTGATGTCAAAAATTGGTTGATCTTTCAGGTAGAAGAAGTAGAGGAAATATACCACGACAAGGAATACAGATCAAAGATTTGGAGATTCCCTTCTCACAACTTCACACTCTCAGTGATTTGGTCTCCTTTCCTTGTAAAAGCTCAAACCTTTGAGAACATGAATGG
The DNA here is from genome assembly GCA_963555745.1 of Cardamine flexuosa. Taxonomy (NCBI): domain Eukaryota; kingdom Viridiplantae; phylum Streptophyta; class Magnoliopsida; order Brassicales; family Brassicaceae; genus Cardamine; species Cardamine flexuosa. The sequence continues at coordinate 313,638 of OY743214.1, forward strand.
TGTTTCCTTCTCAGACATTCAACTCCACCTCGACAAGCTAGACCAAACATGGACAGATCAGTACATCAACTTCGACTACGTTGTCATCTCCGGTGGAAAATGGTTTCTCAAAACATCAATCTTCCATGAAAACAACACTGTAACCGGATGCCATTACTGCCAAGGGAAGAACAATCTAACCGAACTCGGTTATCTATACTCATACCGAAAAGCTCTCCGTTTGGTTTTAAACTTTGTAGCTGAACCAAACCATAAAGCTCAGGTTCTGTTCAGAACAACAACTCCTGATCATTTCGAGAATGGAGAGTGGAACAGTGGTGGTTTTTGTAATAGAACGATGCCGTTTAAGGAAAGTGAAGGAGAGATGAAGAACGAGGATGTATCGATGCGTGATATCGAGCTTGAAGAGTTCCATAAGACTGCACAAGAAGGCTCCAATTCCAAGATTGGATTACTTGACACAACTTCAATGTCCCTTCTCCGACCAGATGGACATCCCGGACCTTACCGCTATCCAAATCCTTTCAATGGAGTGAAGAACAAGGAACTGAATCAGATTCAGAACGATTGTCTTCACTGGTGCTTACCCGGTCCGATTGATTCATGGAATGATTTAATGGTGGAGCTGATGCTTAACCGGGAAATGTACAGGTGATATATTCAAAAAGACGATAATAGCCTTGTAATTAGTTTTGTTAAGTTTGCTTCTAATATGTATTCCTTTAAATTTGTCAAAAGAGGAAAGAAAGCTCATCATCATTATTGGGCCTACAATGGGTTGGGTCCAAATATAGGTACCTGTCGTTTTACTATGTGGCAACGAAACGCCTTGTCGGTTTTACTTCCTCAGTCGTTGATAACTTGTTGATAACAAAATAGTACTCAGAACCTGATGGATCATCAAATAATTGAAAAAAAATAGAAAATCCACGAATATTAAAATCATGAGCAATGTTGAAAAATTCATTTGGTGCTCATCAGACATTTAGCGAGTAATGTAGGGGCAAGCTTTAATTAATCAGACGCTGATCGGGATTTTTTTTGTTGTATATCGTATAATTAATTAATATGAAAATCATAGATTTCAAATTTATTTTATTTTAAATAAATGAATTGGCCGCCTACCAAATAAAGACCACTAGAAATCTTTAGAATGCTATCTAAATCCACTACGTACGGACCTTAGATAAATTACGAACAAATAATAAAAATACAGGTAAACAAGAAATATAGTTTTTCCTTTCACAGTCTCAAATCTCGAAGATCTTTGCATTAATGGCGGGAGCAAACACTGCACATATAGCAATGATACCGAGTCCCGGTATGGGTCACCTCATCCCACTCATTGAGTTAGCTAAGCGACTCGTTGACTACCACAGTTTCACCGTAACCTTCATCATCACCGGCGATTCTTCGCCGTCTGAGTCCCAAAGATCCGTTCTCAACGCTCTCCCTTCCTCTATAGCTTCCGTTTACCTCCCTCCCGTAGATCTTTCCGACGTTCCCTCGACGGCGGGAATCGAAACTAGGATCACGCTCACCGTTACTCGTTCAAACCCAGCGCTCCGGGAGCTTTTCGGGACTTTATCGGCGGAGAAACGTCTCCCAGCGGTTCTCGTCGTCGATTTGTTTGGTACGGATGCGTTCGACGTGGCGGTTGAGTTCCACGTATCACCATTCATATTCTACACATCAAATGCCAACGTCATGTCGTTTTTGCTTCACTTGCCGAAACTAGACGAAACGGTGTCGTGTGCGTTTAGGGACTTAATCGAACCAATTAAGATTCCCGGTTGTATCTCTGTACCCGGTAAAGATTTGTTCGATCCGTCCCAAGACCGAGGCGACGAGGCATACAAATGGCTTCTCCACCACGCCAACAGGTTCAAAGAGGCTAAAGGTATTCTAGTTAATTCGTTCATCGATTTAGAGCCTAACGCTATTATGGCTTTACAAGAACCGGCTCCTGATAAACCACCGGTTTACCCGATTGGGCCACTGGTTAACACGGGATCATCTGATTCCAACAAGAATGATGAGTCTAAATGTTTAAATTGGTTGGAGAACCAACCATTTGGCTCGGTTTTATACGTATCATTTGGAAGCGGTGGAACACTCACGTGTGAGCAGTTCAATGAGCTCGCTTTCGGTTTAGCTGAAAGTGCGAAACGGTTTATTTGGGTCATTAGAAGTCCAAGCGGTATAGCTAATTCATCGTTTTTCAATCCACATAGCCAAACCGATCCGTTTTCTTATTTACCAGCAGGGATCTTAGACCGAACCAAAGAAAAAGGTTTAGTGGTTGGGTCATGGGCTCCACAAGGTCAAATTTTAGCTCATCCATCTATAGGTGGTTTTTTAACACATTGTGGATGGAACTCGACTCTAGAAAGCATTGTAAATGGTGTGCCGCTCATAGCATGGCCTTTGTACGCGGAGCAAAAGATGAATGCATTGCTACTAGTGGAAGGTGTTGGTGCGGCTTTGAAAGCGCGAGCTGGTGTAGATGGGATAGTAGGAAGGGAAGAAGTGGCGAGAGTGGTGAAAGGATTGATGGAAGGAGAAGAAGGGAAAGAGGTAAGGAATAGAATGAAAGAGTTAAAAGAAAGAGTTGTTAGAGTCCTAAGTGATGATGGATTCTCTACCAAGTCACTTAGTGAAGTTTCGTTGAAGTGGAAAGCCTACCAAAGAGAGATCGACCAAAAGATAACCCATTGTTAAAGAGTATTATGGTGGAATTCTATACAATTTGAAGTTAGTTTTACATATGTTTTTAAAAGTATAACTGTTGTGGACACTCGTTTACATATGCTGCAAGATCAAAATGCTTCAAAGGAATTATGAATATATGATGATAAACTGTTATTTAACTTTGCCAGAATCAGATCTTCATTCAAATGCTAGACCTAAAAAAACAAGAAAAAAGAAAGATTCAGCATGTAATTTACTTTCATCTGTTAATTATATTCAGTTACCTTCACAATTTACACAATTCTTTAGTTTGGAAATACATGTTTGTATTGTATCATTGCATTAAGCTGTAATCAGTAGTTATTTGTAAGTTACTAGGGGCTATCAAAATGACGATTTGGCTATTCGGTTTGATATAATGATTTTGAACTGATTAAAGTTTGCAATCAGTTTTTAAGTTATAGGGTTATTATATAATTAATTTTCAAAAGTAAGACGCATTTTAGTACTCTTTTGTGATTGTTGGAGCATGTTGATACTTTTGACCAACAATTAGGAATTATTTATTGTTATCGGGATGTTGTTACTGCAAAAGTCTTTTTTTTTTCTTATGTTGATTCTCTGAAATGGTGGTTCTCCACTTTTTCTTTTGCTTTTCCTACGGTGTCTACAATTAAATATTCAACATTCTTTGCATTTAAGTTTTAGTTGCCTGAATTTTTTTCTAGGCAAATATTGATCTCAATGAAATGGAAGACAAAGATAGTTTGGCGTGAAGAATGAAAATTGAATTATGTGAGTTTGATGTAGAATTTGCAAGTGTAGCTGATGATATGTTTAAGACATTCTGGAGTTTGATGTGGAATTTGCAAGTATAGCTGATTCCTCACATTCATCTTTCCCAACAGCCCAAAAAGAAGAGTGGATAACCAGCCTAGGTTTATTTGTATAATGAGGTGTAGTAAGGACAATCTATATCTGTGGCTTCATTAAAACATTAGCAGCTCCTCTTCCAGCAAGGTTTGTGTCGTCCTGGTCCAAGACAACAAAGATTTCTTCGTCTTCATTTTTATCACGGTCTATAATTTCAAAAACGCTATATATAAAGCCACACAGAGTAATTCCAACCAAATAGATATAATTTAGTGTTTTTTATTTGTCACTAAGTATTAGCTTTCTAGACTAAGCATTCAGTTCACCGGCAGTAATTTTAATCCTTTAGTAATTTTATTTTAATAAATGTAAAATAATGTGTACCATGCAATAAACTGTTTGGTTTCATGATGAGTGTGTCCAAAAATACGCGTGTTGATGATGTAGAGCTGAGAGTTAAAGCAGCTCCAATTGTATTTGGGTTGACAATAGTGATGATGAATGCTGCTGGTTTGGCTCCTGTTTCATTCCACATATACCCTAATTTGCGCAGCAATGCTTTCCTTAGATAAATGTGTACGGTTTCATCGCTGCATAATAACAGTTATTAGTAAGTAAATGTGAGTGGTCAGTTTGTTTTTGTACGGTAATCTACTTTCAAATTAAGTTGGACGGTAAACTTCTGCAGGTTCAGATGAAATGATAAAGCTCTGGAGTACAGGTAATTTTTAAAGTTACAGTTAAAGGGAACAGATAATTCAAATCCAACTTACTGGTTTTCAGTTTCAACTTATTCGTGTGCCCTCTGTTTCATCTTCCTTTTTCTTGTTCAGACCCAGAGAATGTTGACACCGACTTCTTAATTTCGCATAGTCTCTTTGGTAGGAGTTTAGGGGGAAGCGCAGCTAAGGGCCTCTCTAGCAGCTATCATAGTCGTGTTGAATCTCTTGTACATTTGACCATAAAGATATTACGAAATATTATTATTAGGGAAGAAATGATAAATAATTTAACAGCAAAAAAAAGATTGAAAGAAAATAAATGTTGGAATTATCATAGGTTTTATCAAATGAGACTTCCCATGTGGAATGATAATTGAAAACTTTCAATGCATAGTGAGATTGAAACAAAAGAAAGTAGATAGAGAAAACACAAAAGCTTGATTGAAGAGGATGAGTACCACAACATAAAATGATAACGGGTCAGTACATATTACCGTTCTTATGATAACCACCTTCCTGAAGCTTGTGCATCAAATCACTACAAATGAGAACAGAAACATGTGTAGAAAATCTACAAAATTTGTAAGATTTCTTCAACGAAATTCTGTTGAAATTTGTTTGAAACCTATTTTGAATTCTAATAGATAATTAGCTATCAATCCAAACCCAAACAAAAAAAGCAAGCTCTAAACATTGAAGGTATAATAAACATAAAAGAGATTGATCCAGTTACATAATAAACATTTTAGAACTTACAAAGCAAGTTTCGTGAACGTTGAAGGTGTGATCGTTGAACACGTTGTAAAATAAGGACAAATAGTCATGTTAAGAATCGAGCATAAACAATTCCAGAGGTAGTTTAAGATAACATTATAAGATTAGAAACACTTAGTCAGTAAATTTTGAAACCAAAAACAGTGATGATATGCTGAAGGTTGACTGAACAATGAAAGATAATAACAGTAAATTCTGATTCATACCATTTTAGCATCATCACGGCTAGGGATTCATGTTATCCATATTAACTCCTCCAAAAGCAGGGAACAACATGCAACTTTTGAAAGCGACGTAGTGGTTCTTCGTGAATCAAATAAAGGCCTCCAATATCTAGAAGGAGCATGAATAAAGAGAAGTATTAAGACAGATTAGTGGAAGAAAATATTGTTCTAAGCCTTTATTTGAAATTATCAGAGATGGGAAGGCTAATTAGCTTTCCTGCGCAAATCATAACCTTTCATCAAAAATAGATTTACTTGATATGAAAACATTCACATCCAATGTTCAGATTTAACCTGTTTAGGATAACTTCTTATATAGAATTTTACTCAATGCAATAATTGAGCTGATCACAGATTATATGTAGGAAAATCATTTACCAGAATAATGAATTTACAAACCTTTAATTTGCTTCAAGAGTTTCCGATGTACCCTCATATATTTGCTAACAGCCGCTCCACCATGGTTAAAAATATCATCTTATATGTTGTTGCAGTGACAATATTCATACTAAACCCTCAAATATGTTCAAAGATCTTGAAATGATCATGAAGTTTCCTTCTGGGAAGATGGAACGTAGATGATCGATGATGGTTTCTTAAGAAAGTTCAAATATATAGATGTGGGTAGAAATAGGGATTCTAAGAGGAAACGTTTGAAGGAATTCAATATGGAAAAATGAGAGAGGTCTCTTTTTTTTCACTGAGAGAAATTACCTTTAGCCGGAAAAGTCATTAAACCATTTTGTAAAACTGATGTGGATTTTAGAGAAAAGACTATTTCATAATGGATATATCATAGATGGGTCTTACTTTCTTTATTATTCATGGGCCTATTTTTAATGTAGTATTGCTTACATTGAAGTTTATATTGGATTTCATTCCTTGTGGGTTAGTTTTTTTTTTTTTAGAATTGGCTGACGTGGCAGTTTGAGAAAAGAGTCTGAAAAACTGAAGTGGATACTTTATTGAGCCCCAAATAGTCCCTTTTATTAATATAGATTTGTTTTTCTTTTTTTTTTATCGTCTTAAGTTATTTGTTTTGGATACATGTTTGTATTGTATCATTGCATTAACCTGTAATATATACACATATCATCAGATGCGCGAATTTTGTATATGGGCTTTTCTTAAGGCCCAATAAACATACTTCACTCAGGGATACAAGTTAACGATGATAGATAATAGTTTGACTTCCAACTTTAACACTTTTTTTTTTCTTCTAACTTTAACACTTTAGAAGTAACTAGTAATTATACATCTTCCTTGACAACTCCAATGTCGCTTCTCCGACCAGATGGACATCCCGGACCGTACTGGTATCCAAATACTTTCAATGGAGTGAAGAACATGGAGCTGAATCAGATTCAGAACGATTGTCTTCACTGGTGCTTACCCGGTCCGATTGATTCATGGAATTTTCTAATGGTGGAAATGATGCTTAACCGGGAAACGTACAGATGACGAATGTGAAAAAACGAGAATAGCCTCAACATCACGTGTAAACTAGTTTGTTTGCCCCCATTCGTTATTGGGCCTACCATATGGGTCCAAAATCCTTGTGTTTTTTTATGTTTGGAAAGAAACGTCGTGTCGGTTTTGTTTTCCTCACTTGCCGCTATCTGTTGCCGTTTTTTTATATCTTTATGTGTATTCCTAATTAGAAAAGAAGGGGATTCCTCGTGAGAAAAATAAATCCTATACTGATTTTTCTCACTGATATTTTGTCCAATATAGACTTTTAGCGAGTCTTTTAGTTGTTCAAATGTGTGGACTTTGTCTATGTATCGACTTTGTTAGTCAAAATCTGTGGACCAATGTTTTAAAAGTAGATTGGATATCGACTTACCACTATTAGATGGCTGGTCGGATCGGTTTAACTGATTGAATATTTTTAATATTTTTATTATTATATATAATATTTTATATTATATATTCGAGATAACTAAAGTATAAATTAATAAAGACAATTTTAAAATCCTAAATATACAACAAAAGACAAATTGAAAAAAAAGTGTGATTTATGTATTTTTTGTTGCTTGAATTATTTATCTCCACTATACTAAAAAAAACTATATATGAAGAAAATTATATATACACAAACAAGAAAACTTAGAAAAAATCAGAAATATATTAAAAAAAATAATGGTGAAGCATTCAAATGACACACACCTTCTCGTTTGCTTATAAAAGAACAATTAGTGTTTTTTTAACAGCTAATTAGTGTTTTTACTTGTTTTTTTCGTGTCAATAAAAAATATTTAAAAAATAAAAACTGGAAAAGTTACTATATATATAGTTTAAAAACTTTTGGTATTTCTTGATTGGAAAATGAAAAAAAAACATAATAATAAAGAAATAAACGGTTAGGTTTAAAAATTAAATAATTTGTCATTTAATAATTTCATTTAAATTAAACAAAAATTCTTAAAAATTTTAAAAATTTATTAAATTTGGATAAACCAAGTTTTAATATTAACCCGAATCATCCGTTTTACCAGGTTTTAGATGGATTTGTCAATTTTATTTACATTCGGTTTTTGACCCTATTCGAATTTGGTTTAAGCATTAGTTCCAGGTCTGACCGGTCGATCCGGTTCAGTTTTAAAAATCTTGCTGTTGACTGTCTGTGTTATCTTGTAAAAGTTTTTTTGGGAGTGCAATCATATGACAAACAAAAACGTCGTGTCGGTCTTCTCGTGGATTTCTAATTAGAAATAAATCCTATATTGATTTTTCTCACTGATATTTTGTCCAATATAGACTTTTAGCGAGTCTTTTAGTTGTTCAAATGTGTGGACTTTGTCTATGTATCTTTGCTAGTCAAAATATGTGGACTGTCTATGTTATCATATGACAAACAAAATAGAGACCACGAGGGTGCTATATAAAGCCACTACGTATCATAAATAAAATAAGCACAAATAATAAAAATTAGAGATCCAACAAGAAAACAAAAGATAGCTTTTGATTTCACACTCTCGAAGATCTTTTGCACTAATGGCGGAAGTAAATGCTGCACATATAGCAATCCTACCGAGTCCCGGTATGGGCCACCTCATCCCACTCGTCGAGTTTGCTAAGCGACTCCTTAACTTCCACAATTTCACCGTAACATTCATCATCACCGGCGATTCTTCACCGTCTAAGTCCCAAAGATCCGTTCTCAACGCTCTCCCTTCCTCTATAGCTTCCGTTTACCTCCCTCCCGCAGATCTTTCCGACGTTCCCTCGACAGCAGGAATCGAAACTCGGATCACGCTCACCGTGACTCGTTCAATCCCGGGGCTCCGGGAGCTTTTCGGGACTTTATCGGCGGAGAAACGTCTCCCAGCGGTTCTCGTCGTCGATTTGTTTAGTACGGATGCGTTCGACGTGGCGGTTCAGTTCCACGTGTCACCGTTCATATTCTACGTATCAAATGCCAACGTCATGTCGTTTTTGCTTCACTTGCCGAAACTAGACGAAACGGTGTCGTGTTCGTTTAGGGACTTAACCGAACCAATTAAGATTCCCGGTTGTATCTCTGTACCGGGTGAAGATTTGTTCGATGCGTGTCAAGACCGAGGCGACGACGCATACAAATGGCTTCTCCACCACGCCAACAGGTTCAACGAGGCTAAAGGTATTCTAGTTAATTCCTTCATCGATTTAGAGCCTAACGCTATTATGGCTTTACAAGAACCGGCTCCTGATAAACCACCGGTTTACCTGATTGGGCCACTGGTTAACACGGGATCATCTGATTCCAACAAGAATGATGAGTCTGAATGTTTAAATTGGTTGGAGAACCAACCATTTGGCTCTGTTTTATACGTATCATTTGGAAGCGGTGGAACACTCACGTGTGAGCAGTTCAATGAGCTCGCTTTCGGTTTGGCTGAGAGTGGGCAACGGTTTATTTGGGTCATTAGAAGTCCAAGCGGTATAGCTAATTCATCATTTTTCAATCCACATGGCCAAACCGATCCGTTTTCTTATTTACCACAAGGGTTCTTAGACCGAACCAAAGAAAAAGGTTTAGTGGTTGGGTCATGGGCTCCACAAGGTCAAATTTTAGCTCATCCATCTATAGGTGGTTTTTTAACACATTGTGGATGGAATTCGACTCTTGAAAGCATTGTAAATGGTGTGCCGCTCATAGCATGGCCTTTGTACGCGGAGCAAAAGATGAATGCATTGCTACTCGTGGAAGATGTTGGTGCGGCTTTGAGAGCGCGAGTGGGTGAAGATGGGATAGTACGAAGGGAAGAAGTGGCAAGAGTGGTGAAGGGATTGATGGAAGGAGAAGAAGGGAAAGTGGTAAGGAATAGAATGAAAGAGTTGAAAGACGGAGTTGTTAGGGTCCTAAGTGATGATGGATTCTCTACCAAGTCACTTTGTGAAGTTTCGTTGAGGTGGAAAGCCTACCAACGAGAGATCGACCAAAAGATGATCCCTTAATTAAGGAGTGGTGCAATGAGTTGTCGTCTATAGTTGAAGTTGATTTTATTTATGTTTTTCCTAAATATGTTGGACACAGATTTTTAAATAATCATACAATATATGAATTTGTGCTATACTACTAAAATATACGATTTATCAAAGAACTTTCTGACTCCATCTTCCAAAATTTCGGATGCAGAAAAAAGGTCATCCAAATATACAACTTTGATCCCAAAGAATAGCCACGTTCACCATATACATCCATAATTTTGGTATTGTCAGTCAAACCAAAGATCTCGTGTTTTACCAATATCTCCTGTCCAGAACGAAATACAATTCGTGAAAACACCCCTCTGATGTCAGAGAAAATATAGAATAGTTTGTTTGCTTCCTAAAGCCCATTATATACTGGGCCTACCATGGGTCCAAGTACAGGCACGTGTCATATTTTATGTGGGAGCAAACGCCTCGTCGTTTTACGTAGCGTCGTTATCTTGCCGTTTCTGGATCTTTCGTTTACAATGAGTGAATGGGATACGAAATCACGTTGGCAAATTATTTGGGATACGAAATCACGTTGGACAGAAACATAACATGTTCATGATATCATTTTATCCGTCTTCCGATATTGGCAAACATCTATTTGGCTTACTTATAAATTATACATTAACACAACTCTGTATATATCTTTTCAAGTTACTTATGTTGTTTGAAATTATTAATAACCACAAAATGTTCCAAATATACAAGTGTCAAGTTGTCTATGTCTCGTTTCACATGCACAAAGCAACACCATAAGAGTTCTTTAACTTCCTACTTCCTAAGAAAATAACAAATACAAACGTTATTCTTAATTCCCGCTTCCCTTATGATTCCCCAACATTACAATTCACTATATTTGAAAAAAAAAACCCATACATTATCAATATAATTGTTATTTTCAGTTTTTATTTCATGTCTCTTCAAACGAGCCAAAACTATTACCGACAAACCCAAATAGTCCACACAAAATCACAAAAAAAGAAAAAAAAATAAAAAATTCCCAACTAAAATTTATAACCACGAGCATGCTCTATAAATTCACAGTACGTACCACCACAGGTGAAATAAAAACATATACTTTTAACAAATAACAAGAAAGAGGAAGACATAAAATTCTTGATTCTTGAATCTTGTATTAATGGCGGAAGAAAACACTGCACATATAGCAATGATACCGAGTCCCGGTATGGGTCACCTCATCCCACTCATTGAGTTAGCTAAGCGACTCGTCGATAACAACCGTTTCACCGTCACATTCATCATTTACGGCGAATCATCAGCGTCTGAGGCTCAAAGATCAGTTCTTGACTCTCTCCCCTCCTCCATAGCCTCCGTTTACCTCTCTCCCGCCGATCTTTCCGACGTTCCCTCGACTGCACGAATCGAAACTCGGATCGCACTCACCATGGCTCGCTCCAACCCGGCGCTCCGGGAGCTTTTCCGCTCGTTATCGGCGAAGAAACGCCTCCCGACGGTTCTTGTCGTCGATTTATTTGGTACGGATGCATTCGATGTGGCCGTTGAGTTTCACGTGCCACCGTATCTTTTCTATCCATCAAACGCCATGGCCTTGTCGTTTTTTCTTCACATGCCGAAACTAGACGAAACGGTGTCGTGTGAGTATAGGGACTTAACCGAACCCATTAAGATTCCCGGTTGTGTCCCTGTACCCGGTGAAGATTTGGTCGATCCAGCTCAAGACCGGAGCGACGATGCATACAAATGGCTTATCCATACCACGAAAAGGTACAAAGAAGCTAAAGGGATTCTCGTCAATTCCTTCATTGATTTAGAGCCAAATGCTATAAAGGCTTTGCAAGAACCGGGTCTTGATAAACCACCGGTTTACCCGGTTGGACCGTTGGTTAACACATGTTCATCTGATTCCAACCGGTACCGTGAGTCCGAATGTTTAAATTGGCTAGACAACCAACCACTCGGCTCGGTTTTATACGTATCATTTGGTAGCGGTGGAACACTCACATGTGAGCAGTTCAATGAGCTCGCTTTCGGTTTAGCGGATAGTGGGAAGCGGTTTATTTGGGTCATAAGAAGTCCGTGTGGAGTAGCTAACTCGTCGTATTTCAATCCGCATAGCCAAACCGATCCGTTTTCTTATTTACCACAAGGGTTCTTAGATCAAACCAAAGAAAAAGGTTTAGTGGTTGAGTCATGGGCTCCACAAGCTCAAATCTTGGTTCATCCATCTATAGGTGGTTTTTTAACACATTGTGGATGGAATTCAGTTTTAGAAAGCATTGTAAACGGTGTACCGCTCATAGCATGGCCTTTGTACGCGGAGCAAAAGATGAACGCATTGTTACTGGTGGAAGATGTTGGTGCGGCTTTGAGAGCGCGAGTGGGTGAAGATGGGATAGTACGAAGGGAAGAAGTGGCAAGAGTGGTGAAGGGATTGATGGAAGGAGAAGAAGGGAAAGTGGTAAGTAAGAAAATGAAAGAGTTGAAAGAAGGAGTTGTTAGAGTCTTAAGTGATGATGGATTCTCTACCAAGTCACTTGGTGAAGTTTCGTTGAAGTGGAAAGCCTATCAACGAGAGATCGACCAAGAGACAACCCATTAAAAGAGTATGGTGGTGAAATTCTAGACTATTTGAAGTTAGTTTTATTTATGTTTTCTTTAAGAATGGTTGTGGACATTCGTTTGGAAATATAATAAACTATTCTCATTGTGCTGCAAGATCAAAATGCTTCAAGGAGTTATGAATGTATGATAAACTCTTGTTTAATTTTGCCAGAATCAGAACGATTTTCATACAAATGATATACCTAAAAAACAAGAAAATAAAGATTCAGCATGTAATTCACTTTCATCTGTTTAATTTGATTCGGTTACCTTTACACAATTCTTTAGTTTGGAAATACATGTTTGTGTTGTGTCATTGCATTAACTTGTAATCAGTTATTTGTTTTGGGTTACTAATACAGAGACATTTTATCAGATGCCTATTTTGTATATGGGCTTATCTGAAGGCCCAACTTCACTCAGTAATACAAGTTAAGATAATAGGTTTTTCTTGTTAAGCCTTTAACACTTTAAGTAACTAAATACATCCTATGATCCTATCATCTTACTGAGCTTTTTTGTTTACCTCTAAAAAGAAAAAAAATTACTGCTTTTAACTTATTGTTTTCACTTTTGATTGAGATATATAACTTAGAAACACAAAATGAAATCCCGAGATACAACTACTTCAAAAATTCACGAACAAAATTGCTGATTAACCAACGAATATATGTATACAGTTCATTATTTTTTCATTATTATAAAAAATTATTTAAACTTCGCAATCAACGTAATTGAGATCTTCGATGATTCTTCATCACCCAAAACCTTTCAATCTCTTCTGCTGTTCTTCCTGGAATCCTCCCGGCTATTAATTCCCACCTTCATAAACCAAACCAAACCAAAAAAAAAAACCAATCATTTTAAAATGAGTTAACTAATCCACATATTTAAATAAACCAAAAAAAATATATATATATATATATTAGTAGAATAGAAAAGAAAGAATGAAAAACCTTTCACCGACAAGCTTATACATTCTGCAAATCAAATCATCTTCTTCTTGGGTCATTGCTATTTCCTCCCACTCAAGACTGCTCACTTCTGTTTCATGTCATCATCCAAATTTCACATTTACTACTAATTTAAAAAACAAAACTGAAAACCAAAACGTTGCCGTTTATAAAGAAAGATATACCTTCAGAGGAAGAGGCAACAATGGTCGCATTGGTCTTGGGATGCTTTGACTTACGCTGCTTATCCATCTTAAACGACACCGTACGATTACACAAAGATTTACGATTATACAATTTGATACGGTTTACTGGTAGGCAGAGAGAGAGAGAAAATGATGGATTTTAAAGGAAGAACACGAAGCCTCTTCTCTATTTATAGGGTAAAGTTATAACGACCGGTTTGGTCGGTTTCCTCATTAGGGAATTATGTGTGATGTATATCGTACTTTACTTTCCTTAAATCGGATTAAACTAAACTATACTTATATAAGAAAAGTAAGAATCTTCAATATTATTCTTTGTTAATTAATTTGTAACAAATGGCTGACGGTACATATGCTATTACGCGTGTAATGCTCGAGGGATTTCATTGATAACCAATGAGAATCATTTAAGACATGTTCTTGTGTAATTGCTTTTTAAAAATGCTTCTAGTTGCCTTGAGACTTGAGTTAATGTTTCATATATGACATGTTTCGTTACATGATTTGTCGATTTGATATTTTTATACTCAACATGGTTAAATATTAACCAACTATCTTATATATACACTACCGAGGGACTGTGTAAGCGTTTTCTTTGTTTCGACCACTCTAATAATGGAAAGGATTAAGGCAAATTACTTAACCACGCAAAATAAATCTTTTTTTTTTACAGTAACTATGGTAATTACAATCGACTGAAAGAAACTATTAGAAAAATTAAAATATGAACATTAAATACTAGTGATATGTATGAATAAATAATCATTTAATATGAGAAACTATAAATTGTAGACTCAAATTTGTTTTGGTGATTAAAAGGGTTATACAGGATAAAAATCCCCCATTATTTGCTGGTATTCATTAGGAGAATCAATTAATTTTTAAATTTATGAATTCCAGGCCATTGCATTTTTCACTTGAATTAAATTCCCAATTTAATGAAAAAATATTGTTAGAACTATCAAAAGGTGAGTTGAAAGTTTGTTAGGGTTGAATATAAAAAAATCAATTTAGCGTTGTGAATATTCCCTCTATTCCAATTATTCACATCATAATTTATTCCATGCTTCATTTTACTTTGCTTTCTACTTTAAAGAAAAGGTTGAGCAAAGGCACTGAACAAACTATGCAGTTGCAACTGAACATGACACGTGGAATTATATATTATTTAGTTTGTTGGGACCATGGCATGATTCATGACGTATCCAAGTTTTTATATATAACAAATTATTTTTTCCAGTCTCGCTAGTTTTTATATTTGGTTCGGGCTGCACTGAATTTTTTTTCGAATGGACAGAGATCACGAAGGATGTTTTAAAATTTTGAGAAACTATCAAAGAACCAAAAAGAGGGAGAAACTACAGTATAAACTATAAAGTTTGGCAAATAAATATATATACAAAAGGAGTTGACAATGAAATAAATATCACCAAATTCGAAATTCGACCTTTTAAAAGTTTATCTCATGATCAGACAGTAGCAATATCGGATGGTCAGAATTACATGTGTATTATTGACAACACTATGAATCACAAATGTCTTTATACGAATAATCATTAAAAATCAGTATATGAATTACAAAATTTGAAGTGCCTAAGGATATCTCAAACTTTATAATATGCCTTGAATAGTTGAAATTTGGGAACCCTTTCTAAACATATGTTCTTTCAAATCGTCCTCTTAAATTTTATTTTGCTTTCATTCACACCCCCTTCTAAGAATGAGCTCGATCTAGACACATGAACTATTGGAATTTGGAACTTAATCACAAGTCTACGGAAAATCATACAAGAAACAAACATAGAGAAAGAAGTTTTACAACCTAGATGGATAATGAATCAAACCATTTTCCGGATAGCTTTTAAAAGAAAGCTTTTGTCAGATCATGAAGTCGAAAACAAAGGACAAGCATCACAAGACATAAGGAGTGAATAATCTTATACAGCCTGCAACACATTTATGGTTAAACTAATCGAATCCCACTTACAAAACTTAAGATGAGTGGGTGAGTTTCTATCACCAAGGTCTGCCTTTTCCTCCAAGCCGGCGTGCAAGCTCAAAGTCTTTCCTCACTGATATGAACAAAAACAGATATGGAAGAGCAAATTATATAGGATTTTGGAAGTACTGGTTGAAAGGGAAGCAGAAGAGTATGTGTGTGATTCTTAAATTTAGAGACCGAAAACGTTTTTTTGTGGAGTTACTTACTTAGAGTAACACGTCTAGCATGGATAGCACAGAGCATTGAATCTGAGAACAAACCAACCAAGTAATCTTCTGCCGCCTGCCCAAAAGAGTTCACGATTAGGTTGTTTAGTCATCAAAGGAAAATGACATTCCTCTATATGTTATATTGATACATTTGTATAAAGAAAAAAAGTTGAAGGACCTCTTGAAGAGCCACAAGAGCTTCAGCAGTCCAACGATTAATTTGCGGAGGGGCATACATTTGGGTTATACTTCTCACCTGTTTGAAACATGTAAATTAAATTGATTGGAACACAAATCAGCATTTCTATATAACTTAAGATTCATGTTAAGTATTGAAGTTACAGAAATCATATGGTTGTGAATCAATGAGCCAAAAAACTCAAAGACAAACAAGATTACAAGCTCCTTAAATGGAAGGATGGCCAGCACATGTATTGTGCTACATCACTATGTTTACTACATTGATGCTCAGACAAGATTCATGTTGAGAAAACAAGAAACAAGTAGCAGAATTCTAAATAACCAAGTTGATATGTGTGTGCAGAATCTACTTTGAACAGCAAAGGGCTATAAAAAGGAGAAACTGACTTGTCTGATGAAACTAGCAGCTGGAATCAGAAGATTAGTGCTCTTCTGGAAATGGCGAATCTCTCTAAGAGCAACGGTTCCTGCCCTGTAACGATAAGGCTTCTTTTGTGAACCTAACACCAAGATTATTAGATTTAAACGCAATACATTATGAGGGATATCACACAAATCTTTCGATAAAACTAACCCGTTGGCATAGCATGTCTACTTCTCTTAGCCCCTTTCTTCACAAAACAAACAACAAAATTAGAGATGTAGAGATCAAACCCATGTTGAATGTAAAAAAATGGTGGAAAATCTAACTAACTTTTTTACTGGTAGCTGGTGAAGTTGTAGGATTTGCTGCAATGTTACAAAGGAGAAAACATTTAAACACACAGAGCACCAGAGAGATTCAAAATAGGGAAAACAAAATAAAAAGATTCACGAAACTCACTTTGTTGAGCTTCTTCTTCACCTTGATTGGCCCTTGCTGTCCGCTTCAACAATTTCGATAATTCATCAAAAAAACCATACATAACGAGAGAATATATGAAAAATTCGCAATCGAAAAACAGAGAAATGCCATACCGTACTCGGACCAGCCGCCGGAGTAGTGGCATCTACAAAATTCAGATCTAGGGTTAACAAATTAGGAACACAAACCCTAAATTTCTGGGTAAGATCAATAAGGAAGAAGATAAGATACCAGTTTGATTCCGAGATCGTGGTGTCCTGTCAGGGAAATGCTTCGTTCTCGCCATTCAATTCCTTCCTGCCGGAGAAGTCGTCAGAAAAACAAACAAGCGAATGAGAGAGATCTTAGAGACGACGAAAGCTACGGTTGTGAGTGAAGATGAAAGATTGCGGGATATGAAATAACTTGAAAATTGGAAGAGGATTTTGTTTTCCCGCTCGACCTCAAGTTTTGATTTTAAAATCGATCTGCTTCACAGAGAGGTTTGTTTACTCATTTCTCTCGGAAAATAATGGTTGAAAGTTAATTATTTTTCCCAACCTGCCATGTCACTGAGAGGTTTTGTAAAAAAGAAGATAGCCGTTACGATAAACGACTGCGTTTTTTAATCACGAATAAGATATTTTTAGCCTCTTATTTTTTTATCCCTTGATTTTGTACAATATTACATTCAGTACGAACTGCGTGCCGTTTCTCTCGAGTAAAGCCTGTCTTTAACCAACGCAAATGCGGTTGTTTCCGACGAATAACGGAAGAAGGAAAAAGAAACACGGCAAAATGTTTAATTATTAGTTTTTTTGTTTTTCAAATGAAAACACTGAAAAGTTAAGTGAAATCAAAACGGTTTACAAAAACAAAATAAGTTACCATTACCGTTACGGCCTACAACCATGAACCAACACCATATGTTAGCTTGGAATAGTTTGTTCAGTGATGATGAGCATAATACGTTTGGCTTTTTTCTTATTTACATTTGGAGAATATTACATTTGAGACCTGTTTAGATGAAATTAAAAACTTGGAAAAAGGTGGAATTGGTTTAATTAACACGTTTTACCACATAATATTTTTATACAAAAATATCTACAAATTCAGCAACGGTCATTAAAACCACCAGAAGAAATCTTACATCAAAACTTTACCATTGGAAAAAAAAAACATATTCTAACAAGTTGATCATCATCACAGACATATAAAACCGTGGAGAAGTCTCTATATGCACATATTTATCAACCAAACTAAAAAAAGAAAAGAAAATCCATAACAAACTGGAATTGAAACTTGACTCCATTGATTAGAATGTGGTTAGATGTCCTGAGAAGCCAATCTTTCAGAAACATTGGCTAATGATTTGAGATTACAGCTAATGAGAGCTTCAACGAAGAAACAAGTCTCATCCTTAGTGTTTCCATGAGGAACATCAACTACAAATGATTCAATCACCATTGTTCCTGCCCTTCCTTCTATTATCTCTGGATGAACTGTCACTATCGAAGAGTAATTCTACAAACAAATCAAACATCAAACACACAACAATATCAGAACGAGATTTGAATTTAGGCTTTTACCTTAAGTCTGTGATCACCACCAATGATTTTGATACCGAGGATGTGTTCTTCATCATCAAGAAGTTCTAATCTTTCAGTACTTGTTGTTGCAGGAAGACCAGATTTTACGTTGACTTCTCTGAGACTGCCGATTTCAGTATCACCGGTCACAGTGCATCTGCTCACAAACGGTTTATATTTCTGCGGCTGATCAAATCTCCTCACCAGTGACCAAACCTACTCCAATTTTTTTCAAATTTTCAATCGTTAGCAAACGAACAGAGATTTTGGGGAAACCAATAAAAGTCAAAATTGACGGAGAAAAGTCAAAATTGGAGAGACGAACGAGATGAACAGGAGCTTTGATGTGTTTGACAAGAGCAGATGTACACTGATTCTCTCTGCAATGATGTTGATGATGCACCGTTTCCAGATCACCGTACATCGCCGTGCTCTCCATATCCTTCTCCGATCAGAATCTCCTCTCTCTGTCTTAGACTCCTTTGAGTGTTTTTGATATTTTCTGTCTATCGGAGGGAATCTGTGAAGTGGATAAATATAAAGGCAACGAAAAAGAAGAAGATGCTTCACTATGTTAAAATGACAAAAAAAATTAAATTAAATTCTAGATTTTTTTGCCTCCAATAATCAATGAACCCCACCGACATAATAATAACTTATTTTTATGTAAAGTGCCTAAACTCTTTTTAGCCTTTCTTCTCCTTCACACATTTTAAACCAAAAAAGATTAATTAATCTACTATTGTTCTTATGACTTTTTCTTCCGGACCTAATCCGAATAAGACAAACATATATATGTCTAGATAAAATATTTGTTATAGTGAGGTAAGATCGTTTCAAACTTTATAGATATTTTCTTAACATTTAAAGTATTATCTATGGATGGATGAATGGATGTATATTTGATGTTTATCATCATTTTCTTATGCATTTTATTATTTATAATTTGATGAATCCATCTACCCTCTACTTTCTCCAAATTTTATTTTCTCATAAATTTAGCAACGCCTTGTTGCTTTTGGGGCGTTGGATATCGTATTGCGTAATTAGAAAGTTAACAACTCTGATTACGTTTTTTTTTGTGTGTGGTTGGGCATCGCTAATTACGCTTCATATTCACTGATTTATGCATAACTATTATAATGAGTGAGTTACGACTGTTCTTTTATCAAAAAACTCATCTCAAACTTTTTTTCAAAATAGAAAACAATAAAACATAATCACGTCTTAGGTAACTCTAGTTAAATGATTACCTTATCTTCTAATTAACATATGAATTATGGTTAAAGCCTTTAATATTTTCGAAAAGGAACAATCTTTCGATCTTGTAACCATTTTAACCAACGGATATAATTATAACCGAAGGTTTTCTTGCTCAGTTTGAATATTATTCACGCTTATGAATCTCATTATCTCAAATTGATGACGATAAAAAAGGGATTTAGATTCTATGTAATATTTTCTGCAACTACACATTATCTCTTTCTAAAATTGTAAGTGATAATCTTATCAGATAGGATAACCTTTGGCATCAGGCATGCAAAAACTTACGCAAAAAAAAAAAAAAAACAAAACTTACGCAGAAAGATGATTTTTAACGTAATTACTAACTGCCATATGTATAAGATAAAAACGACCAGCCTTTTTAGTGACAACGACCACACAACTACTTGATATGACCAAATTATAAGAAAATCTTTGTACGTGTCATTTTCTTATTGGCTTTATTTTCTGACATTTTCATGTTCACTTATTGTGGCGTATCCCGTGAGATTGACACGTGTAAGTCTGATTTTTGCTTACTTGGATAACTTTTTACCGCCCAATAGATTCGCGAACAAATAAATAAAACATAACAGTTTCAATCAATCTCACGATCGATAAGTTAAAAACAAAACAGAGTACATACAAAAAAAGGAAAGCAGAGTTTATGAGGATTAAGATGATGTTGATAAAAAGTGGAAAGCAAAAACGAGGATTGAAAATAAAGCATAAATTCCAATCTCAAACTCTTAATCACTAGGAAGCAGATACCAAAATCCTGATTCATTTTTCAGTTTTATTTCTTTATTTTTATCCCTCATTTTCGCAGTTCTTTTTTAATGTAAAATCAGTTTAAGAAAGTACACACACAAAACGTAATAAGACAATTCACGGATACTCCAGACAAGGTCCGATCACAGCTATCCTCAAGCAAAGAATAAAAAGTTTTTGCCATTTTGACCTGTGAAAGAAGAACTTCACAATCCTTCAGCTTTACTACGTTCTTCAGCCATTCTCTGCTTTATCTCAAGCGCCGCATTGAATATCCCCATAGTTGGTTGGTTACAGACAAAGCACTTCTTGTTCTTCGTGTGATGCTGCATCATTACATAAAAACAAAACACTTTAGTTTCACAATTTTTTTTCACAAACCACAAACAAAGTCTTAAATTATCTTACCCTTAAAGCACAATGCTCACAGAAGTAGTGCTTGCATTTGGTGACAACTGGATCAACGAAAGGCTCTCTGCAAATGAAGCAAGCAAAGGGCAATGCATCTTCGTCTTCATCACTATCGTTGTCATCGTCATCTTCATCCTCAACTCCCATAGCTTTATTTCTCTTCCTAACCTTCTCTGCTTCTTCCCATTCTTTCTCTATTTGCCATCCTGGTTTGTAATCCCCACGGTCATGCATGAACTTACATGAATCTCCATATCCACAGTATCCCGTTTCTTTGTAATCCTTGCAAATATCTGGCTGGTAATCGAATCTAGCCGTTACTCTGATGTGAGCAGAAGCTCTTAACGGGCCATGTGAACCTCCCGCTTTCTCGCTTGAGATGGTTTGTTCTCTTCTAAACCCAGCTTTGTGATCTGTATATCCATGAATTCCAGTGTACAACTTCTCATCTGAAGCCTTTTTCTTATTCCCTTTCAATGCTTCATCTGCTCGTTTAAGAACTCTTTCACGGATAGCTCGTGAGTCTTGATTGAAGTCAGTTTCTGTTTCCAGAGTTGCTGTCGCTCTACTGTCGTTTTGAACCTGGATTTCCTTGGATGACTCGTAGTGAAACATGGGTTTCTCGGGAGCTTCACTCGTCGTAGCAGAGCTTTTAGATGGTCCGGAGGAGAAGCATAACTTGCCGGCGGGTTTAGCAACTTTCTTTAGATTTTCTAATATAGAGCTTCCGCTTTTCGAATCTCCATCTTCTTCATCTGCATCTATCGTCCTTTTCCTTATGTTTTTAGCTTTTGTTGGCTTCTTGAAGAAAGTGCAAACTGAGACAGAACAAGGATAAAATTGCTCAGTCTAAAAGGCAACTTCTAGCTAACAACGAAGACCAATTAAAAAAGTAGTCAAGTCTAAAATCTCAATCAGGTAACAAAACTTGACTAGAATTAAGAGAGAATAGAGTAAAATGAAACCTTGTTGAGACTGAGATTCTTGCTCAGCAGGTTGAGATTTTTCTTGCTGAGACTGAGATTCTTGCCCAGTAGGTTGAGATTCTTCTTGCTGAGTTGGTTTAGGTTCACCAGAATCTGACATTGTTGATATGACTATGTAAGCACACACAATCACCAACTTGAAATTTGCTGCTTAGTGTTCTCCTGCAAAATTCAAGATAATCCACGGTTAATATTCAGCCCACTATATTAATAAGTTTTTTATCAAACAAATTATCGATTTTTCTCCAGATTTGATCTAATAAGACACAACATAAACCTTATCACCCGAAATCTTCGTAAACATTACAAATCCATGGAGAAATTCAAATATCCAAGCTGACGAAATATTCAGTATAACAAACTGAAAAAACCCTAGAAAATCCTTAATTGAAATTGGAGAGGAAAGCTCGAAACCCACAAACGAAAAAACAAGAGCGAAAGGAAATTGAGAAATTGAGAATGTAAAACAAGGAAGAATATTTTACCTGAAGAAGCCTAAGAAATCGTCGCCGACCGGTGAACTACGCAGGGAAGAAGCACGACGTCACCGTGCGCGTTTCCTTAAACAGAAAATTAATTCCGAGAGAGACAGAGGGGAACGAAAATAGTATGAGAAGAGGCGGTTGGGTTAAATTTTGGGTCAAATATCAGAATGGGCCTCTTACTACTAATGGCCCAATGCTTATAATTGTTTACTTATTAAATAAATCATAGACTAAATTAACTAGATTAACCCATGAATGGTTAAATTTGTTTTTTTTAAAATAAAGATTTAACCACTAAAATAAATAATATAATGTCTAACCGTTTTAAATCGGGATAAACCGAATTGATACCAAAATTCCTTTCAAATAGTATGTGAACCGAAGTAAACTGATACCCAAATCAAACCAAACCATTTTTGTTTACAAATTTTAGCCAAATAATCGAACCAAATTAACAGGTAAACAAACCGATACGAAACAAATTATGGTTCGGTTCATTTTGGTAACTTCAACTCTTACCTGAAATGCCCGATAACCGAAATAACCAAATCGATTTGAACCGATCAGTTCAAAATCACAGGGTTAGCAAGAAGGACAAAATCTTTGGTTGAAAATTGGAACAAAGACAAGATCTTATCAACAGAAAAGTAAGGACACATTAGAGATATGATCGTTCGGCTAATGAATACATAAATACATTTGTAGTAATTTTATCTAGAAATTTAGTAATAATAGTTCATTACATGAAACTCACTAAAATGTTGAAGTTGACTATCGACATTTTACGTTACTAAATTCTTAATATGTAAGCAGTAACGTTTTAGGCTTTTAGCATAGAAACGTAAATGAATTTATTCTCAAATAAAAACAAAATCACGTAAACAACCCTCATTTCTAACCAAAATAATTTTAAAATTTAATTTATTAAGACATTTAGAAACCGCCCGATTCTAATCTGTATGCCAGTGAGAAGTGAGTATCGAGTACTAGAGCTGTGGAATTCCTTGAGCAAAGAAAAAAATAGTTTTTGCCTTTAGGCCTGTGAAATAAGAACTTCACAATCCTTCAGCTTTACTCCGTTCTTCAGCCATTCTCTTTGAGGTCACAGTAGTGCTTGGCTGCATTTAGTGACAACTGGATCAACGAAAGGCTAACTGCAAATGAAGCAAACAAAGGGCAATGCATCTTCGTCTTCGCATCGTCATCATCTTCATCCTCAACTCCCAATAGCTTTATTTCTCTTCCTAACTTTCTCTGCTTCTTCCCATTCTTTCTCTATTTGCCATCCCGATTTGTGATCCCCACGGTCATGTAAGAACGTACAAGTATATCCATATCCACAGTTTCCGGTTCTTTTGTAATCCTTGCAAATACCTGGCTGGTAATCGATTCTAGCTGATACTCTGATGTAAGCAGAAGCTCTTAACGGGCCATGTGAGCCTCCAGCTTTCTCACTTGAGATGGTTTGTTCTCTTCTAAACCCAGCTTTGTGATCTGTATATCCGTGAATTCCAGTGTACAGCTTCTCATCTGAAGCCTTTTTCTTGTTCCCTTTCAATGCTTCATCTGCTCGTTTAAGAACTCTCTCACGGATAGCTCGTGAGTCTTGATTGAATTCAGTTTCTGTTTCCAGAGTAGCTGTCGTTTTGAACCTGGATTTCCTTGGATGACTCATAGTGAAACATGGGTTTCTCGGGAGCTTCGCTCGTCGTAGCAGAGCTCTGAGATGGTCCAAAGGAAAAGCATAACTTGCCGCCGGATTTAGCAACTTTCTTTAGATTTTCTATAGAGCTTTCGCTTTTGTCTTCTTCATCTGCATCAACCGTTCTTTTCCTTATGTTTTTAGCTTTTGTTGGCTTCTTGAAAAAAGTGCAAACTGAAACAGAACAACGATAAAACCGCTCATCAGTCTAAATGACAATTCTATAGCTAACAACGATGAACACGAAAAAAAGAAGAAAGGTCTAAAATCTCAATCAGGTAACATAACTTGACTAAAATTAAGAGAGAATAGAGTATAATGAAACCTTGTTGAGACTGAGATTCTTGCCCAGCAGGTTGAGATTCTTGCCCAGCAGGTTGAGATTCTTCTTGCTGAGACGGTTTAGGTTCACCAGAATCTGCCATTGTTGATTAGACTATGCCACGGTTTAGGTTCACCAGAATCCTGCAGAATTCAAGATAATTCACGATTAATATCAAGCCCACAATATTAATAAGTGTTTGATCAAACAAATTATCGATTTTTCTCCAGATTCGATCTTATTAGCAAATCAGATACAACACAACATAAACCTTAACACCTGAATACTTCGAAAACATTAGGGAGAAATTCAAATACCCAATCTCACGAAATAATCAGCACAACAAAAAGCCTAGAAAATCCTTGATTGGAAAATGGAGAGAAAAGCTCGAAAACCACTAACGAAAAAACAAGAGCGAAAAGAAATAGAGAAATTAAGAATGATGTTCAAGGAAGAATATATTACCTTATGAACCCTCAGAAATCGTCGCCGGTCGGTGAACTACGCCGGGATGAGGCGGTTGGGTCCAATTTTGGGTCGTGTATTGAAATGGGCCAAACACTAATAATAGGCCCAAAAGTTCTAATTGGCAACTTCGTTTCCTTTTCCTTTCTGACTTGGACCAAGTCTTCATTTGAATAAAGACTTTATTACTTTGCCGAAAAAGACTTTGAATATTAAATTGGATAATATTCTCATTCCCTCTCTTTTGTCGTATAATTCTCTCATTTATTCATCACACAGATACACAACTATACAAGTAACCGTCTTTTGAGTCTCTCATTTCAGCGACGGGACCACTAGCCAGAGCTTGAAGAAAACACCGGTGACTAACTTCCGATTTCAGTTCATCGGAGTAATCTTACTTTCTCGTCGTCACTTACTTTGTTCTTGGTGAGTTTTCAGAGATACATGATGAGAATTTTGATTCCGATTTACGTTTCCGTTATTGTTCATCTGATTTTGCTATTTCTCAGATTTTTTCAAACATTAGCTAAATCTGTGTAACTACTCTGCTATCTAATTAAAAATTCCTAGATTTGATTGATGGTCGTGGGTTCAATTTATATCGAAACTTAGCCTTTTTACCTTCAATGAACAGTGATTATAAGTTGGTATGGTTTCCAATTATTGAAAAGAAATGGGATTATGAGTTAAAAGGATTTGGTAATCATGTTAGGTGGAATTTGACTGATTCAAAGTTCTTACTAGATTTGAAGATACATTTAAAAAAAAAAAATACAAACGACTGTTAGGTGTTGTTGTATAGTTGCTTTTTAAAATTGATTTGGGGATTATCATCGTACGTAATCATAGAGAAGAATTCGTATGATCTTAATTTTTGTTATTATTATAATTTAGGATTCGTCACACTGTAAGCGAAAGAACAGTTGAGTTATTCAAAGATGGCATTCAGCCATGATAATCGTGTAAGGTTGGTTGCATCAAATCTTGAAAGGGTTTGTCCATAGATGAATGGATTTTACAATATCCAAATAAAATTTTCTTTCTGATGTTTTGTTTAGGTTTAAAGATGCAGAAAGACCATTAACCTCTGAGTGTGGTTATGAAAGAAACGCTAGACCTTCTTTAGATAGAGTTTTGAAGAGTGTTAAAATTTTCAAGAAGCCATTAGGTTTCAGTTCACACAAGGATACAGACCAAAAAGTCAAGAAGGAAAATTCTGGTATTACTAAGAAGAACATCATAAACCCACAAGATTTGTTTCTGCAGAACTGGAATAAAATATTTCTCTTTGCTTGTGTTGTTGCTTTGGCGATTGATCCGTTGTTTTTCTACATTCCTATTGTCGATGGCGTGAGGCACTGTCTTACTTTGGACACAAAGTTGGAGATAGCAGCGAGTTTGCTTCGTACACTCATCGATGCGTTTTACATAATTCACATTGTGTTTCAGTTCAGGACAGCTTACATCTCTCCTTCTTCTCGAGTTTTTGGAAGAGGTGAACTTGTAGATGATGCTAAGGCTATAGCCTTAAAGTATCTCTCTTCTTACTTCCTAATTGATGTACTTTCTATCCTTCCTCTCCCACAGGTAAAAATGACTTCTTGATTGCTTCTTCAAATTTTCATTGTTCATATATATATATATTTATGAATCCTCTGGTTTCTTATCTTATTGCAGATTGTAGTCTTAGCCGTGATTCCACATGTCAACAAGCCAGTCTCTTTGCTGACAAAGGACTACCTTAAATCTGTAGTAATTGTTCAATATGTTCCTCGGATTCTTCGTATGTATCCACTTTACACCGAAGTGACAAGAACATCTGGCATTGTTACTGAAACAGCATGGGCTGGAGCTGCTTGGAACCTCTCTCTTTATATGTTAGCCAGTCATGTAAGTTTCTTGATCATGTAAATGCATTTTTTAAGGTTTATATGCTAAAGTTACTTTTATTTAGGTATTTGGAGCTTTATGGTACTTAATCTCAGTAGAACGAGAAGACAGATGCTGGCAAGAGGCATGCGAGAAGAGAGGAGGCTTCGACTGTGTAAAATTTCTCTACTGTGACTCCGATCCTAAAGTTAGAAACACTTTCCTGACCGCTGCTTGCCCATTTCTCGACCCTGGTGAGATAACTAACTCAACGGTCTTCAACTTTGGCATCTTCACTGATGCTCTCAAGAGTGGGATTGTTGAATCGCATGATTTCTGGAAGAAATTCTTCTACTGCTTCTGGTGGGGTCTGCGAAATCTAAGGTTTGAAACACTCATTAAACCTTTCTTGAACACTTTAGTTTGGTCATTCTCACGGTCTCACCTGTTGCTTTTGTTGTTGCAGTGCATTGGGACAAAACCTCCAAACAAGCAAATTCGTTGGTGAAATCATCTTTGCTGTATCAATCTGTATTTCTGGACTAGTCTTATTTGCGCTACTTATCGGCAATATGCAGGTAAAGACCTCAATAAGAATCACTTGTCATTTTCTTGACTTGTTCTATATAACACATATATATATGTAATTTATGTTTGGTATTACAGAAATACTTGGAATCAACAACGGTTCGAGAGGAGGAAATGAGGGTAAGAAAGAGAGATGCAGAGCAATGGATGTCTCATAGAATGTTACCCGAAGACCTAAGGAAACGTATAAGAAGATATGAACAATATAGATGGCAAGAGACAAGAGGAGTCGAAGAAGAAACCCTTCTTCGTAACCTCCCTAAAGACCTCAGAAGAGACATTAAACGCCATCTTTGCCTCGATCTCCTCAAGAAAGTAAGTAACAGAGCAGCTTTCTCTCTTCTTCCTTCCTCCATTAAATATCAACTGAACCAAGAATATCAAACGAGATGATATTGTTTTTGGTATATAGGTTCCTATGTTTGAGATAATGGATGAGCAGTTACTTGACGCCGTTTGCGATAGGCTAAAACCTGTGCTTTACACAGAGAACAGTTACGTGATCCGTGAAGGAGATCCTGTTGCAGAAATGTTGTTTGTGATGAGAGGAAGGCTTATAAGTGCTACCACCAATGGAGGACGAACTGGCTTCTTCAATGCCGTGAACCTCAAGGCAAGTGATTTCTGCGGAGAAGATCTTCTCCCGTGGGCGTTAGATCCTCAATCTTCATCTCACTTTCCTATCTCCACGAGAACAGTTCAAGCTCTCACCGAAGTCGAAGCCTTTGCTCTTACAGCTGAAGATCTCAAGTCTGTCGCTTCACAATTCAGACGCCTCCATAGCAAGCAGCTCCAACATACTTTCAGGTTCGGTCTCTCTCCCATGGTCCGTTATTAATATGAGTGGTCTTACTAATCCGGTTTAATTTTTTATCGACAGGTTTTATTCGGTACAATGGAGAACATGGAGTGTATCTTTTATACAAGCAGCGTGGCGAAGATACTGTAGGAGGAAGTTAGCCAAGTCATTACGCGAAGAAGAAGAGCGTCTCCGAGACGCGCTCGCTAGTCAAGATAGAGAACGCGATTCTGCAGCCGCGTCTTCGTCGTTGAGCCTTGGAGCTACTCTTTACGTGTCGCGTTTCGCCTCAAACGCGCTTCACAATCTGAGGCACAATATCTCCAACCTTCCTCCTCGCTATACTCTTCCTTTGCTGCCTCAGAAACCCACCGAGCCTGACTTCTCCGCCAATCATACAACTGACCTTTAGATCTCGTACACGTGTCACATGTACATATTGTTTTTTTAACACCACAAACAAAAAAATCTAAAAATGTTCGTTTTTGTAATAAGGTCCGCTATGTAAAAAAGTTATGTCCTAAATTGTACAGAAATATTATAAATTTGTTTATCAACCAACATAATGGGCCTGACGCCCAACAGTTAAAGAGAGACTATACAATGCTTGTTTTGTAACTTTTCTTATCGTAAAAGGTTAGCTCAAGTTAGATGAATGATATTTCATTTTAAATATATTAATATTTTGTGAAATATATAAAATTTATAGTGGGGAATGGGGATATATATATTATTGGCATAATCACTTTATAACAGGCTAATTTTGTTGATAAGGCTATTGACTGATAAATAAAGAATACATTTATATTGTAGAAACAAAATCTCTTATCTATTTACAAGGTGTAATTGTTTAGAAAAACAAAAATTATCCAAGAGAGGCTGAGAGGGTTTTGGTTACCGTTACTACTTACTACCGTGACCGTCCCTGTGTTTTTCCTTCTCGTGGTTTGATTTTTTAAACAAATATGCTAAGTTCATTTTTATGGTCAGAGTGCAGACAAATTATAATAATCAGTTCGTTTCATTGAAGATTATCTTATAAATTAATAATATTATTTAAAACACATGATAATTACATAATATGGAGAATATATCGAGAATTATCGATAATATATTAACAAACAAAAAATAACGAGTGAAAAGATAAATACGTTATTTTGGGGTGGGGAAATTCACTACAAATTGGCCATCTCGTTTGGTTTGGCTGGATTAGGATAATGGGCGGAGTCAGCTTTACGTGGTCCATTTTGCGCCGTCCGATTGGAGTTCTATTAATAGATTGAGTGGCCGTGATTCGTCCGAGCACCCATTTTACGTGGGACCCATCATATAGGCACTGGTCCCGCTTCTTGTTTCTTCTTTCCACTTGTGACCTCTGCCATTGCCAACATTACTGGACGACAAATCGCCTGCGCTTTCTTCATACATAAAAAATCTTTATTTTCTACAAAATGATAAGTATTATCTTTTAATCATATTTTGCTAAACGTATTTAACTTAACCGGGATTATCATAAAGGTGGTAACTAAATATGATTAACTCGCGAACTTGCTGCAAACATACAAAACATTTCTATACAGTTAACTACACCTTGATAGTTTAGGACTTAAGTGATTATCAACTTTTTAGTTAAAGTTTTAAACAAAATCTGATTTTAAACGTTTTTGGCTCTCGTATCTTTGCGTTATAACAAATTTAGAATTATACAATCTATTTTAGGTTTTAGTTGTACTATTTTCAAATTGATTGACAAAAAGAACTTCAACCCTTTGGTGGTGACCTATCATCTACCTACTAACTTGATTTTTAAACCTCCTTACTTGAATCTTTTTTTTATTTTTTGCTAGTATGGTAATAAACTAGCTTGAAATTTTCGTTATCAATAAATAATGGTCTCATGCATGAAAGTCTTAGCCTATTTTAAAAAGCTAGACTAATTAATTCAAGTAGTTTTTTGTAATTTTATTTTGTCATGAATTTACATAATATTGTTTTGCTTAATCGGGACTTTGATATGTTATTTGGTTTGACTATGAGTCTATCACTGGTATATATGTGTGCCCAAATAAAAGTAAAGAATAGGGAAAACGAGTATTGATGGAAAGAAAATATATAAAATGAGAGAAATTTTGTTCCCTCGTATGTTATTGGGAGAAAATCTCCTTTTCCTTTTTGTGTGTTTCTTTCTTCTTAGCAGAAATTTACTGAATTTTTGTTTTCTATTTCTAATTTGATTGGTAAAAAAACAAAAAAAACTAAAAATAATATATAATCAGGTTAAAGTAATGCTTTAGCTGGTAAAAGGATCAACCGACCGAGCTAGGGTATTGGTTTCATAGCCTTTTTTGTTTCTGTGTAGGCAATTTGGCAGACGGTCAAATCCTTACCAGAAGTAAATAAGATTAGTAACGTGAGTCCAAAAAAAAAAAAAACATTTCCATATTTTTGAAAATTATCAATAAAGCCACAGTAAAATTATAATTTACAAACCGAGGGTCTGACTTAGAGAGTAAAAAAACTTTACTGATACGAATCTGTACAATATATAAAAAAAGAAGGGGCACAAATAGAATGATTCAAAAAGTAATGATAGAAATAAGACATTTCCGTTAAGGCCCATTAAAGGCTTAGAGGCCCTAAAGGTAATAAATCATTCCCAAAGAAGCAAATTTAGTAAAAGACAAAAAGACTAGAAAGACCATGGGAAGAGAAGATAATTACAGTAAAATGCCATGGACGTCCATAAAAAGCCATTCTAGCCATCTGACTATTGAATCTCCGCCCTTCCTTCCTTATCACTCACAACTTTTACTCTTCTCTCCATGAAAGCTTCCAGTTTCAGCTTTTCTTCGAACCACTAAACCCTCTTATAACTCTTTTTATTATTATTATATATTATTATTCTCTTTTTGAATTTCATATATCGTTGTTGGAAGCTCAATAAACTAGCTCCTGCTCTTCCTCTCATTCGGTAATTGTCGATATTTGAATTTTATGTTTTCAGTTTGCGTTAGTGTAAACATATATCTTAATTGTTGGTATTTCAGACAACCGTATTGTTTTCAATAAGATTATGTACCTTGCATATTATATAGTTTATAAAATTAATTTTATAGACTTATATATTGAACATTTGTATGTTTATGGCGACAATGGGATTGTTTTAACTAACAAATTAACTGAATTATTTTCAGCTATTGTTTGTTTTATTCAATAAAAGAAAAATAAAAAAAAGCTCGAGAAAATGGCTCCCAAGAACAACCGCGGGAAGACTAAAGGAGAGAAGAAGAAGAAAGAAGAGAAAGGTACCAAAACCAAATTCGTTATCCGTATTAATATCAATAAAAAATTGTTAATCACTAACTTAATCCTCTGAGAATTAATTTTTAATATCATGGTTTACGGTTTATATGCAGTTCTTCCGGTTATCGTGGATGTCATTGTAAACCTTCCCGATGAAACGGAGGCTATTTTGAAGGTTTGTGCGTTTATTTTCTCTCGCATCATTTCCGAATTGTGTAAAAAAACATATTTCTTGCGTGTTAATAACTGTTTTTTGGTAGCTATTTTTTCTTTGGAATTTGTTATAATCCTTTATACAGTTATACATGTAGTTAAAAGAAAAAATTGATGCAATTAACTAATGTCTATTACAATAGTTTCGGTATTGTATAATTATAACTTACAACATAATCATGAAATTTGTTCGTCATATTTTAAATTTGTTTCTGATTTATAAATTCCCAATGTGCATATACTAGATTTTTTGGCTGGTGGTGTATATTTTTTGAGATAAGGTAAGAATACACGTTACCATAAAAATTGATAGTTATACTTATTGGCATGTTTTTGGTTTTTAAAATCTAAAAAATCATTTTCAATTTGACTTAGAATTATCATTTTTGAATTTTATCATTATTTGAACGTGTAGATAAATACAAAACAGTGTGTAACACACAATTTCGGTTGTTAAACAAATCAATTATTTCTCAAATTTCTGGTCAATAAAATTACGTAGACGTTTTATAGACGTTGAAATATTTACAAGGAAACTTGATATTATTATTTTTTGTCGTCAGAAAACATGTAATATCTATAAGCATATTTTTAAACTTGATTTTTATAGTGGTTTCTTGTATGAAGTAATAATATTACAGTGTAATTTAAACCGTATTTTTAGGCGTAGGTTTCATATGTTCAAATGTGTAGTATTTATTATTTAATAGAGAAATACGTATGTCTGAAACAGGGCATATCAACGGACAGGATCATAGATGTTCGGCGGCTGTTATCTGTTAACTTCGATACTTGTCACGTCACCAATTATTCTCTCTCCCATGAGGTAAATAATTTGAGTGAAATTTTGAGTGGAAGTTTCTAAATCATTTGAATTTCCTTTTGCAGTTTTTTCTCGTTATTGTTGGTTACTTGTTAATGTTTGATGGTCCATAAATAGGCTCATATTTATTGTGGAATTTTTTAGGAGGCATGAAATAAAGTGAGGAAAAAGTAAAGGAAAATGACTTTTATGTACGTCTGGGGAAAATTGTTAGTGTCATTGTGCCTAAATATTTTGCTAGCCTGACATTTGTTTTTCCTTTTTTGTCATTAGATACTAGATATTACCTTTAGTCAAAATGATAGCATAAGTGGTAATAAAAAAATAACTGTGGTACAAAAAGTCAAATTTTCTGACTCCAGCTTGAAACAATTGTCGTCACAGATAAGAGGGTTGCGGTTAAAGGACACAGTGGATGTTTCGGCGCTTAAACCGTGTGTTCTCACGTTAACGGAAGGTAAAGTTCATTCACGCATCAACACGACGCCGTTAGAGCACCGTAACGGATATAAATTAGAAGCGTCGTTTTAACGCTACAATAACAGTATAACTGAGCTCAAACGATGTCGTTTTCCTTAAAATGTTCAAAACGACGTCGCTTCTCTATATTTGTGTGACCGTTGTAATTTTTGTTCTTGCGCAGAGGATTACAATGAAGGAACAGCAGTGGCGCACGTTAGACGACTGCTTGACATCGTCGCCTCCACAACTTGCTTCGGCCCATCGCCGGATAAATCAGAATCCGTGAAAAGTGCGCAGGTTAAGGGAGGTGGAAAGAATTCCAAACAGTCGGAAACGTCGCCTCCGCCGTCTCCTGCGTCGAAGGATGCGGTGGTTGATGAAGCCGGAGAGACTAGTCACTCATTCCCTAAGCTTGGAAGTTTCTACGAGTTTTTCTCTCTCGCTCACCTCACTCCTCCTCTTCAATGTATGATCTGTCTCTTTTTAACCCTAAATTTGATGTCCTGCTTTGATCGATTTTGTCCCAACTTACAGTAATTAGGGTTTTATAGATATACGGCGAGTGACGAAGCGGGAATCTGAAGACATAGCGACGGAAGATCATCTTCTTTCCATTGATGTAAGCCGATGATGACGATGACAAATTTCTATTTATACCTCAATTGGTTGTTTCTCGATGTAGCTAGCAATCGGCTTTTGGTTGATGTCGTTTGCGTTTTAAATTTATCTCAGGTGAAGCTTTGTAACGGGAAGCTCGTTCATATTGAAGGTTGCAGAAAAGGATTTTACAGTGTTGGGAAACAAAGAATCATATGCCACAATCTTGTTGATTTGCTTAGACAAATTAGTAGAGCCTTTGATAATGTGAGTTTTATTTTGGCTGTTTTATGTGTGATCTATCTCTATCTAGATACCCGTAATATCCACATTTTGTTACTGAATTTTGTGTTGAACATGATTGTTGATTTAGGCTTACAGTGATCTTCTGAAAGCATTTTCAGAGCGCAACAAGGTATAGTTCTTTATCTGAATGAGGATTTGGTGGATGTTGAATTGGGTGTAGTTAATGAGGCATTTCATCTATGTGCAGTTTGGAAATCTTCCATATGGGTTTAGAGCTAACACATGGCTCATCCCGCCTACTGCGGCGCAGGCAGCAGCAGCGTTTCCTCCTCTCCCTGTTGAGGATGAGAGATGGGGAGGGGATGGTGGTGGGCAAGGAAGAGATGGCAGCTACGATTTGGTTCCATGGACTAACGAATTTGCCTTTATTGCATCTATGCCTTGCAAAACAGCGGAGGAGAGACAAGTCAGAGACAGAAAAGTGTTTCTTCTTCACAACCTCTTTGTTGATGTCGCAACTTTTAGAGCCATCAAGGCTGTTCAGAAAGTAATGGCTGAGCCAGTTTTGGCTGAAGAAAACTCTGAAGTTCTTTACTCCGAGACAGTTGGTGACTTGAATGTTATTGTTACAAAGGATACTTCAAATGCTAGTAGTAAAGTAGATACAAAAATAGATGGAATTCAAGCCACTGGTTTGGATAAGAAGAAGCTGATGGAACGGAATCTTCTCAAGGGGCTTACAGCTGATGAAAATACTGCTGCCCATGTCAGTATTTTCTAGAACTTTCTACTCTTTCCATTTTTATTTTGTTGTTTCCTCGTCTGTATTGTTTAACTGTTGTTTTACAAATGTTTTTGGGTGCAGGATGTTTCTACTTTAGGTACTATAAGTCTTAAGTATTGTGGTTACATTGCTGTTGTGAAAATAGAGAAGGAGAGCGAGGAGTTAAGCCCACCTTCTCAAATTATTGATCTCCTTGAACAGCCTGAAGGTGGTGCTAATGCTTTAAATATCAACAGGTGATAAATTTCTTTCTTTATGAAAAAGCATTCATCCTTTTCCTCTTTAGTTTATGTTATAATGGTGTAATTATTTTCCTTTACAGTTTGAGATTCCTTCTCCATAAGTCCTGTCCTGAGCAGAACAAGAAAATGCCTCAGCAACAGGATGATGAGCTTACATCATCACGGGAATTTGTAAGTAAAATGCTGGAAGATAGTCTTGCTAAGCTTGAGGAAGAGGAGGTAGACAGGGATAGTATCATGAGATGGGAGCTTGGAGCTTGTTGGATACAACATTTACAAGACCAAAAGAATACGGAAAAGGACAAAAAACAAACCAGTGAAAAGTCTAAGAATGAACTAAAGGTTGAAGGGCTTGGGAAACCGCTTAAGTCCCTCAATAGCAGCAAGAAAAAAACAGAAGGAAACAGCCCTAAGACGCTCCAGACTGCAGTATCATCTCAGGTTGATGCGGTTTCTTCAGAGGCTGATAATGCTGCGACAGCTGCATCTTTGCAATCCGATGCCGAGAAAAATGCTCAAGAAAATTTGCTTGTCTTGAAGAATTTGTTGTCTGATGCAGCCTTCACTCGCCTAAAAGAGTCAGATACTGGACTTCATCACAAGGTTATTACAGTACAACTCCAGCTTTTACTCTATGTTCATTTACTTATTGTGTGCTAACAAATAATTTTTGTTTCAGTCTTTGCAAGAACTTGTCGACTTGGCACAAGATTATTATACTGAAGTCGCTATTCCGAAACTGGTAAATGAGTCTAAATTTTATTGTAGTGTTGTCTGTGGTAATATTAAGAGAAAAAAACAAATAATGTTTTTCAAATTTATCACTGAATATAGGTTGCAGATTTTGGTTCATTGGAGCTCTCCCCAGTCGATGGCCGCACTCTAACTGATTTTATGCACACAAGAGGTCTTCGGATGCGCTCTTTAGGATATGTTGTAAGTTGCCTTGTTTAAACCTCACGGTTTTTAGAATCTACTCAAGATGAATTTTGATCATCCATATATTCTTTATGGTTACAACAGGTGAAGCTTTCAGATAAGCTGTCACATGTACAATCTCTGTGTGTTCATGAGATGATTGTTAGAGCCCTTAAGCATATCCTCCAGGCGGTGATATCTGCTGTTGCTGCTGACACTGACAGAATAGCTGTAAAAGTAGCTGCTGCTTTGAACATGATGCTTGGGATTCCTGAAAATGTAGCAGCAGTACCACAGAACTCTTGGAATATACATCCTCTTATCTTCCGGTGGTTGGAGAAATTCTTGAAGAAACGATATGATTATGATCTTAATGCCTTCAGTTACAAGGATCTACGAAAGTTTGCCATTCTCCGTGGATTATGCCATAAGGTAATTGGTGAATGCTTAATCCAGAAAATTTGATTGAGTTATAAGCTTGTCGCTAATCAGTATATTAAGTACTGAAGTTGTGGTTTAAAATTTAATTTGTCCTCAGGTTGGTATTGAGTTGATTCCAAGAGACTTTGACATGGATTCTCCAGAACCATTCCAGAAAACAGATGTGGTCAGTCTGGTCCCAGTTCATAAGGTAATGGACAATGTTATATCTGAATCTGTATTCTTTCTAATAAGTTAGTCAGACATAGTTATTCAGACTTGCTATGCTAAATCTCTGCAGCAAGCAGCATGTTCATCTGCTGATGGAAGACAACTTCTGGAGTCTTCTAAAACAGCTTTAGACAAAGGAAAGCTTGAAGATGCAGTTACATATGGAACGAAGGTACATGTCCCGAAAAAAAAAAAATTCTACTACTCAGCTTTTTTCTTCATATTACTTGTTTCTCTGTACAGCGTCATGATCTTGTTTTGTTGTTTTGTCTCTTTTGTTTTTTCCTCCCTTAGGCTCTTGCTAAGCTTGTAGCAGTTTGTGGTCCTTATCATAGAATGACAGCCGGAGCTTACAGTTTACTTGCTGTAGTTCTATATCACACTGGTGACTTCAACCAGGTCTGTATATATAATGTTAGGTTTTGATAATTTTTCTTTGTACGAAAATTGAGAAACTGAAAGATTTTTTTAAAACAGGCTACAATATATCAGCAAAAGGCTTTAGATATCAATGAGAGGGAACTTGGACTTGATCATCCAGATACAATGAAGAGTTATGGTGATCTTGCTGTCTTCTATTATAGGCTTCAACATACAGAACTGGCTCTCAAGTAAGTTTTGCAATCTTGATTTCTAAAGCACCGCGAGGTTTAATGGTTGGAGTGTTTGATGTTTCTTTCTACCATCTATAAACTTGTATAATTTTGTTTTGCTAGGTATGTTAAGCGTGCATTGTATCTTTTACATCTCACATGTGGTCCGTCTCATCCAAACACTGCTGCTACATACATCAATGTAGCCATGATGGAGGAAGGTCTAGGAAATGTTCATGTTGCCTTGAGGTATCTTCACAAAGCTCTCAAGTGTAATCAAAGGTTGCTTGGTCCTGACCATATCCAGGTTCTACTCTCTATACTCTTTGTGATTTTTGGGAACATCGCTTTGTAAGAAATTTTGCTTGTGCTAATATGTTGCTGATAATTACGTCATATTTCAGACTGCTGCAAGCTACCATGCCATAGCAATTGCACTCTCGTTGATGGAAGCATACCATTTAAGTGTTCAGCATGAGCAAACAACCTTGAGAATTCTCCGAGCAAAGCTGGGGCCAGATGATTTGCGTACTCAGGTAGATATTGCCATATATCTCATTAGCCAAATCAGGATTCTTAAAATCTGACGATCTGATTATATACTTCAGGATGCTGCTGCTTGGTTAGAATACTTTGAGTCCAAGGCTTTTGAACAACAGGAAGCTGCACGAAATGGTACTCCTAAGCCAGACGCATCTATAGCCAGCAAAGGCCACCTAAGGTCAAACGTGTTCTTTAGATTTCTCCTTATTTGTTGTTTGATGTATCAATCAATTGTACTCCTTGGTTAGATCCTTAGGTTCATAATTTTTTGCAGTGTATCCGATCTACTCGACTATATCAACCCAAGCCATAACGCAAAAGGGAAAGACAGTGTGGCAGCAAAGAGGAAGAACTATATTTTGAAGGTATGATTTTTATTTCTCTGGCATTTCTCCACTTTAATTGTTATAATGCTTAAATGGTTGGACCTGTGTTCTGTGTAGCTAAAGGAAAAATCCAAGCAGAGCAATGTTACTGAACACTTAGCAGAAAGTCCGAGAGGAAATCAAAAGGAGATGTCTGAGGAGGAGACGGAAGAAACTGGATCAGAAGAAGGTAAATCAAGCGATGGGAACCACGAGACAAGTCTTTCACCAGGTGAAGAACCACCTTCTCCTCCAGTCATTGAGGAGGCTATTGTGGAGAATAGCAATCCAATTACATCTAGTGAAGTTTCAACGGAGACACAACACCATGATGGTAGTGAAGATGGATGGCAACCAGTGCAAAGACCAAGATCTGCTGGATCTTATGGTCGCAGGATGAGGCAACGACGAGCATCCATTGGGAAGGTATACACATACCAAAAGAAGAATGTTGAAGCTGATATCGATAATCCTCTTTTCCAGAATGCTTCGCAGCAGAACACCAAATACTACATTCTCAAGAAGCGAACATCGTCATATGCAAACTATGCGGATCATCATTCTCCTGGTTTAACAACTCAAGGTACCAAATTTGGCAGGAAGATAGTTAAAACCTTGGCGTATCGGGTTAAATCAATGCCGCCGTCTTCAGGTAACAGTAAGCCTGAAGGTGAAACTTCGGAAGAAGATGGATTGAAGACGGATGCTTCTTCGGTTGTGCCATCTACTACTGTGCAAAGTGAGGCCTACCATGCGAAAAGCTCTGTTGTTAGTCTTGGAAAATCTCCGTCCTACAAGGAAGTAGCACTGGCACCACCTGGTTCGATTGCCAAGTATCAAGTCTGGGTTCCACAAGCTGAAGTTTCAGATAAGCAAGAGGGTGATGAGGTGGAGAAAAAAACTGAACAGGGTACACCATCAATGGAGCTTACAAGGGACGAGCAGATGATTACAGGTTTAGAGGATGAGGTGAAAAATGAAATTTCTGCAGACATAGAATCTACCAAACCTCAAGGCGAAGAAGAGACCAAAGTAGAGCTACAATCATCTGAAGTGGTAGTCGAAGGAAACCTTATGAATGAAAATGAAGAATCTGGTGGTGGCGTTCAGGTGGAAGAACAAGTTGAAGCTGAATTGATAAACGAGGGTGTAACAGATATGATCCATTCAACCACGGAGCAAGAAGTGACAGATCAGTTAGTGTCTGATTCCGATGATCTGAAGGAAAAACTGTTTGGATCTGCTACAGACTCGAGCGATGCCTCGAGAGGCTTATTGTTACCTAACAAGAAGCTATCTGCTTCAGCTGCTCCATTCAACCCATCATCACCTCCAAGTATTATACGTCCTACTCCAATAGGGATGAACATTGGACCGTCGTGGCCAGTGAACATGACTCTCCATCACGGACCTCCTCCCCCTTACCCATCACCTCCATCAACTCCAAACTTGATGCAGCCAATGTCCTTTGTTTACCCTCCTCCTTACAGTCAATCAGTCCCCACAAGTACTTACCCTGTAACAAGTGGTCCTTTTCATCCCAATCAGTTCCCATGGCCGCTCAATGTGTCGGATTTTGTGCCAAGAACGGTTTGGCCCGGATGCCATCCTGTTGAGTTTTCGCCGCCACACATGATCACCGAGCCAATAGCTGCAACCGTGTTAGAGCCAACTGTGATTCTTCCAAGTGATATCGACACTTCAGGAGTAGAAGAAGAGAAAAAAGAAGAAGAAGAAGAAGAAGGTAGGCGAGATGTAGCGATCGCGGATGAAGTTATCGATTCTGTTAATCATGTGAGCAGCGCAGTGGCGGAGAATGGAAACAGAAAATCGGAGAATGGTGAGAAAACTTTTAGCATTTTGTTAAGAGGGAGGAGAAACAGGAAACAGACACTAAGAATGCCAATCAGTTTACTTAACCGGCCTTACGATTCTCAACCGTTCAAGCTTAATTATAGCAGAGTTATCAGAGACAGCGAGGCTCCAAAGTATGTAGCTTGAAACTATCTCCAAAGATTCAGCCAATTCGATGAAATGCAAAACTCACACGGATCTCTCTGTTCTTTACTGTTTCTTTGGGACAGTGTAAAGGTTAGCTTCTAAACTCTTAAACTGAATCTTCAAAGACATGCATACATATTAACATATACACTGATATGTATTTTAATCGGTTGATGTCTATTCGCAGGTAGTTTTGTTAACAGTAGTAGGAAGCTGAGGCTTGTGATAGCCACGAAATGGGAGTTACAATGATTTGGATTTTAACCGGAAAGGTTGTGCAGAGGGAAAAAAGCCAAGCCATTCTTTTGTTTACCAAATGAGGTGATGTATTATTGTTTTTAATTTTCATTCAGCCAATAAAACGTAGGAAATTTTGGACATAATTTTTTTTGGTTCTCCTTGTTTGAACTTTAGTTTTACGTATTTTACTTACTTTTTGTTATCGATTACATCAAATCAAATCCTAATCTAAAATGTCGAAATTACAAACTTGAAGAACTGCATTGCGTAGAGATCCCTAAAGCTACGTCTCCAAGACCTTAAATTATGCTATATTTAAACAAGCTCTTGTAGACATAGCTTTAGGGATCTCTTAGGATTTTGTTTTCATTGTTTATTCATGTATTATTGATTGATGGTATTTTTGATATATTTTTCTAAAACTTGTGGGATAAGCAAAAATATTTCATATTCATATTTGATAAAGAGGAAACTGAAATCATCTATCACAAATTCACAATTCCAAGACCATATGGTCGCAATGATTTGGGTACTAACAGGAATTAAAGGTTGCAGAGGTCAAAATTCCAAGTCACTTTCTTTTTACTATTATTTTTCTGGGTTTCACTTTAAAAAATCAGTCAATAAAAATAGGAAATTTTGAAAAATAAAGAAAAATTAAATAACTAAAAAAATAGAAGTCATTTAGTTAAAATGGTTCAACGATCGTCGCCGGTGGATCTACCCGGAGAAGACCAAGCTGGTCTTGATAACTTCCAAAGGGATTTTCACCTTCATAATTTCCCGGTGGGTTATAAACACAAATCGCATAAACGCCGCCGTTTGAACAATCCACACGTGCGCACCAAACTTTGGTGCTATCTCTCCACACGATCTGCGTGTAATGTCCACATATGTGCTGCGAGTCACACGTGTTAGCTTCCACGTCGTAAAACTGATTCTCATCGGCCCATACTTTAACAATATTTCCGGGCCTCCAGTTATTCTGTCCGGCCCAAAATATGATTTCTCCATATGGGCCGTTAGAGTGAAGAAGCCTACAATCACCCACACGCTGATTCGCCCACCAGCGCGCGTACGCCGCTAATCTTCCGTCCCATTCTAACGGTGGTTCTCCCACGCGCGCTCGTACGAGGTTGTGTGCGTATAAAAACTCTCTTCTCGATCTGTTAGGTCGTCGTCTTCTCCTCCACCTGAACCTGAACGCGAATTCTCTTCTGGTTAATAACGATGATGACGACGATAGAAATCGAGGACTCTTCGATGACGGAGAGTTAACGGAGTGTTGTGTTGAAGACTCGCCG
The DNA here is from genome assembly GCA_963555745.1 of Cardamine flexuosa. Classification (NCBI taxonomy): domain Eukaryota; kingdom Viridiplantae; phylum Streptophyta; class Magnoliopsida; order Brassicales; family Brassicaceae; genus Cardamine; species Cardamine flexuosa. The sequence continues at coordinate 354,901 of OY743214.1, forward strand.
TTATTTATTCGGGCCGTGACGGCACAAAGCTGAAGGAGAATAACGTTGTGGCAACGAAGATGGGTAATGGAGCTCGGATTTTCCGTTTCCGGAGCTCCATTACAAAAGAATAAAAGTTATCGGAGAGTTAATTAGTCAATTTGTAAGGTGGTTAGTGTAATTAAATCTATAATGAAATTTGTGACAGGAAACGAATTAATAGGTTATCGTATCTATTTCTGAACGTTTGATGTAATTTGAGTCAATGGAGAAAGTCAACGCGCGGTGGCTATTAAATATCGGAATGCCGTTGGAAATATAAATGAAGTAAAACTACATTTAGGTAATTGCAAATAGTCATGATTTTAATTAAAATTTAGTTTCATCTTTTTCAGCCAATATGTTTAATTCTGATGAACAAAAGAATATTTGTGCTTTATTTATTATTATTAATTATTAATCGAACAAATCCGAATTTGCACGTCCCAAAATAACATATCAAAAACAACAACACTAGAAGTAAATGTTTTAAAAAATCAAAGTGCACGTCTATGCTTCTTCTTATTTTCCTGGTTAAATCTCCAAGCTTTCAAGAAATTGGGATAATTTTTCTGGAGAAAATCGACAGGCATCTTCAAAATGGACTCGATTGATACATCACCTGGTATTTTCTCAATATTCATGTACATGGGAGCTCTTGGATCATTAAGAGCTATACACCATTCACTGAACACATTCGTACTCACAGACATAAGCTCTCTCACACAAGATCCTCCTGTTATAGACAATCCCATCACCACTGTTTTAAACTTCCCCATGGATCCTACTCCTCCGATCATGTGTCCGATGGAATCTCCCACTTTCTTCCACCATGTTCTTGCCTCCGCCGTCTCTCCGGTGGCCACGAGAAGGATGACGAGGAGGAAGATCACCGGAGATACTCTCGCTGGCTTTCCCATGGTATTTTTTGTGAGGTTGTGTGTGTAGATTCTAAAACAATTCTATTGAGTGTTATTTTTTATTTATAAGCAATGGTAAAATATAGGTGTTACGTTAAGATATTGTATTCATTAAAGCATTATACTTCGTAACATCTTTTCTTCATTCAAGTGTGTTTTATTTTTATTTCGTTACTTGTATATCCTCACATGTTGACCTTGTTGACCAAATAATATCTACCTGTAATCAACTCAAATATTTCAGGCTAAAGAGAAGGATAGCATAATGCAACCTAATATTAGACAGCATGTTCTAAATATTTTTACAAAGGAGTAGAATATTAAACCAATAAAGTAGTATAAAATAAACAAGGAAAAGAGAAGTAATCAAAGATCGAAGCACTGTCTCTAACTTCGTGCTAAATCTTCGTTTTTGTCTGATTATCAACGCAAATTTCCATGTGCCCTATATCTACGTACATACTACTTTACCAAAATAGTACTTTATATTTTGAACGTACTATACGTCTAAACCTTCCTTAGATAAGATTTCTCGTAGTACTATAACATTGACGTGAATTTTGTTCGTAAAATCTTGAATCTTCATCTAACTAATTTCCGCAGTTGTCATTTGGTAGTTAACTAAAAGTAAATTAGAATTTGTAGCTAATTCCAAAAAAATCTTACACGCTCTCTTTGGTCCAAGATGTAAAAATACATAAAAGACGATACTAATAATACAGCCGACAACACGTGAAGCCTTTATCAACACGTATTCAACTCCAACGCTAAAAGATTCACTTGTCCGATTTAAGAAAAAACACAAGTCTAACCATATAACTGCGAAAACATTAAAAGAAACAAAGTACATTATCCCGTACCGGGTCCGGTCAGCTCTGACCGGATCACGATTAAGCGCATCCTCGTGGAGCAAACCCGACCCGGGAACTCGCTAAGTCGTATACGACCCGGAAACCTTGTTGCTGGATGTTCCCAATAATGGATAGTCCGCCCATCGTACCGGCAAACGCAAAACAGAACTTGCCGTTGGTATCAACCGGAATCAAGTAATTCGTCGCCGGTAGTGATACGTCAGCTCCACGGAAATGTAAAACCACCGTCGGGACTTTAACCTCGTTTTTATTGGAGAGATCGAAACACGTGTCGAAAAGAGAGAAATCTGGCGCTCTTTTTAACGTCTTGGCTCCGACCCGGAACGCGTCTCTCATAGCGATGTAAGCGGGTCGGATCATCCGGGTCACAGACGTACCCGAGTCAATAATAACTCCACCGTTACCGATCGGGTCAAGTTTGAAAAGAGAAGCCGTTACGCCGGGTACACGTGCCCCTCCGACGCTAATTCCGAGAAGCTCCACGTAGTAGAAAGTGTCGAGCTTTGGGTTTGACAATAAAGGCGTGAATTTCGCGAAACGTGAAACGGCAGCGTTTCCGAACATGACTGATGAAGGTTTCGAAGAAGCGGATCTGTCGACTAAACAGTAAGAGAATTTCTGACTAAACCGGTGACCGGTTTGACCGGGAAACGATAACTTTCCTTTTCCGAGACCAAGTAAACCGGCGGCTCCGACGAAGAGACCTTCATTGTCGTGACCACATCCAAGAGCAACGCCTTTAACGCGATTTCGTCGGAAAGTTAGGGTTTCGGTGGAGAAATCACCGACGGTGAATGAACCATCGCCGTATGAGACTTGGTAGAGACAACTCCGACGACGAGTGTTACATCCGGCGGAGTCTAATCGCCGGCAGAGAGGTGAAGAACAGGGGATCGTCGAGTAGGTCCGGGATTTTCTCGGGTCAAAAATCGGGTCGGATTGAGAGTAACATCTCCGACAAGGAGCGCATTGGAGCCAAACGATGTCACTTCCGGTGTCGAGCACCATATAAACGTATCTCGCCGGAGTTCCGACACCAAGGCGAGTGAAGTATTCTCCACTTCCCTGAGCGAGACCAGAGACCACCGAGCTGCTGAATCCGCCGGTTTTTGGCGCGTGAGTTACATTTCTTCCGGGGATCTGAGCAGCAAGTGTGGCGATTGATTTCACGCGCCGGGAGTCTCGTTGGAGACGGAAGCTGAAGAGCTCTTCTGGTGTTCTGTTGGTGGAGAGAGCATCGATGTGGTCGAGGTTAAGAGTAATGGAGGACTCCGAGTCGGATCCGGATTCATATTCGGATCCTAGCAGCGATTCGGAGTCGGGTTCAGAGTCGGGTTGGAAGGAAATGGGAGAAGCAGAAGGAAGAGAATGAGAATTGGGGACTAGGGTTTGGAAAGCGGGAAGAGAAGAGAAGGAAGGAAGAGAAAGGAAGAAGAAACAGAGAGAAAAGATGAAAGCTTTTCTTTTTCCTTCCATTTTTAATCGGGAAAATAGCAGTGAGAGTGGTCTCTGTATAAATAATAGCACAAGTCTTCTTGAAGAACACACTGAGAAAAAGAAGCAAGCGGTCCTTTTATTTATTGTTATTTTGGTAATAAATGTTTGAATTATATACTTTTTACTTTGGAATAAAATATCTAACATACTATTTATCATAAGATTGTGGAAATGCAAAAGCGACATTTTAGATTCGGTGGATAACAAACACTATGTTAATAATATCCAAGTGGTAGCTCTCTTTTTTGGGCGTCATGAAAACTGAAAAGCACATTTTAATTAGTTGATGATGCCTAATATGCCCAATAATTTCCCCACAATTGGTGCCGTATTGCGCTATTGAGTCAGCATAAACTGAAACATTCCACATGCAAATACTGAAGAAAGATAATCTAATACGATGTGAAAATTTAGTATTCGTGTATACAACAACAAAGATTGCATGAATCATGAACGTGTTTGTGTACAAATAATTTGCAAAGACACTTTATCTAACTATCAGATTGTCACGAACTTTTAGATCTCATGAGTCACGATCTTGTTAGATTGTTGATATCATCAAACTTTCGTTTCATTTAGTCAGTTCCCCATAAGAATTTCAAATAATGACATCAAAGATTTGGAATATTCAATGCTTCGATATATGTTAACATCATACTATTATATACTCCATCATAAACATGAAAAACAATGACGATCTTCTTCTTTATAAAATACAAGAAAAACAATTAAAATCAAAGAAAATGGGAAGAGTACTAAACAGTGATATTGGGATGTGTGACCACCAATTAAATGCACATGGCCAATCTATTCTCATTGTAGAGAGAATGTGAATACGTATGAACAGTGAATAATGACTTTACAGTTGATAGCATTGATTTTCTATCAAACATTTTCACACTCATAAATTGTTTCTCATAAGGATATAGGTGGCATTTAGGAATTTCGCATCAAATGCTTTACCAAGGTACCAAACTTTGTAAAGATTCTTTTTCACATGACCGGTTGGTTCAGCAGACAGGATCTGTTCGCAACCGGTTCTGGTCCGGGCAAGCCATAGCGCTGCACGTAGTTCCAGACATTAGTAGAAACTCAGAACAAGACATCTCAAAATGGAGAAAATAAACATATTCGTCTAAAGGAGACCAGAAAGCAAAAGCCACTATGAGAAAGGAAAAAAAGTAAACTTTGGCAACATATTTTCTTTCTTTCTCTGCTTAATATATGGTAAGTGCTCACCCATCATTGCAAGGGGTGTCACATGACATGAAATATTCCGCATCGCTATGCGTTCTTCAGCATCCACCTTTTTTTTTTTTTTTTTTGCTTTGATTAAACACAAATTAAAACTAAATTAGAAGTTTGAATATTAAACCTACATAACAGTGCAAAACCAAATATTTTTAGTATCCAAGTTCCCACTACAATTTATTTTTTCAAAATTTAAATATTTATTTTAATAATATACGAATTTTCAAATATATTAGTTTTTTTTTAAAATTAGAAACTCAACTACTAAACTTACATAATAATGCAAAAAAAAATTAAATTAATGAAATCTCTAATGATCAAATGACTATGCAAATGACAGGATCCACAATCAGTTTAGTTTTTGCATTATTTTGTAAACTTAGTATCTAAATTCCTCTTTTAAAAATCTAAAAGATTAAAAAAAAAATCAAATAGAAACTTAGATAGTAAACTTACATAAAAATGGGAAAACACAAATCAAATTTGTGAAATCTCTAACCATCAAATAACCAAGTTAAATGACAGGATTCAAAATCCGACTAGTTTTCACATCATATTATAAATTTAGTATCTAAGTTTCATATTAAAAAAAAAAAGTGATTAAGTCAAAACTTGAAAGAAAAACCGAAAATAAAATCCGTGAGTAAGAGAAAAAATTGAAAACCTTTTTAAAACTACATATCAAATTTTCAAAACCCGTTAATTTTCATGAGAGAGGGAGAAAGAAATTGACCTGATCTGTGGAATGAAAGATGGGGTTGTTATTTGAACATGGGCTAGAACTCCTTATTTGTTGGGCCATAAACCAGAATTGCCCAGTTTCTTTAAAATCGAACCAGAGGTGGTTATGTCGTACCGAGACCCAACCATTGATTTGAGCGAAGATGATGACTAGATGCCTTGACTGCGACGACTCGAAGCTTTTGCGTCACCTCTGCGCAAATCTGTAACCAACAACAAACACTTTGATTCTTCAATCTCAATTCAAAGACTGTAAAGGGAGAAGAAGAGATTACGAGATTATGAGATAAACGGACCATGATTTGCGATTAGGAATCTTGGAGTTCTCTTACGATTGCGAACAAGATGATGAAATCAGAACTTTGATCATCTAAGCGGAACAAGGAAAGAAGAGAGAAAGAGGACAAGAGCAATTGGATGAATGTGATTATAAAAATAAACAACTCATAGATTTTTGCTCTCTGAATGAAACAAAATTGAATCGAAGTTCTCTCCATCTATTCCCCCTCTCATATTTATAGCCAAAAGAGTTTAACGTTACTTATTAAGAAAATAAAACTTTCAAACGATGAGAGATCCGTTATACAAAGATCCGTTACATAAAGATCCGTTATACTTATACAGTGTATTGTATTGCTCTATCATACATACATATATATACTGTTTATAGAAAAGACTTGTTGAGACATATACAATATATGTCGTTTATTACATGAGAATAAACAAATATAACAAAATTTTAAAATCAAAATAGAAAACATAAAATAAACAAAATTAAACCAATAACTAAACAAATTACCATTCAAGATTTTGAAAAAGTAAAATATACATCAAAAATCAAAAATCAAAATCCAAAAATTAAAAATTACTTAAAAACTTTCAACATTCATGAGCCGTAATTTTGCTTCAAAATCCAAATCACCATCGCTGAAAACCAGAAGCGATTTTCAAAAAACCTTAATGTTCATAGGAAATGGTGAACGATGACAATGTCGCCGGCCCATGGGACGCTGAAGGCGTTAAACAAGCGACGGATGTTGAAACGTTTATCAAAGTTCTTTCCTACTTTCTTTGAAATGAAGGTTTCATGGAGGTGTAGACATATTCCTAGTTATTGGACTACTAAATAATAAGAGAATGCATTCTTTCTCCACCGTTAGTAATTCATTTGCTAAAAATATTTAAAACAATGCATGAGCTAAATTAGTACAAGCATAACAAGAAACATCTAACCAAAGTTATATAAATATAAAAGAAAAATCAAACCAAATCTATTTTCATATACAAAAAAAAAACAATAGTAGAGCTTGCATTTATATACATAATATTTGACATCATATTGTCTCCGCAACTAAAGTTGGGGTGATCAATTATAATTTTGTCTTCACATCATATAAACAATAGATTGTTTAGTAATTAAATAATATTTGATATTAGATTGTTTAATATTTGACATCAGATTGTTTAATTAGATTTTTTAATATTTGAAATCAGATTGTCTCCACCTCATATAAACAATAGTATTATTAATAATTATTAATTTATAGAGAGTTTTTCAAATTTCATAAAATATTATATAAAAAGTGTAAAAAAGGAAAACAATATTTTGATATATTTTAATGCATTTACACAGTAATAAATAATCATTACATATCATTTTTATATAATTTTTGAAATAATTTGAGAAGATAAAATTATATATATTTACTATTTTAAGAAAAAATATAAATAAACTCCAACAAAATTAAAAATTTCTCAACCACGGGAAGATAAGATGATGTATATTCCAAGAGTTATGTAGTACTGCTGCAACATTTTCAGGAATCCCAAGCATATGTTCAAAGCAGCAGCTACTTTTATAGCTATTCTGTCAGTGTCAGCAGCAACAGCAGATATCACCGCCTGGAGGATATGCTTAAGGGCTCTAACAATCATCTCATGAACACACAGAGATTGTACATGTGACAGCTTATCTGAAAGCTTCACCTGTTGTAACCATAAAGAATATACGGATCATCAAAATTCATCTTGAGTAGATTCTAAAAACCGTGAGGTTTAAACAAGGCAACTTACAACATATCCTAAAGAACGCATCCGAAAACCTCTTGTGTGCATAAAATCAGTTAGAGTGCGGCCATCGACTGGGGAGAGCTCCAATGAACCAAAATCTGCAACCTATATTCAGTGATAAATTTAAAAAACATTATTTGTTTTTTCTCTTAATATTACCAATAGACAACACTACAACAAAACTTGGACTCATTTACCAGTTTCGGAATAGCGACTTCAGTATTATATTTTTGTGCTAAGTCGACAAGTTCTTGCAAAGACTGAAACAAAAATTCTTTGTTAGCATACAATAAGTAAATGATCATAAGAATAAGTTGTACTGTAAAAACCTTGTGATGAAGTCCAGTATCTGACTCTTTTAGGCGAGTGAAGGCTGCTGCATCAGACAACAAATTCTTCAATACAAGCACACATATTTGTTGTTGCAGCATTATCAGCCTCTGAGATGATACTGCAGTCTGCAGCGTCTTAGGGCTGCTTACTGGTTTGTTTCATTTTTTGTCTTTTTCCGTATTCTTTTGGTCTTGTAAATGCTGTATCCAACAAGCTCCAAGCTCCCATCTCATCAAGCTTAGCAAGACTATCTTCCAGCATTTTACTAACAAATTCCCGTGATGATGTAAGCTCATGATCCTGTTGCTGAGGTATTTTCTTGTTCTGCTCAGGAGAGGAGTTATGGAGAAGGAATCTCAAACTGTAAAGGAACATGAAAATAATTACACCATTATAACATAAGCTAGAGAGGAAAGGATGAATTTTGTTTTCATTAAGAAAGAAATTATCACCTGTTGATATTTAAAGCATTAGCACCACCTTCAGGCTGTTCAAGGAGGTCAACAATTTGAGAAGGTGGGCTTAAGTCCTCACTCTCATTCTCTATTTTCACAACAGCAATGTACCTAAAGTAGCAACATCCTGCACCCAAAAACACTTTGTAAAACAACAGTTAAACAATACAGACGAGGAAACAATAAAATAGAAATGGAAAGAGTGGAAAGTTCTAGAAAATACTGACATGTCCCTTGAGAAGATTCCGTTCCATCAGCTTCTTCTTATCCACATCAGTGGCTTGAATTCCATCGATTTTTGTTTGTCACCAACAGTCATTTGATTAGAAAGTATGATGAGAGTATAAAAGCAGAAAACCGGAAAATGAAAGGATAAAGCATTCATTTGAACATTACAACCAGTCTTCCATAATGACGATCAAAATCAATACCTTCACTACGAAATTAATTTACTCAACTGAAATTTCCAAAAGAGAAGTCATAGTGAAACCTCTTTAATATATAGTTAACCAACCAGACATAAAAGCGAACAGACGGTTCCAGTATTATATACATAAACGACAGAATCAAAGAAGCAGAAGCAGAACTTCATTGCCATGAATTCCCAAATAGAATTTTTTTCCTGGCTACAGAGAAGGCTTACCTTCAGAATTCTAGTTTCATTCCATGTAGCAATAATGCCATCCATGTATGAATAACTAACAAAGAAGCCATCAGGAACAATAGATACCATCTCTACCAAGAGCTTTCCGTAATTCCTCACAGCACCAGGATCACTTCTCATGTCAAATTTGGTGCTAACAGGCAGCTGATCACTGAAAAGCAAGACAAATAAGCACTAATGTAAATAAATATTTATTTATTTTTTAAAACAAGGTCTTTTTTTTTTTTTTAACTGCATACCTTCCCCGAATTAGAACCATAGGACAGATGCAGTCTCGTGTCATTGACATCTTGAAGCTTCGACTAACAACAAGATTGAAACTAAGAAAACGGGGATAAAGATCAATAGGGCTAAACGTGCCTGATGTAGTAATCACTACTGATTGGAAACGATCAAACACTGGTTTGATTGCCAGAGACGCATCATAAGGATAAATGTTTCAGATACATTTCTCAATTATTCAAACGGTAACATTTACATTTGAGTCATAATATTGAAGAAGTCTTGAGATTTATGCAAAAGTAACCTGGGTAGGAAGTTGATCCAGCACCTGTCGAGATTAGAGCTCGGATAGTCTATAATACCTTTTCTTACTTGTTATACCAGATAAAATGACAAAAGGAACAAATCCAAGTAACATGAACACAGAGGTAAGCAAATACCTTTTTTGAAAATGCTTCTGCAGCTTTGGATTTAGCAAAATCATCGACAACATAATCACTGTGTGTGAATGGACTACCACCAAGAATCAACACAAATTTCTGAATGCCAGGAGCTTCACTGATCATTAACTGCAGTGCACTTGGGTGATTTGTACAAGTTTGCGTTTAGATAAGCTTTCATTTTCGTTATTAAAAAACTTTCTTTTTGCTTTTGATAAAACCCAAAATTAAAGCAACAGATATAAAGAAAACTATAAACGATTAATTTGACTACAAGTCAAGATTCTAAAGATTCCATCTTTCCTATAAACCGATTCATCACCCAATCAACCAAATCAATGGATCACAACAAATCGTTCCAAAATAAACAAAAGCTAAAACCTTTCAGTGTTCACTCCCCTCTGGACCAAAACCCACTCTTTCCACCAGTTTTACGCTCGAGTCTCACATCTGTAATACTGATATCTTTAGAAGCAGCCTTGCACATATCGTAAACAGTTAAGCTAGCAACTGATACAGCAGTCATAGCTTCCATCTCAACTCCAGTTTTTCCAGTGCAAGAAGCTTCTCCTTCAATGTCAACACTATAGTCCTCAGGGTTTAGTCTTAGGTCTACACGAACATGCGTGAGAGCAATGTTATGACACAATGGTATTAAGCTGCTGGTCTGTTTAGCTCCGTTAATGCCAGCGATTTTAGCTACTCCAAGAACATCTCCTTTTCCCATTTGATTAGCTAAGACCAAATGGAATACTCTTTTCCCTAGATTCACTTTACAAGAAGCCAATGCGGTTCTCTTAGTATTGTCCTTGGAAGAAACATCCACCATTTGAGCTTCCCCTGAGTTCCCAACATGTGTTAGCTTAGACTTATCATCACTAGCCACTTTTGATGATTTCTGATACTCGATATGTGATCTAAGATGAGAATTCTCCGGGTTTGTAGATTCCAAAGATCCAGTTTTGGATTTTAAATCAGAGAAATCCATTGTGGCAGAACCGGAAATTCCATCGGTAGAGGGTTCTTGTCCAAAGATTGACTGCATTTCCTGAAACGAAGATGTAGCAATTCAATTTTGAGATATTGAAATCATAAAATCAAGATCACTGTTTCTGTGCTAAGCATCAAATTATGTTGCTTTATTCACAATTGTACCATCGGAAGCACGAAATTTTAACAATTAGATTGAATCTACTTAGTTTCTCAACACGATTCAAGAGAGGATTGATGAAGCTAGTTACGGAGACACACAAACCCAAAATAACAAGTATAGAGAGTAAGAAAACCTGATTCAGCTCGTTTATAGTCATGATTAATGGATCGATTTCATTGTAAATTTTACTGCTGAAAGCCCTTTTCACGGGCAGAACTCGCCGGAGAAACATGGCCGGACGAAGCGTAGAAAACATTTTATTTTACAATAAACATGGCCTTGGAGATAGACTTTAAAAAGTACGGTTCTACTAAACCGGATTGGTTTAGAATTCAATAACCGAAATTTTTAAATAATTTCCCAACCTCACACGATACCGAATCTTTATACTTTACTAATCCTCGTTACAATTATTATTAATTCAATTTAAATGAAGTTTAAAACACTGTACTATGTGTACAAATGAGCTGCTAATCGTGGCCTAGCGATGGCCCACAATGGTTTAGCCTTGGGCATTGTCATGCCGTAAACTTCCACCGTATCAATACTTTCCGGCGAAGACCAGTCAAAGCAATGGAAGAGCCGAGCCAAAGCCATTAACACCATCGTCAAACCTAACGGAGCTCCGGGACATTTCCTCTTGCCAGCGCTAAACGGCAATATCTTAAAGTCCGGTCCGTGACTTATCTCAACTCTTCCGTTACCGTCAACAGGCCAATGTCGTTCGGGCCTGAAGTCTTCCACGTCATCCCATATTTTAGTGTTTCGGCCCAATCCATGTGTATTAATGAAGACACGTGTCTTAGCTGGGATGTAAAAGCCGTTGATAGTCGTTGGTCTGACAGATTCGTGAGGGATTAAAAACGGTCCAGCGGGATGCATTCGGAACGTCTCTCGTACCACACAACGTAAATAGTTTAAATGGATTAGATCTGATTCATCGACCATCCGATCTGATCCTACGATTTTATCGAGTTCTTCTTGTATTTTACGCATCACTCGCGGTTGTTTTATCACTTCTGCCATTGCCCATTCGTTTGTGACAGCAGATGTGTCCGTTGCAGCAGCTATCATGTCCTAATACAATAACAATTATTTTTTAAAAATTATCCATTAGTAATTAATTATTATTATAATGGAGTTAAATAATACCTGAATTAGAGCTTTAATTTCAACATCCTCCATGTGTTCTTTCCCGTTTTCACCAGGTAGAGACAATAACACGTCAACAAAATCCATTTCTTTGTTATTGTCTTCTTTTTCCCGTTTTGTCCTTTTGTGCTCGTCAATGATCTTCGTGTGAAACTTGTCCACACGCTTCTCCACGTCTCTCATTGCTTTCTCGCATCCGGTTGGATCTACCCATCTCCAAAATGGTAAGTAATCTCCTAAGTAAATAACACCCAACAGCCAAAACAATTTATGAGTTATATGCATAAACTCTTGAGCTTCTTTTGGGCTTACTACAGATCCAGGCCCAAAAAATTGTTTTCCTAGAAGCATCCGAGTTACATTGTTCATAGAGAAAGCACCCAATACTTCCCTAAGGTTTATTGGCTTTCCGGATTTGGTCTGTTCGAGGACATCTTGTATTAGATACCGAGCTTCCTCGGCCCGTTGAGTTGTAAAGGATTCAAGCCTTTTGGTTGTAAGTAAGTGTTCCATGCATATCCTCCTCATTCTTTTCCAATGCGGACCCATTGGTGCTAATGCGACATCCCCACATCCATACGCAAGGTGGACTGCGGCAAGTGTTTTAGGCCTCGATGCGAAAACGTCGTCCTGTCGGAAGAGAATTTCTCGGATGGTATCGGGATCGTTTGTTGTGATGGCGTCTACATTTCCAAGTCGGAGGTAGACTAATGGGCCGTACTTGTTACAAAGTGCAGCCAAGTCTCGGTGAGGTAAAGGACCCAGTTGGAGAAGGTTGCCTAATATTGGCCACCTTGGTGGGCCTGGAGGAAGCTTTTGGGTTTTACATGCTGAAGCCTTGAGCCATCTCCATAGAAGAACATTAAGAATGAGAACAGCAAAGAGGGAGGCTAACACTAGAATCATTCAATCTTATATGCTATGTTTAGTTGATCTTTCATTATTCCGTATGATCTTTGTTGTCTCAATATATAACAATTAGTTGAAGACTAGTAGCTAAGTTTTTGTTAGAGCTATTAATTATCATTTAAGAGAGAACAAAAAAATCCAACCACATATACCCTCTTTGTGTGACACTTTTACATGCTTTGGTCATGTTCTTTGAATCGGTTTATTAGGACAGAGTTAGCTTAGGAAAGCTGGAAAGATGCTGAAATAGACTACATTTATAGAAATATCAAATATATTTCATAAACGAAATATTCCATTATCAAAATGAGAATTTTTTTTTTTTAATCAACCTTACGAGTTTTGACCTAAATATTTCCCAACTAACTTATATCCAAATAAATTTCCAAGTTTCTGTTGACTTGACCTAATTACTCAAAAACAAAATGTAAAGTTTGACCAAAGTTTGATATAATCTGGTCAAGCCTTCTTTTGAAGTTGGGAATTTGCTTGATTATTGTTCCCCATATCAAAATATACTATTTTTTACACAAAATGGTCATTTATTACTATAGATAAACATACAGTTATGAATTTCTTAACATTCCCCATCTAACTTCTATAGTTTCAGAGTAGCTTTTCTCATTCCTGCCAGCTTATGAATTAATGGAAAAGACAACAACTATATATTTAAATAATATTCCTGAATTATATGCACCAAGAGGGTTCTATGGTCTAGCGGTTAGGACATTGGACTCTGAATCCAGTAACCCGAGTTCAATTCTCGGTAGAACCTGTCTTTTTTTTTTTTTTAATTTTCTAACTTGAAACCCACTATCAAATATGTCTATCTATTTTTTTCCCAACAGGCGGTCAAGTGTTGTCCATCATGAGTTCACAAGCATTGAATCAGCTCCGTTTCTTCTTCTTATGCAATTCTGTAAGCAGCAATTCTGTAAGCAGCAATCCTAAACACTTTTCTGACTTCACTACATCCTCAATACATAGTCGTTTTTTTTCCACTGTAAACCAATACAATGATAATGTCTACTTTAGTCAATAGAATTACTAAAATCCTAGTTTGGAGGATTCTTACAGGTATATAACCAAACAAAAAAAAAAACCAAAAACAAAAGAAACCTAGAAGATAAAAAAAAAAGAACCATTCAAAACCGGTTCTTGATTACAAACTTACTTCCACATTCTTCTGTCTCTCAAAAGGCTATCTACCTGATGATGTTCTTGACTGAACAGAACTTGTTTGCTCTATAGAGAACACCGAGTTCAGCTTCTCTTTCGTTAACTCTTCAGATTTTATCACAAATGTATGCAACACTGAGTCCTGAGAAACTTCCAGATTCGAGTTCATCACTTCAACTTTTGCCTCTCCAAACATATGAAAGATTCTAGACGCCGGATGAGACTCTAACGGACAGTTTACTCTAACTGTAACATCTTCACCTGAGGTTTCAACATTCACATCCGGTTCCAAGCTTATCGGCGGGTTTGAGCTATACCCTAACCTCTCTCTCTCTGCTTCCATAACCTTGACCTTGGCGTGAAGCTCGTTTATGTAAGAAACCGCGTCTCCCAACAACGAAGCTTTGTCCATCTTTGATATGTTGGGAACAACCGATCTCAGAGCGTAAAACCTCTGGTTAAGCTTCTCACGCCGTTGCCTCTCTGCTTCTACATGGTTCAAAGCTTCTGCTCTTCCATTCGCTGGTCTCCTCCCGCGTTTTCTTGGTCTGTTGTTACCAGATTCATCACCACCAACCACGTCTCCCCACTCAGCTCCTCCTTCTCCATCTGAGTTGTTCTCAGAAGCCCTCGAACTCGCACCAGAGAAATCAATCTGCATTTGAGCAGGAGGAAGCAGTCTTTGTGATGATGATTGCTGCAAAGGTAGAAACTTGAAATCTTCCGTGCTCGGAACTACTTCCTTCACATTGTTTGTCGTTCTCGTGTAGTTCTCAGATTGAACCCATGTAGGACTCAGAAGAGTGTTGTTGTTGTTGTTGCTGCCTGGATTCGAAAACACAAACCTATTCCCATTGTTAGGATAAGCATCTAATAACCTCTTTGGAGCTCTATCATCCATTTTTCTAACAGTAAGTTTCTCTCTGAACTGTCTCTGCTGTTGTTGCTGTTGTGGTGGTGGCTGTTGTTGTTGTTGGTGATACTGATGAACAAAACCAGAATTGTGAAGATCTTTCCCAAATATCTTGGAAGCCGTTCTGTTATCATCAACAACAACAACAGGTCGAACCGGAGGAGGCAACAAATTACTGGAAAACAAGCATCTTATAGACAACATTGACTCGTGACTCTCAGGCAAACAAGTCGTAGAGCCTAACTCAACAACACCAATATCAGTAGGAACCAAAACAATGGTCTGAATCCCAGCGGATTTAGCAAGGAAAGATCTAACACAATAATCAGAACCCGAATTGACAAGATCAGGTAACCAAACCGGTTTAGCAGAAGCGAAACACTTGCCAGGACCACCTTCGCCGCGAGGGAAAGAGAAATACATAGAAGCAAGAAGAAACATCTCAGTGTCAGTAACTCTATCAAGTCCTAAAACACAGTTATCTTCTTCTAACCCACCAAACAAAGCATGAAGCTTTTCCAAAACTCTCTTACGCATAGTCTGATGCGTTTCTTCTTCTCTTCCAAGATTTAAAAGCCTAACGATCTCTGATTTCTCACCTTCTCTAGGCTCTCTGCAAGTTCCATCACCCCAACAGAGAACCAAATCTCCAGCTTTAGACCTAGAAATCTGCCAGAAGATGGCGTAGTTCCATGAGAAATTAGAAGCGTTGGGTCTCTCGACGAGATCGGAGAGCTTGTTCTGGAGATTCTCGTCGCTGCCAATAGTCATCAAGAGATTCGCATTGGGGACAGAATTGGAAAGCAAGTAATCGAGAGCTCTTTTGCCCAGTAATGAAGCAACTATCGCTTTATCATCTTCGTTCCACACTACCCCACCACTCATCTTTCTTTTATTCCCAGATCTTCTTCACTGTAACAGCTTTGCATGGAACACCAAAGATCTCAGATCTTGTCCTGTTTTCACACAACAAATCGAAAAAAAAAAAAAATGTATATATCAAATTATCGATTTTAAATCTTCATAGAATTGAAAATTTTAGGCAGATATTTATTTATTTACCAGTTTCAATTCTCACCGCCGAGATTTTTGTTTTCCACGAAATCAGAAACTTTTCTCAATAATATCCGACCAAACAAATCATAAACCTCTCTTCTTCCCCAACCCGAAATGAAAGGGGAAACAAAAAATCACCAAACTTCCCCCAAAAAATAACCTAAAAATTTATATGAAAGTTTTCAGTTTCGCGAAATCGGTCTCTCTTTTGTCGCCGTGGCCAATTGAATGAATTCAAGGAAGAGAGAGAAAGTCCGACGCATGTTCTTCGTGCTCTTTTTTATTTTAAACCATAATCAAACAAGACTTTCACTTAACCATGGTTACTTATTTAACTACACCACTTGCGTTTTCAAACATATGCTAAACCGGGTCGGGTTTGGATGGTAACTTTGTCTCGAGTCAAAGACACACGACGATGCAATTTTATATTCAATTGTATTATCAACTATAGAATATAGTATTTTACAATAGTTGCAATTATATTCAAATCTGGTTAATCAATTAAATTTTGTATCAGATCTATCTCAACGGTATAGATCTAAAACTAGTAGTATCTGACAACTTCAATAGATTCTTTTGTACAGCACATATGTTAAGGATTATAGTCTATGAAATAAATGAATACGCAAAAGTGGAAACCAAACCCAAAATTAGTAATCATTTTGAAATGTTTTTTAATCGTTTTCATAAATTTAAGAGTATGCCAAGTCCGGTGGTCAAGCACCGGAAACTTTGACCAAATCTATTCAAGTTAATAGTCTTCAATAATTATTTGTTGCTGTTGTTGTATCTTAATATCAAAATTCGTGTTATGTGATATTTTTTAGTTTTTTCCTGACTAAAACAAAAATGCGAACAATATATATATTGGTTATTTGCAAGTAGAAAACTCGGAGTAATAGTTTATAAAGTATATACTATAATTGATTGACATTCGAAATTTACAAAGCTACAATCCATTTCCCACGTTTCATACAAAGGTTGCGTAGAGACGTGAGAAGATAATCGGAGCACACCTATCGAGTTATATAACTTATAGAAATGTGACGTTTTTTTGACGTGTAAATTATTAGGAAATTTTATATTTATTTAAATTAGAAAAAGCCAACTCCCTTGTTAAATAAATAAAAAAACCAACTCGATATAGAGGTTAAAATAGTCGGCAAGAGGCGTGAAAAGCACGTGAGATTCACGTGGACCGAGGAGATGACCAGAATGAGAAGAACGTGAGATGCATTTAATTTTTTTGGATCTTTTTATATTTTCAAATGCGTCTGCACAACTGCATTTTCTTTTTATTCTCAAACCTGCTTCTGTGTATGTGTATGTTTGTGTTCCTTTTTTCTTTCTCGCACATCAATAATTGAAATATTTTGTTTTCACTCTAGTAATATTATCATCAAAATAATAAACATCGGCTCATGAAATTCTCGTATGCAAAAGTGAAAAAATAATAAATACAATAATAACTACTTATGGAAAATGGAGTCACGAGTGGGTATAATATATGGCGGTGAGAAACGCACAGCAAAAGTGGGGACCGCGTGATTCACGTGTTTAAAGAATCCTTTTAATCCAGAAGTGGGTCCCACGCTCTCTAAGTCAACAACGACATCAATCTTCAAGTCAAGATTACTTTAAAAATCAAAATGGGCTGCTGTTACGGACCGGGTTTCGAAATAACTATTGTAACATCCGGCCTTATATGGGCTTTTATAAAAAGACTGTTCATCACTTCCCCTTGATGGCCCATCTGTTTCTATATAGCAATTATATTATAATGGGCTGGTGGTATACGGATTGGATATTCATCTCTCTATTTTTATACGGATTTGGATCTTGATTTCTTAATGAAGTCATATGTATTTATTTCTCGTTAATATTTTGTGATCAGTCATGTGTGATCGCAATGCAAACTATATAGCTTGTGAGATATATTTGTAACTATAGTTACCATTTATACATGAATATTACCATTTACCAAAAAAAATCTAACTTAAAAATAATCTAAACTAAAAATGACTTCCACAGTTAAATGTAAATTTTGTTCAGTTATAAACTATTATTTCCTTACAAAAAAAAGTTAAAACAAAATTAACGGATCCCATTCATTTATTTCGATCCATATGGGCATCTATAGTTAAATGACTCCGTGTTTAACGTACTTCTACAAAAATCGTCACCTTTTTGGTAACAACCAAAAAATAATAATCATAAGAGACTACTTTACATCTAAAAAACATTCACGAAAAGGAAAAAAGCACCGACCAAAACTTAATGCTCATCGTATGAAAGAAAGAAAAAAAAAAACCTTTAAAAGCTCAATCGAAATAAAGACGTTATACAGACACTGCTATAATTTCAGTTACTTAATACTGTTTAAAAACGAACAAGTGTTTTGTAACTCTTACTGGTAGTAAACCGCAAATGAACTGATGTATGAATGAGAGTTTTGTAAATCATATTTCCTGCTATTTCCTACTAGTTGAGAGTATATTTAAATAATATTTTGATTCGCGTTATTACTTGGACTAAATTATAAGAATCCCTTGTTTATATGTGTAGAACAAAATTGTTTGTGTTTGGTGACGTGATGGGTTTAAAAGTGGAAGCCATATACTTCAGGTGATATTTATGATTTATCAATTGCCCCTTCGATGTTAACATAAATCACCGTACGAAAAAGATACGTGATTTTTCTTGTGATATCTTAAAGACATTTTTTTATTTGTTTCATTAGAATAACTCTAGTTAACATATTCGTGACGTGATTACTGATATAATATCGTAGTTTCATGCTTGGGGTAGTTTTATTTGTAACGGTAATTTTATTTGCAAGTAAAATCATAAAAGAATTATATTTTTTAAGTAGTGTAGATTTCTGAGTGGTATAAAGTGTATAGACTATAGACTAGAGTATGGCCAAAAATAATCAATGCTATTAAAAAAAAAGCGACATCTGTGGACCTGCGGTGCCCAAATATATGAAATCTCATAAAACAAAAACTAATAAGTTAGCACTTAGGAAAGAAAAAGGGTTCTTTGTAGATACATTTTCACGATCATGGCATGCATGCACAAATTACACCTAATAAAGTGATTTCATTAAACAATAATAAATTCGTATAAGCTAATGTATAAAATTTCCCAGTGTCACTGTTTTGGCCGAAGTTTATATGAAATCTCTGGAGCAAAAATATTTTAGCATCTTTGTTAATTTGGAAAATGTATGTACTGTGTACACATGTCACTATGAAATGATAATATGTAAAGCGCATACATGTTTATTGTAGACTTGAGATATCGATAGCTAATAATATAGTAATAACAGAATTACAAGTACAATGTGGTTTTTTGTTAACACTAGTTTAGGTTCATAATCTTAACGACAAACAAAGGAGAAAAACATCACTTTTACCAATTTGGTGAGAACCTTTATCCTTTTTGTTGATAAAGGTTGATTTTGTTGAAAACCTAGCTGAAACAGTAGGACAGAACGTGAGCAGTACTTGACCTATTGACAACATTTCACCACCACTCCCGACTGCCGGGAGACAAAGATTTGACATATAATTTGACATTTGAACTTCTATCATCGGTGACATCAATAACCCATCATCTTCAATTTTTGTTCTTACACAACATCGGGCAGTTTTTTTTTTCTACTAAACTATTAGTCTTTTAATAATATTTATTTACTGAGAATGTGGGATATAAACTATGATTTCACTAGTTATATACTAACCAGTTGGGAATTTTAGGAAAATTTACAGTCCGACAGTTAAAATTTTACTATACATAATTGTGTATATATTGGGGGGCATTTTTGTAACTTCGTATAGGCACAGTAGCGTTGTGTATAGGACAATGGGATTGAATGAGATTATAAATGTTGATAACAGTATGACTTAACCACATAACAAACTCTTTTTAATGTTACGAAAAAAGAGAATGAAGCTATCTCCACCACTCACCGATAACGAACCCACCGCCGCCGGTTCCGCCGTTAAATCATGCAGCACCGGCGGTAGAGAAACCAGCTCAACAACAAGACATCCGGTGTACCACGGAGTTCGCAAACGCCGTTGGGGAAAATGGGTTTCCGAAATCAGAGAGCCCCGGAAAAAATCTCGGATTTGGCTCGGATCTTTTCCGGTGCCGGAGATGGCGGCTAAAGCCTACGACGTAGCGGCGTTGTGTCTAAAAGGTAGAAAAGCTCAGCTTAATTTCCCTGACGAAATCGACGATCTACCTCGACCGTCCACGTGTACGGCCAGAGATATCCAAGTCGCAGCGGCAAAAGCGGCCAACGCCGTCAAGATCATTAAAACAAGAGGCGATGATGACGTGGCGGAAATCAACGACGGAGATGATTTCTGGGAAGGCATAGAGCTTCCGGAACTTATGATGACCGGAGGTGGGTGGTCGCCGGAGCCTTTCGTGGCCGGAGATGATGCCACATGGCTTGTTGACGGAGACTTGTATCAGTATCAGTTCATGGCGTGTCTGTGAGTGTTGTTGTCGATCGTGTCGTATTCGTTATACGTGTGCGTTGTATCGTTATTGTGTTGGCTAAACTAAGTTAATGCATACATATATATATATATTTATTTATTTATTGTTTCTAGTTGTTTTTACGTGATTAATAATTAGATGCATGTTTCTTCATTAATTATCAGGTTTGTACTATATTGAACAATACGTATATAATGTTTGTTCTTTCTTATACAGTTTTACTTACATAAAAATGTAGGCATAAGTAATTAATGTCACTAAAATTGTAGGCTTGATCTTAAACTTCTGAAAAAAAGAAAGAAATGTATACTATTTTATTTTTGGAAAAGTAATTCGCTACCTAGCATAATTCCCAAATTGGTACAATTTCTATCGTTGTTCAAGCAATAGATTTCGGGACCCATATCCATATAGTATTTAATAAAAAAATATATCGTTTTCAAAAAATTATTGATATTTATCACATTTATTTGTTTTGTCTTTCGTAGAAAACAAAAAACAGGACTCCTTAAATGAGTAATGGGGTTCGAGATTTGATGTTCTCTTGATGTGATTTTGGGAGTAGGAATGTAGTTAGTAGTTTGCAGCAATATAATGTTTGAAATTCTGATAATATTAAAAAAAAACATTTCAACCATTTTTTTGTGCATATAGCAACATTTACTTATAACATTTACGATTGGCAATATTTCTAAATTCAATAATATCTATCCATCGATAAATTTGTTCGATTTCAGTTTCCCTGATAGTTAGTTACTTTGTTCCAAAAAAGTTAGAAATTAAGTAGTAAAAGTTTTCAAATATCTTTATTCAATATTTCAACGGCCAAATACATGATCGATACAAAACAAACGAACCGAGAAACGGCATCAAGCTTCACTGTCCGACTCACAGACACAGAGAGGCTTCGAAGTCTTTTAGTAATAAACGGGAAACGGGCGGGCCATAAACGTCATGCTGTTTTTCCAACAACAAAGAAACGACAGTACTTGGCCATTTCCTATTTATAATCCAGCACTCGGTTTCGTAAATGCAAAACACGCTAAGCAATGCCATGTAAGTTGAAAGTTTTGGCTGACCGAAATATGTTAAAGACCATAGTAACTCGTTGAGAGATGGTATATTTTCTATATACATAATTGTTTCCCTAAGCATATTTATTTCGACCTAAAACATAAATACCGTTTAATATATCCGAATTAATCACGTGGAGACACATGCAATTTGTAAAACTGATATAAATATACGTGATAAAAACTGGACCACACATACTTTTACTCTTCTTCTTTTTTTTCCCAAAAGAATCACCCGTAAATATATCACCTCTAGTTAAGCTCGACACTGTATAGAACCACCTAAACTCAATATATAGTTACATTAGTTATTATATAAATATCAAATAATAATAAAACACAATTCAAAGATTGAGGGAAAAGAAGAAAAGAGAAAATCTTAAGGAAAAAAAGAGAGAAAATATAATTATGTATATATAATAACAACAACTTGTAAGAGTATATTTGAAAATTCAAACCAATATTGTATTATGTTAAAACTATTTGAACCTTTAATATATCGACATGTGGGATATTAAGTTGTAGTACTACTCTAAAGCCTTTCATAAAAAAAAAAAAAAAGGAAAAAAAGTTGTAGTACTGTAAAATATTGTGGTGATGTAGGACACACGGGAAGACGAGGACGCGGAAATGGTACTCGCATAGAACCAAGAGCTGTCTGGGTGGTGAGTGATGAGATTATTAATATTTGTCCTTGTATCTTCATAATACGGTTTTGCACCACATATTAGTATATTCATTACAACACGTTGAATAAATCACGTCTAAAACGACACTCGAATTTATTATTTCAGACAAGGATTTGTTGGACTTGAATTCAGCTACTCTATAGAGCCTTTTAGTGGTTTGGAACTCGATCGTAAATGTCCAAAAAAAATCGAATATTGGTTTATAATTGGGGAAATCTTGCTTCGTTTTCAACCGCTTTAGTATGCAATGATCAATAAATTATCTTTCTCCTGGCTATTCAATAAACCATCTTACAACTATTCTTCAGAATCAAACGGAGAAATAATATCAAGTTTGGCTAAAAAGAGCAGAAATAAAAAGCAATTGTTTTTTTTTGCAATTTTAGAAACATTTCGTGTCTGAAAAGTGAAAACCCCTAAAAATATACTTTTATCAAAATAAATAAACTTTTGGATCTGAAAATTGTTTCCAGGACATATGGGGCTTAGTTAGCAAATAGGGTAAGTATGGTCCATATGTAAAAAATGGGCTCAAATATGGATTGATTCCAAAATTCTAAAGCTTTTCATGCATTTCCAATTTTCCATGTTTATTTTTCTTGTTACATCTGTGTATCCTAACCAAAATAAGCTTCCATAGAGGATGATATTTGAAAGAAATATCACACATACATATACAGTAAGACAACAAAAACACACAAACACAATTTTAAACCCTAAACTCTTGCAAAGATGAGTGATAAAAAAGAGTCATTTTCAAGATTTCAGAACCTTCCTAGAAGGTAAACAACCATCCAACAGTCCAACCTAAAAACAAACCAGCACCAATGAGACTAAACCCTAACGCAAAAGCCATCATATATTTCCCAATCTCACCCATTTTCTTCTTCTTCACTCTCTGCTTCCTCTTCTTCAGATTCACTCCTTTGATCTCTTCTTCTTCTTCCTCCTCCTTCATCTGCATATAAAGAGCTTCCATTTCAAGAAGCTTTAACCATTGCTTATAAGCCAACATCTGACTCGCTTGTCTCAACAAGATGGTTATCAAACGGTCTTTCTCAGCGCAAGCTTCTCTGGCTGCTTTCTCTGCTTGTCTTGCTCTGGTTTGAGAATGCCTTAACGCTTCTAAAAGCTGAGCTTTGCTCAGATCATCACTCCTAGGAGAAGACATTGGACTCGTGTTCTTGCTCTCTGTGCTACTATTGTAACTCAAAGATCTCTCAAACTGATCACTCCAAACTCCTTGTTTCCATGGCGATTTCACCTCTGTTCTGAAACCTTTTTCGCCACTCGTGCAATGAATCCTCTTGTGTAGTTTCTGAGGTGGAGGAAGATCACAGTTCTGTATACTATGATCAACCGATTTAGTCGCCACCAAGAGAGCTAATTCATCTTTATCCGTTGTGCTTCTCCACCACGGCGTTGTAGCGTTACCATTCTTGCTAATAAAGCTGTAGTCTTCTTCTTCTTCTTCTTCTCGTATCCCTATCATGTCGACAAATTCTTGCAATTTCTTGCATTTGGTATCTTCAAAGAAGGAGTTTATAATCTCCTCATCAGATGCAGTTGTTGATCCCTTAAGCCACCATTTGGTATCACAAGAGAAATCAGAGGAATCTCCAAAACTCCCTGAAGAAGAAAACCTGTTTTTTTCGGTGTTGCCCGAAGATGAATGATGATGGTGTTGGCAACAAGCTAACCTCGGTGCCATTTTAGCATCTTCATGGAAAACAAAACAACGACTTGCTGTTCTTTGCCACAATGCTCTTGCTTCTGCTGCTCCCATTATTACATCAACGTTAATACACAAGAACCCTACAAATTCAAGAGACCACCAAAAAAAAAACACAAAATGAAATGACAAATTTTTCGATTTATGAATCGAGACTAAATTTTGTTCTTCCTTTCCCCTCTATGACTATATCTAACAGTTGAAACATTAAAGACATGGGGAAGAGTTAAATTTTGTTTCTTGCTACTCTCGAGATTGCTTCTAAGCAAATGATTAGTTCACACACAAGCGAATGATTTTAAGGAATTTAATAAAACAATAGACGCAACTCTAGGGATCAAGCATCTCTCCGTTAAATCAAAACCTATTAAACCAAAAACAAATGAAACCTTGGAAAGTTTCAACAGATACAGACATAAATATTGTAGTTTCATTACCATATTAAAACAACAAAAATCAAGTTTCAATACAATTGAAAACGTACTGTTGAAGAAAAATAAAGTCTTTAGCAAACAAAGATCATGCGTAAGATTCTGCGCTGGAATCGAGGAAATATACCAAATTTCTCTGCAACTTCAAAATCAAAAGCAGACCCACGAAACAAAACCATAAGAAATCATCACTGACCGAAGGGAAAACAATCAGATCGAACAGACCAGTAGAATTATGTAAATCAGACAAGAAGACAGAGCAAAACAGAGTAAGACTTGTATAATAGATCAGAAAACAGAGAAATAAACTAAAGATACCATTTTTATTAGTTCAAAGATTCCATGAATCTCTCTATAAACAAATGAAGCGATCTTGCAACCGAAGCTTTTGGCTTTTCGTTCTTTCTTCGTTTACACTCTGGCCCCATGGAACGAATTTTACAGTTTTTCCGTAAAAGCTTCCTTAATTACGATACAAAACGACACCGTTTCAATAACTTGTTGGCTTGGTAAGCATCTGAAACAGATGGATTGACTACACGTGTTGACATAAAGAGAGAATCGACGGTTGTTATGATGCGGACCCCACTTCAATTTAAAGGATAAGATGTTTTTTTTCCTTACATTGGACGACAATGGGAAAAATAAAAATCATTAGTCCTATTCATATTTTAATGATTCATTCCTTCGTTTTGTCGGTGTAGTTTGGCAAGGAATACCTAATTTATGGGTCAAATTAACAAAGTTTAATTATGTAAATTGTTAATTTCTCCAATGCTTTATACAATTTAAACGAGGGGTTTTCCTTGATATCAGGTAAAACGTACATACGTATAAATATCCATCCAGGTGGATTTTAGCGGGACACGTGTCATTAACTTGCTATTAGAGATGTTGTAGGCATCCAGGTGGACTTTAGTGAGATACGTATCATTTACGCTCAATCAAACATGATTTATTTGGGCCATTCTTATTATTGAAGACCCATATTAAGTATTAGGCCCAGTAAAAGTGAGGTGGACATAAAGAGAAAGCTTTATGAATATCGTGAAAGCTTCAAAAATTAGTTAGTTACAAATACAGTATCCAACAAAAGATGGCTTTCGAAGTAACCAATTCATATGAACATTTATACATATATATGTTTGCTTATATCCCCTTTTGCTTCTTCCTTGGGTCAACTTACTTATCACCATTGATGCCAAAGATGCGTACCTTGTGCATGTTGGGGAACTTGGCAACAACGAGTACCATAACAGCGAGTGTGTTGAGGAACAGCCATGGATGTCTGTAATCTGTTGTATGCGATGCTATCAAGTACCTGTGTTTATATCATTTATTTATTGATTAAGAAACCAAAACAACATTGACAACAAAATGATGATCTATCATGTCAATGAGATCCATCTTATAAGCTCAATGAGATAAATGCAGCTCTTGTTTGTACACATTATCGGGTTAGCGAGTTCTTCAGAACAAGTGTCTTATGATGTATGTAGCATATTAACCAAATGAGAAGACACAAGGATACATGCAGCTAAAGAGAATCAATTGGTAAGAAATGTTAAGATTTTAAGGAACCAGCGGCAGAGACTTACAGGACAACAGGAACAACCGTAAGAAATTTGCGGTTTCGGGTAAGTTGTTGACCGTTGTCCATTTGTTCCCACCAAGTCAAACCATTGTAGATTCCTTGGTCTTCTGCAAATGGAGTTCCTTTCCTCCAGTGAAAAGAGTGATACGTTACCTGACAACATATATCCACAAATGCTACTCAAATTTCACATTTTGCAAAGAGTAATTAAATTTCAGACCAAAACTGGTTTTGATTTTCAGATACCAAAACTTGAGCAATTCATTAATCAAAGGTAATTCAAATCTAGATGAAATCAGTATTACTGATACTAACCAAACTGATCAAATTCAAACTTGTTGATCCAAAACTGATCACCAACTCAAAGATTTATGATAACCAAATTGATCAATTCACACTCAGAAGGTAATTCGAACCCTAACCAACAAAGAAATTGCTGATATAAACTTATTGCGAGGTTCAAATACAGATCTCAGGAAAACAAAAACACAAGCCATGACGGAGAAGACTTACAAGGAAGTGAGCGAGATTAACAACAGTCCAAGCCATGCCAGGGGAACAAGCAGAGACAGAGAGAACAACGAGCCAAGAGAAGAAGAGAATGAGTATGTAAGTAGTCCACACTCCTGGATACATAAACCATTCCGTATTCCTATTCATATCCGGCGGTGGTACTGCTTTCACATACAGATTCGCCATTTCTTTGTTCTTCTTTTATTCCACAAATCTGATCGATCCGATCCAATCTCGTTTCTCTTTCTTTTGAGATGGGTATCGATCAAAATCTTATTTTCCACCTGAATTGAAAACCCAGATTCACAAAACTTTTATCTTTCGCCGAAAAAGGAAAAGATTCTTGTTTTTGGTTTAATTTTGTGAAAGACGACTGATTTTTAGAATCTCTCTATCGTGTAAAATACGAATTAAATTGGGATATTTTTACATGACGCAAAACCAAACGGTTGCGTTTTTGATTTCCACTTACCAATTAAACCATACTAAACACAAACGTTTATTGTTGGATGATTTTGTCTTTGCTATTAACTTACAAACATTGAGAAAAAGCCAAACATTGAGCAAATTGTATCAGAAATCATCTTCTTCAGCTTGTTCAATGGTATTTAAGTCAAGGTTGAGAGCTAAATCCTCAACTGAAACCTTAACGACATCGCTTCTAACGCCAATATCAGTAGCATAACGACTCATACAATACATTCCAGCAGTAACCGTTGCTACACCAATGGGACTTGGAATCAGCAACTTGAAAGGAGAAGAGAGAAGTGCAGCCAAAGGAGCACCAACGATAGAAGAAGCTTGACCGCTTCTTCCTACACCAAGCTTATCCATTATAAGCAAACCAGTCTTGCAATAGAGCGCGAAATCCTCGCAGTTGTTCTTGAAAATGTCGTAGTTGCCAAATCCGTTTTGGAGAAGGTACATTGCCCTGTGGACGACAGAATCAGTTGGATCAGATTGAGCGGTTGTGCAAGTGCCTCCGCGGATGTTTGTGAGGAAAACCGATGGGCTGACTCCATATTCGAAGCAGTAGAGTGAGCCGTTCTTGAGGAAACAGTCTAAACATGAAAGGATTACTTCACTGTTTGGTTGTCTGAAGCCACAATCAGGAAATATGGAACAAACATCTTCAGTAGAAGATGATGACTCTATGTTGTATTCAGGTCTGAAATGAACAACTTTGGACCCACCGACAAAGATTCCTGCCAAAATACCAATAATCAAATCAAATCAAATCCATTAGTAATTTAATGAAATGTCTACACAATTGTGAGTAATCTATAATGTCCAGCAGACAAAAGAAGTAATCAAAATCCTGGGCAAGGGTGAAATTAGGTCATGAGAATTCAAACAAGTAAAGATTGGAATCAGAAGACAATTAAGCAAAGTCAAGACCTTTTTTTCTTCAAGATCTGTCTAAGACTACAGCTCGATAAAGTCAACAAATGTCTGACCAATATAAATTATAAAAGACAAGAGCCGCATTAAGATAATTTCATACACATATAACAAAATCGGATCTTTTTGGTATAAATGATGGAATAATTAAGAAAGGAACAAAATTGGGAAGAATAAATCTTACCGTGGTGAGAATAAGCGAAAACAGCTCTGTAAGTGTAGATGTGATCTCCTGCCTTTAACTCTTCTCTCTCCATCTTGTTCGTTAGCAAACCCATTCTTCTTCTCTCTCTGCACCGCACAAAGCTTTTTTTTTATCCTTGCTCGTGGAGAATGCAGGAAACGTCGTTACAAGTGTGAGCTCTGACGGTGGGATCTGACGTCAGGGTAATAAGTAAAGTAACGTTTTTTTGAGAAACATGATTTGGAGAGTCATGATTGGAAGATGACCAACTGGGAGCTGTTGAACTAACCCGTGACGGAGTCTTTTAACGCCGTTAATTATCTTCTCATCCGAATGCGACCAACGAGGTACCAAGTGTTGATGACGAACCGCTGATTTTCAGGGGCCTTTTGACCTTGATTCCAGACGAGGGTAATGCAGTAATTTCATCCGTTGTTGGTTGAACTATGAAGCAACCAACCAACCGGAAGCAAGAAGAGAACGACTTGGTCAAGCAGGTCAAGCAAAGGATTTTGACTTTTATATCCGACACGACATCGTTTTAGATTCCCCCTCGGATTCTTCTGCCTTCATAAAACATCACTTTCACGTATAAATAGTGTATTTGATTCTTTTCCAAAAGGTTTGCCCAAAATATACAGTATATCAAAATTACAAGGCGTTTGTTTATAAAGGAAAACAAAGAGTACAGAGTAAAATTTAAATACAGATGCTCCAGTTATATACTTTGACATCAAAATCTGGATGTTCTTCCAATCTCTGTCTTAACTCCTTAGCTCTCTCTGTATCCTTGGCCAATATAAGAGAGAATCCTCCACCACCTGCACCTACAAGCTTGAATCCTAAGCAATAAGGTTGTGAAAACGCGAATAGCTTATCCACAAACTCATTGCTGCAATAAGGGTCAAGCTCTTGATGCAATCTCCAAGCTTCTGTCAGTATCTCCCCCAGTTCATCTATTTCACAGTTCATTAGCGCTTCTCTCCCTGATTTCGCCAGCTCGGTCAAACGTTTAATGCTTGAAATCAAGAGATTATCTCTTTGCAGGTACCTTGCTACAACCTTGTGTAGGACTTGATGAGCAAGCCTGACCTGTTTAACAAATGCATGAATGAATGAGAGACTGTAATTACGCAGTTCTTCCTATCTCAATGATGTTACTTACTTGACCCGTGAAAACAACAAGGAGGCGTTGCTCCAACTCTGAGATTAGCTGTGGCGAGGCAAGTAAAGGAACGACTTGAAGACGAAGGGGAATACCAGGAAAACTTGAAGTGAATTTGATTCCTGGGTATAATCCACCGATCTGATCTTGCCAGCCACCTCCAGTACCCATTAGTTGCTCCAAAACCAAGACAAGTCTAGCGACGTTTTCATTGCTTTCGTCTCCATTAGATATCTGGAGAAGCCCTTTCACTACAGCTGCTGCTAGAATGCTAGAGGTTCCTAGACCACTACCACGAGGAACATTGGCCCATGTCTTTATTGCTAACCCTGTGGAGTGGACAAAATCTTCTTGGACAATGCCTGTTACCAATAGAGCAGATTTAACAAGCCTGAATGGATCGTTGACTTCAAATGGTGTCTTGATGCTTATTGGATCTTCGATGTGTAGCTCATTCCCAGCATCGTCTTGGATTGAGATTCCACTCTTCTGATTAGTTGTTTCAATGATTGTACCAATTGGAAGTGAACCTTCTAGGGTTATAGCCATGTTCAGGACGCAGCCTGCACGCTCTAAACTCCAAGGAGGTGTATCACTCCATCCTCCTACAAAATCTACCCGAACTGGTAGTTCAACTTTTGTCCTTCTTGGTTGAAAAACTCCATCCATCTGAGAAATATGATTCTCGGAATAGGGCTTGCTGCTTGATTCCAAGAGATGTTCTGAAGAACAAATAAAAGAGTTATCCAGGTTTGTCCGTAAAAGAAAAGTGTAGCAAAAGCTGCTTGCTAGGATTTACCTCTAAAACCATATCTGACAGCTGAAGCAGTTTCTTCTGCAACTGCTCCCCAGACTTTATGCTCCAATTCTATAGCTTTTGCCTCATCCCCACATGCTCGAAGAAGATCAACCTCTACTTGATATGCCCGACTCTTCGGAAGAATTTTGGAGTTTTGTTCCTGAAATTTGGGACAATGATCCAGAAAATTCTTGCATATTTCCAATCCTGATGACTCTTTCTGTAAAATCTCATGGCACAGTTGAGACAAATTTCTCCCAAGCATACCATAGTTCATACATGCTTTAGCGATTCCAGCTGCAAGATCAGCTTGATGATTGCTGGAACTATTGCACATCTCAGGAAAGTTTATTGAGCCGTGCAACTCTTCTAAGCTTACACGTTGTGAGCTTCTCCACAAGGTAATCATCTCCTTATTTCTACTATCATCCAAACCCATCAACCATGACGCTAACTTCAGCATTTCACTATAAGTGAGAACTGGGAACAGTTTTGCATTCCACAAACATCTGTCTTGTGCTGCATATGAGTTCCAGAGGTCACTTTCCCCAATGCCAAGATCAAACAATACCTTGTCCAACGGTTTACCACAAAAGGTTCCATCTTTATGAATTGGGTTCTTTGGATTATCATGG
The DNA here is from genome assembly GCA_963555745.1 of Cardamine flexuosa. Taxonomy (NCBI): domain Eukaryota; kingdom Viridiplantae; phylum Streptophyta; class Magnoliopsida; order Brassicales; family Brassicaceae; genus Cardamine; species Cardamine flexuosa. The sequence goes on from OY743214.1 coordinate 385,480, forward strand.
AGACCACAATACACAATCACTCTCTCCTTACGTCCCACCAATGGGACCTCCCAAAGACAATGCCTATCCGGAAGCATGAACCTGGAACTCTCTGAAGTTCCAAGACCTTCACTTGGGATGTGAATACCAACAACTATGGATTGAGAACCAATTTGTACAGCACCAGAAATTGTTGAATCATAGATTAGTGAATCTTCACCAATAGAAACACCAGGTGCTATTTCACTAGACAAAATAACAGAAGATGCTGCAATGTCAGAAACTGTAGTTGCAGGGATGGAACATAAGTGTCTCCGACCTACAATTCCCGAAGCATCTCCGCTTAAGTGATCCAAGACCTCACTTGATGTTCCAAAATGCAAAAACTGCAAATCATCTGACACAAGATGATAAAATGGGGATTAGAAAAGTAATCAAATGCAGTAAAAAAATATTTAGTTTAGTTAGTCTTGGGATCAATACAAACATACAGGTGCAGTAGCTGAACATCTTTTGCTTTCCAAGACTGTTAACAAGAAGTTCACCCAAAGGTCGGGTTCGCAGCCAATCATGCCTTGATGGAACCCAAGCAGCCACCAAATCTTCATAAAGACTCATCTGCAAAGTCATAAAACCATTCATTACAAAAAATCTGTAGAAGGCCAATATGTCTGTTCAAGAACTAAAAGTCATCTTTTAGGAACAAACTTCATAAATATGAGAAACATACCTCTTTTTTACTGCCAATAAGCTCTGAAATCATGGGTTGGCACGAGCATCCAAGAGCAACCAGGTCCAACCATGCTCTCCCCCTTGCAGATATTATCCCAGTGTCAAGGAGTGTCCGTCCATCATGTAAGATTGCATCTTTCTTGACAAGCTCCTCTACTGTAGGCTTCTGAAGCAAATCATTTACTAAACTGACGGTAAAGCCTTCAGCAAGGAACTCAGATTTGGATGTGACAATAACACCATGGTTGGAAGCAATATCAAGAGTGATAGGCACAGTAACTATGGAGGCTGCGTCTTCAGGGAAAGTCATTTTAAATGCATCAAAACATGGAAGGACATCTCCAGTCATAATGAACAATCCACCTTCACAAGTTCAAAGTTAAGATCAGTCATAATGAACACTCCTAATACATTTGAATCACATTGCAAAAAAAGTAGGAAAAATCACCTTCATCTTTGAAAGCCTGTCTTGCACAAGAAGCGATTGCAAGTATATGATCAAAAAGGAGAGGAACAGGACCATCAGGGTCATCAGCTGCAAGATAAGGAAGTGGGAGGAACACTTTTCCCATAGGATTAGCCCAAGGCACCCTTTTAGAGTCACCTCCAGCATGAAGCATCAACACATGCTTTTCAGAGATGAATCTAACCCAAGACTTTGGAGAAGACTGCTTACAACTTCCATTTGCCATTTCCACCTGAACATAGCCATCAAATCACAAAATTGGCACCACAAACAAACAGATCTAATGCGATATTGCACAATGCGATGCAGCAGATTCATCGATTAAGTAAGTGCCTCAACCAAATCAACTACTCAAAGCGAGAGATTGTTTGTTATTTTAATTCATGAACCTGTGAACACAAATTACCTCGGGAGCATGATCGAAACCTAATTTTTCATAATGGCGAGCGAGAGCATAAATGGCGTTAAGAGTGGCAGCACCAGAGCCGATCCGTTTGCCATCTGGATCAGGAACGGCTAAAGTGACAGTGGAGGTAGCTATGCGTCCCATGCGCTTGGCTCGAAGAAGCTGCCACTCGTAGAGCTCGGCCTGTTCAGGACTAGCCGCAGTGAGAACGATCGCATCCCAAGTAGGGACCCGAGTCGAATGGCGCACCGAGAGCCTTAAATGGTACCATGACTTGCGGAGAATCGTGGCTAAGTCAGATTTCTTCTTTTGCTTAGTTTTGGAGAAACCATACATTTTGTTTCTCTTGGCGATGAAATCTGAGAGGTTTAGTGGACAGAGGAAGAAGATGAAGTCAGTCTTTTTAACAGACAGATCGAGTCCAAGTCAAACGCCGATGCAAAGTAATAATACGTCATTTTAATTAATTTGGTGGATTTTAGATTGTTGCTGGAATTTATGAGAATGTTAAGGATTCTCGAATTTACGTCATTATAAATAGATTGAACTTATAATACTTTTTTCTTGAAAACTTCATTGATCGTACTAGTGATGATAATGATTCTGATTTGATATCTGCAACAACAGTAAGCAAAAAGATTAATATGCACCTTGATAATCCTATGTTTTCAGATTCTATCTTACAAAGCTAACGTTTTGTTTCATAAGATAGAAATCCATTCAAAGTTGGAGCACTTATGATAGTTTTGGTGGCTCAAATCATCGCTTAGACAAAACTACAAACCTGCTAGAATCTCATAACTAAACAATCAATCTAGTGTCATTAACTCAAGAGGTGAGAGCTTTATTATCCACAACATTTTGGGGTTCTCTGATATGATTTAAGGTGAAAATAATTAACTTCATCTATCTCCCAAAGGTTTTATCTTGCACAATCAAAACACAAAAGCCTTGCTGCATTTGTGTTAATTGGAAATTAGATCAACATTCAAAAAAATATACAATTGCTTAAGTTACATATTCTCTTGAGCTGAGACTCAGTGACACAAATAAGAAGAATATATAGAGCAACAAACACAAAGAAGAAAAGTAAAAAAGGTGAAAATTATTCCTCGCGCCAAGTGAACTCGCACTTCAAGCATCTATAAAACCTTGATTCTGGCTCATCGGCTGAACGAATCTGCATTGATTTGAAGTATGCCTTGTCGTGGCCGCACCTTGGACATGGAGCTGATCAAACAAAGAATCCAACAATGAGAAAAGATAAAATATAAACAAAGATCTTAAGCAAGTGAAACAAATTTTAAAAGAGCAATAGGAAGTGCCAATTCACAGCATCGCACAAGTCAAGTGTTATAATAGCAATTCTTGAAAAATCAATGATGATACATAAGGAAAAAACCTCAATTCTAATTACCATGTTCTAATTAGACTACAAAATTGGATCATGAAGTAATGAGAAAATCCAAAATTAGAATAAAGAAAAGAAAGAGATTCGAAAACACCTTCAGTTTCAGCTGCTGTAGGTATATCCTCTTTTGTCACAACAGCTTCTATAGATTTTTTAACCAGAAGTTGTTTCTTCTTTATCTCCACCTGTCAAATTTTCCCAAATCATGAGAACACACACACACACACACACATATATATATATATATATATATATATATATATAAAGATTTACCAAAAAAAACTCAAAAAGAAGTAAAAACCTGTCTCTCGATGTAGGCGACGTACGGACATGTGGAGCAGAAGAATCTCGAATTCCCACTTCCTTCGTAACGCAACATGTTTCCACATGTTGGACAGAACTCCATCTTCTTAACCGATCAATTCGCTGTAAAAATTTCCAAAAACAAAAACTGCCATATTAATTCACAAAACTACCAGATATATATATTGATCGATAGAGAAAGAGAGAAGAGTGGTTTCGAATACATTGTTCTACTGAATCAGCTCCGGAAAACAATTTTCACCGTCGCCTAGCCGCCGTTTTTCAGAGTTTGATGGGGACAACGAAAATCTTCGTATTCCGATTATAACCCGTCTTATTGACCCTAATTGTTTTATTATTGAGCCCATCTTGTTTCAACACTATCGTCTTTATTGGGCCTAAATGTTTCATTTAGCTGAGAGCCCAACGCATGTGAATCCATCTTTGATCCATTTTATTTTCAGCAACAACAAAAAGAAAACAAAAGCAATAAATTCATACAAGGGTTAGGAATTAGGAGTAGACAACAACCAACACTTGATGGAGCATAAAAGAGCTTTTTTAGGTGTCCAGACAAAATGTGGGTTTCATGTTGAGTCATTTATTTGATTTAGCAAAATAATACCGTTTTTAATTATGTCGGTCCATATCCAGTATCCACAGCTATATTAATTAAAATTATTTAAAAGTTTATTAAAATAAAATGCACAGAGCATCGTTGCTGTCTTCATAAAACACTTTGGGATATTTAATAAATTAATTTCGGTTTGGCTAATTTCGACGACTTAAACCAAAGAAAATTTGGTTTGTGACAGTTTTAGTGTTTACATGAAAATCGGTTTCGAATGGTTATGCTTTTTTTCATACGCTAGACCAGTTTGAATTCAACCGATCTACCAAATTTGGTTCATACATTTTTGTTCAGATATTTTAGTTCGGAGTGGTTCATTTAATCAGTACTCTTCCACATATATAAACAAAACTAACTCAAACCATTTCTCTGTTTCACTCACTCCCACTTACTCAAACTTTATACATTAGTCTTTTTTTATACATCAACCCGATTCCTCAATAATGAATGAAGAGATGAGCGGAGAGTCGCCGGAGTATAAACATGTAAGAAAACCGACAATGCCGGAAAAGATCGATTATGTGTTCAAGATAGTGGTCATTGGAGATTCTGCTGTCGGGAAAACGCAGCTTCTCTCACGTTTTACACAGAACGAGTTCTGTTATGATTCAAAATCCACCATTGGTGTCGAGTTTCAGACAAGGACCATCACTCTTCAGGGGAAACTCGTTAAAGCTCAGATCTGGGACACCGCCGGTCAAGAAAGGTAGTATCTATATCCCTACACATATTGATATATTGTATTCAGCTGAATCTCACTTTTGGATTCAAAGTAGAATTTCGTTTTCTTGGATCACGATTATCTAGATATGGTTTGATTTGATTTTGGCACTAAATATCATTATTTAATATATGGATTTGAATAATTATTGGTCTTCTTGATTTGGTTGATATATACAATGTCAGATTTTTTTTCCTTTCTTTTTTTGGTGGATGCAAAAAAACAACTCAAGTCAAAAGGTCTAAAGTAAATAACTCACCGAATATCTTGTTGCAAAAGTAACACTTTATATTTTTCCTACCCATACAGAAGTTTCATTTCTAGTATCGATTTTGTTTATTTAGTCTTTTCTTAGGATATCTAGCATTAACTACAGAGCGAAGAAATTGCATTGAATCTCAGATTTGGATACAAACTTAAAATAAACAAATTAAAGTGGAATTTCGTTTTGTTATCTTGGACCACAATATTTTATGGGTTCGAATAATTATTGGTTTTCTTGATTTGCTCTGCAATGTCTGATTTTGTTATAATTTATTCAATTAAAAATATTTGTTTTTTCTTAACTGTGTGTTTCCGGTGATCAGATACAGAGCGGTGACGAGCGCGTATTACAGAGGCGCGTTAGGTGCGATGGTTGTTTACGACATAACCAAACGAGTCTCATTCGACCACGTGGCACGTTGGGTTGAGGAATTACGTGTTCACGCCGACGATTCCGCCGTTATTATGCTCGTCGGGAACAAAGCCGATCTTGCCGCCGATCAACGCGCCGTTCCCACGGAGGACGCTATCGAATTCGCCGAGACACAAAGACTTTTCTTCTCGGAAGTCTCGGCTCTAAGCGGCGGAAATGTCGACGACGCTTTTTTCCGAATACTCGAAGAGATTTTTAATCGCGTTGTTGTTTCGAGAAAAGCTATGGAATCTGACGGTGGATCCGCCGTGAAGCTTGACGGTTCGAGAATTGACGTGATCTCTGGTTCGGATCTTGAGATTAGTAAGATCAAAGACCAATCTTCGTGTTCATGCTGAGTTTTGAGTGATGGGTCATGTATGGGCCGGATAACAACAAAAAAATATAACCTTTTGGGCCTTCTTTAAGCCCATATATGATCCGGATCTCTGTTATTCATAGTTGCTATCAAAAAAGCTATTCATGTGTCATTCATAATCTCTTTGACATTCTTGTGTATGTAAAAAGAAAGAACGATTCTTTTATACTGCCAAACTCAAAGGAGGTCAATTCAAATCAAAATGAGGAATATTTGATGCTCAAATGGAAAAAACAAAATAAAAAAATCATGAGGCCTTTTTAAAAACTATAGATCAAAAATACCAAATTGTCCAATTCTCGTAAAAAGCAACCTTTGTGGTTGTTAGAAAATATTTGTTTTCCGAAATTACGTGATTTAATGGAATTATAGGATCACAATATGTTTTGATGCGTCTTCGTGCGTACACCCACGCCAATATAAGTTCATGGAGATTTTTTTATAAGATTATCGTGTCAAATTAAATTATTAGCATTACAATAAGATCACTAAGCAGATCGATATTTTCATAATATTTTTCGTGACATCAACTGTAACTAGTGTCACGTTATAATATCGAATATAATCCAAATCCAACACAAGATATGATTCTATTTATTTTTTTGCATGCAACCGAATAATTTGAAGTGCTCCAATCACAAACTCGCTTTTTCTCAAGACCTAAAAAAGTAGTATTTATTATATAATCAAATACATAGCACATTTATATTAACATCACATATGATTAACGCCACCGAAGTGCTTTATGAGTATGACCACTTAGTTATTTCTATCTGATACCTCTGTATTATGTGTAAAGTTACTGGTTAAATTAATGTTTTAAGCAAAAGAAAGATACTACTAAACAAAAAAAAGAAAGAAAAAAAAGAAAAAAAGATACTAACCATGTAAATGTAAATTACTTTTTTGGATTTTAATATATATTTCAATAAATGATACATCTCACATAAAGGGGTACGGTTTTTTGGGAGGCATACAAAAATGAGAGTTAGTCTTTGATAGGAAGTTAGTAAATAAAAATATCATATTTTTCTTCAAAATAATATATTTATATCAATGTGGGGAAAGGCAAATGCCATTCAAGAAAAGAAAGACCGTTGACTTGAAAAAGGAAAAGTCAATTGGGGAGCAATTTTCAGGAGAAAAGTCGTATGCTCACCACTTGTAAAGAGACTCATCCGAAAAATGGCATCTTAGAAAATAATAGTACTTACGTATACATATTATTTTATACTGATTAATATTGTTTTGTTAATTATGCACTACGATTAGATATGTGATTTACTTTATTTAGACGCATATATACTCACTTCTACTACACATTACCATAATATTATATATGCTAATTGTATACGTATGCATTTCGAAACAAAAATTATAGTAAATAAAGCTCATCAATGTAAAAACAAATTATAATAAATTAAAAAGCGGACCATTAGACGAGTGTACTATTTTTAGACAATTATTCAGAATGGAAATAGATGGGGGCAGATGTAAGTATAGTCTTCAATACTCGTGATTAAAAATCTATCCAGGGATATAGTAATTTGAGTGTACCAAACGTGTTATGACATCAACATATAGATGACCACGAGCGCATACTGAGTTATATTAGCATATACCCATCTGAGCACCAACATAAAACTTTGAAATATATATTTAAAATTAAAAGTATTCTCTGATCTAGCATTGGCTATTACCTTCACATTTCGTACGTCTATTTAAAGACGTCGAAAGACCCAAACTTAAATCACAACCCAAAAACGGAAAAAAAATCACAAAAAAAAAGGAGAGAACCAAATTATCCATAATGTTTCCTCTCAATATGAGAACCGAAATAGATAATTTATGGGTATTTGCTCTTGCATCAAAATCCATGCAAGAACATTTTGTTTCCTTTATTGTAGCCATAGTCATCACTTGGTTTACTTTAACCATCTTATTTTGGTCTTTACCGGGTGGACCGGCTTGGGGAAGATACTTCTTCACTCACCGGTTTACCCTCGGTTATAGCCGAAAAACTAAGAAACTCATACCCGGTCCAAAAGGGTTTCCATTTGTTGGAAGCATGAGTCTAAGGTCAAGTCACGTCGCTCATCAGCGCATAGCTTCAGTGGCTGCAATGAACAACGCCAAGCGACTCATGGCGTTTAGTCTCGGTGATACTAAGGTGGTGGTGACGTGTCATCCTGACGTGGCAAAAGAAATACTTAACAGTTCGGTTTTTGCAGATCGGCCGGTTGATGAAACTGCTTACGGTTTGATGTTTAACCGAGCCATGGGATTTGCTCCCAATGGTACTTACTGGCGTACACTGCGTCGGTTAGGCTCGAACCATCTTTTCAGCCCAAAACAAATCAAACGCTCGGAGGAACAAAGACGAATTATCGCGACTCAGTTGGTGAATGCGTTTGCACATAACGCTAAATCCGCGTTTGGAGTACGTGATTTGCTCAAAACAGCGTCGTTGTGCAACATGATGGGATTGGTTTTTGGGAGAGAGTATGAGCTGGAGTCTAATAACAACGTCGAAACGGAATGCTTAAAGGGTTTGGTTGAAGAAGGATACGATCTTCTTGGTACGCTAAATTGGACCGACCATCTTCCTTGGTTAGCCGGTTTAGATTTCCAACAAATCCGGTTTAGGTGCTCCCAACTCGTACCAAAAGTAAGCCGGCTATTGAGCCGAATCATTCACGAACACCGTGCTGCCACGTGTAGTTTTCTTGATGTGTTACTTTCTCTTCAAGGTTCCGAAAAATTATCAGATTCCGACATGGTTGCTGTTCTTTGGGTTAGTATATCATCCTTTAATCTTTATTCGATCCACATATCATGAAAATCAACATCACTCAACTTAAAATTTGAGAAAATTCCATGGAAAAAGTAATAATTTCGAAAATGTCTATCTAATAGTTTAAACATTTTTTTGTTTTTATATTTATTTAGAAAATATATCAGTTTGTTTATTTTTTTGAAACGCGAAAAAAGTATTATGAATTTATATAAAATAGTATAGTGTATGATATTTTTATGGAAATTTCTCTTAACTTTAAATTTTTTGGTCCGTCAGGAAATGATATTTAGGGGAACGGATACTGTAGCGGTTTTGATCGAGTGGGTGCTAGCGAGGATTGTGATGCATCCCAAAGTTCAATCAACGGTCCACGAAGAGCTTGACCGAGTCGTTGGCAAATCAAGAGCCGTTGATGAGTCAGACCTTCCATCCCTCACGTATCTAACGGCTATGATCAAAGAAGTGTTGAGGCTACATCCACCGGGCCCACTTCTTTCTTGGGCACGCCTCTCTATAACAGACACCACCGTAGACGGATATCACGTGCCGGCTGGGACCACCGCGATAGTCAACATGTGGGCTATATCACGTGACCCGCACGTGTGGGAGAATCCTTTAAAATTTATGCCTGAGAGGTTTGTGGCTAAAGAGGGTGAAGCTGAGTTCTCTGTTTTGGGGTCGGATCTGAGGTTAGCACCGTTCGGGTCGGGTAAGAGGGTTTGCCCGGGAAAGAATTTGGGACTTACCACGGTGTCGTTTTGGGTTGCAACGCTCTTGCATGAGTTTGAGTGGCTTCCTAGCGTCGGGACAAACCCTCCAGATCTCTCGGAGGTTTTAAGGCTGTCGTGCGAGATGGCTTGTCCTCTCATCGTTAACGTAAGCCCGAGGCGTAACACAGTGTAAGGTCGGGTTTGGTCAGTGCATGGATGTTTCAGATACAAAAATGACGTATAATGTTCAAATAAACCTAAAACCTTGAAGGAAAACAAAAAACATGTATCCTAAGTGCGAAGTAGATTCGCCCACCTTTTAATTATTAAGAAAATAATGTATTTGTATATATTACGTAAAATGAAATATATCGTATGTTTTACGTGGATTTGCGAATCTATGTCTATTCTAACAATGTAAATTATTAACATGTACGTCATGCCACGAGTCTCGGCTGTAAGAGTAAGACATAAATATAACAACTATAAACTATTCAACTATGTATTTAATAGAGTTCATTAAAGTCTGTTTATGTGAAGAAATTAACTATTATCCTAGGAATCTTTGCACTTAACTAATAGTATAAGTACACTGTATTTTGCGTGTTGAACGATTAACTGAATATTTTCTCCAAATTTGATTATACTTTAATCCGATTCCCGATATGTTTGGACATCCTTAATTTGCTGGGAAATTTCTTATAAAGAGGTCAGTCAAGAGACATAACGATTTTGTATAAATATAATGAAATATTATTAAACCTTTGTACATGTAGTTTATACTAATACTATTTATTAATAGGTGCCGTCGTGGAGTGTTCGACTCGGTTAGTGTTACTGATTGTTCAATACAGGATCGGCCCTGGAATAAAACTCATAAAGCTAGGAGTTTAGGCGCCAAATATTATAACAAATCTAAGAACATCATGTTTACATATATTCTTTTGCTATAGTGGTTTAATTTGTTTCTTTTTATATATCTTGTCCTAAGTTTAAACCCCACTCATCTCATTTTATTATCAACGATTTTTAATTTATATTATTCTAATATAGTTAGATTTCCTTTAGACGTTGAGTTTTGAGTATGTCTTTTTTCTTTCTTATCCTACTCTAATTTTTTCTTAAGTTTTCTGATTTTTGTTTATAAATTCATGAACTGCTGAATATCTAAACCAAAATTTAACAAAAATTCTCAGATTAATACACAATTTATACAAACTTCATTTGATTTGGAAAAAATAAAATAAAAAAAGCATCAATTTTTTGCTGTGCTTTAGGTGTTATGTGATTAAGGGCCAGCACTGGTTCAATAAAATGATATCACTAACTTGTGTTATAGACTTATGTAAAATCTATTGATTATATTACAATTTTGCCAAATAATTCAATACGTTCAAATGATGTTCGTGGATTTCCTTCTTAAAACAAACAAAAAAAGTTATATACCAATTCTGCCATAGTTGTCATCTATCCGAGATTATTTGTTGAAGAGATCAAACATATCTTTTGAATTATTACAATCGCGAACACCAAGTAGATTCCTTTTACCAACAAAAAATTGTAATACATTTACTTCTGCTGTATGTGGTATAAGCCTAAGTTGTAACTGGGTTTAAAAACGGAAAGAGAGCGCAATATTAATTAGGCCTTACATATGGTAAAGCATCAATATAGGCTAAGCCCATTTTTTAGTTCATTTGTCAACAGCTCATTTGCATGTGAAGTGTGAACCAATCAACCAACCCAGAAGCGAAAAGGCACCAGGAAAGAGCAAAATTTGACTTCACGTCTCTCTTCCTATCTTCATCTGGGGCTTATCACTAGTAGCTTTTTCAAGGTTTCAAACTCAACGGTGATAATAATAAAAAAGAAAACATCTATTATTATTTTCTAAAATCAGAATTTGAAATGTGGCATAAAGAACAATGAAATAGATAACAGTGAAACATGTTACACCTTAATAACATGAAACAAATTAACATACAAAACTATTTGCAGTAGTCTTCTAATTTGTACTCCCTTACTATTTTCTGTAACGCGTATAGTTTTGTGGGGAAATTTTCAATGTATAGTGGCTGGATTATATTGATATATGTAGTAGGGTTTATATTTAATGCGTATATACTACCACAAAAAAAGGCAGTAATGACTTTGTAAATACTACCACAAATTATACCCCAAATAATAATAATAATAACAGTTCAATTTATATTATACAACTGTTGGTCAAACTGGTTCAGTCAAGTTTATAAGAAGTATCGAAAAGTCAAATCAAAATTCAATTTCCCGTGATGTGAAATATACATGGTGTCATGGTGAGTCTATAAGCTATATAGTTTTCGATAGTAAGCTATTTATTTCTTTTAAACGATATTATCCTATTTCTTATATATATATATATATATATATATAAAACAGAACATACAAAACAAAACAGAACATAAATAAATGTAGAACAAAAATGATGTATTATTATTACAACTAGTAGTCATTTATTTGTTTGTTTACAAACAAATAAATTGTGATATTTTAAAACCTTCGACAACGGCCATGAGTTTTTTTGAATGACCAATTTTTTCCTAAATACATGTCGATAACAAGGATGCATCGTCGATAACAAGGATTCGATCCCTATTTAAATGAAACTATGGTACAATAATTAGTAATATCAAAATAATAATTAATAATCTTGAAATACGCAAGTATATATTAGTTTAATTTATTTTTTCTCGCATTAATTAGTTTAAAATTTGATATGGATGCCATTATAGACTTGTAGTTATTAATGGTGAAGAGCTACGAGACAAACATGCCTAAGAACTTGACAGTCCTTTATATTTATTACGTTCCTAATTACAATGCTACGTCGATGTAGTAGCCAGACCTGTATTCACTATATAAATAAATGTTACATATAAATAACAATAAATCTGATGTAAGCTCTACTAAATATTTAAAACAACAAAGAACAAAAAACATGGTTGATATATCAATGACGCAAGCAAGACGAGAGTAACGTCCAAATCTGGAGCAACGGAGCAAGCAAAGCATCGTCTTTTCCGTTTGTCATATAAAACTGAGTATATATTTTATGCTTCATTGTTATATAATTAATTTAATTATCCGTTTCATAAGATGGCTTAAGGCAATGAATGTTTATTACATGCACAATTATTTTAAATGGTAATAATAAACTAATCAAATTGAACAATATAATAACATTTTAAGTGAATAAATTCCCCACGCCAGAAAGAAACAACAACATGCCTTCACGTTGTAAACAACTCCCCGAAAACTTCCAACTAGCTTAAACCTAATTCTACTTATTATATTAGACATAATTAATTAAAACGAATTAAACTTAATGTTTAGTTTTTGTGTGTGTGGGTAATATCAAAATTGATATTCATCCATTTCAATCCCTTGTCTGAACAAGAAAATGAATGTCGATGTCATCAATCCATCCTATTAACTAATGGATATATATATATATATATATTTAGTGGATATTAATTGATATTAATTCATTACAAACCTGTATACATAAACTCGAACGTATATGTGGTTTCAGACCTGCAATGTTATTTACGGATCAGAAAGTATAATACTCGTTTCGGCTTTTTTTTTGCTCGGTATCTGCGGCATGATATTCATCGTGACAAGCTTTATACGAAATTATTGCGAGTCTTCTTTTCCAAAAAAATGAGAAAATTATATGGAGCATGTAGGGAACAAATATTAAATATAACAAGAAAAATTTTAAATGTTTAGAATTCGAGAGAAATGATAAAAGATATTTATAATCAATGAAGTTGGTAGATACCTAAAAAGCAATGCAAAATTAAATTGCAAATATTTTGTTTCCTAACTGGTCATCCTCAATTTACCCAACCACTCTTCTGACTAACTTCTCTTGCCTTCTTTATTTCGCAATTCAATAATACACTCTCGTCTCTTTCTATATATTTATTTATATATATACAATTTGAGTTTTGTGACAAGTTATGGGTGGTATATATCAGTCTTAATGGATATTTCAATCTCTTCTTTTCCATTGAACTTGAAACAGCATCGACACTATTCTTTAGATAGTGGTATGTCGGTTGAACTGCCAACGCCATATTACAAATTTAGTTAATAATAGATTGGTTCATATAGTAAAACCAAATCAAAAACTGCATTGCGTTGTTCCATTTCGGCTTAGTGTTATGTATGGATTTTCCTCTGCCTTGAATCTCTTAATGGGTATTTTCATCGATAAATTCCTCTTACTTAATTGCTTACGTACATACATAATCGTTTTATGTAATGAATCAAAGACAGTTTATTTAGATACAAATCATAATCGTTTTACGTACTGAATTCAAACTCGATGTATTTCTTGCCAAATAAAACATATGACGTGTCATCTCATTCAAAAACATAAGCATTGCCATTAACTGCATTTATATTGTTTTACCCAAAAAAAACAAATATTGTATTTCCTTTAAATTAAATGAAAATATTTGAAAAAAAAGCTAGGGTTTAGGAATGACGACCTGTTTTTGTTGAGTCTTATTAAAAGCCCAATCTTCTCCTCCGCCACTCATCATTCCCTCATCATAACACCATCATCACCATTCACCCACCTCTCTCTCTCTCTCTCTCTCTCTCTCTCTCTCTCTCCCTCTCTAGACCAAGATGTGTATCTGCTACAAATTTTCATGGTTATTATCATGAGTAATAAGCTATTTCAGTTGAGGGGAATGTTGTCTGGATCGAGGATATTATATATACAAACATGTATATCTATACATATATGTTGTAACAAGTGATGATCATATATATGTATAGAGAGTATCCTCGGACCAGGCTTCATCCCCCCTAACATGTTATTGCATCTGATCACAACATACTTGTACATCTTTGTTACTTGCTTGCAAACATCGCTAAGGCTTTCAAAATCATAATATGTGTCTTTGAATCTTTCATGCATGGCTTCTTAAGAGTAGGTTCACACATTTGCAGATCCATTTCTTTATTTTATTTTTTTGTGTATATTTAATATCATAAATTAGTAATTATGTGTTTTGAAAGGAACATATTCTTTTGATACAATAATATATGTATATATATATATATATATATATATATATATATATATCTATTAATATGTATGTGAGTATTTCGATTTTACGGATTCAAGAATACACTTTCAAAGATCTAAGTTAGTTCGCTGATTTTCTGTAACTTTATTTATTACTCCTGCATGTCTGATAAATAAAAATGATGAATTCAATTATTGTTATTGTTATTGTTCATCATCGGAGATTTATCAAGTATAATTTTGAGAGATATTATCGGCTGTTATGCTGATTGAATTAATATTTGAATATAAATCAATCTGAATGAAAAACTAAAGTTTTCTTCAGTTATGTTTATGAATAGTTTGTGATTTACCAGGGGATTAATAATGTCAAGCCAGCAGCTCAAGATAAATCTACTTTTTTGACTAGGCGGGACTAATTGGGCTTATAACTGATGGGACCGACGTTTAAGGGTTTTGGCTTCAGTAACGATGTTATCTTTTTCTTTTCTTTTTTGTGTTCTATGTATGAAATGTATGATTAATTTGTATTCAAAAGATAATTACATGATCTTCTATCAAAATGAAAAAGTCAATGCAACATCGCAACAACGCATATTCTACCGAACTTATTCACCCAAAAAAAGAGGGGGATATATGTATTATTGGTTCCAGCTGCATCCACATGGATGTTTACTTATTTCAGTTTTTGCAGTGAGTAAGGATAATAAACGAATAATCAATTAGTATTTAAAAGTATTATTCGAATTATTTTTAAGTTAGGTTTGATTGTATTAAATTCAATTTTTTTTGTTTTACTGAAATCAAAACAACAAAATTAAATGTCACATCATATACAACCTAATATGCCAAAATAATTTATCAAAACTTGTTAAAATAAAATGTAGACTGTCCGTCTCAAGTCTCAGACGAACATATATGTTGGTCAGATCGAAAATCTTGTATCGGAATGGACAGCTCTAACTAATAGGACCGGGAGATCCAATCCAATATCTAAAATTTCATAAGAAAACAAATCTATAAAGTTAATAGCGGGCCATAACGGGCCTTCATATATATAAATGATTGGGCTAAAGCCTGAAATTAGGCCTTTTCGTGTTCTGGACCACGTATACGTGGCGTTTTCGTGTCATTCTATTTTTGTTCATCCGTTAATCGAACATCAATTTAGTACTAATCAATCAGATACAATACAAATTATACAATCAAAACTTCAAATTCATTTATTGTAAAACCACAAGAAAAAAGAATCGAGTATTACCCATTTTATTATTATACACTGTGTATTTATAATTCCGCGGCTAATGAAATTTGAAAAGGAATCAAATTACATTAATCGAATCAATAACCCAATGTTGACCATCGGTTTTGACTTTTAACCGGTTGATCTGTGCGAACAAATTCACGGCTCTTCTCACTCCTCTGTTATCCGCCGCCGTGAAATAATCGTGACCAAATATAACTCCGCCGGGTCGGAGTATCCTAACCGCCCGGTTAATATCCGCCCAAGCCGAATTGAAATCGTGACCCGCGTCTATTTCCACTAGATCCGCCGTCACTCCCCACTCACACAGCTTCTCCAATGCCGAACCGGTCGAGAAAGGAACCGGTAAAATCGAACCGGAAAATTCCGAGCTAACCACGTTTTGCATAAACTGGTACAAGAGCAAAACGTCGCCGTTTATCAAAGCCACGTCCTTAAACCGGTCTCGAAAACCGGGCCAGCCACGGAAATCGTCGACACAGAGAATCTGAGTTTCCTGGAGCCCGAGTCGGCGGGTGAGATTCGCCATGTGTATCGCCGACGCGCCGAGGAAACTTCCAATTTCAACGATCGTCCGAGGTTTGACTCGGCGGATAAGATTCTCGAATACGGCTCCGTACGATCCCCAGCCTTTGATTCTTTTTGGCCTGAGAAATCTTGCGGCGTGTGGTGGCGGGAAATCAGTGTACGGAGAAGTTCCATTAAAGATTCGGTCAATAACTGTTCGGCGAATTAATTCCGGCGGAACAAGATCGCCGCATCGAGTCGTTACTCGGAAGTTGTCGATTGGACAATCATAAGGTTTCGTAGTCTTCACGGTTCTCAACGCCGCCGTAGACGGTGGCTGCTGCTGTGGTTGACGAATATAGTAGGCTGAGAAGTAACCAAAGGCGTAGGTTAGTACAAGAAAGAAAACGTACGCCGTCTTGGTTTTCAAGAATTTGTGAGGAAGACGCCGATCATCCTTCATGATCAAGTTTGCTGAAAAAGAATGAAGTAAAAAGGATTAAAGAATAAGGATGTTTATAGTTAAGCTATATGATTTGGTTAATGGAATTTAATTATTGTAATTTTGGCGGGTCAGTTTGTTATGACGTTTAATATAATCAGTTATAAGAAATAGCTCTGGTTGTGTGATCTAATTTATTTGGCTTTACGTGTCTAGAAAGTTACATCTGATGTAGACATGTAGTCATTTACAATCAAGATATTTTGCTTTATCCTTGACCTAATTAATGCTAGTATATATTCAAACTATAGGCCAGCTTATTTTGTAAACAATTTTGTATTTTCAAGGATTTGATGAATCTAGAAAACTGCAAAGAAAACTCCAAGAGACAAGAATCGGTTTTGTGAAAAATGAAAAAATGAAAAAATGAAAAATGCTGAAGTTGAAGATCAAGTAGCTGAAAAATTAAGAAATTAGAATCGGTTTTGAGGATGTAGTTGTGATCGTATTATGAATTTATAATCCTCTGATTCTTAAAAAAAAATGACTGATAAAATTAGAAACAATATATTTAAAAAATTTACACTCAATCTAACTATATCTTCTTTTGACGTCTGTAAATGATATGTTCAACAACACGGGCAAATACATATGTGTATAGATGTCCCATTTTAATATTTTGACATGCAAGCGAGAGAGATTATTCTTATCCAAGCTGTGCCCATTTTTGTAATTTCACAGATGTTTGTCCATTAATCAAAGTTTTGAAGATAAGACAATCATTTTCCACCGTTGAATTCTTCTGCAACTCTAGTCCTGTGTTCAAGCTTCACTGTCTCTGAATCGGCAAAGAAAGGTACCTTCTGATGTAACTAGAACGATTCTACTAACCATTACTTTTTTGAGTTTTTCTTTTCAACCTAAACCCCCTAATTATCTTTTCACTTCGCTAACTCACCGATTGGTTTTGTAAGTTGCTTCTTCAGACCCTATTTGTTTGCGTTATGATTGGTTTTATAATAAGTAAAGCTTTAATTCCCCAAGAATAATTGAATTTTCACTGGCGATCTGCTGTGAGGAAAGCAATTTAGTCTCTGTGTGTTCTTTTTTTCCCTTTAAACTTGAATCTTTACTTGTCTTTGTCACTGTTTGAACTTGGACTCGTTTACTTCTTCTATTGTGTACACTACATATGTTTAGTATTAAGTTGTATTAATAATGGTTCATGATCAATCTACACTTTCAGGTCTGGAGGAAAATGGCAACAGCATCAGGAGGTAAAGCCAAGTACATAATCGGTGGTCTAATCGGCTCTTTCGGAATCTCTTACATCTTCGACAAAGTTGTCTCTGATGATAAGATCTTCGGAGGCAAGTTTTGTTCACTTTTCGTTTTTGTTTTCAACTTCCAAGGGATGATCTTAATGGGTTATTTTTTCTGGTGAAAAACTCAGGGACTACTCCAGGAACTGTCTCTAACAAAGAGTGGTGGGCAGCTACGGATGAGAAATTCCAAGCATGGCCAAGAACCGCTGGTCCTCCCGTCGTTATGAATCCCATTAGCCGTCAGAATTTCATCGTCAAGACACGTCCCGAATAAGAAAAGATCAATGCTTTTGGTTGTCAGTCTAAGATGAATGAATGATCATGTTTCCTTTTTAAGTCTAAACCAATCCAAAGCTTGTACTAAATAACAATACATTACAACAAGGTTTGTGGAACTATTCCACTGTCTATCTTCTGTTAAAAACTCAAATAAGCTATTGCAAAACCCTTAAGAGAGAGACTCAGAAGTCCTAAATATCAACAAACCAAAGCTTTTTTTGGATCCTTTCACTTGCCATCATCTTTTCCTTGTCCATCTCCTCCATCTTGCTTTCCTCCTCTAAGCCCAACTGTTAGGAGCAAGAAACGAACAATACCAGTAAGAGAGTACCAACCAAGCCACTAACTTGGGATTTAGGTTACAACTGTTATGAAATGAGTATTGTATTAATGCTTACCGTTTGGGCCGCTTCCGCCAAGACCGGTTTCTGGAACTTGTTGCATTGGATGCTGCATGCCATTGTTGTTGATACCCATTGGTCTAATCCCCATGTGTCCTTGCATAGCTTGTTGATGTATCTGCTGCTGTTGTGGGTCTTGAAGCTGATGTGGGCTACCAAACTGTAAAGGACCCCTCGGAGGGAAAATACCGCCAGGTGAAGCTTGTTGACCCATTCCTGAAGCTTGTGGGTGTTGCATGAAGTAGCTAGGCGGTTGCATCCCAGGATGCGGTGTCATCTAACACAAGTCATACCCAAAAGTAAGCAAACTACCCAAGATAAACTATCCTTCAATCCAATATATATATAACATGAACCTGGGAAGCCATAGCTGGTGCTGGTGGAGCTCCAGGTGTAGGTGGTGGGGGTTGAGCATCAGCAATTGCAGCAAGGTACATTAAGTTCTTCTGCAGATGAGCTTGGTACCTGGAAATAAAACCGAGCAAACAATCATATGACCACATAAGTAACAGTAATTCACAGATTCCATTACGGTTTAAGAGAAACTTACTGGGCACATTCTGCAAGTTTGCCAAGATTCTGATTTTCCATAATCGCCATTATCAGCTTCTTGTTCTCATCAAGGTACTGCGTTCAAGACGATGTAACATATTAAAGAGAATGGGGGACAAGAAAATGAAGATGTTACCTATCATCTTATCACAAACAAGTAAAGACACGAAGCATTCTAACCTCAATATCCAATCTTCAAAATCGGATTTTGAGTTTTTTATCCAATTAATGAATATAACCCACCAAGAATCTAGTCTCCTAGTCCTAAAACAGTCTCTTTTCATCACAAAATGACCAGAACAAAGTTATGTGACAATTAACCAGAACTGTTGTGAGATTCCTATCTGAGTATTAACGGGGAAGCTTCAAATATAAACATTTAAACACCAATTACTACCAAATGAACAATACTTACACTAAAATCACATGAACCCATTGATTTTCTCAGCACAAAGGGCTCGATAAGATTATATTAAAGAGAGATTAAGGTCTGAAAGAGAGAAATAGAAGAAAGGAGAAACCTTTTGGATCTGTTCGGTAGTGATGTTAGAAGTAGGAGGAAGCGAAGGAACCATCGGAAACATTTGCGGAGACTGCTGCATCTCGCCCAACAAACCTAAACCCTAATTCCGTCTTTCCCCTAAAAAGCCCCCTCGAAATTTCACCAAATCCAGACTCTCAACCAAGCGAAGAAATTCGCGACGGAAATGATTGCAAAGAGATTCAACAAATATTTATAGATTATCTTTTCAATTTATTACTTGGATTCGTCTGGATGTCGACGAGGTTTCTGAGATTTATGACCAAATAATGCGTCTAATTGAATTTATAAGAAAATGAAAATAAAAATAAAAAGCTAATTTAACAAAAACCTCTAAGCAAATCAGAAGGTTTAGTTCTTAATTATACACACTTGGGCCGTTAGATTCAGCCTAGTAAGATATATTCTAAGGCCCATGAGCTATTTTACAACGGATGATTATTCTGTCTTGTCAATACGATGGCTTCTTCGCCTCTAAATTCGAATTTCGAAACATCCATCATCAGACAGATTCTACAGCACGAAACCAAACGGAAAAATAGAAATTCAAATTCTCACTTAGACCTTTGAATCTCATAGCTCCGATTGGAATCTGGAAAAAATATGGCGAACGATACTGAAGATGAGATCACAGCCAATAAGAACCCTCTCCCACTTGACGAAGATGATATCGCTATCCTCAACAGTCCTCCTTATGTAAGTGACTCATTTTTTCGATTTTTACTCTTCTGGTTCATCGGAGATTTTAGTTACTTTACCTTTTTCCTGAGATTCGTCTTCTTGCAAGCCAATTTGATGATTTCTCCTGAGTAATTCGAACTAGATTGGTTATTAATTTTTCTTTGATGAGCCTCATTGGTCTATTGTAGTTCAATTTTGCTGTTTGAAGTCATATTGTGTTGTATCTGTTCTCTGTTTCAGCTAGGTGAAATTACTGTTGAAGAAAGTGGCTCTACGAGTGAAAAACACAACGCACATCCTCAAATTCACTGTGTTGACGATGATGATAGTGATGTCATAATTTCTCCAGATGTTTTTCGTTACACTCATGTGCCTCCCAAGAAGCGCCACTACGTTGGGACAGGTGACTCTTTCAATAGCTTTGAGTGGTTGAACAACGAGGATGCTTGTGTTGTATGTGACATTGCAGACAGTTCTGTAGTACCTTGTTCTGGTAACGGATGCCATCTTGCTGTTCATAGGACATGTGTTGAGTTTGGTTGTGAAGATCCTGCAATGACGTATTGTCCATTCTGTTGGTTTAAAAACCAAGAAACGAGATCCATGGTTGTTGCAGCAGCAAAAGCACTTATTCGATACGGATGTTCAATGGCAAAGGATATGGAGATATCATTGCCAGTAGACTTACAACTACAAGAGATCCTTGATCTTATAAGTGAAATTCGCAAGCAAGTAAAGACTCGAAATTCTCAACTGGAGGTTGATATGGAGAAAGCTCAGCAAAGTAGTAGTAGACAAGTTTCTCTTCTTATTAGTGATCGGCCAAAAAGAGTATTATGGACTGTCAAAGAAGAAGAGATGTTGAGGGTAAGCCACCACACACTACTTCTACTTCTCTACACTACTTTATAGTTTTAGCTTTGAACTCATAGAATGTTTGTACTTTGGTCAGGTGGGAGTGGAGTTATTTGCAACTAAAATAAATAAAAATATGCCATGGAGGAAGATTTTGGAGATGGGAAATAGTATATTCCACAAGACTCGTAAGCCATCCGAGCTCAAGGACAAGTGGAAAAATATTGTACTTGCACATAAGTGATTAGTAAGTCCTTTCTCTACAGATTCCTTAACAACCGTTAAGACTAATGCCTAGTGACTATTGAAGGTAGTGTGAAGAAACTATGAGACATTGATGCTAGTTTCTTTTTGTTAAGAATGTGTTTTGTAATCTCAGTTTCGGATGTAGATCTTTTGGTAGACAAATGTGCTTCTTTTTTGGACAGTCTGGTTAACTTGTATTGTGATAAGATAAGAGAATGTGTTGGTGTCTCTGTGTTATCCTTGTTTAACCAGAACAGAGAGGTCAGAATTTTAATGAAAAATCGGTTTATGTATTATTTGAAAAATTCATGCCTACCTTTATGATGATTACGATTAGAATCATAAACTAATACGGTTTATGTATTAGTTGTAGTTATTGAATATATGTATTTTAGGCTACATATTAATCGAGAGAAATTCAAATTAATAACCAAAAGAAAACTAAATATGGATTGAAGAAGTTTTCACATTGATAAGAACATGAAATTGCTTTCATTTGAAGGTGATTTGGTTGAGGTCGACATTGGCGTCTTCATCGTCTTCGCAGAGATCGGAGATCAAAACGGCGAGAGAGAGAAACGCGGGAGTGATGAAGAAAATGAGTCCAAGAGGAACCATCCAAAGATTAGAATTTGTTGGATGGTATTTGTAAAGCCAATAAGTTAGAAACATTCCTCCACATATATTCACAATCATCGAATATAAAAACACGATTGATGATGTACTCTTCTTCTCCTTCATCGTCATCTTCTTCACATTCGTGTTCATGTTACTTTCTTGTTTCATTTGCAAGAAAAGATAGAAATTAAAGAGACGGGTGAATCGGTGATAATAGATTTAATATTTTTGAGTGTATGAGACTATTAGTAAAGTATATATATAGTCGGGTTTCGTTTCGTGTTTATTGGTTTAGAAATTGGAATTTCAAAATCAAATCCGGTTTACCTTGGTTTGCGTCGATTGTCTAACAAAATGTATCTGTGTCTCTTTGGCTTTAAAGATCTTTGAGGGAAAAGTTTTCGGGTTTAGCTACGATAACTGAAACTCGATTCAATATTTAGACAAAAGGACGAAATCTACGTTCGATGTTTTGTATTCTAAAATTGCCACGCACAAAATACACCAAACTTTACGTTCGGAAATATTTTTTATTTAAAAAAAAAAGAATTATGGTATTTTTAAAGCTAAATTTTAGTTTGAGGTGTTTTATAAGAATACTCCAAGTTATATAGTTTCTGTTACGAGGCGAAAAGAAACGTGGGAGTGGGAGAGCAAAGGCAAAAAATGGTGCCGTACGGCACCAGCAGAGTTGCGTATTTGTATTTGTACATTATTCACGATTAATCTTGAAGTTATATTCTATGGTTTGTCGAAATTTATTAACACAATAGTTTCTTTATTAATAAATAAGAGATACAATTTGACCCGACTCTATCGTTTATACCTATACGTATGAATATCTAACTTCGTTACTAAAACGGCAAATAAAAACACCTCAAAACAAACTATGTGAGTCAAATAGTTAGGTCCTTCGACCATCTTTGTTCTCTCTTTATTTTGTTTTATCCGACATCCAACCTTTGTGATGTAGAACATGTTTTTTTTTTTTTTTTTTTAAGAACACACAAAAAAGTACAATATTTCTAATAGGCCGTAAATGCTGAAATGGGCCAGACATTAACAATATGGGCTATTTGAATTAGTCCAACTTGATGACAATTAGAACAAAACCATGCGACTTGAATGTTCGGTTAATTGGGAACTCCAGCTAAATCAACAAGTAATTAGGAACCAAACCACATATTAGTCGAATAAGTTCAAATTCATAACCTAATGAAAAGCTTCAAACCAAATCTGGACTGAAGAAGTTCAAATTGATAACCAAATGAAATTGCTTTCATATGATGGTGATGAGATATTATTGTACCTGATTTCAAGAATATATATATATATATATATATATATATATATATAACAGACTCAATGATTGAATGTGTGGTTCAGTTTGCATTATTGCATATATTTTATTCGTTATATCTTTCAAAAAATTATTTGTATCGATATTATTAGCTAGGCAATAACTCACTAACTCACTGTCTGCCACTATTTTTTAATATTATCAAAACATTATATCAAAAAAACAAGAGAAACAAACAAAGGAAAGAAGAAAAATAAAAACACTATCACATTTTGTGTCATCCGATTTTATCATGAAGGATTGATGTGGGGTTCACAGTTAACCTTCACTCACATGGAAAGATCAACTATTGTTCGGTTACTTTTTATTTTAATTTTTTTTATAATAACTAAATCTTGCAAGATTACATAAATGTAAGAATCAAAAGAACATAAATATGCCAAAGTTTAATTTATATTTTTGACCAACATAACAATAATCAGATATTTAGCATCATTTAGCTACTTGTGTTAGATAAAGTATAGAAACAAGATAAAAAATGGTGGCACATATAATAATTTTAGGAAATAATAAAAATATGATTTTATTTGAGGAAAATATTGTAACATTTAACTTTGAAATTCAGAATAGTATATATAATGAAATACACATGAGGAAATATCCATAAATACATTCCTTAAAATTTCATATACATATCCACAGATATTAAAATTTCAAAACTAATGCATGTATATCCAATATACTGAGAAGTGAAAACAAAATTTTCCCACACCAAAGAAAAAAAGGAAAGAGTGGAATTTTTATAGAGGAAGAACGTACCGTATAAAGTACACACA
Source organism: Cardamine flexuosa (assembly GCA_963555745.1). Classification (NCBI taxonomy): domain Eukaryota; kingdom Viridiplantae; phylum Streptophyta; class Magnoliopsida; order Brassicales; family Brassicaceae; genus Cardamine; species Cardamine flexuosa. The sequence continues at coordinate 409,624 of OY743214.1, forward strand.
CGGAACAGACGCGGAACCAAAAAATATAATTTTGGCCGTTACGTGGACCTTTAGGGACCCACAAGAGGTGCGTGAATCCCACTCTCCCTATAAAATCTCTGGCTCGTCCAAATTCTGTGGCTCGCCTTATATTCTCAGCCACTAGGAGAGAGGGAGAGAGGATCACGTTGGGATTTTTAGATTTGCCGCCGATTGAGCCGTTAAGCGCCGTAGAAAATGAGCGGGAGCAGAAGGAAGGCGACTCCGGCGAGTAGGACGCGAGTTGGAAACTATGAGATGGGACGAACTTTAGGAGAAGGAAGCTTTGCTAAGGTGAAATACGCTAAGAACGCCGTCACCGGAGATCAAGCCGCTATCAAAATCATCGACCGTGAAAAGGTCCTCCGTCACAAAATGAATGAACAGGTTCGTCACAAAATGGATTTTTTGGTTTTAGTTTAATCTTTAAGTATATGAAAAGTTTAATTCCGTGATTAGGGGACCCCACATGTCCGAGGTAGGTGTTAGGTAATCACGGTTAATGATTGATTAATGTTTAAATAATAATATTTAAAATATAACCGGATTCGAATTTTATATGAACGTTGTTTGAAGATCTTAGAATCTATCAAACATATGATGGTGATCGTAGCTTTGTTGTAAAATTTAGTATAGATCTTGAAGATATATATAATTACGAGTGTTAATTAAGTTTTGATTTTTGTGTGCAGCTGAAAAGAGAAATATCGACAATGAAACTGATTAAGCATCCTAATGTGGTTGAAATCATTGAGGTATGTAACGAAGCTACTAAGCTTTAATAATATTCAACCTTATATACTATTAGGGTTTGAATCTTAGGGTCTCTACGTGGTGTTTGTGTTGGCAGGTTATGGCAAGTAAGACAAAGATATATATCGTTCTTGAGCTTGTCAATGGTGGTGAACTCTTTGATAAGATCGTAAGAAACCTATCTATTCACTTTTTACTCTTACTTGTGTTCTTTGACCATGTTTGCTTTTTTTGTCGCTACAATTTTTGATCTTGAAGAGTTTCTTACTTTTTTTTTTATCCTCTTCACTAATATTGAGAAGTTCACTGTTTTCCTCTGTTCTTACTAATGTCATTCTTGGATTTGAATCATATATAGGCGCAAAAAGGGAGACTTAAGGAGGATGAAGCTAGGAAATATTTTCAGCAGCTGATCAATGCCGTGGATTACTGCCACAGTCGAGGGGTCTACCACAGAGATCTCAAGGTCTTTTTATCTTATGACCTGTGATATATATGATGTACATTTTTGTTCAAGTTTCATATGTTAAAGATCTGTTGCTTTGTTGCGTGCAGCCTGAAAATCTTATCCTTGATGTAAATGGGGTTTTAAAAGTCTCTGATTTTGGGTTAAGCGCTTTCGCACCCCAAGTTCGGGTAATGCCTTTTGGTTTTTCTAAATTAACCAAAGATATCAATTTGTTCGTTTACACACATAATGATTGTTGTGAGTATTATTCTTTTGAATGCAGGAAGATGGTTTGCTTCACACAGCTTGTGGAACACCAAACTATGTTGCTCCTGAGGTACTGACTTGCACCACTTTTAAAGCAAAGCATATGAAGTATTCTGAAGATGCTCGTTCCAAAAATCTAGGGGCCAATATATAGGCTTTATTTCTAGATATTTTTCTATATATGATGAGGCAATCAGATATGTATATATTGTTTGGGATTTGTGGGCAGGTTTTGTCAGACAAAGGCTATGACGGTGCAGCAGCAGATGTGTGGTCTTGTGGTGTTATTCTCTTTGTGCTCATGGCTGGTTATTTGCCTTTTGATGAGCCTAATCTCATGACATTATACAAACGTGTACGTTTAAAACCCTCTCTTCCTCTGCTTCTTACTTTTTTGTCTCACTTCATTTTCTAATCTCATATTTGGTCTTTAAAATATACCTATTACAGATATGCAAGTCTGAGTTTAGCTGCCCACCATGGTTCTCTTCAGGTGCCAAGAGAGTCATTAAGCGTATTCTTGATCCCAGCCCTGTAACCGTAAGCGCCTCTTACATGAATGAATAGTTGTGTGTTTGTGAACATGATCAGTTGGTCTCAACAAACATTTGGTTTTTCGAATTTGCAGAGGATAAGTATTGCAGAGTTGCTAGAAGATGAATGGTTCAAGCAAGGGTACAAGCCGCCATCATTTGACCAAGATGATGAAGACATAACCATAGATGATGTTGATGCTGCTTTCAGTAACTCCAAGGTGAAAACCACTATTTCCCAATCCTCCATCTGATTGTGTACCGGTATATATCATAAGTTCGGTTAGGTTAGTTAAACCACTAACTAATATTACTCTTTTGTGCTGCTACTCTATAGGAATGTCTTGTAACAGAGAAGAAGGAGAAACCAGTATCCATGAATGCTTTTGAACTTATCTCTAGCTCAAGACAGTTCAGTCTTGAAAATTTGTTCGAGAAGCAAGCTGTAAGAACTTTGTTCTACTCACAATTTGTCAACTATTTGTTTCAATTTTCTAAAATCAATGCATATATAGGTTTGTCTGATAAAGCAGTTTGGTTATGAAATTGCAGCAACTTGTGAAGAAAGAGACGCGTTTTACTTCTCAAAGGTCTGCGAGTGAAATAATGTCGAAAATGGAAGAAACTGCAAAGCCATTAGGTTTCAATGTCCGCAAAGACAACTACAAGGTTTGTTCGTCCTCTTGATTTTGTCTGTGCCACAAGTAATTTCTGTGTGCCTTCGTTGACTGTTGTTTAACAACAACATCGCAGATAAAAATGAAAGGAGACAAAAGTGGTCGTAAAGGTCAGCTCTCTGTTGCTACGGAGGTAAATAAGAACAACAATCACACTCCGGTTTAGTTCGGTTTTCGGATTTTGTTGGATTCTGGTATCTAATTATTTTGGTTTGGTTATTTGTTTCACAGGTGTTTGAAGTGGCGCCATCGTTGCATGTGGTAGAGCTTAAGAAAACTGGCGGTGATACCCTCGAGTTTCACAAGGTATGTTTGTTTTCGGTTTAATCTTTCATGAAACGATTCGGTAAAGATTTCTTCTAATTGGGTAAATGTAAAATCTCCTTCGCAGTTCTACAAAACCTTCTCATCTGGATTGAAGGATGTAGTCTGGAATACTGAAGGAGCCGCTGAAGAAAATAAGCAATAAAAGATAACAAGATCTTTCTATTCAATTAAAGAGTTTAAACTGTGAAATGAATAGTTTTTTAATCTGGAGTTGGCAAGACAAAAAATATTGCTAACAAAAAGTCAAACCTAGAAGTTATAGATTTACAGGTTAGCCATATGTCATCTTCCTCAAAACTCGGTTTGCCTTTGAGTCAAACCTATAAGTCAAACATTTCAATTGGTCAGAACCCAATAAATGATGAGATCGTTTCGTCAAATTCGGGGTATAGTTAATAGTTTATTGTTACTTTTTTGGCTACAGTTGGCAACGCTTTTACGATGACAGTCGATAAAATTTAGAAAGAGCAATGACAGAATAGTTAAGAGGCAAAACGTTAATGCGATTAACAGTGAAACTACATACGATGTATAACTAAATAGTTCACATACTGGTTTTTTTTTTTTTTTGACAACGTTCACATACTGGTTTTAGGCTGAGAGAGACTACGAAAACTATAACTGAATTAATATAAAGTGTTATTCTCTACAACTGTCATTGTTAAAGAAATTGCAAATGAATTTGTGATTTTATATTTTATATATAATTTTTTGTTAAAGATTCTATATATACTACAAAAATGATGTATACAGCCATGAATATGGTTGTGAAATTTCTGTGGCTACTCATAACCAAGAACTTTATGTGGCTATTATGTGTTTGGGCCATTTGTTTGAGAAATGCATGGCATTAAACGAGTTTGATTATCATATTTATAGTGAATAGACTGACAGACTGTAGAAAACTTTATTATGGGAGTTTGATGAACCACTTTGTAAGTTTGTAGTATATGTGACGTACATAAAGAATCACTATTTTTGTTTACATAATAAGGATCATCCCTTTTAAAAACTGCGTTCAACCTCAATGAGCCTAGACAGAGCACTGCGTACTACTAGTACTGTGATATTGCAAACATCAACCTTTTTCGCTTTTTCATGTAGTTTATTTACGTTGCAGGCATTTCAATTGTTAATTAGTCCTTTTTATAAATGGCATATAAGTGGAATTATGTACATTCATACATTAATTGATGATGGACTTGTTTCTAGTTAGTTTGTATATACGTAAAGCGATGTACATTCATACATTGATGACTGAATGGTTTCTAGTTGGTTGTTATTAAGCCGACCATCATTAATTGTTAGTTTTATGTCTACACATGGGCACTACTCCACCATTTATTATCACCAATTCATCATTATCATTGATTTAACAAACTAATTACTTTAGTATGTTCATTATACAGTACATGCAAACACATAAACCTAAGTTTATTAGTAATTAATAGCATATGATCATGCACTGGATCGTTCTAATATAGATGTTGGAGAGTTGGTTTGTACTGTCAAAACATGTTTTTCATGTAGTAATCACGTTTGGTCGAAAACGACATCATTGGTTTTTGGTCGTATGCTCTGTTTTTTCTCCAGTCTTTGAGAGTAACGATTTTATTTGTCTTTGTGATAATCGTGATATTATTAAATAGGAACATCCTTTAGAAGACAGTGTATGTTCTTTGACTCTCAATATAAATAAGACGATTATGTAACATATATATATATATATATTGTAATTCTTACGCTATTGAAATGTGATAAGTTAAATGATTTCACAAAAACGAATTATACGCAAATTAAGAAAATATTTTTTGTTTGGCTGGTTTGCTTTTCGTATAAGATGGAAGTTGGAAAGAAGTTTTCGATTGGAAATAATGCAAAAATATGCAAAGATGGATGTAGTTTGTACGTACTAATATACAGAGTAGTTGGTAATTAGTTAATTAAGTAAGTCACATGCAAAAGCAATTCTTTGATTGGCACATATTTCTATTTTAGAATAGTTTGATGTTTTAGTTACTTATCTTGTTTCAAAATAGTTGATTTTTAGTTTTTTATTTTTATTTGTATTGATTAATTGTAAACTTCAAAAAGTAATGATTCAAAATTATTACATTTAGTATACTAGTATTGGTTTATATTTGTTATAATATTTTTAGTGAAAAAAAATAATGTTAGTAAAATGATAATCATTGTATTTTCTTAATTTATATAAAATAATATTAACATCAACTATTGTCAAACAAAGGGAGTAATTGATAACTCTTGTATATATTACAGCTTTGTAATTATCAAATACGATACTTAAAAATAATTAATTAAAAACACATTTATTTAATGATTTAACTTATCCCAAATAGAAAAAACAGAGACAGGTCCACTTTTTGAACCTAAATCCGATCGTTTTTACCTACAAGGCTACAGCTACCCCTCCGAAGTCCATTTTGGACACCTTGGCACAATCAATTTTATTATATATAATAACAGTATTTGAAAGAAAAAGTTATACAAATTCAAATGTTGGTGGGCAGATACTGTTTGATTTCTAATCACTTTTGATTTTCATGTTAACATCCATAATGCCAACAATAATATTGAAACATCTAATATGGATTATCATGGAGAAAAACGAAATGTGCTAAGATTAAACAAATTTATCATCAAATTATCACAAGGAGTTTGTATGCATGTGGAATACACATTTGTTCACAAAAGTAACAAATTTGAATGTTTAGGACACGCTTTCGTCTATCCTTGTAATTGCAATTCTGACAGGGAACGCTTCTCATGAATGAAAGAGGCGTTTCCCAAACACGTTTCTATCTTAAATTTTTTAATTTACTATAAAATATTTTATCAACCAATAATATTTGATTGGTTTAGCTTTAAATTGTCCTTGCTCAATTTTGGGTAAACTATCTACTTGTTAATGAGGCAAAAAGAACATCATCGGTGTCCAAAAAGTTTTGGATCTATAAGAAAATATATAATAAAGATGTCATATTTTGTTGTTGTAATAGTGCTCTAATCTACAAATTAGGTTAAACAAAAATAGAAAGCTTCGATGCCCAAATTTATGATCTAACTATGTAAGATTCAGCTGGGTTTTGTTGGACTTTTATGAAAATACACTATTTTTTTAATTTGCATTTCGTGTGAACAAAACATGAAAATAATCTGACTACTTAAATTAATATCAAGGTCCCATATAAGTAGTTGAGCTAATAATAGTATCTCGGAACCACCCATCATTAAATTCGAATATTATTCCATCTTATTTTATTTTTCTTGCACTTAATAGCAACACTATATATCTTTCCAACTCCATCCCCTAATTTCACCAAAATACTCCAAATTCACCAATTTTAGAATTTTCATTATCAGTTTCTCTTTCTCCAACTTTGCCTAAACATTTTTGTATCAATCTTGGATTCCAGTTTGAAATATTTGGACCCAAGATTATACAGATGGAGAGAACAAATAACATAGACATGGATCAAGAGAGATTAACGGCGGAGATGGCGTTTAAAGATTCATCATCGGCCGTTATAAGAATCCGGCGACGTTTGCCGGATTTCTTAACGTCCATTAAGCTCAAGTATGTGAAGCTTGGACTTCACAACTCTTGCAACTTCACCACCTTTCTCTTATTCCTCATTATTCTTCCCTTAACCGGAACCGTCTTGGTTCAGCTAACCGGTCTAACAATCGATATGTTCTCCGAGCTTTGGTCAAACCAGGCGGTTCAACTCGACTCCGCCACGAGACTCGCATGCTCGGTTTTCCTCTGCTTCGTTTTGACGCTCTATGTTGCAAACCGGTCTAAACCGGTTTATCTAGTGGATTTCTCCTGCTACAAACCAGAAGACGAGCGGAAGATTTCAGTGGATTCCTTCTTGAAGATGACGGAGGAGAACGGAGCGTTCACCGATGACACAATTCAGTTCCAAAAAAGAATCTCGAACCGGGCCGGCGTAGGAGACGACACTTATCTGCCACGTGGCATAACCTCAAATCCCCCAGAGCTAAATATGTCCGAGGCACGTGCGGAAGCTGAGGCCGTTATGTTCGGAGCCTTGGATTCCCTCTTCGAGAAAACCGGAATTAAACCGGCCGAAGTCGGAATCTTGATTGTAAACTGCAGCTTATTCAATCCGACACCGTCTTTATCAGCGATGATCGTGAACCATTACAAGATGAGAGAAGACATCAAAAGCTACAATCTCGGAGGAATGGGTTGCTCCGCCGGATTAATCTCAATCGATCTCGCCAACAATCTCCTTAAAGCAAACCCTAATTCTTACGCTGTCGTTGTCAGCACGGAAAACATAACCCTAAATTGGTACTTCGGAAACGACCGGTCAATGCTCCTCTGCAACTGCATCTTCCGAATGGGCGGTGCTGCGATCCTCCTATCTAACCGTAGAAAAGACAGGTCAAAGTCAAAGTACCAGCTAGTCAACGTAGTAAGGACACATAAAGGATCAGACGACAAGAACTACAATTGCGTGTACCAGAAGGAAGACGAGAGAGGAACGATCGGTGTCTCTTTGGCTCGAGAGCTTATGTCTGTAGCCGGAGACGCTTTGAAAACAAACATTACTACTTTAGGACCGATGGTTCTTCCATTGTCGGAACAGTTAATGTTCTTGATTTCTTTGGTCAAAAGGAAATTGTTCAAACTCAAAGTGAAACCGTATATTCCAGATTTCAAGCTAGCTTTCGAGCATTTCTGTATTCATGCAGGCGGAAGAGCGGTTCTTGACGCGATGCAGAAGAATCTTGATCTTAAAGATTGGCATATGGAACCTTCAAGAATGACTTTGCACCGGTTTGGTAACACTTCAAGTAGTTCACTTTGGTATGAGATGGCATATACCGAAGCTAAGGGTAGGGTTAAAGCTGGTGACCGACTATGGCAGATTGCGTTTGGATCGGGTTTTAAATGTAATAGTGCGGTTTGGAAAGCGTTACGGGCGGTTTCAACGGAGGAGATGACGGGTAATGCATGGGCTGGTTCGATTGATGATTATCCGGTTAAGGTTGTGCAATGATTAGTTGAACTGGATTACATGTGGAGTGTAATATTATGTAATTGCCTTCTTCTTCTTGATTTTATTTTTTATTTTTTTATGTAAGTTATAATTTAATTAATTTATGGATGTGTGTTTGGTATACGTTAGTTGATTTTCATACTTTTTGGTAAACCAGAAATTTGAATAAAATTTTCTCAAGACAAATAAAAGTCGTTATCCACTACATCTGCGTTCACACACCCATAAAATCATCACTTGGAAATAGCAAAATTTACACTGGTTCCAATTAATGACACCTTTTTCGCTCTGTAGTTGTGGTTCGTATTCATTCATTCAACAATTTGGCAAACTTATTGACCAACCATTTTTTGAAAAAAATTACTATTCCGCGTAGGTTTTAATTAAAAAAGGTACCAGGACAAAAATTAAAGGTATTTTCAGTTATTATATTCTACAATGTTATATTTTGACCACATAAATAGAATGTATATATTCTTCTTCTAGCATCGTAGAAGTGACAAAATGAGTCAAATAAAGATCGAATCTAAGAAAACAAAAAAAAGATCGAATCTAAGAAAAAAACAACAAACAGATCCATTACCAAATCCTCTTGGTTCTTCATTACCTTAGGCTTAAACCATTGGTTCGGCCTTCTAGGTCAAGGTGGTTGAACTATCATCTGCATAACTGGTTGCTGCCATGCCAACACAACATAACCAAAATAAGCAAAAACATTAAATTTTTTTAAGCCAGGTCAGATATCTCATTCAGTATCTTCGTAGCCTTCAATGCACACGATTTTGACCTTTCAGCATAATAAATGAACACGTTTCCCACTTTTTCCAGGTGGCATTACGATTTTGATTACTTCACTCTGACAGCTCCTTTAGTTATTTTTGTACAGTTCTTCGTACTGTATATCTCTTTAAGGCCCATTGGGCCGTGTAAGAGAAGACCAAACATTCACGTTTGTTATTTATTTTGTCGTTGTTTTCCTGAAGACCCATTTTAAATATGGGCCTAAAAGGATCTTTAAACTGCCAGAACTCGCAATCCCTGCTGTTCTTATTTGACCGACGCTAACTACATGCCGTTGGAATTTCTACTTTTTCTCTTATTTAGAAGCATTTGAATTTCATTGTTTCCTTTTGTCAAATATTTGTTAACTTTTTAATAAAACTTTATGTTTTCCCTGGTTATAGACACTAGGTAAATTTTCTAATTACACATGATTATATTTCAAAAGCAAGAAAAGCTTATGTAAAAAATAGATATTTATGAGAGGTGGAAAGTGATACGGAATTGTGTGTAAACGTCAAAAGACAAGACTTGTGATGTTGGGAATCATGTCACATGGGTGATGTCTCTGCTCATGTTTCAAGTGGCAAAGTTGCAGCTTTTTTTCTTTTTAAGCTCATTCTTAAAAGGCTTAAGTCTCACTTTTGCATCAAAATCATCAAAAACGTAAATTCGGGGGCCAAAATGAAAGATTCATAATTATAAAAAAAAAAAAAAAGTTGAAAGATTCAAATCTTTTTATCCTATATTTATATCTGTAAAATGCGAAAATATCTTGACGCGATTCATTTTTGGAAACAGAATATTTGTAGTATGTCAACTTTTGTTCTTGTTTTTTCCTTCTTAAACCTATTTGATTAGTTATCTAAAATAGATTAACCTAAAGCTGTTTGCAATATTCTCTTAAAACTAGCTTACATACACTCAATCAAATTTTATATCATCAGTTAACATTTCTCTGATTAAAACAGTAATTTCAACATCCATGCTTTGAAAAGTTACAGATGAACGACACAATATAAAAGTCACTCTTTTTTCTTTTCTTCTGAATATAAAATAAACTTTTTTTTTCCTTGAGGATGAATCGTGACCGTTGACCAACAATCATCTAAGCCAATTCCTAAAGTCACTTGTAGAAGCTGGAGAGACCTCAACACCAATAGAGTCAGTGCAACATGAAGAGTAGTTCGACTGTTGCTCCAATAATCCCCCAAAATGTGAACCAGCCACACTCTTAAAGCTTGGACTCCTTAAGCTAACATTGTCCTCATACTCTGGTGGAGGCGGTACCGGATACGAGAGCCGTTTTTTGACCGAACCCGCACGGTCCCTCTCGGGAGTCGAAGGTCGTTGCCTTGGTGCACTCTGAGACCGGATCCTCGCCTTAGCCGACTCTGTACTCGCCATGTAATTAGGCAACAATGTTGCATTATTAACCATAGTGGTACTAATGCTACATCCACTCCTAGCTGTGAAACTATAATTAGATCTCAAGCTAGGTGTGTTTGATGTATAACTACTATAAGCTGCTCGGTCACGGTCATCCCTCGGATCTCTCTGGCCACGAGGACTAGCTGACCGGATATGGATCGGTCTAGACTTAGCCGGAGATGGAGTGGCTGAGAAGTTATTACGGGATTGGTAATGGTGGCTAGTTCTTGATGGAGAACTAGGTCTTTGGTGACGACTGGGGCTTCCGGTTCTTGTTCTTGAGTAAGGTTGAGAAGTGTCGATTTCAACGGTTTTAACAGAAACCCTTTGGTCAACCGAAGCTCTATTATTACTAGTTCGTTTATCCCACGGTCTAGTAGCCATCCATCTGTCAAGCCATTTCGGTCTTTCCTCCTCGAGTTCTGCCTCGTAGTCTCCTCCCGCAGATTGGTTACCAACCGTTCTCCGCATCTTTTCCTTAAACCGAAACGGTCTTATCAATACACTCAACATATATATATATCAAAAATCATTATTGATCGGTTTAGTTATGTTACCTGCTGAGAGAAAGCTTGGGACAAATTAGTCTTCTCATGTCTCAATGCTGTGTCCCGTCTACGTTGTAGCATCGCTTTCACGTCTTCTATAGTGTGTGGTCGATCATCCCATTCTTCCGTGACGCTGCTTCCTCCTCTTGACTACAACAAATACAATTACCAATATCCAATAATAATCACATTGAAATATAATCTGCACGTCTTTACAATTTAACCAAAAGCAAATACAATTTACAATTGGAAACAAATTTTTACTTAAATTGTGGGTTAATTTGGAAAATATGCAATGTAAGAGTAAACACAAATGCAAAAGGTCATCAAACAATCAAGGCACACTTATATATTACAGAACCTTAACTAATTATGTAAAAGTAAAACTTAATTAATTCGAGAGAATTAGAAGAGAATTAGAAACTAACCATGGATTGTCGATCTGAAATATCTTGAAGATAACGAGATTCAAAAACAGCGTGAGAGTCGCTGAACGTGGATTTGCGACTACCGTCGTGAGACAAGCGTTTGCGTTGGTCAAGGACACGAGACTGGACTCGAACCAGAGCTTGCATACACCTTAAAGTCATCTTGGCTTGCTTTCTCACATTATGACCCCTCACTAATGCTTGTAGCTTCACTAACCCTTTTAATGCTCTTAATGCCCTTCTTGCCTTTAATCCATTTCAGTTTTTAAAAACCAAATTAGAAATCTAAATATTTGACCGTTAACTTTATATTAAAAAAAATGATACTTAATTAATTTGCTAACCAAATATCCTCTGAAAGAAGTTTGGATAACAACAGCAGCGTAATTTTCTCTTGCGTAATAAATCCGCCTCGTGGGTTTCGACAAAACCGCTGTAGAAGCTGACGTGGCACCGGAAACGACGGAAGACGGAGGTTTTCCGGCGTTGGATGGCGGTATCATCGTTGAAGTCTCCGTGGAGGTTTTGGAGTTTACCTTATCTGATTCTTGCGGTGGCTGCGACGACTTCACCGGAGAATCTTGACTCGCCGGTTTCCTAAATAACCACCGTCTCTTTTCTCTCTTCTGTGTTTCAAAAACAGAGCAAAACAATGACTTTAAAAAAAAATCAACTTTAATTATTCCATAAGAGAGTAACATATATAAGATCTAGAAAGAACAAACCTTTTCGTCATCTTCTTCGACTTCATTACCATGAGGAGGATTAATATGTTCTTTCTTGGTCGGAGATCGGAAAGCTCGCTTAACGGCGGTAAGCCAAGAAGAAGAAGAAGAAGAACCGTTCTTTTTACCCATGTAAACGCTTTTGGTTGGAAGGTCACTTTAGATCACATTATTATTACCACACCATTTGTGTCTTCTTGTATCAGCCTTCCGTAAGTCTCTGAGTAAATGAGGTTTTTGAGATTTGGCTTTAGATTTTTGCAGAAATAAGAAGAGAGAGATAGACAGCAAGTACAAATAATTTTTGGTTACTTGTCTTTGTAAGCAAATTGCTCTGACCTCCTCTTTAACTGTAACCACGACACCGATGACTGTCTTTAAAATAAAATAAAAATTATTATCTATTTATCTTTATCTTCACCTAATGTTATTATTTTATTTTGTATGCCTCGATATTAACATGCATATATTCGTTATGGGTCCATAAGATATGCAATGCAGGATGATATAGGAGAGAGATTGCACGTTCATTTTGCTCGATACACTAAAATTACTTCTAAAGACTTTCATCTGATTTTTTTATTCAAGTAAATGCCAATCATAGCTAAGCTAGAGCATGTTGAAACCAAAAGAAAGGTCTATTGCATGCGTACTAACGAAGTTTGTATTTTTATTATTTACATTTATGGAATGTTAAATCGAGTTTCTAATTTTGTGAATGATAAACACGATTTATCTATAAGAAAACAAAAAACGTTGCTAGACTTGATTATTATTTGAAGTAGTATTAAGTTTAGGAAAATAGGCTTATATATAACTCGTGATTCTGGATCAAGATCAATTGATAAAAAAAGATGGAAAAATTATCGTTGGGTTACATATCATGATCATCAATTCATCATATGTTTTTATTCAAGATATATTTATGACGATTGACGGATTATGTTACATGAAAATGACAACCATCAAGTATTGCTTGACCAAGCTCATGCTGTCACGTGCGTGGAGCCAGAGCAGAGATGGAGACATCAGGTGCATGATGGACCACGGTGGTCGTGCCCTAGAACCCAACCAACAAGTTCTTGTTGTTATTTGGTCAAAGTCAAAATATTTCTGTTTTCAATCGAGGCTCTTATCTTTTTATCCATACAGCCCTATAGCTAAAAGCGTATTTAGGCCCAATAAAGTATAATGGGCCTATTGAATATCTCTCCGGCCCATATTTCTGGAAACTAGGTTTTATAAGCTCTGCATCCCCGTCTCTGTGTCAAACCCTAGCTTTTTTAACTCTCGAGCCGCGTTCGAAAGCATCTTCAGTCGAAATCTAAGGTACTCGACGATTCTTCATTTCTATCGTAGTTCTCGTCAAATGATTTATGTTTAAGAGTTTATAAGCATAAATCTGTTTATATGGCTAAATTTCTCCAATGAATCTCCGTTTGATTTCCATAGTTTGGAGTAGCTTTTCTCGTTTGCAAATTTTGGTTTTCGTGTTTGTGATTTGATCTGTTTATCTCTCTATGCGTTATTTGATTCACTACAGTTTAGGAACTTTAAACTATTAAAGTTCCGATTTGGAAACAGGCGATTGATCTTTTGTGTTATTGTTTACATCGTTTCAGAGAAAAAAATGTCGACAGTGGGAGAGCTTGCTTGCAGTTACGCTATTATGATCCTTGAGGACGAGGGTATTGCTATCACGGTATAGTTTTATTCCCAGATGATTTGATTTTTCATTTTCTTAGTTAGTGTCTACAAGCAAGTATGCTCTTGATTTGTCTCATTGCAATGTTTATAGTTCCATTAACACTACATAGTCAAGAATTGATTCAAGTATATTTGTTGTTTAGGGTTTAAGATTGATGTATAGGCTTATGTTTTGTGGTGTTTTGAATTTGATGAAGATGTGTGCTTTTATTGACTCTTATTATCTGCTTATTCATTTTGTTAGGCTGACAAAATCGCTACAATAGTGAAAGCTGCTGGTGTTGAGATTGAGTCATACTGGCCAATGCTATTCGCCAAGATGGCTGAGAAACGTAATGTGACTGATCTCATCATGAACGTTGGTGCTGGTGGTGGAGGTGGTGCCCCTGTTGCAGCCACTCCTCTAGCTGGTGGTGGTGCTGCCGCAGCTGCTGCTCCTGCCGCTGAGGAGAAAAAGAAGGTACAGGAAATTACACAATGAAGAAACACTTGTCATGATTTGGATATTGATCTCATTTTGGTTTATTCGTTATTGCAGGAAGAACCAGCTGAAGAGAGCGATGGAGATTTGGGTTTCGGCTTGTTCGACTAAGCACATTCACTTGTTTTTCTTCCTAGTTGATTTTACCGTTTTGAGACTATATTTTGTCGTAAGAGTTACTATCACTTGTTGGATCTCTGGCTAAAGAACTTCGTAGTTTTTTCTTTTTTCCAAAGCATCTGTTCTAAAACTCAAGTATTTGGGTTAATCAATTTGCTCATTCTTATGTTTGAATGAATTCTTAAAATTTCCTTTTTAACTCCAATCAAATTATATAGATGCATCAAAATAGATTATATTGAAGTTGAAAAGTTCTTAGTACAGTAGTAGAGATAATATCGGTTATGTGACTTTTATTTATTGTATAGTTTAGCTCATTGTGTGATCTGAGCCGGAGCGACATTATTTGGACCATTCGTCGTTGGTTTCAAAGCAAATAAAACGTATGAGTTCCGATAGTATCTTTCACTCCTAAGTTAATTAGATTCTTAATATTTGGATTTTTTATATTCATCATTAATGAATACTGTGACGTCGCGTTGGAGGATACAATTTAGGCATGTTTCGTTGACTCCCTAACCCTAAAGCTCTTCCAAAATTTTGCCATATAATTTTTTTAGTCCCAACTCTTACCAATCGTAATTCGTAACAGACCATACCGAGCAGTACCATTTTTTCCGTCGAAGAAATGAAGATATATAATATTAGGGAAGAATCATTATATTAGTTACTTTGATATTCAATCCCTATAATTAGGTTTGACATCACTATTTCAATATTGTGTAATTATTCTATTTATTCAAAATAATATTATTATTTCAATATAAACCTCTCATCACTTTTCAATAGATCATCATCATTAGCAACAAAGCTATATGTATATAATAAACTTGACTCATCACAATTTAGAAAAACAAAAGAAAAAAACTCTAGAATATAAACTAAAAATATATATATATATATATATATTCATTGTGGGACTATGAAAGGGTTATATTCATGTTACTTTGTAGGTGTGAAATGAAAGTAAAATATGAGAGTAAACTTTGTGCAACATTTTATAACATACATGATAGAAATATTAAAACTCTAAGAAAGTTGTGATGAAGTTAGTTTTGCATTGAATCAAGTTTTTTTTATCTCATCTCTCACAACGATGACATACTTAGATTTAAGATTTTATGATTCCTTTCATTTCTTTTTTTCAAAATTAGTTACTTTTATAAATAATCTTTCAAATAATGATGTGATAAGCTCTTTTCGCTATACAAACTCCATCTCCTGAATCACATTGATAATCTCTTCAAAATGACATTTTGCTGCAATTAGAACACATATTCCTCGTGTGCGTTTTTTAAGTGATTTGATTGACACATTTCAAAGTTTTTCTGATCCAATCATCTGCCGTATTTACAGTTGAATCTCTAAGTATATCAATTACTACTCATTCATTCTCCAAATTAACATAGATGGTTTGAGTCATTTTTGAATGCTATTCAATTCCTCTCACCACCTACAAAATATGTCATTAGAACAATTAAAATTTAAAATATTATAATATCCATTTTTTTGAATTAATGGGATATTTTATGAGTTTGATAAATATGAATTAAACTAATTAGTTAAATAAATTTATTATATAAATATTTTTAAAGTAATTTTATGGGTTATTTTATGATTATCATATGTATACTTTTGAATTGATGGGTTATTTTATGGCTCTGGTAAATATGAATTAAAATTATAATTTAAATATTTTCAAAAAATAATGGTAAAATATGTTTCCAAAATATGTCACTAGAGCAACTAAAATTTAGAATTAGTTAAATAAAATTATAATAAAAATATTTTTTAAAATATATATTATGGTAAATATATATCAAAAATCATTAAAGCAATTAAATGAATAGTATTTCCTTTAACTGAATATTAATCCTTAACCCCTAAATGACTAGTGTTTTCCAAGAAATGAATAGTATTTCCCTTAAATGAAATTATAAACCCTAACTCATATGTGAATAGTAAATTATAAATCCTAACCCTAAGTGAATAGTAAAACATAAACCCAAATAACTAAATGAATAGTGTTTCTTCTAAAAAATAGTAAACCATGAATAGTGTTTTCTTTAATTTAGAGGGTAGGATTTACTATTTACTTAAATAATGTTTTTCATGAATAGTAAACTTTAACTCTTAAATGAATAGTGTTTATGCTTTACAATTCATTTAGGAGTAACAGTTTAGAGTTTACCCTAACCCCTAAATGAAAAATATTACCCTACATGGATAGTAAACCCGAATCCTTAAATGTATAATAAACCCTAAATGAATAGTTAACCCCCAAATAAATAGTAAACTCTAAATGAATAGTAATCTTAACCCCTAAATGAATAGTACACTCCACCCCTTAAATGAATAGTAGCCATAGTAAATCCTAACCCCTAAATAAATAGTAACCCTAACCACTAAATGAATAGTAACTCTTACCCCTAAATGAATAGTAAACCCTAATCCCTAAATGAATAATAACTCTAACCTCTAAATGAATCGTAACCCTAACCCCTAAATGAATAGTAAACCTTAATCCCTAAATAAATAGTTGCACTAGCCCCTAAATGAATAGTAACCCTAAACTAGTAACCCTAAACCCTAAATGAATAATAGTCCTAACCCCTAAATGAATAGTAAACCCTAACCTCTAATGAATAGTAAACCCTAACCTCTAAATTAATAGTAACCCTAACCCCTAAAAGGATAGTAAATCCCAATCCCCTAAATAAATAGTAAATCTTAAATTCTAAATGAATAGTAAACCATAAATACTTGTCCCTTAAATGAATATTAAACCTTAAACCTTCAACACTAAATGAATAATAAACCCTAAATGAATAGTGTGTTTCTTTAGATGTATTACTAACCCTAAACTCTAACCCCAAAAAAAGAAAATTATAAATTTCAAATTATGATGAAACTAAAAGTTCTAATATCCATGCTTAAGCTTAATCAGAAAAGGACTAGAGAATTTTTTTTTTTTATGCTAGCAAGACTAGGTGAATCTAAGTTGAAAAAGCAAATGTGGATTAAATCTTCAATTATCATCCTTAATAATAAAAAAAAGTAAGAAAATTCCTAAAACGACAAGGATTATCAGTAAGTTAAAATCCTAAAACGGCAAAAATTAATTTGGTTATTCTTACCCATGTACATTGGACATTTGTATAAAAACATTAGAGTAGAACAGTTTTGAGAAATAAGAAATTAAACTAAAGTTGGAGAATAATTATGTCTATTCATCATTTATAAATTACAATATGGTAGTAGGAATGCTTCATCTTTAGAAGTCACAAGTAGTTGCACCTATAGTTGTACAATAGATCGAAAGATTATACTTGGTGACTGGTGAGGAATTCATGTATTCCCATGATTAATTGATATTTTCATGTATTTGAAGTATAGCTCATTTCGCTTATCTTCACTATTCAAAATATTTATTAAGTTGTTACATTTTCGAAAATCTGATTGCAACATTTTGTAACTATTCACTATAACTTATTTAAATTATGTTTTGTTACTAGATACTGTATTTTTTCGTTATTCCTCTATTCATAAAACCAATTATCATGTGATGAGGTGGATTCGTAGATCGGATCTTAAGAAATTGGAAAAAAGAAAGCATTGATGTTAACGAAAGAATAGAGTTGGGGTGGGTCCAAAATCTATAAGACACATTTTTGACAGAAAAGAAAAAAATATAGGTAGAAAGAGAGAGGAAGAGGAAGTTAAGCCTCCGCCTCTTATTACTCTTCCAAGTCATCTCCCTCGTTCTCTCCGCCCTTTCTCTCTATATTTTCTCGTCTAGTGGAATCATCCCTCAAATCTCATTTGATCTCCCATTTGTCTTACGAGAATGGCCACGGCTTTCTCTCCCACCAAGCTCACTGCCACCCTCCCTCTTCACGGATCTCATCAAGAGAATCGTCTTTCGCTCCCGATCCGATTGCCTCCTCCTTCCTCTTCTTTCCTCGGATCCACTCGTTCTCTCACCATTCATTCTTCTCGTCGACTCAATCACTCCAATGCCTCCCGTCGTTCTCCCGTCGTCGGAGTCCAAGAAGTTGTCAAGGAGAAGAAAGCCTCCAATTCCCTGGTACTACCTCCAATTTCTTCAAATTTTACAACTTTACATGTTTTATGTGGTGAATTCATCTGTGAATTACCAAATTCGTATTCAGTGTACTGATCATAACTAGTAATGATCGAAATCTCTGATAGAGTTTCTTATTCTTTTAGTATTAAGAATTAAAGTTCGAGTTTTAAAAAAAAATATTCTTTTAGTATTGAAGTTGGTGATTTGTTTTTTGAAATAGTTGATAACGAAAGAGGAAGGATTGGTGTTGTATGAAGACATGATACTAGGTAGATCTTTTGAAGACATGTGTGCTCAAATGTATTACAGAGGAAAAATGTTTGGTTTTGTTCATTTGTACAATGGTCAAGAAGCTGTATCAACTGGTTTTATCAAGCTTCTCACCAAATCTGATTCTGTAGTCAGCACTTACCGTGACCATGTCCACGCCCTTAGCAAAGGTGTCTCTGCTCGTGCTGTCATGAGTGAGCTCTTCGGGAAAGTTACAGGTTGCTGCAGAGGTCAAGGTGGATCCATGCATATGTTCTCTAAAGAACACAACATGCTTGGTGGATTTGCTTTTATAGGCGAAGGTATTCCTGTGGCTACTGGTGCTGCTTTTAGCTCAAAGTACAGAAGGGAAGTCTTGAAAAAGGATTGCGAAGATGTCACTGTCGCGTTTTTCGGTGATGGGACTTGTAATAATGGACAGTTCTACGAGTGTCTTAACATGGCTGCTCTGTGGAAACTGCCTATTATCTTTGTTGTGGAGAATAACTTGTGGGCTATTGGGATGTCTCACTTGAGAGCGACTTCTGATCCTGAGATATGGAAGAAAGGTCCTGCTTTTGGGATGCCTGGTGTTCATGTCGATGGTATGGATGTGTTGAAGGTTAGAGAAGTGGCTAAAGAGGCAGTCAATAGAGCTAGAAGAGGAGAAGGTCCAACCTTGGTTGAATGCGAGACTTATAGATTCAGAGGACACTCATTGGCTGATCCTGATGAGCTCCGTGATGCTGGTAAATCTCTCCTTCCTTCCTTAATTCTATTGTGTTTGTCTTAGGATTGAACCAACCTTAAAGTATTTTTTGGTATATCTTAATTTGGTGGCAGCTGAGAAAGCCAAATACGCGGCTAGAGACCCGATCACAGCACTGAAGAAGTATTTGATAGAGAACAAGCTAGCGAATGAAGGGGATCTTAAGTCAATAGAGAAGAAGATAGACGAGTTGGTGGAGGAAGCGGTTGAGTTTGCAGACGCGAGTCCACAGCCTGGTCGTAGTCAGTTGCTAGAGAATGTGTTTGCTGATCCTAAAGGTTTTGGAATTGGACCTGATGGACGATACAGATGTGAGGACCCCAAGTTTACTGAAGGCACGGCTCAAGTCTGAAAACCATCTAAGCTCTGTCCTGTCTTTGGCTCTTCTGTTTGATGTTTCTATATATCATTTGAACTTTTGTCTTCTTGTTGGGTGTTACGAAATTATCACAATGTTCTTATAAGTTTCAGGCGTTAGTAAACTACTCATTAATTATGGATGTATCTTGGTTTTCGGTTATATTCGGTTCGGAATGAGATTGGTACCAAATTATAATAAAATGTATTTTGTCTGGTTCAAAAAAATGTTCTATTTAATCCGCTAAATGAAAGAGAGGGTCTCATGTACCCACGCCCAGGATATTTAACCCGACCCGTTTTGGTCTCTTAATTTCTATTACTTTCTTTTTTCTTTTTTTCCTGTCGAATTATTTACTTTCTGGTTCGATAATGGCAGCCTCTTGCTTCGCAATTCCCTTATCTTCTTCTTCTCGATCGTCTTACAATGCCACTCCCAAATACAAAATCTCTTCGACTTCTTCTTCTTCTTCTTACTCGTACATAGAATCCCTGAAAGTTCAGTTCCCTTCTTCCACTTCTTTTCATCTCTCTTCTCTGTCTTGTCCCTTTGTAGCTCAACCACTGCTGCAAGTTAAGGTCTCTTCTTCAGAAATATCAGTTCTCGATGAAGAAGAAGTTAAAGGAGAAGGAGAGTTTAAAACTGGAGAAGTAGAAACCGATGGAGACACAGTGGTCTCGGAAACAGAACCAGCAGTGACGAAGAAAGCGAGACCTTGCGAGCTTTACGTGTGTAATATCCCTAAAAGCTATGACATTGTTCACCTTCTTGAAATGTTTCAGCCTTTTGGAACTGTAATCTCCGTTGAGGTAATCCTACAATGCAATGCCTTGGGAAATTTCAAACTTAAATCTTTCACCTGTTTAATCTCAAAGTCCTTAGCTTTGATTGAGTTCCATCAAGACGAACCAAACTTATTATCAGTTCTGATTGATTGATACATATAATGAGAGGTGTGAATAGCTTGAAATGATCGATCATGTAGGTATCGAGAAATCCTCAGACGGGAGAGAGCCGTGGAAGCGGATACATAACAATGGGTTCTATAAACTCTGCCAAAATTGCCATTGCTTCTCTTGATGCAAAAGTAAGATCTCAAGAAACCAAAAACTCTCTTTCTTCTTCTTCTTCTTCTAAAGTTGATTGCTTTGGTTTCTTGGTACGAAGGAAGTAGGTGGTAGGGAAATGCGGGTAAGGTATTCGGTTGACATGAATCCAGGAACGAGAAGAAACCCTCAAGTCTTGAATTCAACTCCAAAGAGGATTCTAATGTACGAAAGCCAATACAAGGCTTATGTCGGAAACCTCCCTTGGTTCACACAGCCTGATGGTTTGAGAGAACACTTTAGCAAGTTTGGGACAATCGTAAGCACGAGAGTGTTACATGACCGTAAAACCGGGAAAAACCGAGTCTTTGCCTTTCTTTCTTTTACAACTAGCGAAGAACGTGATGCAGCTTTATCGTTGAATGGAACAGTTAAGTTCGTTATTATTCTTGATAATTTCTTGAAAAAAAACTTATCCTATAACAAAATCAATCTCTCTTTGCAGGAATATGAAGGTCGCAGAATCATCGTCAGAGAAGGTATCGAGAAGAGTGAGACGTAAACAGAGTGTTCTGCTTTTGTTTCGAAAACATATCTTCAGATTTCGTCTCAAGAAGTGAGCTTTACATATTACATTGGCGAATTTGTTTATCTCCCATTGCAACTGTATTCAATCTCCTACTCTGCAAATACTGCAAAACCCTCATCTTTGAATTGTATCCTGCGAAATCCTTGTCTTAGGAACATGGAAACTCAACATCTCTCTCGAACATTTTGCCAAACACTTGGTATGCAGTAATACTCGAGTATCTTCATGTTGTAGAATATCTTGCCAATGAGGAATTTTGGATCTTAATACTTCAATCGAATTCCATTTTCCGTTGACGAATCGGAGATTACTGCCGGAAACTGACGTGGCACATATTTTGTTTAGGATTTCAAATCTGTGCTTAAGAGAGCTAGTGATTTTAATCATGCCACAAATGATAATAAATGGGCTTTAGTTAGGGCCCATGGGCTTTGGGATTTAACTGCACTTCTTGGCCCAAATCTCTACCTCAGACTTGTTAACGTTGAAAACCGAAAGATTTACTAATATTTCAGATAAATTAATTAATTATAGAATAGCGAGACCACTTAATATAATAAATTCTGTAAAATAATCATGAAACACTAAAAACTAGTTTTGAAACTCTTAGTAAATTCATGATGTTTAGTTATATTAACATAACACGTCCACGATGTAATCATAGTACATAGTGGAGTTACTTTCTGAAAATGTAAATTGTTTTGTGAACGGTAAAAAATAGCAAAACCACCGCGCTTTGAAACGTGATAATGTCATCACCTGGATTAAACGAGGTCAAATCGTGAAAACATTGATTTACAATCACATAAAGTCAGTATGCCACATGATATAGTACTATTTCATCACCTGGGCACTACTATCTTCTTCTTTTATTTCAATGATTCGTACGTTTGCCACTTTCACCAAATACTATTATTGGTTTCCTTTTACATTACCATTTTTCTTTAAAAAATTGTTCGCATCTTGCAATTTCAGTATTTTAATCCATCGTGTGTCATATTCTTTTTTTTTTTGGTAAGGATCGTGTGTCATATTCTTAATCACTAGTTCGAGACAGTTCGATACCCTCCAATTGGGAGAAAAAAATAATACTAAATTTTTAACTAATTTATAGAAATTAAAATGTATAACAGTATAAAATTGATAAAACCGAGATAGTGTGCGCACTTAACATATATGGAGCATTATATAATTAAAAAACGAGAGCATAAATGGATCCAATCCAAGAGGCGAGCAATTCACCTATATGGAGCATTATACAATTAAAGTTACGAAAATCTCACCAAATTATGATTACTTTTGAATTATGATTACTTTTCTCTTTCCCACCCTAATTCTGATTATTTTTTCTCGTTGACAAGTGTTTTTTTTTTCCAATCATGTCGAATCTGAATTCAAACACTAGTCCATAAGAATATGAATCTATTAGGGATCTATAATAATAGTGGTTGATTTGATCTAAGAAGAATATTAATCTAAATGACGTTAAAAAAAAAACAGAATAGTAATTTAAATTCGAAGGATTTGCTCATTTGCATGTCTGTCTGTCGTGATAATTATTATTATCTTCGTAGTATACATATATGTTGGAATCTTCAGGCGTCTCATCAAATATAGTGGTGTTATACTGCATTTTCTTTCTGGTTTTTGTTATATTATATTGAGTTATTTTCACGCTTAGAAGATAGAACTTGTAAATTGTAGAACTTAGTGAGGTACAAGTCGACCCACTATTTTTATTCTTAACTTTTTGAAAACGTTATTCTTGTCTCGTTACTTTCGTTTGCTTTTCTAATCCCTTCAACTACTTTTTTTTTGTTAATAATAAAAATGTATTTTACTACGAATTGTTTTTTTTTTCATTTGCAACAAATTGTATAGCTAGTTTATGTGCAGAGTCAACGTATTTTTAATGTTCATTCATTTTTTTGATACATTGCTTATTTTGTCTAGACAATTTTAAGCAATTTATGTGTTTATAAAATAGTATTGTATTTTTATACATTTTATGTAAAAATCATGAGCTATATGATTATTTATAAACAATATAATAAATAATACTTTATTAGTTGTAAGAAAACGACAATTATTGTATTTGGTACAAAACTTATGTGGTCAAGGAAATAAATTATTTGCTCTTTTCTGATTTTGAAATATCATATACTTTAAACTTCGAATTCTAGCTTTTCCAGTGTTCTTTTTTTTTTTTGGTCACTCGACTTTTCCAGTGTTCTAAATACAATAATAACAAGAAGAAATCAACTTCGTCTATAATAGATTTGTTTAATCCCTTCTTACTGGAACAAGTACAGTTTTAAAATATAGTCTATTATAGTATAACTTTTTTGACTGTGGGTTCCACTTCCACGTCCACTCAGTTATGCACTCGAACTCAGATAGCAATATCAATTCCTTTTCGTCTTTTTCTATTTTTGTTTCCTTTTCAGAAAAAGATTCGTCATGAAATAGTATGTATCTTCTTATAGTTTTTTTACCACCCACGTGTTAATATCTTTATCAACTGGTTTTTTTTTCGTGTGTTAAAAAAATATACGTATCAAATATCGTTATCATTTTATAGTAGCTTCAGATTTTTCTATAATTTTATTTATTATGCTGAAATTAGCAATCCGTTGGGACGTACTGATTTTCATAGTTTAAAACGAAGAAGGCCGAGATGGCCTACTATACGGTGCGTGTTATCTGACGGGAGAACGCTTTTTCGATAAATTAAGTGCATATTTTTAACCGGATAGTGTACTCAATCAATGATTAGTCATATGGTAACATTTGTTAGAAAATAAAAAAGATAACAATAACTTGCCGTGATAGAATTTGCAACCTTTTCAATTTATATGTAAAAGCTGAAGCTTAATACGATTATACGAATACGATAGTATGTAACAAAAGTTGTCAATTCTTCATGCAGATTAACACGAGGATTTCTGGACTTTATTATCATACACGAGATATGTTTTGTTTCTTTTGATAAATTTAGGATGTTAGTTAATAGGAAATTAATTATTTAAATAACAGTAAATGTAATAATATGATAGGATTGATTGCTAGTAGTAAAATAATATTTTCTTAACAAGAAACACTCATTGAAAATTTGGAATTTATTTTTGAGTTTTTGAATATAAACTAGTAAGGTTAGGGAGCTGCACAACGCATGTAATGAATAAACAGAAGGGCAGCTAAAAGGAAAAAATAAAAAAAAACAGAAGGAAAAGTTCTGCCTTACACTCAGTAAAATTGATTGAATTCGTATACAATGAAAACGAAAGAGACTTGGGGACAAATATATATATTTTGGCAATTTAATGAGCAAAATATGCGCGGTAGATGACACGAGCGATGACACGAGCAAAATATGACAAAGCTAATTTATCGGTGTCTCATGGAGCGTGTGATAAAATCCAATTCATCGGTGTCTCATATAACGTATAGATTACATCTAAAAAGTTAGTAAAGCAATTCTAAGAATTTGATTAAAAATATATATATATATATATTTTGATACCACAGCAATTAAGCTGAACTGGGTGGGAACAATTATAACTATTCTACAAATGAACGAATATTCATAATTTATATGCTTAATCAAATCAAGTATGGGTACACATATAGCTATATAAAAGTTCACTGAGAATCTTGCAAAACATATATGAACAGATTGTTAATTACGTAAAATAGTATAGTCAAAATAAAACGTTGAAAATCCGGAACGGATATATGCATAAAGTAAAACAGATAATGGAAACAAATTAAAAGTGCGTTGTCTAAAGTGAATGTACATAACTATGTATATAAGCTTTAGTATTATTTTGATAAATTATGACGGGAATACAGCTTTTTTGAGGGGTGAGGGAATATCTTACGTGAAAATAAGTCCAATGTGGAAGCATCACATACAACTTATTTTGCTTATAAATACGGGAAGGTTTGTGGTAAACTCAAAGCACAACGAGTCTTATCTTTCTCTCTAACACACACATATATATAAATAGAGAAATAGAGAGATGAGTGTTGTTGAAGGAGAAAGATCAGTAGTAGAGAAATGGTCACCGGTTGTATCAATAGTGGTAGCAAATGTGGCGGTGGGTTCGGTGAATGCACTTGTGAAGAAAGCTCTCGATAGTGGTGCGAACCATATGGTCATTGGCGCTTACCGGATGGCTATTTCTGCTTTCATTTTGGCTCCTCTCGCGTATTTCTTGGAAAGGTTTGTAATTTGATGTACCTATCAACATGAAACAAAGGATTAAAATATATGTGATTTAATTCTTTTTTCTCTACAAATGATGTTTCCCTTTATTAGGAAAGTAAGACCGAAGATAACGTTTAGGCTAATGATCGATCATTTCATCAGCGGTTTGCTTGGGTTCGTCCTCTCAAATCGTATATCCATTTTGTTTTAATGTTCTACCATCAATAGCTCTAATTAATTTTTAATAATTATGTGCAGGGCAAGTTTGTTGCAATTTTTCTTTATGCTTGGTCTATATTACACGTCAGCAACTGTTTCGTGCGCTTTGCTAAGCATGTTGCCCGCAATTACCTTCACTTTGTCCCTAATTTTAAGGTATAACTGATGAACCATCACTTGCTCGACAATATATTAAAGAATCATAAAATGATAATAATTAAGTTAATAATACAACATAATCTTGTAAATTAGATCAATAAGCATTTGATCGTACAAAAAAAAAAAAAAAATCTTTATGCAGCATTTAAACAACAACAAAAAAACTGACATACAGATTTGACAACAAGCATTTATACTCGATTTCACGGAATTTAATTTGTTGATTACATCAATATCACAGTCCGGAGTTCGGCTAAAAAGTTTGCAACATTTCGAGTCTTTTATATTATGATATTTTATAATAAGTCACCCGTGAATGAATTTAGCTTCTTTTTAATACGTCTTATATACTTGCACGTAACAGATAATCGAGTCCCCTTTTCATGCTTTCGTTTTCCGGGGTAAGAGCCCCCTTTAAAGAAAATAATTAAGAAGAAATAAACTAATAAAACTAACTGAATAAAAAGACATCGATTTTGTTGAATATATGTGCATGCATCTACATATATTATATACATGGGTTAAAATTCTAAAACTTGACTCTTACGTATAAAACAAATGTTTTTGAGACATATATAAACACTATATTCTACATTAGATATCACATTCCAAAAAAAAGAAAAAAAAAAAACTTTGTGATTGGAATTTTGAATGGTTCGTTTGCTTGTTTGCATTCGTTGTTTTGAAGCATGGTTTACTGGTTAAATATGACCGCTTGCATTGTAGTTTTTTCAAATCTATATTGTTTGCATATATAACCAGTACGTAAAAAAAAACGCCTGAACAAGAAAATAACCCATGAATTTCTAAGGAGATAAAAAAGAATCAGAAAGGGACTACATCAAAGACAATAAATCCTTCTAATAATAATTTGTTACAAATAATTTCAGGATTGAGAGTATAAGTGATCTAAAGAGCAAAGCAGGAATGTTAAAAGTGATGGGAACTTTGATATGCATAAGCGGAGCACTATTGTTAACATTTTATAAAGGTCCTCAGATATCGAATTTTCATGACTCCCAAGAGGCTCTAGTTCACCACCACGACAATAACGGTAAAGAAAAGACCAAGAATTGGGTTTTTGGATGTGTCTACGCAACCATAGGAGCCACGTTTCTGTCTATTTGGATGCTTTTTCAAGGGACTTTAAACATTAAGTACCCTTGCAAATACACAAGCACTTGTCTCATGTCGGTTTTTGCCGCATTCCAATGTGCTCTCTTGAGTCTTTACAAGAGAAGAGATGTCAACGATTGGGTCATTCACGATAGATTCGTCATTTTCGTTATTATATACATTGTAAGTCAATTAAACACATGCCATCTTTATATAATGACGAGAGAATGACGAATCTATATCATTTTTGAAAATTGCCTAGGGAATAGTGGGACAAGCAATGACGACAGTAGCAACAGCGTGGTCGATAAAAAAAGTAGGAGCCGTTTTCGCATCAACATTTAGTCCCATCATCCTTATCTCAGCTACTCTATTCGATTTTCTCATCTTACACAGTCCAATATACCTCGGCAGGTAATTTCATTTTTTTTTTATGTTATTTTATATAAATGTGAATGTATAAAGGTTTGTGCTCATAAATCTTACAACTTTGTTTACAGTATAATTGGAGCAGTGGTGGCAGTAGCGGGTCTCTACGTGTTCTTGTTGGGTAAGAACAAACAAATGGAAGCAGCAGCGAAATTGTGTCCTCCGAACCAATTAAAAGAAGACAAAAATATTAATAGCAGCATCAACAACGACGGCTCTAGGTTATCGGTTTAAGATAGCTTAGTTAATCTCATCAGTCATCACTAAAGTATTATGTTTTTTATGAGTCAAATTAATTTGACGATAATCTTGTATACAAGTTATAAGTCTCCAAATAATGCCAATAGTTTTGTAGTTTATTTGAGTGACTTGTGTTTTATATATTCTATTTTAGGTGAAATTTTAATCCACAAGTGTTATTGGAAAAAAAAAATACAGAAGCGAAATTCCAAACATATATGATATATGTATATGTGTATGTATCAATACATTGAATGTAACAGAAATGTACATGTTTTAATCGATTTTTTATTTTGTGAAATGGTGGAATAATATGGAAGTTCGAACTAATCTAGTTGACTCGAAGAGCGACTTTAATTTCCCTAATTAATATACCAGTTTTACTGGATCACATAAAGAAGCAGCCATATTTTGTTTCGAGTTATTGTACTCATTAAGGACCTATAACGAAAGTCCATAAAATGAGCCCCACGAAAAAGCCCACTGGACCATAGAATTAGACGAATTTGAAATATTGCAAAACCTCTGCATTACCTAAAGTCATGTGTTTAAACCTTCAACCGTTAATTCGAGATTCCATATTAATAATTTGAATTTTGAATTGTGATTTCTGTCTTCTTTTTCGACGGATCGATTCTTAAATCATTAAATTAATATGTCTTGATAGATTATTCAAGCCGTTCCCGAATTTGGCTTGTTTCACGGTTGGATTCGTTTCCAACCCTTGTATAACTTTTTAACCTTTTTTTAATTATTACTGATGAAACTTAAACGATACAAATATGCTCACAGACAATCATATTTTTATACAAAAGAACCACCTTCGGCGGAATGAGAGATTTTAAGAATTTATTCCGATCATAATTGTTATTATATATATATATATATATATATGCTTTAAAAAAAAATATTATTCATATAGAATATATAGAATTCGGCCAGAACTTATAATATTCCGATTTAGAATTGCTGGGCATGTAAAGAAGCTTCAAAGAATTTTGAAGATAAATACCATTACCAAAATTATTCTTAACAGTTCATCATAGTATAATAAGAGTAAAGAATAACGC
Source organism: Cardamine flexuosa (assembly GCA_963555745.1). Taxonomy (NCBI): domain Eukaryota; kingdom Viridiplantae; phylum Streptophyta; class Magnoliopsida; order Brassicales; family Brassicaceae; genus Cardamine; species Cardamine flexuosa. Next base: position 438,462 of record OY743214.1, read on the forward strand.
ACGAAACAAATCTATCATGTTATATATTGCCAGTCGAAAACCTTTTAAAAAAATTCCCAAGATAGCATGTTAACTATTGGACGAGGATAGGCCCCACAGTGTGATAGTAGGCCAAAGACGTGGGAAAATAGTGGGCTCATATTTTTATTTTCGTGCCTGATTAAAACACATAATTTATAAGTATGAGAGAAAATGTTAAAGCAAGAATTTCAGAGTACATTACTTGAACCGAAGTTCTGAAGGGTGCTGGAATCGAAGCTGAAAATATGCTTGAATTCTCAAGACATACCATATTTTCTATCAAAGTGAAAGAGTAGCATGTTGGCAAAAAAAATAAAAATTGTCGTCAAACAAAAAATAATTTTTTGTGGGTTGTGTATTTTTGTTTTTTTTAAATGAATATAGTCAAAAAAAAAATTCTTGTTTTCTTTCCAAAAATACATTGTTTATTAAGGTGTCGAAAGTACAATAAACTTTTGATAGAAATATACAATACTTTTCGCACTTAATCGCTAAATTAATATTATTGTGCTATGAGGGATATAAGTTAGAACTTAGTGAGGTACATGTCGACCCACTATATTCCTAACTTCTTCTAAGAATATTTGTCTTAATAGTTAGATTTTTGTTTGGTTCCCTTCAAATAGTTTGAGTGGTTTTGTTACATATTTTAGGTATTATGCTCATAAATCCTTAACTTTCCGAAAAAGGCTAAAGGATATTAATTTATTTAGCCGAGGCTTTCTTTTCATTTTCAACAATGTGGCTTAGAATTATTATACATATCACACTATGAGTTTTATATATTTTGAATGTAGGTTCCAGTGTTCTACAGCAACTTATGCACTCGAACTCGGATAGCACTATGCTTCTTTTCGTGTACAGTAAGGATAAGAAAGCGACAAAATCTATCTACTATTGGTAATGATTTTCCGTTTATATTATTTCTATTGAAATGGTTCAGGTAGAAACATCTAAAATTTCACATTAGATTTTGTTTTTCATAACTCGTTTTTAATTCGTAGTGTCAAAAATCTATTGAGGTTAATTGTTTTTTTGAGTTAACCGTTTTTTTTTCTTTCAGAATTTGGATCTTTAAATAAAATAGACTATTGTAACTAGAAACACCGTATGAACACAAAAAACAAAAAGAAACTCCATCTCGGAACTTGCTCATTGTAACAGAAAAACACATGCCATAAATGAAAACCACTTTAACTTATTCACACTTATTTGTTCGGAAGCTGATGCTGTTGAACAAAGTGAACTTATCTTTAAAAATGGTTTAAATATTCATTGTCATAACAACAATTAACGGTTAAAATCATGAATGATTGTTAGACATCAAAGCAAGAAATGAAACCCCACGACCTAAAAAAGACACTAGAAGAAAGTTAATGACCACTGACTATGTCCATGATAGATATCCAGGTTTGACATTTTTTTTTTCTTTTTTTTTTTTTTGCTAATAATTTGACATATCTTGTACTTTTAAAAACACTACAAAATCAAAAAAAATTTGTAGATTCAAAATTGTAAAATAATAAACTATATATTTGGCGTCAAAATTGAGTAAACATTTGTTTTTGTAAGTTTTATAGATCGTTAGGTTTCAGTGACACTCATTTACAGTTTCTTACGAATCTGCAACCACATTCAATATATGAGCTATTAGTTACATGGTTGGTTTTATTTATTTATTTTTGGGCTACACCACACATAATAAGAAGGGCACAACGTGCAGTAGAATGACACGAACTAAATGTGACAAAGCCAATTTACACGTGTCTCATAAACTTATCGCTGCAAATAAACTTTTTTTTTTTAATTTGTCGTCTGTCTAAATATTGATGGGTTTAACAGTCACATACCCTTTGCTATATATCAAAGAGTACAGGTTACAAAAGAAAATAGAACCTATCTGACAAAAAATGGTTAGAGACCACACTAACGGCCATCCTAACTTACACAGAGGATGCTACTTCCTCAAACTCGAACAGATCTTTAATCCATAAAGGAGGTTCCATAGCACTGAGTGAAGGACTGATGAGTAGCACTGTAACCGATGAAGTAACTCCTCTGTTGGCCTGCAACAATTCTACAACACATTTGGATGCTTGTATACCATCCAAAACCTCAGTAATCTCCGATGCATGATATGCAAAAGAAGGCCATCGTTGCAAATTAACTAGCTGTGTAAATAAAATAAAGTAGTTGGGTAACATTTAAATTGTTCACCAAATTAACAAATACTCATAATTTTCATTCTTTATTCAAAATCAAACACGTCGGCTTATTTAATAATTTTTAAGCTAAATAGTTTAAATGTTTGGATACTAATAATGAATTTACATGGAAAAAAATAAAGTTTGTGGATTAGTGTGAATGATAATATTAAGCACATTGTTTTTTGCTTCATTAGTTTTTTCATTAAAAAAAATAACTTTTGCTTTATAGAATTTAGGTACGTTAAGGAGAATAAAAAAGTCCTTTTTCTTAAATCTTTTATTGTTTAGGCCAACGTCAATAAGTCGTCCTATGCGAAAACAACCCATACACATGCACTTTCTTATTATATATGTGATGGTTTGTAGTTGCCAAACTCAAAGCACAATAGATCTTATCTCTCTCTAACACACACAAACTTTCATAAAGAGAGATAGAGCCGGGTGAAGGTATGCGAGGACTGAGAGTAGTCGAAGAATGGTCACCGGTTATAGTAATGGTGACATCAAACGTAGCGATGGGTTCGGTGAATGCACTGGTGAAGAAAGCTCTTGATGTTGGTGTGAACCATATGATCATTGGTGCTTATCGAATGGCTATTTCCGCTTTCATTTTGGCTCCTTTCGCCTATCTCTTGGAAAGGTTAAATAATTAATTACTTATGTGTGTTATTGTGTTAATTTCTCAAACAAAGACTTGCAAACGATATTATCTCTACGAAAATTTTGAAAAACGATTTTTTAGAAATTTAATGATATCAAAAGATTTTAAAGTTATATATGTACTTCAATGACCTTTTTGTTGTTTCTACAAGTGTATGTTGTTTTACTGTTACAGGAAAACAAGACCGGAGATAACTTTCAGGCTAATGGTTGATCATTTCATCAGTGGTCTGCTTGGGTTTGTCCCCTACGTACCTCACTCTAATTTTACAATTCGTTCTATCCTTTTGTCCCCCAAATTCAATCTTATTAATTTTTTAAAAAAATCAATCTTCATTTATATAAATATTTATGTTACGTTATTTTTTTCTACATAAGAAAGATTTTCTTTCAAGTACCGTATAATAATCACATGCTTTAATATTAGTTTTAAATTTTATTATTGGGTTTTAAATTGGCAGGGCAAGTTTGATGCAATTTTTCTTTTTGCTTGGTCTGTCGTACACGTCAGCAACTGTGACGTGTGCTTTGGTGAGCATGTTGCCTGCAATCACCTTCGCTTTAGCCCTTATTTTCAGGTAAATGATGGAAGCATCTAACTTCTTTCATCTTTGTATCACTATCCTCTATATTTCAACCCAAATCACCAAGGAAAGTATTACCCGATATTGATAAGTATATAGTACTTTTTATTAATTGTTATGCTGGATGATTAGGATTTCCATATATTAAATTTACCTTACCTATACGTAACTACATCACTAAGTCTCTCTTTTATAGGTTTTCCTGGTAAAGGTCCTTCTTATGGGACGTTGCAATATTATAAACTGATTTATAGAAAGATGCGTATAAACTAATAATAACACGATTCGTTGAATCACTAAATCAGCGTCAGTTTTTTTAGTAATATATATTTCATACTAATAGATAACAAAACAATATTTTAAGATTTAGCTCATTCTTTATCATTTTTCAGGATTGAAAATGTAAAGAATCTAAAGACCAAAGCAGGGATGTTGAAGATGATGGGAACATTAATATGTATAAGTGGAGCAATGTTCTTAACATTTTACAAAGGCCCTCAGATATCAAACCCTCACTCCCACGTTGAGGCTCCTCACCACAACAACAACGACAAAGACAAAAACAAGAATTGGGTTCTTGGATGTCTCTACGGAACCATAGGAACCACACTGCTGTCTCTATGGATGCTGTTTCAAGGGAGTTTAAACATTAAATATCCTTGCAAATACTCAAGTACTTGTCTCATGTCGGTTTTCGCGGCTTTTCAATGTGCTCTCTTGAGTCTTTACAAGAGTAGAGACGTTCAAGATTGGGTAATCGACGATAGATTTGTGATCACGGTCATCATATATGCTGTAAGTTAATATCATATAGTTTTAAAAGGGGCTTTAGATTGATTTTACGAATTATAAATTTACTAGGAAGAAAAAACCTTACTATAAAAACCTTACTATATATATATATATATAATAATAACCAAAATAAGATAACCACCACTACGATGATGCGTATGTATCCTATGTTTCTCTAATCATAATGGGCACTGTCATTGTCATCGACTAAAGATTATCTGTTTCAATAACCGGTAAAGTTCTACTATAATGGTTTACAACTAATATATATACTTTTCTTGGGTTTTATTTGTTTTTGTTTATCATAATTACGAAATAGTGACAGGCGTGATTTTGCCTTTCTTTTGATACTAATTGGCATGCATGGTTGTAAAAAAGTTTTGGAGTTTGTCTCCAAAACTCCGATAAAAATAAACACGACTCTGATCATACGTACACGTACGTATAATAGGGAGTGGTTGGACAAGCAATGTCGACGGTAGCAACAACATGGGGTATAAAGAAATTAGGAGCTGTCTTCGCATCAACATTTACTCCAATGACTCTCATTTCGGCTACTTTATTCGATTTCCTAATCTTACATACTCCTTTATACGTGGGAAGGTACTGATCTTTCTTCGAACATCTCTCTATCAAATTAAGTAATTTTTTCATATAGATTCTGTATATGTAAATGTATATATCTAGGTCCATGTTCATGTAACACTAATTACAATAATTAAACTTTGGTTATACAGTGTGATTGGATCAGTAATAGCAGTAATGGGTCTCTACGTGTTCTTGTGGGGTAAGACCAAAGAAACGGAAACATCAACAACATTGTCTTCTCGGATGGATAACGAAGGCCAAAATAACAATAATGATAACGACTCTAGGTCGCACGTTTAATTTTATAATATGATTGTTATTGTATTTTTTAAAATAATTGTTGTATTTCTAGTACTGTTAATTAAGGAGAGATAATGTTCTTATTCGCAGTCTGGAACTCGAAACATCAACGTATAGAGATTTGTGAAATTTATATTCATTATTATGATGTTTAGAGTTTTTGACATCCTTCTTTGTTTAATATTGTTCTTCCGGTGGCTACATAAGTTACATGCATTTGACGATAATGAAAATAGTTTGAAATATGTTTTATTATTAATTCATGATGGTCTAATGGTTTAAAAATTACTATTATGGAGTAAGAGGACGAAATTTTCTTTTTTTAAGTAACCAATATAAACGTTTAATTGGTAAACATTTCAAGTTTTTCTCTTGCATTAAGAAATTATACGCATTGCGATAAAATAGGCCCATGAAAAAACCCGTTGGACTATTAAAAACGTTAACCTTTTTTTTTGGTTAACTAGGAGATTTTGAGACTAAATTTTGAGACCCATACAGAAATGTCCTTTTAACAAGCTCAGATCCAACGGCCCTTACATAAACATCCTCACAAAACCGACACATACCGGTTTCAGAGCCGGAACTTAGGGTAATTTAATGAAACATTGGAATGAGGTCCAATATTTTAGGGGCCCCCACAAAAACAAATAATATAAAAAAACGCAAAACAAATTACAAATGAAAACTAAATAATGTATTAGTTTCGTAAAACAAATTGATAAAATATTGTGTGGGGTCCCAAAATGTTTTTATTTAATATTACAATATATTACTTATTTTTTTAAAAAAGAAATATTTGAGTTAACCTTATATTTTTTCTGTAATTTTTTCATTTTGTTCCTTTATTGAAAAAGAAAATAGAAATCAATTTTACTCAAAAAAATATGAATCCTTTATTTATTCTAAAGCAAAGAACTATTTGAATTTTATTTTATGTTTATTTTCTTTATTTGTGTTAATTTTTTTGTTTATGCATTATTAACCAAATTAAATATTTGGATGCATAATTAATCAAATTGAATATTTGGTTAAACTGCTTAGTTATAATATTGATAAAATGATCATAGTTAAAAATTTCGATTATACAAATTTGATGAATGATTTCGTAAAAAAAAGTATAAAAAGATTAATTTCATAAATTTTAAATTGTTAGTATTTTTTTTTAAAAAATATTATTGTAGTTTTTTCTTTAACTTTAGTTTTATCGAAACTGAAATATTTTTTATGTGTTAACTAATTAAAAACAAATATTTATATCATAAAAATTAAATATTAATTTATTTGATCCGTTTGGGCCTCAAATTTTGAAGGATCGGTTCTGACCGGTTTAACAGCATCCAGGAATCGCGACGCAAGCACAGTGGACCCTACCCTCGCTTTTACCTACGTGAGCTCTTCGCAAACAAAGGAGACTTCTGGCTCGAAGAGCAGCAACTTGGGAGCTACCAACAAGTGCAAGTAGAACAGAAAAATGCGATTTATTTTGTGTTGTGTATTTACCCTTTTTTAAGTAATATAACTTTTTCTTGTTTTCTTTCCAAAATACATTTTTACAAGGGTGTCGAAAGTACATAATACTTTTGATAGAAAAATATAATACTTTTAGTACTTAAACGTTAAATTAATATTATTGTGCTCTAAGGGATAGAAGTTAGAACTTAGTGAGGTACATGTCGACTCACTATATAATTCCTAACTTCTTTTACAACCATTTGTCTTTAATACTTTAGATTTTTGTTTCGTTCCCTCCAAATAGTTTGAGTAGTTTTGTTACATATTTTAGGTATTATGCTCATAAATCCTTAACTTTCCCTAAAGGCTGAAGGACACTTAATCCGATGCTTTACTTTGTTTTCATTTTCAACAGTAGCTTACAATTATTATACTTATCACACTATGAGTTTTATATATTTTGACTGTAGGTTCCAGTGTTCCCCAACAACTTTTTTTTTTTTTTTGCATAGATTATTGTAACAGAAAGACCGTATGAAAACAAAAAGAAACTACATCTCGAAACTTGCTCACTGTAACAGAATTTAAAGAAGACATGCCATAAATGAAAACCACTTTAATTATTCACACTTATTTGTTTGGAAGCTGATGCTGTTGAACAAACTGAACTTATCTTTAAAAATGATTTAAATACTCATTGTCATAACAACAGTAATTTTGTTTTTTTAAAACAACAACAATAACTGGTAAAAATCCTGAATGATTGTTGCCTCAAATCAACAATCGAATCCTACGATATAAAAAAGACACTAGAAGAAAGTTAATGGCCAGTGACTATAAGTCCATGATAGATATCCATATTTGACATATCTTTTTTCCCCCTTTTTTGTAAAAATCATATTTGACATATCTTGTACTTTTTAAACACTAAAAATCAATTCTAGTTTGTAGATTCAAAAATGTAAAATAATACTAGACTATAGAGCAAAATTTGAGTAAACATTATACTAGTTTTGTAAGTTTAATACTATATAGTTAGGTTCAGTGACACTCATTTACAGCTCCTTACCAATCTGCAACCACACTCAAATCAATATATGAGCTATTAGTTACATTGTTAGTTTTTCTTTTTACTTTGGGCTACACCATGCATGACAAGAATTGATAACACAACGTGCAGTAGAATGACACGAACTAAATGTGACAAAGCCAATTTACACGTTATCGCTGCAAATAAACTAGTTGTAAATAAAATAAAGTAGTTGTGGTATTGTTCACCAAATTAACAATTATTCATAATTTTGATTCTTTATTCAAAACAAACACGTCGGTTTATTTAATAAATTTTTTAAGCTAAATAGTTTAACTCTAAATCACATTAGGTCTTATATCTCTCTAACACACACACATAACTTGCATAGAGAGAGATGGGAGAAGGACTGAGAGTAGTCAAAGAATGGTCACCGGTTATAGTAATGGTGACATCAAACGTAGCGATGGGTTCGGTGAATGCACTGGTGAAGAAAGCTCTTGATGTTGGTGTGAACCATATGATCATTGGTGCTTATCGAATGGCTATTTCTGCTTTCATTTTGGCTCCTTTCGCCTATCTCTTGGAAAGGTTAAACAATAATTTGGTTATGTGTGTTATTGTGTTAATTTCTCAAACAAAGACTTGCAAACGATATTATCTCATATAAATTTTTTGAAAACCATTTTCCAAATATTTAATGATATCAAAAGATTTTCATATTTGTATAGTTGTTTTAAGTTATTATCAAATAAAATACTTCTTGAGGCCAATATAATTTTATGATAGTGCGAATGCTCTATTTTAATGTGTAAATAAATGCTATTATATATATATATATATATATATATATATGTTACTATATGTAGTTCAATGACTTTTCTTTGTTCGTTCTACAAGTTTCTGTTTTTTGTTTTACTGTTAACAGGAAAACAAGACCGGAGATAACTTTTAGGCTAATGGTTGATCATTTCATCAGTGCTCTGCTCGGGTTTGTCCCCTACGTACGTCATATCTGATTTTACAATTCGTTCTATTCTTTTGTCGTCCAAATTTAATCTTATTAGTTACGTTATTTTTGTCTACATAAGAAAGATTTTCTTTCAAGTACCGTATAATAATCACATACTTACTTTATTATTAGTTTTTTTAACATTATTATTGGGTTTTAATCCGAATATTTGTTAAAATTTTAAGTATTCACGGATATTCGATTAGCTTCGTAATAATTATTAAAAAAGTTATAAAAATAAAATAAATAAAGAAAAATTCAAAATTTATTCACAAAATATCAATATTTTATTTAAAACTACATATTTCTTCTTAATTTATTAATTTATTAAATTTTAATATTTATATAATTAATTTGATAAATAAAAATTTACAATTTCTAATATAGATATAATCAATATGCATTATATTTATATAATTATATATATATATATACATATATCGAAACGAAGCGCATTTTCGCATCTAATTTTTTTAGTATTTGATATTTATTTTGTTTTTAACGAATACTAATTTTTAATATTTGTCTTGCTTCGTAAAATTACGAATATTCGGTTATCCGAATTAAATAGAAGCGAATAGCGAATCGAATTGAATCTAACAAATATTTTGCCAAGGGCTAACCAAAATTACCAACGAATATATTACCGATTAATAAAATATTATTTTTATTAATTGTTGTGCTGGATGATTATGATTTCCGTTCAATTATCTTAACGGTACCTAATTACATCATTTTTCTTCTCATTTTATTAACTAACAGAAACAAAAAAATATAGATATTTAAGCAACGATCAAAATCCAACAAAAATTAAACGAAATGCCTCATAAAAATATAACTGTCGAAAAGAAAAAATAACTAGTCGAGCAAAACATTGAAGAATTATATAACTAGATAATTGTGTCTCCATAGGACGTTGGATTATTTATAAGCTAGTTTATAGAAAGATGCGTATAAATTAATAACAACGCGATTCACTGAATCAGCTTCATTTAAAAAAAAAATTATCCACATTTAATTTCTTCTTTTTGTACCGTTAAAAGTAAAAGAACAAAACAATATTCTGAAATTTAACCTCATATACTCGAATTTATGTAAAAAAAAAAACATAATATATACCAATATTTTATAAACAATATTTTGTTTTGTCAGGACTGAAAATGTAAAGAATCTAAAGACCAAAGCAGGGATGCTGAAGATGATGGGAACATTAATATGTATAAGTGGAGCAATGTTCTTAACATTTTACAAAGGCCCTCAGATATCAAACCCTCACTTCCACCTTGAGGCTCCTCACCACAACAACAACGATCAAGACAAGAACAACAATTGGGTTCTTGGATGTCTCTACGCAACCATAGGAACCATGCTGCTGTCTCTATGGATGCTGTTTCAAGGGAGTTTAAACATTAAATATCCTTGCAAATACTCAAGTACTTGTCTCATGTCAGTTTTTGCAGCGTTTCAATGTGCTTTCTTGAGTCTTTACAAGAGCAGAGACGTTCAAGATTGGATAATCGACGATAGATTTGTGATCGCCATCATCATATATGCTGTAAGTTTTTTACATGCTATTGCTTTAAAACTCTTTTTAAATTAAATGTCGTTAACTCGATTAAAGAAAGTATTCTAGGCAAAGTTTAAAAGTCATATGCTATGGTTTTGGATTTAGGAGGATTATGAGCTTCCCATAATCTCCTAGTAATTAAAAAAAGAAACATTTAAAATTGACAATACAAATTATAGAGTTACTAGTCAAAACCTTAAGAAACTTTGGTGTTGTTACTATACTATAAAAAACCGGAATTATATAATATATATATATATATACATATATATATAATAATAATCAAATTAATTCCAAAGCATCATAATGGGTACTGTCACTGTCATCAAATAAAGATTCTCAGTTTCAATAACCAGTAAAGTTTTACAAGTAATATATATGCTTTATGCGTTTTTTTTGGTGGTTTATCATAATTACGAAACAGTGAAATGCGTGGTATTGCCTTTCTTTTGACAATAATTGATTTGTCAAAAAGTCGTGTTTCCAAAACTCCGATAAAAATAAACACGACTCTGATCATACGTACACGTACGTATAATAGGGAGTGGTTGGACAAGCAATGTCGACGGTAGCAACAACATGGGGTATAAAAAAATTAGGAGCTGTCTTCGCATCAATATTTACTCCAATGAATCTCATTTCGGCTACTCTATTCGATTTCCTAATCTTACATACTCCTTTATACGTGGGAAGGTACTGATCTTTCTTCGAACATCTCTCTATCAAATTAAATTTATTACTTTTGTCCATATAGATTTTGTATATGTAAATGTATATATATATCTAGGTCCATGTTCATATAACACTAATTATTTTGGCTGTACAGTGTGATTGGATCAGTAATAGCAGTAATGGGTCTCTACGTGTTCTTGTGGGGTAAGCCCAAAGAAACGGAAACATCAACAACATTGTCTTCTCGGATGGATAACGAAGGTCAAAATAACACTAATGATAACGACTCTAGGTCGCACGTTTAGTTTAATAATATGGTTGATATTGTATTTTTTTTTTCCAAATAATTTTTGTATTCTACTGTTTAAGGAGAAATAATGTGAGATATAAATGTTCTTATTCGAAGTCTGGAACTCGATACATTTACGTAGAAAATTTGTGAAATATATATTCATTATTATGATGTTTAGAAATTTTGACCATCAATGCAATAAAGACATCTCTCTTTGTCTATAAAATAAGTTAAATGCATTTGACGATAATGAAAATACTATGAAGTAGTTCATGGTGGTCCAATGGTTTTACAAATTATTTTGGAGTTAGTAAACATTTCAAGTTTTTCAAGTTTGATAAAACAGGCCCATGAAAAGCTCGTTGGACTATTAAAAAGTCAACATTTTTTTGGTTAACTGGGAGAATTTGAGACTAAATTTTCAGGCCCATATAGTGTCCATTTAACAAGCCCAGATCCAATGGCCCTTACAGAAATGCCTTCACAAAACCGACACGTAGCGGTTTAACAGAACCGTAACCCATCACTTTTCCCACTTGCTTAAACGCCACGCAAGCACAGTGGACCCCATGCTCGCTTTTACCTACGTGAGCTCTTCGCAAACAAAGGAGACTTCTGGCTCGAAGAGAAGCAACTTGGGAGATACCAAAAAGTGCAGTAAGAAGCCACTACAATCTCACCACGTGTTGATCTCCAGTGACTTTTGTTTTTGCCATTTATACCCTTGGTGCTGTTTCAGCCTCAAATTAAAAACACATAATAATTTTCCAAAAAATTGAAGAAAATTAGGGGAAAAATTGTTGTGGCTGAGATTGATTCTGGCTTTCTTCTTCCAGTCTTCTTCAGCCTAAAACAGTCTTCCTTCTTCTACACTTATCTTCTTCTTCTTTCTCTATCTCTTCTTCACTCTGTCAAAAAGACTAAAGATTCTCTTTTTGTTTTCCGGCGAGTTTCCGGTGAGATGATCTAGTTTCCATTTCAGATTGCATACTTGGCTCCTTCATGGCTACTTTCAAGGGTAAATATATAGTTTACATTATTAGCAATTTCTAGGGTTACTCTTACATCTGAAAATCTCTGTTTGGTTGCTGAGAAAATAAAAATAACAAATCTAGTGATTAAATTAACTGATATGAAGATTTGTGATGATGTAAGGTTTTGGCTGCGATGGATTCGTTTGGGTGAGGCTTTTTGAGAAAAAAGGAGAATTCTTTTGAGTTCTGCTGGAGAAGCAGCGACTGTTTCACGGTGGACTTTGAAAAAGATTTCTCTTTTTTTTTCTTTTTCTTTCATATTCCGAATCTTAAATGTGTGTGTATGGATAAATATTTCTCATAAAATACTTTATCTTTTGCAGTTTCTTTAGAATCTAAAGAGGTCATCACAACGGATTTGGAATTTGGAAACTTTGATGTTTGGGGAGATGAAAGATGGTTTCTTTATTATACTTTACTTGTTAGAGAGGATTTGAAGCAGCGTATTGGTGCTAAGATCCTGTTATGGATACTAATACATCTGGAGACGATTTATTAACTAAGGTATATTATTAATGGAATTATGCTTTAAGATTTGGTGTTTTTGGATTGTTGTTGTGTTAAGATTTGGTGGTGTTTTAAATGAATAGGCAAGAAAACCATACACAATAACAAAGCAGCGAGAACGATGGACAGAGGATGAGCATGAGAGGTTTCTTGAAGCCTTGAGGCTTTATGGAAGAGCTTGGCAACGAATCGAAGGTCGAAAACATTTAGCTTTTCTATGCTTAATTTTAACTGTGAAGAGTTTTTCTTCTTCTTTGTTTAGAAGTTCTTGATTGGGAGATTCCTATCTTGTCTTTTGTTATTTTTGTGCAGAACATATTGGAACAAAGACTGCTGTCCAGATCAGAAGTCATGCACAAAAGTTCTTCACAAAGGTAAGTTGATCATTTCGAATCTTTTTAAGACATTTTCATTAACTTATATCGATTCACGACCATGTTTAGACGTTGCCTATCTCTGTCTGTGTTCTGTTTGAGATGATTGAAGTATGACGTCTTGTTAAGTAGAGTTGGTTGGTTGGCTTGTAGAAATATCGGTTTTACCTTTTGTCATTTTGCTCTGTAACTAATCGAGATCACAAATTGTCCAACTGGAAAACTTACAGTTAGAATAAGATAGGTTCGATCGAGCTAACATAACTAGCATTGCATTTGCATGACACAAACGTCCCATTGTTCACTAAAGTCGATGAAATAATGGAATTGCATGGATTCTTTTAGCCAACCAAACATCCTTGCCCTATAGGACAGGACATGAAGTAACTCTATCGTCTCTACCCCGAAAAATTCGGGTCAGTATATGACTTTTTTCAACCTCGGTGTTACGGTCAATTTTCATGAGTCTCAGGATTCTACATCTGAGCTGCATTTTCCCATCTCCAGTTTGGAAAATGCTCACAGTTTTTGTTGGTTCACTTTCAGCTGGAGAAAGAAGCTGAAGCTAAAGGCATTCCTGTTTGTCAAGCTCTGGACATAGAAATTCCACCTCCTCGTCCTAAACGAAAACCAAATACTCCTTATCCTCGTAAACCTGGGAATCACGGTACATCTTCCTCACAAGTAACATCAGCAAAACTTGTATCGTCGGCCTCTTCTTCACTCTTGGAAAAACTGCCCTTGTCCGAGGTTTGTTCTTAATCTTTCTCTTCTTCACTCTCTTATTTTATTGTTTCTTCTTATGATTCTTTTTTCTGGTTAGAAAACATCAACTGGAAAAGACAATCAAGATGATAACTGCTCAGGGGTTTCTACTGTGAACAAGTATCCCTTACCAAAGAAAGTAACTCCAAGAAAGGTAATATAATTATACTCCAATGAATACTGCATTTCAAGTTCAGTAGCATGAATTGCATTCCGATTTTGAGCAGGGAAATGAAACAAGCAAGACCGAACACGAAGTTCAAGGTGTTCCCAAGAAGAACAAAGTCAGAGATGGTAAAGATGATACCATGCACAGTGTACAGAACTACCCTTGGCATCCTCCCTCAGTTACGGTATCTCAAGGCTTCATGTTTCATCCTATGGGAGACGAAATTCACAGCCACGCAAAACTTCAAGCTACAACATCATCTGCTACTACTACTACAACTTGTCATCAGGCTTTTCCAGCTTGTCATTCACAGGATGATTACCGTTCGTTTCTCCAGATTTCATCTACATTCTCCAATCTTATTATGTCAACTCTCCTACAGAATCCTGCAGCTCATGCTGCAGCCACATTCGCTGCTTCTGTCTGGCCTTATGCTAATGTTGGCAATTCTGGAGATTCTTCTCCTCCAAGTATAGCTGCCATTGCTGCTGCTACAGTCGCTGCTGCAACTGCTTGGTGGGCTTCTCATGGACTTCTTCCTGTATGTGCTCCAACTCCTATTACATGTGTTCCTTTACCAACTGTTGCTGTTCCAACTCCAGCGATGGACACCGAACTACCGCTTGAGAAACAAAACACAGCTCTGCAAGATCAAAACTTGGCTTCAAAATCTCCAGCTTCATCGTCTGACGACTCAGAGGAGACTGGGGTGACGAAGCTTAATACTGACTCTAAAACCAATGGTGATAAGGTTGAGGAGGTTCTTACTGCTGATGCTGTCCAGAAGAAAAAGGTGGTGGATCGCTCATCCTGTGGTTCAAACACACCTTCAGGGAGCGATGCGGAAACAGATGCATTAGATAATAAGATGGAGAAAGGTAAAGAGGATGTGAAGGAGACAGAAGAAAATCAACCTGATGCTGTTGAGTTAAGTAACCGTAGGGTTAAAATCAGAGACAACAACAACTTAAGCACTGATTCGTGGAAGGAAGTCTCTGAAGAGGTAAAAAAAAAAAAAAAACATGAATTTTGCTGAATTATTAGAGGAACTAACACTGTTTTGTATTCATAAAAATGGTCTCAGGGTCGTATAGCGTTTCAGGCTCTCTTTGCAAGAGAAAGATTGCCTCAAAGCTTTTCACCTCCTCAAGTGGCAGAGAATGTGAATGGGAAACAAAGTGACACGTCAAGTTCATTGGCTCCTAGTTTCAAGATTCAAGATTCTTGTGATGGAGACCAAGAAAGAGTAGGAATGATGGGTCTTAAAACGAGACAAACAGGGTTTAAGCCATACAAGAGATGTTCAATGGAAGTGAAAGAGAGCCAAGTTGGGAACACGAACAATCAAAGTGATGAAAAAGTCTGCAAGAGGCTTCGACTGGAAGGAGAAGCTTCGACTACATAACAGACCTTTTGAGTTTGAGGTAAAAGGAAAAAAATCCACATTTTTACCAAATATCTTTTATGTCTAGTGTTAGTAATTGCGCCTTCAATCTTCATGAGAAAGACTTTTTGTTTGGTCGTTTTTAATCCATCAGAACATTTCTTTGGTCATGTTAATTTCTGTACCATATTACTACTACGTGTCTGTGTCTGCTACTTCTGGTCTATATATCTGCTACTGTTAATTAAACATTTAAGCAATGGATTTGTGTCTTCACTCCTTTCTTTTTCTGAATTCTGTATATTTTATGAGATCAAATAGTTTAGAATGATATTATGATGATGAGTTGTAGAAAAGTTTCAACTTTGAAGGTTTCTTCTTCTGTCTCTTTGTTTTTAACTTAAGGCGCTAATTTGCCCAAAGTAAAGGCCAAAGGTATCCGGCTGGGTTAAAGATTCTCACTATTGGGCTCCACGTACAGCTTAAATATGGGCCTAAGGCCCATTTTGTACTACTAATTTCATCTTGCGTAAAATACCACTCATTTATAGTTATTTTTAAAAATATCACTATGAAATATATCATAAGCAATAATTTAATTTTGTTTGTTTGGATTTAGTATTCTAAGATTTATGATATAATTTTTAGGATTAAGAGATACGGTTTAAGATTTAAGGCTTAGGGTTTATGGTTTTTCAACCCTAAATCTTAAATTCTAAACCTTAAAATAATGAAGATATGAAATTTTAGACTATATAAAAGAATTGATCTTTAATAAAAAAATGATATATAAAAGAATTGCATTTTAATAAAAATTTAATTTTATGTTATTTTTGAGAATTGTCCAATAATTAGTTATGATTTTCATTAAGATCAATTCATCAAATATATATATATAAAAGTATAAATGAAAATTAACTATTTTCAATAGTATTTTTGAAAATGGATATCTTTATAATGATATTTATGAAATTCTTATTTACATTATAGATTTTGTCATTATCTTAAATTTTTGTCCACTCTCTTACATTTTAGATTTTGTCATTATCTTATCTTAAATTTGTGGTGTTGATAAATATTTTAAAAATATATGAAAAACATCAGATTAAAGCGGCAACCTTTTTTTGTTTAACCTCTATTTTTGTTAATTTTAAAATGAGTTTACAATGAAACTATTCAGAGTCATCTAAATATGAAAACTTACATCATCAATCTAACGAAAAGAAGAAAAAAAAAACGAATTTAATAATGGTAAAATGTGTGTAGTATAGTCAAAAGAATGAAAATGATATTTAATACGATTTATAGAAGAGTTGATCCGTATTTGTAGCTAATCATAAATACATAATACACCTTAACGCTTGCAATTACGCTTCACACTTTGTTCTTTCCCAAAGTGTATCTTCATCTTTGCGACAAACAAAAAAATCGTCCGTCTCTTTTCGATCGATCCCAAGGTATGACTTTTATCCTTTCGTATTCGTTCTTTGATCTCAAATTTTGATGCTTTTCGATGTTTAATCCTCTGGGTTTTGCTTTAAATCACTGTATAGTAGAGTACAATCATGCATCTGGTTTATAGAGAAATGAATAGAATTGGCCCAGATCTTTAGTAATCTCATCCTTTTTATCGATAGATTAATCGAGAAATGAATCTTAACTGATCTCAAATCTGATTTGAATCGTTTTCTCCTGTGGGGTCTGATTCGTTCTTTCCAATAAATTTGGTATCTTGATTCGATTGATACTCTCTCTCTGCCCTAATTAGGATTTAATGTGATTTGACAGATGAGTGAAGAAGCGAAAGAGAATCAGAAGCTGCAGCGACCAACTCCTCGTTTAAACGAGAGGATTCTCTCATCTTTGTCAAGAAGATCCGTTGCTGCACATCCATGGCATGATCTTGAGATTGGTACTTACTAATCATAAATTTCGAATCTTTATGCTCTGTTGTTGTTTTTGTATTTTGGAACTAATTCATAAAATCTGGATCAAATAGGACCTGGAGCTCCACAGATTTTCAATGTGGTAAGTTTCTTCTAAGCTTTGAGAATCGTATAAAGAGAGAATCTTGTTTATTAGATTTTGATATTTGGATGATGATGATTAGGTTGTTGAGATCACAAAAGGAAGCAAGGTCAAATATGAACTTGACAAAAAGACTGGACTCATCAAGGTTCAAAAGATGATTCTTTTTTTGATAAATAGTTGGAAGTCTTTTGACCACAAGGAAATCAAATATCAACAGTTTTGGATTTCTCTACTGTTCATCAGGTCGATCGTATTCTGTACTCGTCAGTTGTTTACCCTCACAACTACGGTTTTGTTCCTCGCACATTGTGTGAAGACAATGATCCAATTGATGTATTAGTTATCATGCAGGTATCTGATTCTTTCTTTCTTTCTCATATTTTATACTCTTTGCACCAATGTTTAGAATGACCAAATTCTGTTATTTGTGTAGGAACCAGTGCTTCCTGGTTGTTTTCTGCGTGCTCGAGCTATTGGATTAATGCCTATGATTGACCAGGTAATAAAACTAACTTGATCTATGAAAAAGGCTCTGCATTTTCCTTACCACACTTTAAATGATTCTTGTGTTCTTTTCTTTTTTTGGTTTAGGGTGAGAAAGATGACAAGATCATTGCAGTGTGTGTTGATGATCCTGAGTATAAGCATTACACTGACATCAAAGAACTTCCTCCTCACCGTCTCTCTGAAATCCGTCGTTTCTTTGAAGACTGTATCCTTTTTTTCTACATTTTATTCGTCTATATCGATTTGTCAACAAGTATTATGTTTTTCCTTAACTTATATCTCTCTTTATAGACAAGAAGAACGAGAACAAGGAAGTTGCAGTTAATGATTTTCTGCCATCTGAGTCTGCTATTGAAGCTATGCAATACTCAATGTAAGTCTCTCTGTTTCTTCATCAAGAACCAAACTTTTGTTACTGCGTCTTTTAAGTTGTAACATTAAAAAAGCATCTTTTGTGTTTGAATTTTCCATGACAGGGACCTTTATGCTGAATACATCCTCCATACCCTGAGACGTTAAAGCATATTTCCTCGGAACATTTCTACAATACAATGTTGCTTTTCATTGATAATAAGAAGAGTATCTGATCCTTATTGATATGTTTCTCTGCATTTTTCTTCTAGAATTTGGACTTTATCATTTGTCCATGTGAACTCGTAATTTTTCTTATAAAAGGATATTGTCAATTTGACCTTTTGGTTCGATTTCGGTTTAATCTGTTTTGTAGTAAAAAATGGAATTTTTTCAAAAAAAATCATATTTAAATTATCTTATGGTTTTTGGATTTGTTATAAGATAAGAATTAGGTTTTTTTTTTATAATTGGGTTGCCGGCGATGGATAGACGTGAAGAAGAAGAAACGGAATATGAAGAGAGTAGTATTGATAAGTATTTGGAGCTAATTCCTCTTGATCTGATTCCTGAGATACTCTTGAGACTGCCCGCAAAAGCTGCAGTGAGGTTCCGTGTGGTCTCGAAGCTATGGTCTTGCATCACCACTCGTCCAGGTTTTATCAGGTCGTTCGCTTTTCAGTCTTCAACCCGGCTTTGTCTTCTGGTATGCGTCAAAACAAGACAAAAGCGTTTATTTATCTCAATGCACCAACATGATGACGCATCTTACTCTCATGTGGACCGTTATCTAATCAAATCCCCTAACTTGAATATGGTTGTTATTACGAACCGTGCTCCCAATCTGTCCAGGGCTTGCTGTGTTTCGGAGATTTTAACAGGATCGTAGTTTGGAATCCTGCAATGAGACAACACATAACCTTACCCGAACCCGAACACAAAGAAGACATGCTTTTACGTAGCTGTTTAGGACACGATCCGGTGGAGGATAAGTATAAAGTATTGTGCATCTCGGGCAAAAGACGCCGAGATCCTCTTGTTTTCACATTGGGACCTCAAGAATCATGGAGAGTCATCCAAAATAGCCCTTCACATATCCCTTTACCCACCATGGGACCATTAGGTATATGCATCAACGGGCACGTGTATTATGAAGCGGAGGTGCGTTTCAAAGTCGATGATACTTTACGATTTGAAAAGATCCTTATGACCTTCGATGTGAGGTACGAAAAGTTCAAGACAATAAAAAAACCAGCTGGTCCTTATACACTTAATGCTCAACTACCAAGGAAAATTAGCATGGGTTTGCTCCGGTTTATCTTTTGGTTTCCATTCTATAATATTTTGGGTTTTGGAGGATGGAGAGAAACAAGAATGGTCGCTTAGAAACTTTCTTTTGCCTTTTCCACTCTATCTTGAAAGTGACCCCATCTTTGAATGTAAAATGCAGCTGCGTGGTGTTACTCATGATACTGGTGAGTTCATTTTAACTGCGACAAGGTTTGAAGCATTTTATGTTTTATATTATGATCCAAAGACAAAGCGTGAAAGGAGGATCGAATATCAAGGGATTGGAGACAAAGAATTCTTGATTCGTAATGAAATTTTATATGACAACTATTCCATTACCCATTGGTTTCCCAAGCACTGTGAGAGTCTTATGTCTTTGGACAATGTTCCTTGCTTACCCCCCGGATCATGGATGTAAGCTTTTTCATGTAACAGACTATGGTTTCGAAAACTCTTCTTTTCAATATTTGTAAAAGTTTGATTCGTTTAAGAAACAAACTGTTGCTTTTCATTGATAAATAAGAAGAGTATCTGATCCTAATTGGTACTTTTCTCTCCATTTTTATTCTAGACTTGGACTTTTATTTTGTCCTAGTGAACTCGTAACTTTTGTTATAAAGGATCTTGGCATTTGAATGTTTTGTTCGATTTTGGTTTAACCTATTTGACGAGTTATATGCTGAAAATTGAAATTTGATTCGGTTAGATTTTTCAGTATAGTTTGGGTTCACTTTTGGTTTAGCTCGGATTTATATAATACATTACTAAAGAAGTTAAAATATACAAAAGCTAGTAGTAGAAATGAACAAATCCAGAAGTTGCATATAGAGATGCTAAATTTGGATGAAGCATCCAGATCAAAAGACGAAGATGCCTTGGTTTAAGAAGTCTTGATATTGGATCACGTGAAGAAGAAGAAAACTGAAACGAAAATTAAATCAAGAACGATCGATTATCATTATAGTAAAAATGTCCAAATGTGTCTCCAGCCACTTGCTTCTTCGACACGTAAAAAATCTTTTAGGGTTATCGAGGATATACATATTTTTTGTAATCAAACTAAATTCGGAATATCGACTTTGTACTATCGAAGAAGGATCGAGAAAGAAAACAGATTTGGGGAAAAAATATTTCCTTCATTAAGCAGAAATAACAAACTAGAGAAGTTCCTTAAATTAAATACAACCTATAGTAGTGGCATAAAGCAGAGTAACATAAAACTAGAAAAGCGGAGCACACACACATAAATTAAACATAACTAGAGTCTAGAATAGCAGAGCACAACACATAACTTAAAAAGCATAACGACAACATAATAAGATCTCAATTCTCCAAGGCCTCCTTGTCTTCTTCTCACAACTTCATTCAGTAGTATCTTCTGGAACTGCCGACGGGTCTAGCATTGGTCTTTGCCTCATTCTCCACCGTGATTCTTTCCTTTTCAAGCCTATTCCTGCAATACAAAACAAAACAAAAAACTAAAATCAGTAACTAAATGTATATATAGACACGTACACTCATATATATATCAAAACACTCACTCTCTAATCATCTTCAATAATATGTTTATCTCCGCTTTAATTCTCCCCATGCGTTGATATCGTTGTTCGTGATTAGTCGTCCAATATCGCAAGGCGCATATCCGCCTAAAACGTCTTCTTTCAACAACAAATGTTGAAATTTGAAAACATACAAAGCGTCGTCTCCTAGTTTGATCTTGTTAACTCTCAAGATCTCCAAATCCCTCTCGAGGTCAAGAGTCTTCACATCCTCGACCATCTCAGGCAAATATGGAGTAGTTGCTTGTTTCCATGCAGTCCAATCATACCGATGATCGTCAAACTAAGTAAGAAATAAAAACCACAAGCTCATTAGATTATTTGATCCACTTATAATTATATCAAAACCAAAAGCTCGATATTTTAAAATCAAGAGAAATATATAACTAAACATAGCTACGTACCGTATAATTATATTAAAACCACAAGCTCGATATTTTAAAATCAAAAGAAATATATAAGTAAATAAAAATACGTACCGTGTCAATTATATTAAAACCACAAGTTCGATATTTTAAAATCAAAAGAACTATATAAATAAATAAAACTACGTACCGTTTTGGGAAAGCAATCTCCATGATCAATTGGGATCAATGTCCCTTGTGTACTCAACAATACGTTGGATTTGACTCGTCCCAAGTTGCCGTATCGAAGGTCAATCAGAGTCATTTTTTGAAATGATTCCATGCTGAAAATAGTGTGGTCAAGATCGTGCCACGGTCGGTTCGGAATGAACTTTTGTAGTGACCCTTTTGTCGACATCGTTTCTCTTTGGTCTTTAAACTTCATGCACCGTACCATGGTTGTCGGAGGGACTCCTCCAAATCCTTCCTCTTCGCCATCCTTGGGGTGATCTAAGAGGAAAGCAGCAACCTCACGTTTTGCACTGTCTCCTTGCCTCCATCTCAATTCTATTTGCTCTTCTTCATTTTTCGGTTTGAACACTGCGAACTTCTTCTTGTTTTCGTCCATCAAGAAGTAAGCTCCGTTTGAAGCCCACCCAATCTTTTGGGCAAAGTATCTTTTCTTTAAACCCCTGTTAGCGGCTAAGACCGTATCCCGTGCTTTCGGAATTGGAACTACAGCAACCTCCACTACTAGATCTTCCAATGCTAAACTCTCCATCCCATAAGTCTCCATTGTATACCTACCATATATAACAACAAAATATTACTATATATATATGTCAATCATCACTAAACAAAATAACTTCTATATTTTGTTTGTTTCTTACGCTATGGTGAATATGTGGATGATGAAGAGAGCAATCCACCAGGAGAATCTCAAGACTAAAAGAAACTGATAATTTTGAAAAGAGAGAAGAAAACAAATACAGTATATATAAAGTATCATTTAAATGAGGATGAAATAAATGAATTTTCTCCTAGTATCATTACACTATGATCTAAAAACTATATTTCGTATCAGTCTTAAGTAAAAGCTGCTATACAAAAATTTGAGGAGGGTACAAAAATTTATTATGAAGCAGCTGATATGGGTCCCGGGTCCGCCTCAGTCTCTGCTACAGCTATTTTTTGTCTCTGCTGGCAAAAAGAAAAAAAAAAGTAAAGAAGACTGCAGAAAACGAAATAGATGTTATAATTATAGCACAAAAAGCTTGTTGATTTATGAGGATATTGATCTGCAGAAGAATCAGATCCAATTAAATATCGGTATAACGTATACACATTTATTTAACAAAAAAGATTGGAGTAATTATTTTGTTCAGGATTTTTGAAAAATTTAAACTTTGCCGAGGTACCATAGAAGCTGGAGCTATTCTTCAGCCCCCACATGGCTTACTTCAAAAGTAACATTCTTTATGTTGATGTAAACTTAACAAAAAAATATTTTAAAGAAAATGAACTACAAGCTGTATTCGTATTCTTATAGGCATTGGGCCATTAGAAATATTTGGGCTTTTAGTTTTCAACCAATTTTAAATTCTGTGAAAGTTTATCAGTTCAAACTTATTCAAGGATGTAATAACTGTTAAAGAAGCTTTGGAAAATACTGCATAAAGCATTCGAATGAACTGCAAGTGTGAAAAGATCTAGACTCAACATGCTGACATGGCAGTTTGAAATTTTAAGAATGGGAGAGACAGAGGAAGTGGAAGAATTATGAGCGAAAATATGCTAAATAATCAAGGAAATTACATATATTTTTTCCCAATCAAATTCACTTGTCAGTTCTCAACTACAATTATGTAATAAGACACCTGCAAAAGAATTATGTAATACCACTTGCAACTTGCCAGCTCATACTGTTCAACACCCTCCGCCTGAATTCCATATAATGTGTATTTGAGATTTGTTAAGTTCGCATGTGTTATACAATTTATGTAGGCACTCAAGGTGTTATTATTGTGTTACCAATTACCATCACATGAATTTTAATAACACGTAGTAAGCTTGTTTTACCCACCATGGGACCATTAGGTAAAATGCAGCTGCGTGGTGTTACTCATGATACTGGTGAGTTCATTTTAACTGAAGCATTTTATGTTTTAAATTATGAATTTATGATCCAAAGACAAAGCGTGAAAGGAGGATCGAATATCAAGGGATTGGCGACAAAGAATTCTTGATTCGTAATGAAATTTTATATGACAACTATTCCATTACCATTAGATTAGATGTAAGCTTTTGCTCTAGTTTTTTTTCCTTTTTAATATATATTAAATGCATCAAAAATCTTCTCTTATTTTGTATTTTAAGTTATTCAAATTTAGAATTTTTAAAAAAGCATTAGAAAGATATGACCAGAGAGCACAATTAAATCAAGAATAGGTTTTATTAAGAAGCTC
This sequence comes from Cardamine flexuosa, assembly GCA_963555745.1. Lineage (NCBI taxonomy): Eukaryota > Viridiplantae > Streptophyta > Magnoliopsida > Brassicales > Brassicaceae > Cardamine > Cardamine flexuosa. Next base: position 462,422 of record OY743214.1, read on the forward strand.
AAGAAGAAGAATGGCAGAAGAATCCTTAGCTTTCTTAACACTCGGCATCGGCTCGCCAATACACTCATCAGTCCATCCTCTGTCGCTCGTATTTACCTTTACCCCAAATGTAAACCTCTTTGCATGCGCCGGTCCTCCTTCTTTCACACATCTACAAAATTCACCACAAACCTCAAAAAAACGCTCAACAAACCCCAAAATTATTGCAATTACAAAAGTTTACCCCTTTTTCCAATTTTTACCTGTAACAAGGCATTGGCCAATTCTTCCTCAAGCAAATATCATTCAACGTCTGTCTCGTAAACGTCTGATTCCCATTCTTCTTATTCTCATTTTGATTATCTCCTGTATTCCCATTCATGCGCTTCTCCTTTGATTCTGCTACTTCTTTCTCTTTCAAAGCTGCGAGAGCGTTCCTCGCCGCTAGCTTCTGAGCCATTTTCTTCTGCGGGTTTTGCGCGACTCCAACTTGAACACCGTCTATGAAAACTTCCACAGTCGCTGTGTTACCACTCCTACTTGCTTTGTATTCTAACCCTTCTGCTTGTTGCTGACACCGCTCTTGAAGCTCTCGAACCGGATGCATTGGAAGTGTCTCTGGTGTCACCATTGGTTGTAGCAAAGGTTGAAATACCTGAAAAACAATATAGACAAGTTAACATTTTTGAAAAACAAAAAACAAAAACATTAAACCGGAATCAATGTTTAAACCGGAAAAAACCAACCTTCCAAGCAGCAGTTGTATCTTTTCCACTATCAAGAAAAATAGCACCAGCGATAGATTCAACAATATCTCCAAGAACTTTTGGGGCTTTACAGTCTCCCAAACCAAATGAGTTAAACCCCGGTTTAGATGACTCGGTTTGAACTTCCTTCACAAATTCCCGAATCTGAAAAAACCAAACAGTCAAAATACTGTTTGAGAAGAGAATATAGTTTGGTGGTTCTTAAGTCTTCGTTAACCTGTTTCTCGAGGGCGCTAGAACCATGACGTAGGTACAAGTGGAGTTTATGTTTAACTGCAACACGAGCAAAATTCTCGTTGTTAACAGCTGCAGCTCGAAGATCTGTTAACCGACCAGGAGGAAGGCTAGTGTATGTGAAAAACAAGTGTCTTGTGATAAGATGATCCAAGACCGCATCACCAACAAACTCCAATCTCTGGTAACAAGAAACACCAGAAGACGGTCTTGAAGCATGTGTTATAGCTTCAACAAGAAGACCTTTCTCTTTAAACTCAAATTTCAAAGCTTTCTCTAAACCAACAAAGTCAATACTCTTCAGTACACTCTCTGGAACATTAGCAGCAGCTGCTTTCACCGTTCCTTCCACTTCTTCTTCAGGATCATCCTCCTCCACATTAATCCCAATCCATTTCATCAAATGATTCGCTGCAATCTTACCTCCTTCGACGTAATAAACACCGATCAAAGCTTCAACAACATCAGCCAACGTTTTGCTAGATAAAACTCGATACGAACTCAAATCACCTTCTAGTTCACCATCCTCCATTTCTCCATCCTCAAACACGTCGCCGTTTTCCTCGGGAGCTGGCTTATCCTCTTCGTCGAAAAACGAAGATCCTCCTCCATCTTTTGTGTCCTCGTCGAAAACCGGAGGCACACCAGGAGCAGACCATCTAGACGGGGCGAAACGATCCGCTTGAATATATGACTGAAGCCCTTTAACCAGTGCAAACTGATAAAGAACCATGTTACTAACCATTTGCTGTCTCATCCTTGTAAGCTGACCCTCGTGCTTCTGTGGATACTTCAGAAACAGAAAACGACTAACGACCCATTTCAGATACGCATCTCCTAAAAGCTCGGCTCTCTCGTAGGAGAACGTCTCCTGGCACGAGGCGGCAGTCAAGGCTTCCAGAATCTACATACCAAATTAGATTAAAATTAGTAACAGTAACACAGAATAAAAAGAAACTAACAAAGAATTTTTTTACCTTTGAAGTCGGAATAGGATAGTTGATTAGATTTTTGAGTTGAACAGCAAGCAACATGCTCTCGACTCTTCTCATTACAGAAGGCAACCTCTGAGCACCTCGGACAAGTGAACCCGAGAGAGGATGCACAACGCATAGTTCGGGTGGAAGAAACACGTAATATGTTTTATCAAGGACAGTCTCAGATTCACCTTTGAATTACCAAAAAATGAAATAAAGTGTTAATTTGCCTGTTAATCAATAAATGTTGAAGACAAGAATTTCTTTAGTACCTGACTGTTCAAACCGAGGAGAAAGAAGGTTCTTGCAATACGAAACACCACGTCCTTTGATCAAAGGTTGTTTCTTACAATACAAATCAACTCCATACCTGATAAAATAACATTATAGAAGAAGAAGACTTGTATAGCTCCAATTACCTCAGGTTGTGCAAGAAGAAGAAGAAAAGCCAGAAGTAGATATATCTCATAACACCTAAACAGGCTTTGCTTCTCCTTCTTGCACAACACCGGAGGTGAATTGAGGCCATGTAAGTCCTCGTGGTAACAGAAAAAAAAGTATTAGTAACCAAATAGAAAAAGAAGTGAAGACACAAAAATTATTTGAATAGTTTTTTCATACTTTTGCTTGTAATAGTCAGCATAGGTGTTGTACTCTAAGGGACCAAGATATCCCTCTTTCCTTGGGAATGATGTTTCTGCACTCATCTCATAGCAAATTGAATCAACGTAAAACCGCTTCCCAGAATGTGCGGCTGTCACAATTTTCCCAATAAGATCTTCTGCAACCATGCACCCATTTGCCATCATCAGTTTGCCTTTGGATAGATCATCTTCTATTTCCTTCTCAAAAGCATCTCTTACAGGTAACAATCCGGAAGCTCTCACAACATCGAAAGATGCAACAGCTCCTCTAATACCATAAGTTGGGTGAGATTTCTGCCCAAGGACAATGTTGTTACGAAGTTTACCAAACCCATATTCTCTTCTATCCCCACCAAGAGTTCTCTCGTTCGTCCCGAGATATACATCCGGACGAGCTCTCTGAAGCGGGTTGTCCCACGCGGCGGTTTCGGCAATCTGTTCAACCAATTTCCAGTTGATCCCTTTTATGGGTTCCACGGACGTGTTATCAGTAACAGGGACAAACAAGTAGGCCTTTGCAGGATCCCATGGTGTCGTGGAGGGTTCAACATCAACATCTAACACTATACTCATTAATCTCACATGAAACTTTTTTAGAGATGATAGCTGCACAAGAAAGAAACGCCAGCAATGTAAGATTAAAGTTTCTGAAGCAAACATAAATGTGAAGTTGTTGTTCAGTCTTCTAACCTGGTTTTCTGTAATATCAAGTGATCCCATGAAAGCAAGAGATGCTTTAGTGATCATGGCCCGAGCAACATAAAGATCCATAGACATCGATAATACCTGATATAGTAAACAAATCTTTAGATAGAAAAGAAGAAAAACATAGTTGAATCTGCAAAATCCTGAAATCCAAAACCGACCTCTGCATCCAGCTCATTGCCAAAAAGAACTGCGAACTCTGAAACTTCAGTGAGGAATGGATCTTTTGTAGACCCAAAATCCACACATCTGACACTATACATGTATAAATGGAATAACTTTGGGCCTTCACAAATATCCTTCCCTGATAAAATCCATTCTCCCTACGCACAGTATAAAAAAAAACAGTCAAAGTCTTAAAACCGCATTCCCGTGACAACACATTTACCAAATTTTCCATAGGTTAGTACAAATTTACCTTAAGTACATCAGCCACACCTTCAGGATAGAACTCTCTATGTCTAGCAGTTCCAGGGACAGGTTCACCTTCATCATCTTGATCAGCCTTCTCAGGATCTTGATCACTTCCCTTGTCCGGTAATAGCATATCGGTAAATGCCCCCATCTCATGCAATTTCTTGCAAGCAGCTAGACATACAGCCTACATATCAAACACACAATAATTGAAGACATGAAACATCGAATAAGATAAACGAACAAAAAAATATTAAAGTCAACCTGTTGCGCAAGACGCATTGAACTGCAAACAGGACCCTCAAGTATTTCAAATGGTGCATTGCAAGGAAGATGAAGCCTGCATGAATACTCTGTGTGTCCCCCAGGCTTTTCATGCTTCTCCATGCTAAACTCAGGACGAAGAATCGCATACCTGAGACACAAGAGAGAAGCCATCCATCATCTCATACAGGAAGAAGAAAGGTCGTTAGGATGATAAAAGGTTATATCTGTGAACGTACCTGTCACCGGGAAGCTGAGAGCAGTAGAAATGTACAAGACCAACCGCGGAATTCAAGCTAACCATGGCACCAGTTGCCTCCACCTTATAAACTGTACCTGGCACAGCATCAATGGAGATTAACCTCGATGTATCTTTGAGATGACTAAGATCAGTCCTTTCTATTGCTTCTTTTCGCAATGTCTCCTCACTGTTCCTAGCATTTCTTAAGAATGCTGCGTGAGATACATTTCCCCTGCAAGGCATACATAAAAATACTGACTTAGTGACTCAAGTAAAATCAAATGTAGATTTCAGAGTAAATGTACCTTTCAACCATGAGTATGTAGTCTGATCCAGGCTTTCTTGCCCGACCACGCGACTGAATGTATGCCAGCACTGTCTTTGCAAGATCGAAACGCATAACAACGTTACATTGCCTAATATCAAGTCCTTCCTCAGCTACACTTGTGGCAACTAACAGTGTCACCTAACACAATAGAGAAAGAGAGACATATGTCAATATAAGATAGAAAAAAAAAAAGAACATGTCAAAAGAAGAGGAAACAACGACAAATTTTTCATACATGCCCATCTCGGAATTTGGAAATTGTATCCTGCATTTGAGATGATTTCATTTCTTGGCTGTTATTGTGACCAATCATGCTGGCGCACCGTACAAAACCAAGCGAAGGTAGCTCGGCAAACACCTGAAAAAAATTCCAAGCTCAGAAATATAGAAAGGAGACAAATCACATAGTTTTCTTCACTTTAATACTAACCTTTGGAAGAACCAAAGCAGCAACGACCCTCTCAACAAAAACAATAGCACGAAAATCAGCTGTGTGCTGATACTTGAGGAGTAGTTTGATCAATGATTGTACTTTTGGAGTAACTTTCCCATCAGCCACTGCGGCGCCTATTACTTTATCAACATGTTCCCCTCCCGAGACCACTAATACCATTGTCAACATCGGATTTCTCAGTCTAGTAAACAGTAAATATAGACAGATACTAGGAATGCGGTTAAGACTTACCATGATCATCAGGGAGCTCTCCTTCCTCAATCTCGTCATTTGCATTACCGTTTTCTGGTTTGCTAACTTCCGCCGCAGCAGCGCCTTCCAGAAGTTCACATTGCAAGAGTGACACCACCTCACTAAGGTATGATTCTTGAAACTTCACATCAACTTGGAAATTCACCCTCTCGTCACTTTGCAAAGCAGTCAAGAACGATTGTGCCACCTTGAAAGAAAAAACAAAAATTATTATCATATGAAAATAACAAACCCATTTCAAATCATCATCAAAAACCATTTATGTTTACCTTGTAAGCACACCATTGACCCAATTCAGCAAGAGTGTAATTGATAGCCCTAAGTTTATGAATCAAATTGGCAGCTCCATCGCTCTCTGTTCTTTCAGAGACTCCATAAACCTGTCTCAACTCATCTTTTGCTCCAGCATCCCTAGCCCCCATAAACTGCCACTTGCTTTTCCTTGAACTCGCTTGTGCTGCTTCTTCAACAGCTACAATCATTTGCTTTATTGTCTCATGAAGAGACCACATAGTAGCAGCTTTGTCATACTCCACAACAATCTCTGAAGGCATAGGCACATGTTTTTCTAATTCTTTTCGATCTTTTATCGTACAGACCGTCGAATCCAACTTGGTCTCGAGGTTTCGTATTTTTATAGCGCAATCTACTTGGCTTGAAACACCTATGTAAACAAAACAAAACAAAAATGTCACTTTTAAGAACATAAGCATACAATATATCTGATAAATGTATACAATAAACAATCAGTACCCTTTAGATTAACGGGTGAAGCAGTCATTCCAAAAATGGCAGGTCTTTTATCCTTAGGCGTTGTGTGATAAAACTCAGACATCACTAGAGAGTATGGATGTTTCTTGACAGCATGGTGACACTCGTCAAGAATAAGAAGATTAATTGCTTCCATTCTAATAATACTGTGCCTCAGTATATTCAATAGAATCTGTGCAGTCATTACTAGAACCTGCATAGAATAAAAACATAAACTTCAAGAACCAAGTCATAAAAAGACCGAATCCTGTCTGAAAAAGAAGCATCAGAAAGAAACCTGCTTAGACTCAAACTCCCGCTGCCACCTTCGAGCATCCCAAAAATCTTGTCCCATCTCACCACAATAATGCCCAACTTGAAAAGAAGTTTGATTACGAATCACTTCAGCTTGCTGAAAAACATAACACTAATCAACAAAACCAAACCCAAAAGGAAACAAATTTACAAACAATGTATGTTATTTAGGTACCTGATAGACCAAAGGCACTTTAGGAACCAAGAACACAGAGAGCATTTTTCTATTCTGGCTCATTAAATCTTTACGAACACTTTTAATAAGAAGAATCGCGATAAGTGTCTTTCCAGCACCAGTCTCAAGGAAAGCAATTGTGTTTTTAGCTTTAGCTTGTTCAAGCACATCCAATTGGTATCTCCTCGCTTGCTCTTCCACAACCTTCTCTTTACGTTCTTCAGGCTTACTCTTTTTCTCTTCAACAACCTTCTCATTACATTCTCTGTTTCTTCTACCACTCTCTTTCTTAACATCTCTTTCATGATCAGCTTCCCAAGTCCCTGACCTATAAACCAACTCATTAGAACCAACTTTATCCCTCTCCCAATAACCTCTAACTTCTCTATCTCTACTACCATCTCTTCTATAATTATAACAATCTCTTTTCTTATTGTGACCTGCCTCGTCCCAATTACGAGGCCGTTTCCTATTATTATTCATAAACCTATCTCTACCTGAAATATTATTATTCCTTTCACTTTGGTAACTACAAACTCTTGCTCTCTTCCTATTCTTATCTTCTTCCTCTTTGGACACTTCGTCTCTCTTACCGCCACACTTTTGCAATCCATTCTCCTTCACTGGGACTGTAATCTCCTTGGCAACTAACTGAGGAGTTCCACTAACGACGTTAATGTGAGAATTGTTTGGTAAGCCTCCACCGTTCTTGATACTATCTAAAATGTGGTCAATTCCACCGAAGAAATCGTTGTTGACGGCATTATCGTCAATAGATTCATGGACAGCAACAGAGGAAGGATCAAAATCAGAGACGAGATCATCGATAAGATCACAAGAGATGTCCTCACAAGCATCTAGCCAATAAGAAGGCTTTATGTCTTCCTTACGCTCATCCTCCATTACCATAATTCGATTATAATCAAATCAAAAGCATTTAAAAACCCAAAACCCAAAAACCAAAAACAAAACCTCACTTAAAAACTAAATCTTCAGAAGACAGAAAGAGAATTGAAAGAAACCCAGAAAAAGGGAAGATCTGAAGGTGAGAGAAGACAAGGGTTAGGGTTAGATAGACCGTACAAAACACGCCAATTGAATCAGTTTGGTTTGCAGGTAAAAAGGGGTCACGAAGAAGAGCAAGCAAAAACCCTAGAGAGAGTACCAAAAAATATGATAAATAAATAAGAATTGATAAAACCCTTTCTTCAACCTCTTTAGCAAATTGAGTGATTCTAGGATTCCACAGTCTATCGATCCCTACTCTGTTTTCTCTCTTCGTCTTCCTCTTTCTCTCTATGTTTCTCTCTCTCTTCTCGTCTGTTTCCCACTTGCCCTCATCTCTTGTAACTTTTCTGTATTTATTTACTAATAATTATTACGACATAATGAACAAATATTTATCTGATATATGTAACCGAAACAGACAAAAAAAAAGACAAATGTTTTACTCGGTGTATACATTTACGGATTTTGGTTGCATGAAATCAAAAGATACAGAACCAAATCCGCGAAGCGGAAGCGTATAAAAATATATAAACGATTTTTAAAAAAATATTAAAAAACGGTTACGTGTTAAAAACATATATATAAATTAAATATCTCATTTTTTAATAGTTTAATTAAATTTATTTTAATTTAAAATAAATTTATTTAACTTATCAAATTAATTACTTTCAACATTTCACATATGATTCAAATAATTCTTTTTAATAAAATTATTTTTAGATAAAAGAAAAAAAAATATGTAACACTCACAAATTTAATATATTAATTTTCATTTTTAGAAAATATAAAAAATATTAAAATAATAACTACTAAAACGAAAGTGCAAGATTTCAATATTTTTTAAGAAAATATTTTTAAAAACATTTCGGAAAATAAATTTTGAAAGCTTCCAAAAAACTATAATTCTGATTACGATTCTGAAGAAGCGGACGTTGAACGAAAATTTTGTACTACTTATAGTTAAACCTCTATAAATTAATATCTCACTAAATTAGTAGTTTTCTTTGGTCCTAAATTAATATTTTAGTTCAAATATTATTTTTATAAATCAATAATCACGATAAATTAATAAAACTTTATAAATATATATTAGCTTTAATATTATTAATTTACAGAAGTTTTACTATAGTTAGTTATTTTCTTTATTTAATAAAAAAACAAAATTAAGTATTAATATTTTTCAAAACAATCGATATTACACTGTAAAATATTTTTCTTTAAGTGAAATCACTTATATATTCATTAAAATTAGTTAATAATTTAATACATAGACAAAGTATATATGTTTTACAGAAGTGATAAATGTAAGAGTATAATTTCGTTTTGGAAAATAATATTTTCATTGAAAACAAAAAAAATGTGTTTGACTATTTGACTAGTTGTTCTTCCGACCATGGTCTATGGTAACTGGACTAACTGGTAAGTTCGTACGGGACGGTCAATACTTATTCCAACCTTTCTCGCTTTTTACAGTTCCGAAAAGTTAATATCGGTGTACTAATGAGATATTGAAAAGTGGAAAGGTTTAGAGATTGGTCGGCTATGCTTTCTTCTTTCATTTTGTATTCTTGTGGACCGACTCGTGCGATTTCTTTTTTTATATATAAACTGATCCGCAATTAAACCCATTACAAGGTTTTTATGTTAGTGACGTTAGAAACTATCTATGTATATATATATCAGTATTAATTGCATCACCTTTTTAATGTTAGTAACGTTACATTTAAGCTAGCTTGATTGTTTCTTTAGATTTTTACAGTCATAAATCAAATCTATTTACCTACAATAATTGAATCCGAACGGAATTCGATCTTGGTTCTGTTTCTCGTTTAGTTAACTGACCAAAAAACCAATAATATAATTCAAATAAAAAATGCATAAGCATAAGCATATGCGAAAAGACATTGAAGATAGTAAAGTCAAAAGGTAGGACCGAAGAATCTAAGATATTATTTTGTTCTTCTTCCTGATAATTGCAAAAATCTGCATGGAAAGCGATTTAAAGTCGATCGAATAATATTATTATCCTATTCTGAATTCAAGACAAATGCATCTTCACATACATATACAGACTAGCTTATAATTCACGTGAGTCTAATTGCTATTTTTATTCGTTTACTACTATTGTTTGGTTTTTGATTTCTGATTGAATCTTAAGATGCTCAAACCATTTTCGTCCATAAGTGAAGGGCCAATTCTTTTTTCTACTATCATTTTATTCGTATCCATTCCATTTCTCTATTATTGGTTTAGTATTCCTTTGCATTACAACTTGAACAAGAAATTACAACTTGAAAAAGAAAAGAAGAAAAAAAACATGATGGCATGTCAATTCGATAGTCTTTTTGTTGTTGTTGTCATCACTCTGAAGCAAAATGCAGTACGGCCCACTAAGAAAAGCCCAATATATCGTATGAGCGGAACATTAGCGAGCAAGCAACATTGATGATGGGCCAGACGCAGATAAAATCAGAAGACCCAGATACGATTTTTTCACTCATTATTTCATGTGCTTGTTCAACCCTCAACAGTCAATATCATATCGGACTTTCCTGATTATTCAAAAATATATAGACGATTCTATTATTATTTGTTTTTTTTTTTGTCAACAAATACAGGTAAGAATACACATTAGTATTTCTGAAGATTCGAACCACACCAATCAAACAAAGCTACGTAAGAATTTTATCCCAAAAAAAAAAAACTTTTGTTCATTTAAGATGTAAATAAAAAAGCGCCGTATTTGGTTGTGAACTGAGATAAGTGACCCACAAAATTGACTTTTTTGGACGGTTCATGGAGAGGGAGAGAGAGATCCAACGTAACCAGACTCCGAAAGGGGATCACGTTTCCAGTGACCGACTCTCAAGTGACCCGCGCCGTCACTTTAGCAGAACCCCACCCGCTTAACTAAAAATCCAAAATCCAGAAGATCCGAATTAGATTTGCAGAATAAGAAGAAATAGCCAGGTGGTCGGTTCGGCCGCCGCCCATCCCTAACCGGGCCCGGTCTAGTTAACATCAATACTGCAATCCCTTTCCGGTAAGAAACTACGGCGCGTGTATGTCAAGCCCCTTTCACCCTTTTTTATTAAATGCCAAATTCCTCCTATTTAATGACGACTCCCTCACGCATATATAAATAAACGTTTTTATTTTTATATAATATATACTTTCTTCTTCGTTTCTTCATACAATATCATTTTCATTCCAATGCAAACAAAAATCACGACAACTACAAGTAATAATAACTTGCTTATATAATTCTGAGGACGACGCAAGTATGGTTTTCTAGCTGACAAATGTTAAATTTTCAGTTTATTTGATGCGGATAATCTATATAACAAAAGTTAAACCGATAATTTTGGCTGGGTTTGGTTTGAATCTTAATTTAAATTTAATTCAGTATCAGGCTAAAAATAACAAAAAAATGTCAATATATGCTTTGATTAATTTCAATTAGAATGATCTATCTTTTGAAGGAAGAGAGAGTGATAGACAAGGACAGAACAAAAGCCTGCGAAGCCTCCAACGGTATTCATTGTGGACCAACCTTAAGTGTGGGACGACTCTATCCATCTATATTTTTTTATATATGATTTGGTCCATAGCTCAATTTAGCACTTCTAATTTCTATTTTCTAGATTTTTTCTTTTTAAAAAAATATATTTCCAACGGAAGAATTAATCAGTGTCAAGAAAATATTCTCTTGAGTTTGCATGATTTACCATAGAAAAGAATGATGTGGTTTTTAAATATAGTCATCGAGCAAAGAAGAGCATGGCCGTTAGGGTTTGTGGATATACACACCCCGGCCACCAGCACTTGTCTCGTTTCGTTTATTTACCCTTGAAACGTGCTTTCGTTTATTCTAGGACCGTGTCGGTCCATTCATTCTCGATTTCTAGTGCGACTTGTCAAAATGTCAAAAACCCCATTGACTATATTTTTAAACATTAATTTACCAACGAAAATATTTCAATAATTTTTACAATATTTATCACTTTACTGATAGAAATTAAAAAACCAGCCTTGATTGGAGCCTTTTTATTGACCACTACAAGTCTCTTGAATTCGTTGCACATAGTACCTATGATGATAGAAAAATCTAAATTTGAATCGTTATTATTTCGTAAACAACTTTATATATATATATATGCTCGTTCTAAGGTGCTTAGAATTATGTTTATATATAATCCAAATTAACTAAGACTCCTAGACTTTGGGGCACATATGACAGTTGTTGCACATCATCAACATCACATAAACCTGCTCCATGCAAATGGACTCTATTTCGCACCTACTGATAACGACTCTTCTCTCTATACGCACATAACATATTAATACACCATATATATAATACAAATCCACACGCACACATTTCTATATTGGTTGTTACTATAGTTATATCATTCATCTTCTTGATGTTAATTATGCATATTTTTTTAGTATGATCAAATAAATTAGATTTCGAGGACTTGGATATAAAACTTTACTAAGTATATTCCTAAAATATAAGTGCACACCTCATTCTAAAACCTTTAAAACCCTAAGTAGACTTAAAGTTGGTAGTATTCAAAATTATTAACGATTGTTTAAAAGACCATAAAAAGATATACATAGTTACTCAACGATTGATAGAGCACTTATTATGAAATATGAGGCCCACTTCATCACATACTAAGCTTAGTTTTTTTCATAGAACAGCTTTTAGAAACGACCAAATTCTTAGCATTTCGTATGGCTACAGAACAGTACGTCGTATATATAGAAAAGCTCTTTAAAAATATATATATATATGTAAAATCCCAAGGGCCCGAGGTCCTCCAAGTTGATAAAAAAAAACACACACATATATAAATATGAATAATCAATAAAGAAAATAGGTGTGAAAGAGATCGAGAAGTGTGGGGATGCAAAAATGTGAGGCTGTTTGGGACAAACTCTATAGAGAGAGAGAGGGTAGTGAGCAGTGGTCCTTACTCTATTCCATGTTTACTGTTGTGAAATTGTAACACTTCACCTTCTCACTCACCTTCTCATTTATGTTTGCTTCCCCTTTAAATCCAATCCCTACTTTAACCATTTTATTCAAATCTTACATAGACACACCACATGTACCTCGTATTTATACCATAATTAAGATCCATATATATCTAATCTACTTTTAATTAATATATGAAAAACGCTAGATGTTATATAGAGATATTTCATAAGTATTGCATCCGATAAAAGTTGGGATTCAACATGATACACTCTTAAGACTTGGATATCTAGGGTTTGTGGATCATCGAATCTGGGCCGGGTAATGAAAGGACGTCAAAACTTTATTTTGGATATGAATACATAATATTTGATTGGAATTCACATGTGTTTTATATAAATATTATTTCTTAGTTTATTACATGCTAATTTACACCATAGTACTCAATTAAAACACATGCGAAAAAACACTCTAGTTATGATTTTGTCATTGGCAAAGAAATCTTCCTCCCATCCCCTACAAACTCACTATTTGTTTAATCTCCTACCATAATGACAACATTAATAATTTAATTTTCTTTTTTCTAGTATATACATTTGAAAAAGTATAAGAAAATTTTAACCGAACACAAAACAAAACATATCAGCTACATATATATATAGAGAGTTGGTCAATTAAAATGAAAATGACTAAATTCCTTAAGCATGTAAATTCCTATGAGGGTATTTGTTCTTTTAATAAAATAGTGGCAAATGGAGATCATAGGTAGTAGAGTCGTAGAGAGGTCCCCTTTGTATTTGTATACAAGCTGTTGCAATACGGTAAATAGTAAAAATGTTTTAGTCAATAATAAATTGCTTTATTTAGCTTTGCCTTTAAATTAAAGAGCGAGGGCTGCTTGTAGGCCAACTTTTTTCGAGCCATACTTTATAATTGTGTATACAAATATATTTTAACAGACCCGAAATCTCTTCGTAAATCGTAACAGAAAACTAACGAACCTAATATCACAGTAACCCGATTCATATGAGGTTCAGTTTTACAATGGTTATTCTCTTTTTATTTTCTAAACTCAAAACCTTGAACCAATAGCTGGATTAAACGCATAGTTCGTGTTACTACTTACTTTACTACTGAAAAGCCCAATATTAGAAAAAGAGTATGAAGAAAATCCCAGAATAAATAAATTAATTAAAATAAATATATACATAAAATTAATTATTTTTTATATTAGTAGAAATAGCGACGTTATTTTATAGGCTGAAAACAAATTTATAACAATTGATGATCGGACGCGTTTCAAAATGAATTTAAAAGTATCACCTACTTATTATATATTTTCCTGCACGTGCTTATCAATTGATTCATATCTTTTGACTAATGTACTGATGACATGTACGTATAATAATATACTTGGAAATATTAATAAAAAATTACGCTGTTTAATTACTGGGAAATTATCTGACCAGGTGTTGCAGATTTAGACATTTTCTTGCTGTCTCAAAACATCAAACGCTCTTGTTATGGATGTTGATGATTATGACACAGAGGAATAAATAATACTAAAATATAATGGTCATTATAATAATTTTTGTTATATAAGAATTCAACCTTTTTCTTGTTAATCATGTATTAATAATAATAATAATAATTAATTAAACTTGATTAAATTTTATTTAAAGCGCAGATAACAATTATATTTAGATCATTTTTATTCTTGGTTTCTCCAGATTAGGTTTTGGATTTTCTTTTTTGGTTTTTGTTTTTGCAATGATGAGTCTGAAACGAACATCGTAAGACATCGTGACCTGAATATATTTACATAGATGTGTATTAAACATACACACATCTTTGTGTTTGCTTATTTTCAAGTTGTTTTGTTGTGTTTGATGTATATGTAGAGGATTTGGACCACCAAAAACATGGACACATCAGCAACCAAACCTACTCCCCCTCGCTCTCCCTCCCTTCTTGTGATCTGTAAATAATTGCATAATTAATTATACCCAAAAAAATGTTGCAGAATTAATTATGCGATAGTTATGTGTTTTTTTCTTTCATAGAGATTATCAATTCTTAATTATTTAATTAGTATTACTCCTGTTAACCCACGTGACTCGCTCTGACAAGAAATTGCTAAACAAAATTAGAGAAACGACATACAGTTATTACTGCTATTGCATTGGCATGATGAAGTGAATTAGTCGATATCCTTAATAGGATCAAATCGATATGCAAAAAACAAAACTCAGAATAACGAATCGACCGTTGGATAAGGATTAAATCCGCAGTGACGGTCATGTCGTTACATCATATGTACATGTGAATGCAAACACATTTTAAAGTAATCATGGCATGCCAACAACTGGAATATCAGTAGGTGACGATAATATTTAATTTAATGTGATGAAATGCGTGCATGTATGTATTTTACATTAATTTTGCGAATGATAATATTCTCTATTTGGAAAACATGTGCATTTCTTTTCTTATAAACCCAAATCATTTTGACTTGTGCTAAGTAGCAAAAACTATAATATACAAACTCAAAGCTGCTAATAAACAATACTTAGTAAACAAACAAATTTAGATAAATACAAAATAGTCTGGTTTTAATTAATAAACACAAAAGAGAGATTAACGGAATCTAAAACATTAACACTTGGTGGACAACTAACTATACAAAAATAGATACACATGTACATAAAGATTTGAAATTTCAATACAAAGAGCTAACTCGAAGCCTAATGAAAAGGACAAGAAGCTCACATGACCCGAACCATATCACTCATGGGCCCCTACGCATTACTCGGTACCAATCTCTCTCTCTCTAAGTCTTGAAACTCTATCAAGAATCTCAAGCCACCACCATTTTTTTCTTCATCCTCTAAAGAGAAAGAGAGAGCGATCCTTTTTGTTTGGCAAGAACCCAATTTGAGTTCAAGTCCCGATTTGTTTTGATCTTTCTCTTTCCTTGCTTTCATCTTGATAGTCAACGAGAAATACTTCTATATATTTGTTATATAGTTTGCTTTCCGATTCTAGGGTTTTCATATTTCCCCTAAATTTTCATGGTCAAAGGAGAAAAGCAAAGAACCAATCGAACCAAGAAGAGAAAGAAGACTTCAATATCAACATCTCTTCCTCTCTCCCTTGTTATATTATAAGGTGAGACCACACCAGAAACTTTAATTTATTTTTTTTCCTTCTTCCCTTCTTTTAATATATTCTTTGAATTTTTTTTCATTAAATCATCTTACCCCCTTTTTCTAATTGTGGCTGGATTTTCGTTTCGTTTCCTCTTTTTAATATTATCTATCTAATGTATGTTGAAGATCTCGAGTTGAGTCATCATCGTCAATGGCTATGAAACACGACCGCAACACTTCACCAATTCAACAACAAGAGAATGGTCTAAACTTCATCAAGATTCACTAAGATTTAGTCCAAGAACAAGAAAAAGGAGTGATCTTGATCACTATAACTTTTCTCAAGAATCTAAAAAAGAGATTCTTCAATCTTGAATCAAGATTTTTCCAAGCCAAAAATCAGAGAATTCATCATGGATCTATCTCTAGCTCCAACAACAACAACAAGCTCCGACCAAGAACAAGACAGAGACCAAGAATTAACCTCCAACATCGGAGCAAGCAGCAGCTCCGGCACCGGAAGTAACAACAACAACAACAACCTTCCGATGATGATGATTCCGCCGACAGAGAAAGAACACATGTTCGACAAAGTGGTAACACCAAGCGACGTCGGGAAACTCAACAGACTCGTGATCCCTAAACAACACGCGGAGAGGTATTTCCCACTAGACTCAACAAACAACCAAAACGGCACGCTGTTGAATTTCCAAGACAGAAACGGCAAGATGTGGAGATTCCGTTACTCGTATTGGAACTCAAGCCAGAGCTACGTGATGACCAAAGGATGGAGCCGTTTCGTCAAAGAGAAAAAACTCGACGCAGGAGACATCGTCTCTTTCCAAAGAGGCATCGGAGTCGAGTCCGAAAGATCCAAACTTTACATAGATTGGAGGCATAGACCTGACATGAGCCTCCTTCAAGCCCATCAGTTTGGTAATTTCGGTTTCAATTTCAATTTCCCGACAACTTCTTCTCAATATCCCAACAGATTTCATCATCCGTTACCGGAATATAGCTCTATCCCGATTCACCGGAGCATGAACATCGGACGTTCGTATTATAACAACCAGCCACGTCAAGAGTTTGTAGGGTATGGTTATGGGAATTTAGCTGGAAGGTGTTACTACACTGGATCACCGTTGGATCAAAGGAACATTGTTGGATCACAGCCGTTGGTTATAGAGTCAGTCCCTGTGGTTCCTGGCAGATTAACTCCGGTGATGTTACCTCCGCCACCTCCTCCGCCTCCTTCTACTGCGGGAAAGAGACTAAGGCTCTTTGGGGTGAATATGGAATGTGGTAATGATGACTATAATCAACAACAAGAAGAGTCTTGGGTAATGCCACGTGGCGGAATTGGTGCTTCTTCTTCTTCAGCCCTGCGACTTAATTTATCGACTGATCATGATGATGATGAGGATGATGATGGTGATGATGATCAATTTGCCAAGAAAGGGAAGTCTTCATTTTCTCTCGATTTCAATCCATAAGAAGTTTCATCATCTCTTCTTCTTTGAATCTTTATTTTATTAGTTAAGTTTCTAAGGGAATTAGATTTTAGCTATAATGAGGGGAAGAACAAAAAAAGAGATCTTCTTCGTTTTTGTTTCTGTTTTTTTTGGTTATGAACTTTTTTTCTTTGACATGTTGCTTAATGTTCATCATTAGGCTTTTGTCAACATGTTGAAACACGCATCTTTTCAAATTTTGTATATAAACTTATATAAAACTATGATTTACATAAAATAACATGTTTATGTCTCTCAAATTCTAGCTAATTCGGTATAAGTCTTTGTTTACTCCTCATTTTTCATAAATTCTATATTAATCTTACTACTTGACACTTTGTGAAACTGCCTTTAGGCTTTAGCTATAGAATTTCAATCGAACAGTGTCCATCTTTCTTTTTTTAATATTTTAAATACAATTTGAGAGATTACAATTGACGAGTGGGAAAAAAGCTTATAAATTTCATGAATTGTACTCTCTGTGCCTATCTCCCTACACTGACAAAGTGTTTCATGGTACATTCTAAGCTAATGGGCAGGTCCAAAAAAAGCCTCTCTTTTCTCTCTCTCTAATGGTCCTCGTTTGTTTGTTTGGTTACTCTTGTAATTTTGCTCGGTTAAAGAGAGTTTTGCAGGTTATGGGCAGAGAAATAAAGAGAAGCTAATAGCTATGGAAGAAGGACTACTGATCCATCCATCTAGTAATTCAATTTAATATATTTTTAAAAAAAATAATAAAAGGTATGATATGTTTTCACATTGTTTGACTTTTTTATGATCACAGGTTCATTAATTTCTCATTTTTTACTAATTCTAGATTCGTGGTTTGTTATTAACCTTTGGTCAATGTCTTTGTTTGGATTGTAAAGTGAAGTCATTTTTACCAAATCAGGTATCTCTGTAGATCTCATTAACTCACGAGTTCTTTTTAGAATGTTAGATCCTAAATCATTTGTCAATTACTATATATACACATGCCTCTGCATATAAATAGCTACCCTCATATATATACACGTAACTCACTCATGCATATGTATAAAGTGAACTTATTGATGCAGTCATCCTAAGATGTTCAATATATTCTAGCATTACCATTCGTTGATTATACATGTTTATAGTTTCATATACAAATACTAATTTCTTGTCTATATAATTTAGTACATGCATAATAGTAAAATTTGTGATCACATACAACATGCTAAGCTAGCTGATCAGACCAGACTATGCTTAGCACATTTTATTTTATTTTACATTTTGTGGGCATATCTTCTATATGCAAACATTCAGGTACATACATTTAGGAACGCATATATGCTACACAGTACACAAACTTCTATTGTGCGCCAATATTTCATGTAACTAAGCACATGATAGTCGAACTTTCACTAAATGTGGTTTTTGTTCTCTAGCTACCAACTACTTCAGATTACATGCATGGTGTACGAATATTTATGGAATTTGTATATCTTTCGATAAGTTTGAGTGTCCGTATCGTTTCTGACCCAATGATCCTAAAATAGAAAACATGTTTGAAACATACATGTCCATTCCAAGTACTCCATGTATATGGAAGATTAAAAAATTAGGGTTAAGTGTGTGTATGTGTCACGAATTTGTATGCGTTATGTGTTTATAAAAGTACTCCCTAGACAGCGAACATCAAACAGTTAATTTATCTAAGATAGACTTGGCGAGATTAGAATACAAACATACGTGTGTGTGTTAATTTATATGCATAGCCCACATATCTTCAGTATAGGGGAACAAAGTTACAAAGATATATGTATAAAACACATCTGCAAAGGATGATCAAATTGATTATATAAATACGAATTCCAAATAGTCTACTATATATATATATATATATTGTGTAGATATGTCTCAAAAGGCTTGTGCATAGTTGTCAAAAGAATAAAATTGATTTCTATATTCAAAAGATTGCATAGAAAAGGATACAATGAAATAAAAGGGGAGTATTTGTGAAGTACGGATGGAATTAAAAAAATATATGAAAATGACTAAAGCACACAATATTGTAACATATCTAAATGATTAGCTGTGTAAGAATAAAGAGAAGAAATGACATGCTCCAATTATTGTTAAACAAAAAGGAATAAATAATTCGTTCTGATTAGATTCCTAACCTAAAAGAGACTGCAAATATGTAGGCCGGTTAGGGTTTCTATAGGCATGATTGATTATGATAAGGAAACTTCGTGCTGTGGTTAATGGATTGTTCCCTTTCTAATAATATTTTTAAACAAAACTAATTATATATTCAATTCAACTTTTAGATATTACCCTTCCATTTTCATGTATGCTAAGTTACTTATTTTAAGGCTAACTATTTGATCTAAAACTTTCATTTTAGCCACGCAAAGAAAAATACTTTTTTATTTTGTTCGGTGTAGATATGAGTTTAAAAAGCTACGGTAAACTATAAAGTGGATTATATCTGTAGAATTTTAACGATTTATAATGTTAACGTTTATTCAAATTAGGCATATAGCAAAAATGGGCCTGAAAATTTAAAATTAAGACAAATAAATAGGCCCATTAAGGTTTAAAGCAGTAGCCCAGACCCAGACGGGACTCGAATTGCTTCTGCATCTCGAGACACAGAGAGAGAGAGAAATAGAGAGCAATGGCGAGTGAATACAGATGCGTGGGATGTGGAATTAGGGTTAAGTCACTGTTCATTCAATACTCTCCGGGCAACATTCGTCTAATGAAATGCGTAAGCTTTTACGATCCTCTTTCACCCAAAATTGACTCTTTTTTTTTCTTTTAATTTGTAAATTCTGAACGTTTCCATAAGAACATAAATTTGGTTTATTTAGGGAAATTGCAAGGAAGTAGCAGATGACTATATCGAGTGTGAACGCATGGTCTGCTTCTCTTTCACTTAAAATTTTCCATTTTTGGGTGTTTCTTTATTAATTTCCAAGTTTGCTTTTTGTTCTTTGGAATTTAATTGATCTTTCTCTTTTTGGGGGCAGATTATATTCATTGATTTAATTCTTCACAGACCAAAAGTATATAGACACGTTCTCTTCAATTCTATTAATCCAGAAACTGTTAATATTCAGGTAAAACTATTTCAACTCACTGATCTTGTTTAATTGGTTTATTTATGAAAAATCTTTTTATATAAGTATAATATCTTATACCTCAAGCTATAAATTAGTTTCCAAATTTGGGTATGAAAAAAATCTGATCCAAGAAGAAACATCTCATTTTTGTTTTGTGTGCAGCATCTGTTGTGGAAATTGGTCTTGGCGTATCTTCTTCTAGACTCTTGTATCCTTTTGTTTCATACTCTGTTTACTCTCAAAGCAGCTCGTAGATATTGTAATTAGTGGTAAGTTATAATAAAGCAAAACACATATGAAAAGCCTTAAGATTAATCAAAGATAGAAGCTTACTACTGAGGAGAACTGATGAGAGCTCAAGCCTATCTGAGAGCTCAGTTCTTATATCTGTAAAGGTTTGAATCTTTTAAAAAAAAAAAATTCTTGAGATATGGGCCATTGAGATAGTTAAGAAAGGACACTATTCTTTGTTTATGCATAGAACAGGTTCTAATCAGTGTTCTGTCTGCAAATGCTGCATTTATCTTTTCTTTTGCTCTTGCGGCTAAGGGTTTTCTAAATGAAGTTTCCAGGTGATTTTATTCTTCTTCTTAGCTCTCTTGTTATGAGTTTTTCACCAAATATTCCCCTAAAGATTGATTTTCGTATGATTAAAAAATAAAATTTGCAGAAGAAGAGAGATAATGTTGGGGATATTGATCTCGAGTTACTTCAAGATATTTCTGCTAGCTATGTTGGTACATTGTACCAAATCTCTTAATGCATTTCATAATCATCTGCTAAGTTTCATCAATAAAACCTGAATTAATCATGTCTTTTTTATGGGCTCAAAATTCAATTACAGGTGTGGGAATTCCCAATGTCAGTGATCTTCATTGTAGATATACTTGTCTTAACATCAAACTCCATGGCTCTTAAAGGTCAGACCTTCCTTCAAAATGTTCTTAGTTTCTGTTGTTGTTGTTGTTTTGGAAATCTCACAATGCAAGTTGTTGTGTTAAAACCAGTGATGACTGAATCAACAACGAGCAGATGCATAGGCGTATGCTTGATGGCGCATTCGTTTAGATTCTTGGTGGGTCAGATCTTTGAGCCAACAACATTTTTGACACAGCTTGGATCATCTTCTATTGGATAGATAGTCTTTGAAACATTTACATTATATCCATTTGTATTGAGAATCATATGATCCCATTATCTTCTAGCCGAATGTTATTGTCATCAAGAACTGAATAAGAATAATTTAGTCCATCGCAATTCCCATTCTCTTTATGATAATAAAAAGTATATTCGAGGGATTTTCCATTTGAAGCGGTGGTACTCACGCGTGTCTAAAGAGCGTGTCTTTAATTTTTACGGGAGAGGATTAGCAACGGTAACTTTTAATCATGATAACGCACAACTTATTTGATCAAGAAGAGAGCATCTTCTTCTTCTTCTTTGAGAGAAATCAAAATTCTCATTCTTCATACTCTTTCTTTCTCTTTTCCTCTGATTCTGTATCGCCTTTGTCCATCATCTCTTTCTCACAATGGCTCTCTTCCCCCGATTTCTCCCTCTTTCTTTTTTCTATAATTCAACTCCGGTGACGGAATTCAACTCCGATAGAGGATGTTGCAGAGAAGCTCAAGTGCAATGGAGATTTTGATCCAAATCATACGTCGCCGCCTCAAGGCTAAAGGTAACACTCTTTCTCCGACGTCTTTGCGTTGCATTTAATTAGGGTTTTTTGTCTCTTTCTCCATTCCAAATTCGTTTGTGGCGTTATAATAATGAAATGTTTCAAAACGATTTTGATTGTGTAGACAAACAGAAACTTCAGTTTTAAATTTTCATGGAATCTTAGTCAATTTGAATTTGAGTAAACCGATTACAATCGAGATGACTGTCTCCGGTTAGTAAGGGCTCTGTTTTGTTTGCTAATTGACCCATATATTTCATTTTACTGTACAGGTTTCTGTTCTTGATTGACCAAGTTATCAAGTGCGGTATACAGATCGAGTTCGGTTCGTGCAAGGACACATACAACTTTTTCTTTTTAGGTAACAAATTTTATACTCCTTATTACAACATATATGCTTATATATAAGTTACTGATTTAAATATATTTTAACTATACCAAATATTTGTATTTAGAAAAGAAAAAAATTTAAGTTCTAAATTTTAAAAGTGTAAAAATAAACCGAACTTGACATCCTGTCCTTAGGATTTCCTTTGTCCGTTAGAGGTGCTAAATGTTCAATCTATTTTCACATAATATAAATTTAACACTTAAAACTTAATTTTAAGGTTTTTTTTTGCAAATTATATATATTTTAAACGGTTTTGATTTAAAACCTAAGTGGTAAATTTTCAAAACTTTAAAAACAAAATGAATTGATACATCCAGTCCTATTTGGTCCGTTAGAGTTGTTATAAATTCAATTTGTTTTAAAGTAATGGAAATTTAACACTTAAGTTTTTAATAATTATTTTCTTATAAAAGTGTTTTAATGTTTTTGAATTTCGGATTTATAACTAAAGTTTTAAGATTTTTTTGCAAATAATATTTTTAGTAAAAATCATTTTGATTTAACCAGAAAATTTAATCTGGCCTAGGAGAGATTAGACAAGAAGCAAGGTTGATGGTGGCTCTCACGAGAAGGGAGTTTAAGGCATGCTTTTGGGGACATATCCTTCTGGTTGATTATATTTCCAGAAACTTTCATTTTAGTTTAGGATGAGTATCTCAAAGCTTACTACACTTAAGTAATTTAGAATCTTGTTACGTATTTATTTCTCTTCTTTATTTAGAATCTTATATTTATCCCAAAAAGATGATTACATACTACAATGATTAATTATTATGTATTTTGTATTTTTTTCTTTTCTATCTCTAAATACATTTCTTTCCTATCTCTACAAAGAAAACAGAGCAACCAAAACAAACAAAAATGAAAGAGAAATTGTGAGGAAGAATCGGATTTGACATCTCTTAACCAACCAAAATGATCCAATCAATGATGGAGATGAACAACAGTCTTGTTTCTGTTACCTTGAGATGATAGCCAATGATCATGTTCGCGAGCCCACTGTGGATTCTGCTTCACCTTGTTGGTGAATGATGATTTCTTGATTCAGTCTTTACCCATATGCACAACCGTATGATCCCTTTTATATATAAAGATTACTACATCCCAAAACGATACACTAACTATATTACATACATTTTTTTTTCCTTTTTTCCTTTTCTCTCTTTTTTTTTTCTTTCCTTTTTTCTTTCTCTTCTCTACTACATTTACTACTAATAGCACAACTTCACACTTTTCCTGAGGGAGAGAAAACCGAGCAAAGAAAAACACACAAACACACAAGAAAGAAAATTTGTGAACAAGAATCGGATTTGACCTCCTAACCAACCAGAATGATCCAACCAATGATGGAGATGAACAATAAGACGCCAATGATCATGTTCGTTAGATGATAGATCCACTGAGCATTCCTTTGACTCCTTTTCTTTGAAACAATCCAGCTCTGCGTCACCGGATCTTCAGCCATTTTCCACTCACATTCGTTTTTCATCGAATTTATCACCTACAACCACATCCATAGCCATATATCATTTAAATTTAAATGTAACGTGACTAATAATTTGATGAAATGTTTCTGAGTGAGAGAGTGTTTTAACACCTCTTCAATTCCTTGCAAATGCAGTTTCCGTGGCTTTGGTAGCTCTTGTGCCTCGAAGCTGTGCAAAGGCTCAATAGTGTTCAGTGATATAGGAGTATGATCTGGTTCATTTGAACTACCAAAACTATCAGTCGAGCTCGAAGTATCTTCGAAAATCTGTTAAAAGCCAAAAGTTCAACGTGCGAGAAACAAAAGCCAATATACATAGATTCTGATCTTATAATAAGTAAGAAGTCCTTACCGTTGAGCCAGTTTCACTATCACTGCTATCATCGGTAAAAAAACCAGTCACGGGTTTTTTTGGTTGATGATTATTGAAATTCTCTTGCATATATATCCTTTCGTCAACCAAAAGGTCCAAATTTTCTTTAACAAGAGGCATCAAAATCTTCCCCAACTCATCTAAGGATGTGTCTAAGCAAGGAACCGATTGTTGCGGGTTGAAAAGATAGTCACTAATCCATTGGCCATGATTCGGAGAGTCAAATTCAGACATGGGATTGAAAGGTTGTGAATATCCTCCTTGAACTGACTGAAGCATGTTATTGTTTCCACCAAAGTTCTGGCCATAACTTGTTGGATCAAACACAGGTGAATTGTGGAAAGATCTTTGAACCGGTTGCTGCATGAAAAAGTTTTGATTAATCTGCTGCTGTCCCTGATTTGCTGTATCATAATCAGTGTTGTGAGGAGAATTTCCTTGACGTGATTGGTTGTCCTGAAAAAGGGAAACACCAAATCAGTCAAGCCTAGTCAAAGCTAATAAGAGCAAAGAAAGAAACAGTAAATGGAGATAGACTCACGACAGAACCAGCACTACTAGTCATATTGGCAACAAAACTAGGAGTGGGATCAGTTAGAATGCTCCTGTCGTCACCCTTATACTCAAGTCTGCAGATGACATATGTCCTCTGTAATATTTCAAGAGTTCATCACAAAAGTTCATCAGTAAACAACATTTGTGAGTTCTTAGCTCAGTCTCTTCCCAGAAACTCATACTCTTAACTATGAATCAACAGAAACCAAAACTATATGACTAAACTACAGCCAACATGAGGAGTAACACTTAAACTATAGATCAAAGGCAAAAGAAACAACAATAAGATGATGGATGGAAAGAAAGAGGACCTGATCTTCAGGGAAGAGCTCGTAGTGAAACTCATGAATGACCCAATCAGATTTGGTGTTGATTCCATCGAGGAACACCAAAACCCTTTTGTGACCAATCCTCTTGCCTGGAGTTTCACACCAATTTCCCCAATGATCCCTGACCTCCACAGGATCTCCGGTAAGCTTCCATTTTCCAGAACTCGTTGTCCTGTTCTGCCGATTTCCGTTTCCATACTTGTTATCTCTACGAGAGAAGAAGTACCACACAGGATCTCTCGATTTGTACTTTGATTGCACTGTTAGAGCAAAAAGAACCCTAATTAGTCACAAATCGAATCGAATCGACAAAGAGCAAATGAATTTTGAGAAAAATTGGGGAACTTACAGCGCAAATTCCAAGGATCGTAGCTACAGATGTGGACCTCATTAATGGATCCTTCTACGAGGCCATTCTTACCCTTAATTTTGTTAGGGAGATAGTAACCTACGAGCTCCTCGTCGTTCGGACGGAATCCATAACCCACTTGATTCTCCATTTTCACTCCCTACCTATGGAAACTAATTCTTCCGATTTCGATCGGGTTTTTCTTTTTTCTGGGAAAATTAGTTTCAATAGTTTCGAGGTAAAGAGTCTCGCCGCCGATCTGTGTCCTCCGATTATATATTTCTTTCTTTTTTTTGTTTGGTATATTAATTTGGAGGGAGAAGAAAGGGAAATATGTGTTTATATAAGCCCCAGATATTCATTTTTTTTTTTTTTTTTAATATGGATCTTCGGTTCGATTGGTTTCGGTTTCGGTTTTCACAGTAGTATTTAAAAGATTTTGAAAACGACATAAAGCCCCCTTTTTCTTCAACTTTCATTTATTGAAACACGAAATAAACTGAATTTATGTTTTTAGACTTAATTACTTCAGATTTATTCAATTAACATATTTATCACACACACAAAAAAAAAGAATTAATATTTAATAAGTTTTTATACAATCGGTTTTATGATTTGTTTTTTTTTTTTATAATCGGTTTGGTTAAACCATATTACACAATTACTTGGTGGAAGAAAAGTATAAAATTAAAAATTTTAATTAAGGCTTGGCCGAGAAGGTGGGAGGTGGAATTGGGCCCCAAACGAAGGTGAGAAAAGGAATATGACTTGTGCGGTATTAGTAGCGTGTGTTTTATCTGATTGTTTTAACATTAATCAGGATACTTATCCACTCCTCGTTCAAGATTCTTCTTTAGGTTACTTTGACCATGTTGTTTACTGAAGAAATTAAAAATCTGTAATTAATCATAAAACTTGAAAACATCCACCAATAGATACACTCGTACAAATATAAAGTATGAGGTAGGTGATCAGAAAAATCCACGTCCCCCCTAGAAATTTAATACTAAATCTACTCGTGAAAAAATAGAAGTTAAGTGTATGAGGCAAATATCTAGTAGTCGTGGTTCTCACTAAATCACTACCATGTGGAAGGTTCAAATATTCCTAATGAAGTTTGAATGTTGGCAGAAAATACCAAATACATCTAAGTAAATCAGGAATATATATCTGCCTACTTCTTTTTTTCCTTCTTTTTATATTGGTGTTTTGGGGGTTAAACTATTTTGTTTCTTCTTTTTGGACTTTTCATGGTTGTTGATATATACACTTGTGAGTTGTGATTGGTAACGTTATGATATGCCAAGAATTCTTAATAACAACAAAATTTAAGGTGAATCAACAAAAAGCACATATGCTGTTCTCACCAAAAATATGGCTTTTAGCCTTTGAGAACTAAAGATAAAATCATTTACTCATAAAAATCTAAAAGGAGATTTGATTTCGTATCTCAAGATGACGCAAACTATATGCATGGCCAATTAACGCGTAATAAAAAAGTTAGAACAAAGCTCTTACCAAAACAAAAGTAAGAAGAGAACAAGTGGTCACAAAATTTGACCAAACACAAATAAAATAAAATTATAATAGAAGTCAAACACAATTAGCAGGAGATAATGATTTTGTTGTAAAGGATTTGATCAAATATTGTTTAATGTTATATGTATCTATTTTTTTATCGCGTATAATAAGGTAAATATATACGAAATTGTAATGTATAGTGATTAGTCAGTCATTAATCAAAACTTAGAAGAAAAATCGAAATTGTAATGGATTGTTTTAAAATTGGTACTCTCGTATACCTGTACAAATCCATTCATGTATTTGGACAAATGAAGATGCATGACGTATAGCGTTAGACAGATGGGGGACAAAAGCAACATTATAAAAGTAAAAATAAAATCTAAAAGAAGATTTGATTTCGTATCTCCAAGTGACTGAACCCTACATTCATGCCCAATTGTATTTTTTGTTTGTTTGTTACCTTTTGAATATTAGCGCGTAATATAAAGTTAAAACTTAAAAGTCTTAGCTCTAACGTCCAAAACAAAAGCAAGAAGAGAACAACTATATAGTTTCCTTCATATTTTGACCAATAGGGGACTTTCCTTTGTATGAAAAGATTATATTCATATACATACAAACAAAATGTAATAGGGAAGTCAAAGTTCACTCACATCTACCGCAAATCCACAATATAAAGACACTTTACCTTATTTTTCTATAAGCATTAATGAATTAAAGGGTTCTCTAACATCACATATATATAGTCTATAGGTGCCTTTCTAGATAGAAAAAAACCGACTTCAAAGCTCAAGTCAATTCAAGTGAGACTTATCCTATAGGTTTATGGTGTTTCTTTGACGATTGTATATACGAAAATATAGCAATAGATATAGATTTATGAAACAAAATTATCAACAAAAGAAATATTAAAAAAAAACTTAATGAAACCAAATCAAGCAGATATGATTTGTGAAAAGATTATAGAACTATCATTACACCTTTGTTACGTTATGCCTCAAAAAGAGAATAAAAAATAAAGAGAGTAGAAGTTAGCTATAATTTTGAACTTTGAAATTAGACATCAACATAAGCTGCATACTATAATGGAGACTATAAGAGACTCATTGAAAATTTGAAATATACTGTATGTCGATCAAGCAGAAATAAAATTCATTAGCGCATACAAGGTGGAAAAGATTTTTATTTGTTTTTTTCTTTTAAAGATGTACTTCTATTTCTACACATTTGGAAACTAGCAACTACGTCTATACATCTACGTCTCTTTGTTACTCTTTTTATAGTTAATATATACATCAACGTCTTTATTAGCATGTCAACGTAATGTATACAATTATATATGCACACGTATATATGTTTCTTGGCATCAAACTCCAGGGCTCTTAGATCACTAATGTTCACCCTTCGAGTGTCTCTTGTTGTTGTCGACCAAAGTTAATTTTCCAAAATGGTCCGACAAAAAGAGCTGAACTGAGCTTTGACAAAAGGATTTTGCCTAGCGTCGCCCATCAAGATCAGGCCCATCAAAAATACTTTGGGCCCGCTATTTTAAATTCATGACATTATCTGTTCTTTACCATTTCGATAACCAAAAATATAATATGTGTTTTGTGTAAATATATACTCCGTGAGTTATCTAATAATGGAGTGAATCCTAACTCAGTTATAATTTCCTTGAATATTCCTGTTCGTACGAAGCTATTATATAATGTTTATGTATGTTCAAGTGGCTTATAAGTGACATGTAAAGCGGAAAAGGCGACTACATTTTCAGCGCAAATATCGGCCCCTCCTTTTACATTATTTTAATATTTAATGTGGAAATTTTGGGGTTTCAGATAAAGCAGTACAGCCTAAAGACCGTCCAAATCAAATGTTTCAATTTTTATTAGGATCCGATAATGATACTATATTAACTGCAAAATCTCCTTTTGGAAAATTTAGTTCAAGATTTCATGTGGCTTGCACTCACATGCGTCCTCTTTTTTGTTTTCATTTGGAATTTTACTTTGATCAGTTTCTTTGTGGTACCCACGCACATGTGACATGTGTGTGTGTGGGTTAATAACTTGGGTGGGAGGGAGTGAAGAATATGGAAATAGTTTTTGGACAAAGGAAATATGGAAAATGGAAATAGTTACCAAAAGGAATGGCTTTTCGGTTGTTGTTGTTATTAAAGTAGCGTATTTAGTGAACTTTTTGGATTTTACGATGAATTTTTAGTGTTTGCCTTAGAAAATATTGTTGTATTTCTGTAGAGATAATCATTTATTATTGTTTTAAAACGTAATATATAAGCTTGACTTGTGTTTACTAAGATATCAAAATGTGAGTGTTTTTAAAAATCGAAAGACTCTTGGAAGGGAATCTCTTCGCTGTCTTCATTTATGATAAATTCACTTTTGGTGTCTCAACGTAAAAGGAAAATAACACTTCTTTGTTCGTTAATACTTATATGTCGGCGTCTAGCTGCAGACTTTAGAATCCGTAATACATTTGTTATTATTTTATAGCACATTTCGACAAAAATAAAAATAAATTGTAACATAATTGGCCATATATGTATAAATTATAATGGGATAGATAGATAGTGCCATCCTTCTCATCAATCTCACGATGTGCATGCTTTTTGTTTTGTCGTTTTATTCAAAGCGCTTTGATCGGTGTTTATGTTTTCCCTAATATTTTACTATAGCCAAGCACACAAGCAATCTTATGTTTCTATAAAGTTAGCCTTACTCCATCAGTTAAACTTCTCTTGTCTTTCCATAGCTCTTTGTCATCACTAAAAACACTACTACTTCAGTCTCTATTCCTTTTCTGCATCTTATTGTTTTTACGCGTGTGTCCCAAGAAACTAGTTAATTGAGATGTATAGGTGCACATTTAACCCACCCGAGGAAGAGCTCATTAGCTATTACTTGAATAACAAGATCACAGAGAATGATGATTTAGTGGGGAGACAAATAAACGAGGTCAATATATGTCACCATGAACCTGCAGATTTACCTGGTAAATTATATAAACCATGAAACCCTAATTAAATCTTATATTTAGAAATCTATAAAAAAAAAAATTCGTGTTTATGTGTGATTTGAAAAGGGCTGGCGAAGATAGAATCGAGTCACACCTGGTACTTCATATCGCCGGTGGAGAAGTTTGGGAGGCTCAACCGGACAAAGAGGGCGTCGAGGACAGGCCATTGGAAGATAACCGGAAATAGTCGTACGGTTAAAGATGTTGATGGTAACCCTATCGGTTTAAAGAAGTTTCTTGTTTTCCAAGAAAACAAAAGATCTTCTTCTACTTCGTCATCCACCAACCAACAACACAATTACTCTTGGATCATCCATGAATTTCATTCCTTTTTCGACCATCCCAACAAGGTATGTATATATATAATATCTATTGATACATGTGTGCTCGTTTATATATATTATATATATAACGAAATAAAAGTACTGAAGCATTAGTGGCTCTGTAAATCATGTGAAGGACGCCTTTGTTCTCTGCAAACTAACGAAAAAGACAAGAACAAGACGGAGCAGCCCAGTCGCAGATGCTTCCCCGGCGGCGGTAGATTTGTCTCCCATCCTCACTTCATCCCATTTACATAATCACTCCCAGGTAATTTACTTGATATATATGAGAGCAAAAAATAATGCTCATAAATTTGTTACAAGACTGTGTATGGAAATTATATAATTAGGGTGGTTAAAATTTTAAATTATAACCAACAAATTTTTTGGTTAATGTGGTTAGGTCTTTATTACTACTTTTGGAACTGAATTAGTTTACTTTCTCTTTGGTTCTCTTCTCATATGAATTGTCGACACGATTTTAATCTGATATAGTCAGGTTTGAAATCTCTTTGACTATTTTTAGATGCTAACGGAGAACAAGAATACTGTAGAAGATTATGGCGAAGATTATTGTAATGACTTAGAAGAGCTTCTCCCAGTATTTCAAACCACTAACTCGCTTGATCATTCTCAGTACTCCCATCAATTCGATAATTTTCATTGGGAAAGTTTCACCGACATCACAAAAGTACGCACGTCAAATTAATAATTAATTAGGAGATGTCCCAAATTTTTTTAATAGTATATATTAGTATGTTATTATTTTGTTCTTCTTCAGTCATTGGAAGGTGGTGAATCCAGCGGCCTCCCTCTCGGAAATAACGGACACGTGTACGGACAATACACCACGGAAAACTCAACTATTTAAAACATTTGATATGCCAGTTACATTTAAATAAATTTGTAAAATATGTGTGATTCTCTGTTCCGCAGCAGTTGGAAGTAGTGGTGGGGGGCAGTTAATGTTTCCAAACGCTAACAACGACCAAATCTAAGTATGTGCACTGATTGGGTCACGTGGACGCATAAAATGCACGCGCCGCCTTACTTTCCTCGAAACGCTAAAATTCTCAAGAAAATCCAAAACCAAAAAGGCTTGGAATCTTTTGATCTTTACCAGTTTCCTTTTATTGTGTTTGTATCTCGTTATTATATTTATTGCATTGTACTAGGAGTATATTTCACGGGCTCCCATGAATATTTTAAAATAAATAAAAGTGGTAGGTGCATCTCTTTTATACTATTCACAAAATTGCAACCATATCATATGGCCACGTTACAGCCAGATTCATTAACATAACATAAATAATTTCACTTTCTTTTGTCATTTTTTCTTGTTGGTTAGACAAAAAGACTTAACTTTCTTTTGTGGTGAAAGAGTTACAGATTAATTAAGGAAATTGTTACTAAATATGTAATTTCCCAATATATAGCGACTCAGCAAATCCCATTCACACACGGATAAGGGAACCAACTATTTAAAGTACAATGTGAAATTGCTAATTTAAGACCAAGCGAGGAACAACTAATCAAAGTTTAACCCACCTTAGATCTTTTAGTACTCGAAGCTCCATCATGGTTCATACGAGGAGTAAGCTCCACTCTTCAGACAACATATGTTCTCTGTCCAAATTAAAGTTACAACATTTTCAAAACCCGTAAGAGGTCTCGCTCTGAACACGATTTGCTTTTCTAACCAATTATCAAGAGATTTACTGCAAAATGAGATTATTAATTTTACAATTAATTGCTAAACTAGATGATTAACTGATAAAACAGATTATTGATTAATTAATAAACCAAACGATTAATTGCTAAACCATACAGAGAATTCCATACCAAACATATAGCCCCTTAACTAAAGTGGTTATTCGGCAATTCAGTAGTAATAATACCAAAAGCCCTTAAATGCGTATGGTTTTAGGGCTGAATTGGGGCTAATCGGCATATTAGGCCCAATGATTATACATTATAGATTCAGAAAATTACCCTAAATCAGAAATCATGATCCAGTGATTGATATAGTATCGCCTCCCTCGATGCCTAGATGTTTTAGCCGGAGGTAATATATAGTCAATGATGACCTCACCTGTTGGCCAGAATCTGAAATCCGCCAGATATTCCATTCTGATCGAGTAAACCCTAGAATGAGAAATATTTATATACTTTATATATACACTGCACATAATTTTATTTTAAAATTTCCTTAAAACTAAATAAAGATATAACGGATAAAGGTAAGTTGATACTTGATAGTCATAGACGTAAAAAACAAGATAGACTATTAATTAATATAGATTTGAGTTTTGAAAAATGGAATATTGGATAAATAAATACCAGAGGAATAATAATCAAGAAACAGTGAAATTAACGTACAAGAAGAAACTAAACAAACTACTAAAGTTATATGATAATGTTAAAAGATACTTAAATAGATGGAAGAAAAATAAAGTAGCATTAGTCTAATGGGAATTGGACTTAAACATCAACATGCCAACTTGCACGTGTTACGTATATGATGTAGACTATAAAAGTCCAAAAGAGACTCTTGACATTACTAAAATTATGTATCTTGATTTTGATATTTATTCTTGTTTTCTAGTTGAATATGAAATTTTTGTGTGGGTTTGGTAGGACTAGAAAAATCGAGGCTGATTGCTACGTCAAACAAAATTTGACCATTTTGTTAGTTGTATGAATTGAATATATATAACTTTTTCTTTACTGACCACTTCTTATCCACAAATTCACCTTTTATATACACACACATACAAATTACAATAGATAAAAGTCATTTGATACAACTTGTCTTCTCTAACCACTTTTTATAACAAATTTACCCTCATACACGCAATATAGAAAAAAAAGTTACAAAATAAGATCAAAACTGACAGTTGTACAAGTATGAAAAGTACAAAAGTTGTTGTTGATCTCATTTATTGAAGTCATGTTCTTGAGAAAGAAGAACATAACTGAATTTTCTTTACAAATTTGTGTATGATCCTGCAAAAGAAACCAGCTCTTTTGTTCTTGATTGGCTTTTGATCCAATTTAAGCTCTCCAATCTCAGTTCCTTGTGCCTCATCATCATAAGGATTCTTCTTCTCGGATGTATCAATGCTGGTTCTCAGAGCTTGGCTCACCTTGAACCATATCAAAAACCACAAAATGTTGTGAGTGCTAGCTCAAAGTAAGCATTAGGAAATGTTTTGTATCAGAGAAAGAGAGATAATAAAGCTCACCTCTTGAGTTAATGACACTAACTTGACTGTTGAGTTAGGAGATTCTTGCAGGTTTGTGATTTGGTCTACGCGATGATGATTTGAGCTACCAAAGCTATCACAAGTGCTCCAAGTCCCAATAGAATTCTGTAGTACCAAAACAAAAAAATTGAAGCTTTCTGATGTGAAATCTGAAAACAGAGGATTATATACTGAGTAAGATTTAGCTTACTGTTGTTGCAGATATCAAACAAGAATGACTATCATCATCACTGCTGTAATCAGTAAAGACACCAGTCAGTGGCTTTTGAGGTTTGTAATCGCTGCGATCATCTTGCATAACCATAATATCATCGCGCAACCAGCTTTCCCATTCCTCAGTCTGTGTATTTGGTTCATCAACGAATGGAGCTTCTTCAAGGAAGGCACTAGAATGAGGTGGATTCTGTAATTCTTGGTTGTGAAAAGATGATACCTGAACACAAATAAAGTAACTTATCAGATATGATTTTGAAGATTTAAAGAGAAAGATTTGAGTCTCACCTCAGGCTCTGTACTTGGTCCTCCTAAATTGTTGACATGATCATGAGGGATTAAAGACTGAGTCACCTCAGATCCTCCAGAATTGTTGACATGAGGGACTAAACTTAAAGAGTGATGAGTATTTTCAATTTCACTAACAGCAGCAGAAGAAGAAGAAGAGATCTCTGTCTCTTCACCCTTAAACATTACTTTGCAAAGTGTATAATTCATCATCACCTGTAGACCCCAAAACAGAGAAATCATCAATCAATTCAGCAAATACGAAATCAATCAAATCACAATCTGCACACAAAAAAAAACAGAGTACCTGATTAGGAGAGAAAAGGTGATATTCGT
Organism: Cardamine flexuosa; assembly: GCA_963555745.1. Lineage (NCBI taxonomy): Eukaryota > Viridiplantae > Streptophyta > Magnoliopsida > Brassicales > Brassicaceae > Cardamine > Cardamine flexuosa. The sequence goes on from OY743214.1 coordinate 496,815, forward strand.
GCATAACCCAATCGGATTTGGATCCGTTCGGAGTCTTACCAAAGAAGTAAAACATCAATACCCTTTTATGACCAATCTTTTGACGATTTCGAGTGATATCTTTGGGTTTTCCAGTAATCTTCCAATACCCAGATTTCGTTTTTCTGATCTGACGCTCACCTCTCTCGTATTTGTTCTCCTTACGACTGAAGAAACACCAAGCACGATCTTTCAATTTGATCTTCGATTGTGCTAAAAAAACACAAACACAAAAAATAAAAATGAATCAGAAATTAGCCGATGATTCCGATTGGATACAACAACAGTGAGCGAAAATGACTTACAAGGCAACTCCCAAGGTTCGAAGCTACGGATAGTGACTGTGCTTATGACTTCATCCACATCTCTTATGTTCCTATTCAGATTTTTTGGCCGGAGAAAAACGTCGATGATCTCGACGTCGCTCGGACGGAATCGTAAACCCACCGGAATATCCATTTCTCGAAAGCGTAAAAAAGTTTCAGATCAAATCGAAAGGAAGAAACCAAAAAAATAAAAAACAGAGATCAGAAAATGATGTAGAGAGCTTTGTTCGTTGTCGCTGTTTTCTGTAAAAGACGAATCGAGGCTTCATTATTTATATAGCTATTAGCGAAGATTCATATTTCAAGAATAAGACAAACCATTTTTTTTAATGATAAATTTAATAATTGTGACTGTACACGGTAGACGTTTTCGATACGTTAAGACACACTTTGGCACGTTTGTCTATCACTTCTTTTTTTGATATCGATTGTTTTATTGCTTAATATATTGTCCAATATATCAATCTTTAATTCATTGGTAAGAAAAATATAAATTTCCCCCCCCCCCCCCCACAAATTTTTTATTTTAAATCAAAAAACGTTGGGGAATTGGGGATTTATTTGCAAGTTGTAATTTTGAAATTATTGTAATCCAAGATTGACGTATAGTGACGTCTATTTCCATCATACTCCCAACACGTAACTATGAAATAACTTTTATTTATTTACTTTTAATTACATTTATTTCTAGCATGTGATGTTCGATATCTCCCTTTATTATATTTGTAGGCCCGGTTTTCAAATATAGCAACTGATTATAGTTAACGTCGATGGTCCATTATTTATGACGACTGACGATACAAAAACATAGATACGGTAACAAAATGTATAGGATTATAGGAAGTTTCGTGGAAGGAGTCAGAAAAAAGGAAGCTTCGTAGAAGAACTCGGAAAAAGGAAGCTTCGAAGAAGGCGTAACCAGATAAGATTTAAAAAAAAAAAAAAAAATTATGGTGTCTCTTTGAAGTTAATTTTACACGAGTCAAAAATAGTATGTTTCCAGCATTGCAAGTAATTATCTAAGGCGTAACCAGATAAGATTTATAATATATATAATTCTTAATGTTACGGATTGCAAGTTTGGAACACTGACTAGAGATTGATTATTGATAAACAAGAATCAATAAGAGAATTATTTTTGTCATATAACGAAATTAGAGACTACAATTAAAATAGCGAAAATGATAAAACTTACAAATTCCTATATCGGATAGTAGTAGTAGTAAGCGGACGCACCTTTACACCTATTTCTTTATCAGTGGTTAAGTGTGTACATATAGTTTAGTGAAATAGATACTCTTATCCAAAAGCTTAATTATTTGATCATCAAGAACAAAAGAGCTAGTTTCTTTAACAATCGAACTAAATCAGATTTCTCGAAGCAGTTGAAACTTGAAAGTGGCTTCTGGCTTGAGGCTGCCTTGAGCCTTTCTCGAAAAGCAAAAGAATCGCTTTGTAGTTTTATGCTTCCACGTGGCCCAATCAGTTAAGATTTTTAGATTTGGTCCTTTTTGGTTTTCGGAAACATTAAATGGCCAACCATTTATCAGACGTAAGTCTTTTACCATATTAAATTAAATAACTAATAAAACGGCAAACGGCACACGTTCGAGTTTTGCGTGGTGTTTTGACCGTACACGTGGTCATGCCGCTGGATTCACCAAATTTTAATATTTTCTTTCGATTTTTAAAGATATTATCTGTTCTTAAATTCTTTGGATAATATAAAAATATCTCTACCAAACTATATATGAATAAGATATAAATAAAACTACAAATTATTAGAACCATAAACAGATTCACTGATAATTATATGATCTATAAATGCTTGTTTGTTTAGACGGAAAATTTTGATGTAAGTAAATAAAATTTTAAAAGGATTTTGGTGTTCTTTATAGAAAAAAAAAGGATTTTAGTGTTTCCTTTGACGATTTTAGAAAAGTCTAGAGTACTATTTCTAAAACAGTTTTCAGCATTATGAACCAAATTCAAGCAGATTCAATTTCTGGAAAATATGGAATTATAACTACACTTTCTTCCATTGACGACGCATATATACTCTTTTTTTTTTTTTTAAAGATAACAGCACCATTGATGACGAAGAGTCAAAAAGGGATGGGCCATAATTTGTTTTGTCATATACCGAAAAATATATTACAATTAAAGCGAGTTGATCAAACCTAACATATTCCCCTTTTTTTCCCCGATAAAAGTAGATATTCCTTTTTGATCCACACATTTGTTTTGTCATATAACGTAACGAAGTAATAGTAGTAGTAAGCGCATGTCTCCTGCACCTACAAATGTAAATATTTATCCGTGTGGTAACACAAATACACACAATGTCTAAATATAGTAAAGTGAAATAGATGCTCTTATCCACAAGCTTAATTATTTGTTTATCAAGAACGAAGAAGCTGGTTTCTTTAGCATTAATGGAACTAAATCTGAGATTATTTAGCAAAGAGTAGCATAACTGCTTTACAGATATTTCTCTAAAATTGCATTAAATATCTGACAAACATGTAGGAGTATTTGAGTGTAATTCTTTTAATTAATAAAAATGGTGAAAGTGACTGAGCCTTCGTTGAAAAGCAAGAGAGGCGCATGTAATCTGATGCTGCCACGTGCCCCAATCAATTTACATGTTATTGTCAACCAGTTTAACTGACCCACCATTATCTAACAAACATGGAGTAGTATTTGACTGTAATTCTTTTAATTAATAAAACGCCAAGGGGATTTAATTTTCTAAAAATCGGCAAAGGGAAATGATTTTCTTAAAGTTGTCTCACGTTGAAGTTTTCCGTGATGTTTTGTCCGTACACGTGTCAATTTTCTCCATGTGTGAGACCGCCCGATTCACCATTTTTACAAACTTTTTTTTTTTTTTAAAACACACACACACACCACTTTGTGTAAGGGAATTCCTATATTTTTAATTTTCTAATTTTCTAATAAAATATTAATATTTAAAAATCTGGTTAGATTGCTAAAGTATTTACTAATATAATTCATGTTCAAGTATATTTGCTTACAAATGAATCCTGCAAACAAAAATATTGTACTTAAACATGAACATGACATTATTGACATATACATACATGAACATGACACATGTCGTAGTGTATAATACATAAAATATGAAGTAGTGTAAAAGAGACATTTGACATTACTAAAGTTAAGAGTGTTGATTTGATATTATATTTGTTTTCTTTTGTAGAGAACATGAAATCTTGGGTAGGATTTTAGGTAGGACCAGAGTACTACAGGTTGATTGCTACGTCAAAGAATTTTGACAATTCTGAATATGTTAGCTGTCAATTGAAATGATTCACAACTTTATCTTCTATAAACACTTTCTTATTGGGACATACATAGAATATAGAAAAGTTACAAAAAACGAACAGACATAGCATATACTTGTGTACAAATTTGGAAATAACAAAATTAGGTGTATCTCTATATCATTCATTGATATCATGTTCTTGAGATAGAAGAACATAAGTGAAATTTCTTGATGAATTTTTGTATGATCCTGTAAATGAAACCAACTCTTTTGCTCTTAATCGACTCTTGACACAATTTGTGCTCTCCAGTCTCATTCCCTTGTGCATCATCACAAGAATTTCCCATCTTCTTCTCGGATTGATCAATACTGGTTCCTATAGTTTTGCTCACCTTGAATCATATCAAAGAACCCAAAAACGTTGTGAGTGGTGGCACAACCAAGTAGTATGATTATCATTAAGGAATTGAGAGATAATTAAAGCTCACCTCTTGAGTTAACTTGATTGTTGAGTTAGGAGATTCCTGCTGGTCTATGGGACGATTTGAGCTGCCAAAACTATAACAAGCGCTCGAAGTTTCAATAGACTTCTGTAGTATGAAACAAAAACTTAGCTTTTGTGACAAGGAATTATAATATGAAAACAGAGGATTATTAGCAAGGTACATGTTAAGATATAGCTTACTGTTGTTGGAGATATCGAATCAGAATCACTGCTGTAATCAGAGAAGACACCAGTCAGTGGCTTTTGAGGTTTGTAATCATTGTGATCATCTTGCAGAACCATAATAGTCAGCTGCTTATCATCGAGATACCAGCTTTTCCAATCCACCTCACTCAGTGTATTTGCGTCATCAACAAGTAGAGATTCTTCAAGCACATCAAGAAAGGCACTAGACTGAGTTGGATTCTGTAATTCTTGGCTGTGTAAAGACGATACCTTTAAAAGGTAAGAACACAAACAGAGTCATTGTCAGATTCTGATTTTGAGAAACAGAGAAAGATTAGAGTCTCACCTCAGGCTCTGTAGTGAGTCCCCCTGAGTTGTTGACACGAGGGACTAAACTTAAAGAGTGAGTATTTTCAATTTCACTAACAGCAGAAGAAGAAGAAGAAATCTCTGTCTCTTCACCCTTAAACTCTACTTTGCAGATTGTATAAGTCATCATCCTCTGTTTCAAATCAAAAAAAGGAAAAAAATCTCAGCATATAACACACACAAAACCCTAAAATCAAAATCGCAGCAATAACAACAAAAAACTCCCTAAAATGGTCAATTAAACTCCAGGATATACAAATTACAAGCAACCAATCAATTCGCCCAAACAAAAAAAACAAACCCTAAAAAATTGGATTTGAAAAAGACCTGATCTTGGGACAAGGGAGTAGCGTGGTACTCGTGCATAACCCAATCGGACTTGGATCCACCGTTAATCTTGCTAAAGTGAAACACCAAAACCCTTTTCTCACCGATCTTTTCGCGATTTCCTCTCTTTCGATTGATATTCATGGTCACTCCAGTCTTCTTCCAATACCCAGATTTCGTTTTCCTTTTCTGTTGACCACCTCTGTTATACAAGCTCTCCTTACGACCAAAGTAATACCTAACCTGATCGCTCGATTTGATCCTAGACTGGGCTGTGAGGGATAAACAATATTACAGAACAAAGCCTAAATCAGACATTACTCGATGATCCTAATTCGAGATAACAACAGTCGTAAATTCGTGTGTTTAGTTAAACAAAAAAAAAAAGACTTACAAGATAAATCCCAAGGATCGGAGCTACATATATCGACTGTGCTAATGACTCCATCGACATAGCTCGTGTCATTATCGAGATTTTTTGGCCGGAGATAATGATCCACGATCTCCTCGTCGGTCGGACGGAATCTGTAACCGACCGGATTCACCATTTTCCGAGAGTGACAAAAAGTTTCAGATTAAAAAAAAAAATCTGAATAAGGTCGATGTTTTAGAGAGCTTTCTCCATGGTCGATGTTCTGCAAGTTACTAACTGATATGAATGATGAAGATGAAGACGAAGAGGTATAATTTATAAATATAGATAGGCATGTGATTTGGATTTGATGACGTCAACTATGACCAAAGTCGGGACAACACTAATTACATGACGTCAACAATGACGCAACAGGACCAACCCACCTATCTCACATGGTTCGTAATTATCTTCTTAATGATCCCTCCACCCAATTAAAGTTCAAATTTGACCCTTATTTTTTTACTTATGTCTTTCTAAAATCACCGCATATGAACACTCAACAATATTCTTTATGAAGAATGGATCTTTTTAAAGTGTTAGTATAAAACTATTCTCTGGGAGTTGTTTTTGTTTATAAAGTAGAGGGCCCGTCATCGATATCTATGGGGATTCTATTGTTGAACGATAGTAACATAGTGGGAAAACGGTTTGACAAAAAAAATGAAAAAAAAAAGTGGAAGGGATTTAACATGTTATCTTTCATTATTAACGCGGTCTTTGTCTTCGATCACCGCGTTCTATTATTCCACTCACGATCAGAAATATTCACATGTCTGCTTCTTTAATTTACATATCGTTTTCATCTTGTAATTGTGTTTATCCATTCTGGAATCCTTATGTCCTTTGCCAATCTCTAATTTATAAATAAAAAAAACAATTCCCCCACGACAGGACTATTTTCTCCTGTGTCCCTCTCTCAAAAAAAATCGGCTTAGATATCCCTCATATATTTTCAATATAGTTTACATTTATTTTTAAATGAGAAAGTGGTTAAATGTCTAAAAACCCATCGAAAGTTACATAACTTACTGAGAAAACCAAAATTATTTTCCAACTTAAACAAAAGTTGGGCTTTTGCAATAACCCACTAATATTTTTTAGAAAACCAGCCCACAAACAAGAAAAACAAAAAGAATTAGATCTAATTTAGATCAGATTCACCGTTATCTCCTTTACTCCACCGCAAAAATCTCCGGACCACCGCACAATCTTCGCCGTAATTTCTTCTTGCCGGTTTCATCTTCTTAATCTCTATCTTTGGTGTATCTAGTGTCATCTACTTCGTCTCTTCGTATTTCTCTTTGGAAGCTTCATCCGTTTCTCCTCCCGCTAAAGATTCTGGTTCTCTTCCCGCCGCTCAACCACCATTGCTCAACCTCAGTTCTTCAACCCTCATTTTTCAACAACATGTTAGTTTTATAAACCCTAATTTTCAAAATTAGATACCTAGGGTTTACACAAACAAAGCTGGGTCCGTATTTGATTGGGGTTTATTGGGGTTCTAAATCAACTAATTAGGGTATAATACTATGAGTCAGGTTATATATTTTACAGAATTATGTTGAGTTTGAAACTAGGTTTGAAGTTTCGGATGTGCTATGGTGTGTGTTTGATTAAAGTTTTGTGTTTATTGTTTGATTAATGTGTGTTTTCTTCTTGAATTGCAGATATGATTAGAAAAAAAATCCCCAAATTTCGAAGCACGCCTCCGTCATCACCAGTAAATGGAGATGAGACGGAGTTCTCATTAACCAAAGATGAACAAAACATCTCAGATAGCTCAAAGAGATCATCGATATTGTCTGGAGCTTTTGATGTTGTTGTTGGTTTATGGTAAATTGTGGAACTCGGATGTTTTAGACCTATTCTTGATCCATCAGAGAGAAGTCGATATGTATCTGATGGAGTCTACATCAGAGAGAAGCGCTTTTTGGGCCAGCTCAGTTCTTTTGTCCATTGGTCCAAATGTCCAATGCACTGGGCTCATCTCATGGAGGGAAAAGCCAAAATGTAGCTGTCTTGTTGTTGTTCGCCCCCCCGACGCATTCCCTTGTCTCCCCCGGCATCGTCCCATACATAAAGAAAGGGAAAGATCTGATCAGGGAAGGATTGATCGGGATGAATTTCATCTTATGTTTGACGCATCACTTAGGTTATTGATCTTTTTGCCTTTGTTTAATGTGGAACTCAGGTTTGAGACTACATAGGTTATTTATCGTATGTCTAAGACCACTTTGGTACAATTATGCCCATTTTGTATAACTAGTACAACTAGGTTGTTAATGACAAGTGTTAATTTTAATTTAATTGGTAATTTTATTATATATGTTTTTTTGGTAAATTTAAACGTTAATTTTATTGGTATATTTAAATGTAAATGTTTAATATAAATTTTTAAATATTATTTATTTATTGAAACTAATCACTGGAAAAAATACATGAAAAATACCTAGGATCTAACAAAATCAATGATTCAATGTACTGAGATTCTGACAACAAAAATACGTGGAACCTAGGATCGGTAAAAAAAAGTACAGAAAATATTAGAAAATGATTTAACAGTACTTCGTAATATACATAATTTTACTTTTATAAATTAAAATTTAATTAGTTTTACCATACATAAAATTATTATTTTATAGTTGTATTTATCACATTAGATATACAAAGTACATTTACTATAGCTTCATAAAAATAAATGTGTAAAAATACACTTTTTCATTTTTTTTTGTGATTTTATGTGTTTACATCTAACAAACCTTAAGAATTTAAGATATTTCTTAATAAAATATGATGTTACATAACCAATAACCAAAATTTTGTTTTTTCTCTTTCTTCTTTAGATGTTTTTGATTTTAAATAAACATAAGCTAACATGATCATAATCTTTCTAAAACAACAAACAAATTTAAAATAAAATTCAACATAATTGCACCACGGTTTTACGTAGTTGTACCATGATAGAAATGAACACAAACTAGTCTTTCTAATACAATACAACCACAACAACATAATCATAGAAATTAAAGAATCACTACCACAAACCAACCAGCTAAACATGACTCAAACCTGGTTGACTTAAACCTGGGGCACTCTCACTCGAACATAGGCTACTTTCACTCGAACATATGCTACTTTGACTTGAACCTGGGGCAATTTGACTCAAATTTGGGGCATTTTCATTCGAACATGGGACACTTTGCATATGCTATAAACCAACTAATAATAAGTGGTTTCCTGTATAGATTTCTTTATCATTAAAACATAAATTTGATATTCGTTTTGAATTCATTCCATATAGCCTCATTTAATTGAATAATATCCTCTATAATCACAATGTATGATTATGCATCAAATATTATTAGTTTTATTCAAAAAGGAAAATTAAAATAATATTCAATATTAATATTCTGGTTTTCTTAATAGTACGATAATTGTACCAAGTTTACTAAATCTACACATTTGTATCAGTTTTACTAAATATACACAGTTGTATCAGTTGTACTAATTCGAGATAATTCGTGTTTACCAACGAATTTGAATACTATCTATCTACTATTCACTATAATTTCACCACCAAAATCTAGAAATTACACTAACTGACCAAGAAAACTAGTTTAATAAAACAATACCCACACAAAATTTAAAAATTTGAAATACACAAAGTTCTTAATTTAACATTGTTATTTCAACATCCCAAATAGCTTCATACACATACAAACAATAATAAATTATAAATAACAACAATAGATTAAGATTGTGACAAAAAGAAAAAAAGTTAAGAAAGGAAAAAAAAAACCCACTCAATTGAAGCTTTAATAGTTAATAATGGAGGAATTTTGTGTTTCTTGCTGTAAACAAAAATGAAGAAGATGAAGACACATGCCCACATTTTAGTGGCCCAAATTTAACATTTTCCATAACTTTCCACTAATCCAAATTTAGTATTTTTAATCATTTTTTAGAAAGGAAGGAGGGATAATTTTGGAATATCACTTATAAAGGGATATAAGAGGTTAATTAGGGATATTGTGAAATTTTCTTTTTAAAGAAAGATATATTAGATAAAAGTCCCCCACGACATTTCTTATGAATAATAAATTATTTTTACCCGTACGATATTTTAATGTTACTATAAACAATGTGTTATATAACAATATTGTTGTTGAAAAATAATCATAAACTACAGATATGGATACTAAGAATTTTTGCTGTGTACACATAATTCAAAGAGTGATTCTTTGAAATGAATATATTCCTCCACAAGAGAGTATATACAGATTACAGAGTGAAGCAGAGTGGATTTTACTTGATGAGGAAGAGACCAATGGCAGTGACGATGAGTGTTGAAGGTAAACCAAACTTCAAGTGTTTAGTGAATGTGAGAGTGTAACCATGCCTCACTGCTCTACGAGCTTGCTCACACACTATCAGGTTTGCTGCTGACCCAAGCAACGTCAAGTTCCCAGCCACCGTGCTTACCCAAGCCAGCAACAACCATGCCTTCTTCTCCTCTTCCCCCACCGCTGCTGATGCCGCCACTCTTGCTCCCAACAAAAGCACTGCAACACAATTTTTACGAAACACAACAAAATATTGAGTCATGTATCGAATCAACAAGTTCTCTGAAGGATAATGAGCCTTACCGGTTGGTACATTAGAGGCTACGTTGGAGAGGACAAGAATCACAAGTGCTAGAACCGTGGTTCCTTTGGTTTGATCGATTTTCGCATATGGCTCCATTACATCCCATAGAGCGGTTGGGATACCGGTTTTGTTGAATCCATCAACGGTTATGAACATTCCACAAAAGAATATCAAAAGAGAATACGATACCTGCAAAACCCCAACATAATAAATTTCAAACTTTGATCTGTATCTTTAAAGAGTTTTAAGAAAAAGTTTGAGTTCACCTTCTCAAGAGAAGGCCTTGCGTCTTTGAAATCAAGAACGATGAGAGCTAAAGCCGCGGTAATTGCGGTCCATGACATGTTTAAACCCATAAGCAAAGATATTAGCATTCCTAATGTGATTAAATAAACACTTGATTTCCATAAAACTCTTCTCCATTGCTTGGTTTGGAACACCACATTGTTGTTATTGCTCTCTCCTTGAGACTCTGCATTGATCTGTTCTTCTTCTCTTGACGCATTTGAATCTCGGCTTGTCAATTCGCTCTCACCTGCCGAAACCGCTCTGTTTCTGAGCGTCTCAGGATCCATTCTCAAGTTTGGTTCTTCTGATCTAAAAGAGCTGAGATGCGGTAATGTAGCTGGAGAAAACCGATGAGATGTGACATCTTCTTCTCCAACAACTTCAGAAACCACATTTTCTTCTTCTTCTTCTTCTTCTTGATGATCTTCCTCGTCTTTATGATCCGACAACAACCGCCAATACATACAGAGAAGAAGCAAAGCATTGACTGTAATACCAACGATCATGGCAGGAAAAACTCCAAGAAGAAACTCCCAAAACGAAATCTTGCTTTGAACAGCGATAACAAGATTCTGCGGATTCCCAATAGGAGTAGCAGAAGAACCTATATTAGCACTCGTGGCTAAAGCAAGCAAAAAAGGATGAGGTGGGAGGTTCTTTTGCCTAGCAATCTTCAACACAAACTCAGTTAAAACCACACAAGATGTGTCGTTAGTGAAAAGAGCACTTGAAACAGCTGAAACAAGACAGACTCGACATAGCAAATCTTTAGGTCCTCTGCTTCTCCAAGAAAGCAATGTGCCTAAGTACTTGAACATATCAGCTCTTTCAAGGTATATACTAACAACCATTGTACCAAAGAGAAGGCCAAGGATTGGGAGATCAATCGCTGCATAAGCTTGCTCAGGGGTTATCACTTGGAAGATAACCATTAGCATTGCACCGAATAGAGAACCAGCGGTTCGACCAATTGGTAAGAATGGTACAGAGGAAAACACTGCTAATATCCAGAAAATGGCAAATGCTATTGACCCTAAAACCAGCTTTACTACTGGTGCCATTGCCATTTGAGAATCTCAGGATCTTCTAATCAGTTATTCCAAAAGTATGGGTCTTGTAAAACCCTAAAGATAAATAAATCTCAGGAGGTTTGACTCCGATTAGAATCGTCTCTGTTTGAAATAAACAAGAAAAAAGGGCAATTCAATTTCTGGATAATCAAACAAAGTTGACCACTTCCATGGAAAATAAACCAATCGTATCAGCAAAAAGAGTGACGGACCCATAAGAGAAATTTTTCGAATAAAGTTAAAATATTCAGTTTCTGAAAAGAGGTAATCGAAGACGAAGGAGTGATAAAGTTGAAGCAATTTCATGGAAAACACTTATAGTAGTAAAGGACTCACCTTTACCAAATTTCTTTAGTTTTTTCGCTTTTCTCTGTTGGGTTCGCTGTTTCAGATCTTCCGTTGATCAATTTTTATGAAATTAACTGTGATTTTGACACGTCATTGGATTAATCAGGTGGTTTTTTTTTTCTTTCATATAAACAGCCAAAATGGAAGTGTTAAACAATTATTAAGTCAACTACATATTTCGTCGACGAAGACGACACCGTATTCTGAAAATCATTAAAACTTAAATCTATGGCTCAAAATTGTTTGCTTTTGGGGTTGCTGCCGGTTAATGTTTTCCTAATTGTCATGAATAAAAATAAAGCCGTAAGTTTCTGGCCTGGTTGGCACAAATATTTCAATTCTGTATAACCAATGAAATAACGAAAAGACTTTCAATCAAAACAAAATTATATATAAAACGATAGAGTCGGAAAACATAGAAAAAATGATACAATCATATTTTCCTTGTTTCAATTTTTTCAATGAACAAAATAAGCATTGACACTACGAGTCAGATGTTTGGATTAGCAACAAGCTCGCAAACACCAACGAGAAACATTACTATGATCAAAGGTGTAGTAAAATCACTGTCTGGATTATTAGCAAACTCACTAATAGGGTCTTACAGTGGAAAGTACACGTTTGATCATAATAATGTTTATTTGGTTAACTGATTTAATCAAGTGTATACTCTTTACTTAATGGAAGAAATTCTCCTTATATGGACATAAGATAAGGTGATGAATACATACAAGTATGTTGCGACTTTATACATGATTAGCAAATAGTGAATTTGTTACAAAATAGACTAGAGTTTTGCATGGCTCTTTCAATTTAAAAAATTTCTTACTTTCAATTTATGTTCAATCAATGAAAAATGAGTTAAATCTCTAAAAACCCATAGATTGGATTATTTACATTGAAAAACAGCACTTTTTATAAAAACCAAACTAATAGTTTTGTTTAATTTTAAAATTTAATTGGTCATAACCAGCTTTTTTGGATGCCGAGTTCATTTTCACTTTCCATCATATATGTTTCTTGAACAAATAATAATAATGTAGGTATTTGATGAAAATATAACTAGTTGTTTAGATGCAACAAAAAAATTGAATGAACATGCAATGAAATTCTTTCCAGTATTATATTCTATATAATATATTGACTTAAACTCAAAGTTTCTTTTAATTATATTTATTTTGTTTTTAGAAAATAATATAGTTGGTTTTAAAAAACTTAAAATAATCGGATGGAGATAGGTGCCATTTATAATTTTATTATAAATTAGATTTTGTTTATTAATTTAAATTACCCCTTTGAAAGAAACTATAAATGGTCAACTCTGAAATCATGCTATATTTAATGTTCCCACTTTAATTTTCTAAAGGTTTATTTTTTAGACTTTAGAGAAAGAAGTAACGACAAATCATTTTAAAATAACTTTTTTGTTTTACGAAGGAGGAGATTATGATTGTTGAGATTTTCCATCAATCAATATAGGCAATTGATTAACAAGTAATGATTAATCAAAGTTTTAAACGGAAAACGGCTGTTGATTACTAATAAATAATGTAATGCCTAACTTGACTAATCATAACTTAAAATGATTAATTAAAGTAAGCGGCTTTAACTACAAAAATCAAATTACACTACTAATGACAGTTATTAATTACTACTAGCCTCGGTACTCAAAAGTTGGCATCTGCAGCGAAATGGGAGAAGCTCAATGTAGTGATCCATCTACTCATATTTGAATAAAGTTTTAAAACATATTCAACTAATGAAACAAATTCTTTAATATAATTAGTGATGCTATTACAAAAAAGGGTTCAAGATGTTAAAACCTATACAAAGGTTTGCAAACTTCCCATTACAAATCTCAACTTCTCATATACAAAGAGCCATATTAAGAAAAGAAAAAGAAAACTTAGCTACAGAGCATTTTGACCGGAGAGAACTGTACGGTGAGACAAGCATGATCGGAGAGATTGTAATTCTCTGGCCACAATCCTCTCTCTGCTTCTTGCGGAAACAAAACCGCTTTGTTAACTTTCAATCCAATTGCTTCTTCTCCTTCATCTTTCTTACTCTCCATTACACTCTCTTTGCAGTTTCCAGGTTGGTTCACCATCGTCATGTTCCAAATTTTCTGACATTACATAACAATGCTATGATTAATTTATACTGTGTAACATTACATAGCAATGCGTGATTAGTTTATTTCTACCGGTTAGTGAGTTCAGTTTTGCGCCAACAGGTATATACCAATTTACCTTGAGTTCTTCATAGTCGAAGACACCATTTCCATCAAGATCAGCTCGAACCCATAGCTCTTTTGTCTCTTGGAAGCTAAGTCCATGTGGCATACCCGTTAAATTTACCTACAACAATATGAAATGTTTTATGTCATTATAACTCTACTCTCAAAGTTGAACACATTGTAGTAATATGAAAGAACTTGAGTTATCCTTATCTAGTGTTGAAGTGAAATCTCTAGATGATCACTAAGTTTTTCGAGAAGAGTCAAATTTCAATTAGAATTTGCAAATTTAAACTGTTTGACAGCATTTTTATGGATGGATAATTGAATATACCTTTTGAAGGGCTTGGCAAAAGTCAGGGTACGTTAGTGAATTACTGCGATTATTTGCCCCAAGAAAAGCAAAGGAATCGTCCTCGGCTATGGAAGCTTTTTGGAGTTGATACTGGAAGAACCATCAAGAGAAATCAGAATTAAACTCAACTATGAGGTGACTTAACATTTAGAACGGTAAAAGTGATAAATATCCTAGTTTCTGAAGATGTCTCACCTTGATAATGCTGAAAACAGCTTCAACCCAACTTGTTCTCAATGGTTTTCTTGAATCGCTAGGGTTACAGAGCCATATGAAATCAACTCCGCATATGTTTCCCCTGTGGTTTCTGTGGCTAACCCACTGAATACAAAAAGGAATACGAAAAAACGGATAAGGATGTGTCTTTTAACAACATGATCCGAGTTTTAATAACACAAGGCTGGAAAAAAAAGTTCTACCCTATGAGCATCACTGTCGGTGTACTGGTGAGCATCATCGTATGATGATATAAACCCTTGAGATCTCAAAAATTTGTAGACATGACCACGTTTGCTTCCATTCCAGTCACTGAAACAAGCAAAAGTTCAAAAGTCTGTGATTACATATGTACTAGTGAAGGAACATAAATCTCTAGACTCTAAAGACCAGAAAGCTAACCCGCAGAGAATAATAGGCATGTGATTAAGTTTATTTTCCTTAAGGTAAGCTTCCAGATATTCAAGAATTTTGTAAACCTGTTACAAGAAGCAGAGATAATCAAACTAAAATGATCACAAGATCTAAAGGGAATGGACTCAGAGAAGGAAAAGATGACCAACCTGATGCAATCTTACAATAGACAAACTAGAGTCATGAGGAAACAAGAGATGAGTGTTGACTATAATAACTTCTTGTTGAACATCTTGCTTCCCATTAAGCGGGAACGGAAGAACTGATTTGACGTGTAAGAGCTGAGCAACACGGTCTCCAAAATCGTTAAAGAGCAGCTCCCGGTAATTTATAAGTTTAAAGTAGTCTTTATGGATGGCAGTTAAAAGACCTATCAAAAATACATATTCAAGTCTATAAAACGAGACATCAAAGAAGCACAAGAAGAAGAATCATATAAAGAATCTTACCATCACCACGACCATTGGTTCTAGCCAACTCGAAAATAGTGTAGCCAGCAGAGCCAAGCCGTTCGTGGTACATCTTCACCAGTTCTTCATTCCCAACCCAAACTTCCTATGAACAATTTGGTAAGACTTTAGCTATATATAAAATAAAAGGTCAAGTTGACTTTTCTAAGAATGGGAATAATTGTGATTACCTGGAGACAGATAACTGAAGAACGTTCATGGAGTAACATATCTAAAATCCTCTGATTCCTATCAAACCAAAGCGCGCCAAAATCACTTTCTCGAATGCTATGGTTCTGTAATACCGATACGATTCAATCAATCAATCAATCAATGTCATCGAAATGCGAAATTCCGATACGATGAGACAAAGCAAATCGGAAATCAAACAAACCTGTTTATCAATTCGTTTATAAATCGGAGCCAATATATTGAAAGTGGTACAAGATATATTCGGTTCCACCATTGATGCTAAGTTCGAGTTTAGTCTCTGCGCAGTCACAATTGACGATAATCTTCTTCAGATTTTCAGAACAATAAGATCAAAAATAATAAGAGAAGCAGAAAGTTGAGAAGGGAGAAGAGCGACGCACCATGACTGAAACGGGCTTGTTGTTAGTTCTGCCGGAGAGAGATGAAAGTATACCGGAAAAGTAGATCGGAAGAGGAACAGCAGCGAAGACGACGATAAGAGAGAGTGGTGATGAGAAGGAAGGGATGAATCTGGACCGTAGGATTAAGCCGAGTCTACTTCGATTCTGATGGCTTTGCATTTGGGTTTTCGAATTCCGAAGAGATCTTTTCAGATTTTATAATCAATCCTTGTTTTTTTGGCAGTACTGGTTTTATTAATTATTATACCTTTAATTGAACCAATGGTCTTTCTACACCACAAAAACAAATTCCTTACCGAGCAAGCCCAATTGCAAGGTCCATGTAATTTCATATTGTTTTCATTCTCAATGACTATGCAATTTCTTCATAAATTCAATGGAAAAAAATAAACAAATCTTGTAAAACTACAAGTCTATTTGGACACTTGTAGAAATTTCTTTGGTGTAATGATAGATTTAAATAATCAATTATTTTATAGTAAAGGCTATTCTACAAAGATTAATAATAGTAATTCGTAAGATAAAGTTTGTTTTGGTCGACCAATTTAAAAACTTATGATAAAAGAAATTAAATAGTATTGCAGCTGCAGGGAAGAGGGATATTAATGATTGGAGGAGAGAACCGCGTCGCGTCTCAGGACATTGTCGGTGCTGATCACACGGTTCGTACCACACAGCCATTATAATAGGATTCCTTACAGCAATTTTTTTTTGTCATGAAGTAAGCTACAAAACCTACAATAGTTTAAGGTTCTTAAACCACGTTGTATTAAATTAGGATTTTCATTTTTTTCTTTTTGTCAACGCATACAAAAAATATTAGAAAAAAGGTAAACTATTGTTGTTTTGTAGGGAGATCATACATGTTCTCTTTTCTATTTATGTTGGAAGAAGATAATTTAGAACAATTGTAACTTCGTCATAGTTGTAGGCTAGCGCGCCATCGAGAAACAGGTAAACTAAGACTAAGTTTTTAACACAACATTTTCCGCTAGAAGTAGAACAATTCATTCACCAATACGAAAAGGTACGAAATCTAAACGTTTTCAGATATTAAAACAGGTCTTTGGTTGCTTCTTCACTCACCAGTCACCATGTTAATGTTAGTAGGCAAATTGCTTACCACGTTGCATAAAATAAAATATTAATGCTGCCTTTTAAAAGAAAAGTAAAATTCATTTTATTTTATTTTTATTTTTTTCCTGTCGTTTGCAAACTACAAATTGTTGGTTAACGAAACCAATCATGTTCTATTTTCTAATTATGAACATAATTTAGAGAAATTCGTGAACAATTACAGAGCAATGGCTCAATATTAGCCTAGTATTTTTTTATTTTATTTTTTTCAATCAGAAAACAGGATTTTCAATGTTGATTGGAAGACTTGTTTGTTTTTTGTTTTTCAGCAAACGTTCACTTAGCTTAAAATACCTGATTATGAAATGAAACAGTATAAAAATATTCAGTAGCAAACCACCAAACATTTCCTTCCCTTAAAGATCAAGGCTTCTCTCTCACACTCTCTTTAGTCTCTTATACTATTTTCTCCCGAGAAAATATTACTATTTTCAGTCACTACTTAGATGGTGATTGATGAAGTTACATTGTATCTTAGATACTGTACCAAGTTTGAGAATTAAAAAGAAAAAAATGTCCCAGTGATTAAAAATTATTTTCTTTTGTATATGAAACTAATCCCTTTTTCTCAAACTTCCTCCAAAATTTTTTTTTATAGAAAAAAAACGACCACCGTTAAGAAGTAAAGCAGAACGGAGACTATTTTATACGTGGACCCCACCTCGATTTTATATCACCACACTGTATTTTTGTAGAGTACCCAAAAAAAAAAGCCATAGAAGAAGAAAACAAAAGGAAAGAAGAGAGCCGAGCCACCAAAAACTTTATCTATCTCCTTGAATAGATGGAGGAAACTAATATTCTTTGGTTATGAAGAATATCTAATCTTGGTGATGTCACTGTTGATGCAGTTGCTCATGATAAGTCTGTAGTTTTCAGCAATGGGAATTGCTCCTTTGGATCTTGTTTTGGTGAGTGGATAAAGCTCAGAGTCTGATCCTCCTCCGAACACAATACCGGCGACACTCTAGTTCAAAGGAAGTTGTTCAGAGTTTGAAACAGAGAGGTCGAACGAAAAGCTGCGCTATGTCTCCATTGATGATGATCGAACGAAAAGCTGCGCTATGTCTCCATTGACGATGATCTTATCATTTGGAGATTGGTCAAAATATGAGTGAGCTGAAGAAAAGAAAAAAAATGCTTCTCTTCATTAAACGCACCGTTTTTATAATGCAATAGTAGCAATGTTGCTATTTTGCCTTTTTGTCCCTATTATACCCTTCTAATTTCAGTTCAAACAAAAAAGTTAATCTCTATTCGCTTGGTTTTTCCGTCAGTGCGGTCAAAGTACACGAATCTGTGGACTAACCATCACAGCTTTTGCCTCCGTTGCAATAACTCGCGTAGGTGCGCGTGGGAAAATAATTTTATTTTTGTTTTAGAAAAAAATGTTTTTTCTTTTTCCTGTCGTTTGCAAACTACAAAATACAAATTGTTCTTTGTAACGAAACAAGTCGTGTTCTCTTTTCTAATTATGAACATAATTTAGAGAAATCCGTGAACAATTAGCTCATTAGCCTATAGTACACCTTCACACATATATATATTTTGTATTTTTCAATCAGAAAACAGGATTCTCAATGTTGATTGAAAGATTTTTTTGTTTTTTGTTTTCTTGTTTTTCAGCAAATGTTCACTTAACTTAAAATACCTGATTATGTATGAAATAAAACAATATAACAATATAACAATATTCAGTAGAAATCAGCCACCAAACATTTCCTTCCCTTAAAAATCAAGGCTTCTCTCTCACACTCTCCAATACTATTTTTCTCCCGAGAAAATATTTAAACTTGGGCACAATCATCACTCAAGTAAACCACAATTTTAAGAACCCAAAAGGAGTGACCCTTTAAATTAATAACCAAAATTGAAAGATAGGATTCATATTTCAGATAAAGTTTCATTATCCATTTTTGCCTGCAGTTCAAGCATCTATAAACCAGACAATGAAAGGGAATTATCAACCATATGATGTTGTCACACACACACACCTTATAACTTGCATGTTTAGCTTCCAAGGAAACCAAAAAACAAATTATGAACACAGAATGGGAAATGGATTTGGATCGAAAGCAAACATTTTTCAAATGCACAAAGTGGCAATTCGAAGACACACTTGATCCTATTAACTGCCCTTTCCACTACTTTTGCGACAGCAACTACGCCGGAGACTACAATCAAATCACCGACGTTCTAGCTTTCTTCTTCGTCACGTTTTCTTACTTGACGTCACTAATCGTCGTCTTAAAGAAGGTGATATCAAGAAGAAGAAAAAGAGAAGATGTTGATAATGATAATGAAGATGATGATAAAGCCAAAAGGTATTTACTTCCTTCTGGTCCAATCTCTCTTCCTCTGATCATCTTGATCCTCGCTAAAGGTCAAAGAATCAATACTCGTTTCCCTATTTCCATCTTTGGACCTGCGATTCTACAGCTCGTTCAGCTCTCATTGCTTATATTCAAGAACAAT
Source organism: Cardamine flexuosa (assembly GCA_963555745.1). Lineage (NCBI taxonomy): Eukaryota > Viridiplantae > Streptophyta > Magnoliopsida > Brassicales > Brassicaceae > Cardamine > Cardamine flexuosa. The sequence goes on from OY743214.1 coordinate 516,481, forward strand.
ATCGAAAAAGAAGCGAGCTTTGTCTTCTTCGAAGCCTCTACTATCTCTGGAATTATCCACGCTAGTCTTTACTTAGACGCTGTGATTCTCCCTTACTATACAGGATTCGATGCTCTGGTCACCTCTACCTTCTCTGGAGTTTGCAAGTCTTGTATCTGCAGGAAAGAGCCGTTAATAGTTGGAGGGAAGATTGTGGCTTACAGAGGATGGTCTAGTACAACGTTCTTGGTGGTTGGTGTTTTGTGTTTGAGGATTATATGTAAGTTATGTAGAGAAGAAGCAAAGAGGAAAAGAGTTTTGGTGATTAAAAATGCAGTGCAAGGACTGGCATGGATTTTTCTTATACGAGATTGTGTGTACTTGACGTTTAATTCTCCTGTGGAAGAGCCTATCTTGTTTAGGGTTTTTGTGTTTGGGTCTCTTCTTTTGTTGATGTGTGTTTATGTAATCATACAAGTATGTTGTTTTGTTAGTTGGAGACAGAGTAAGAAGACATCAGACACATGACAAATTCAATAACAAAAAGGTAAAATCAGAGACCAAGAGGAAGTAAATTGTAAATGATATGATTGCTTAAAGATGAGGTTTCTTTTTTTTTTTGTGTGATGGAAATGATAAGACTTAAACAATACTTCTCCTTTCGTAATCAAGGACCATTTTATTTAACCAGAAAAAGGTCTTCTTCAAATAAATCTCCATAAATTACAGACAAGATAAAGCCGGAAACATGAAAATATTGCAGATTAAAAAAAAAAAACTCTTCCTTCTTCTTCTAAATGAGTCGCAACAAAACCAGTTTTTCAAAGCTCTTACAGTGGCTTTCCACTTGTCCTGATGTCATCTCTGATTGCTCCTTGAATCATCTTAACGATGAAGTACTGAAAATTACAAAAAACGTATTCAACTGTCTTACCAAAATTCGAAAAAGACAGTAGTAAATAAATATGCATGTTTCCACAGAAAATCTTGTGTTTTTTTAGTTTACCTGAGCGCCAATGATAAGAGGGATGATTTTCTTTCCTTTATCATCAGAGTAAGATCCATCTACCATCTTCTTGTCTACATGAATTGCTTTCCTCTGATTTGTTGCTACATCGGTTATCGCCTTAACCAAGTTCGGAATCCACGGTTCACCATTCGGAAGAACCTAAACCAAGAACACATAAGCGCTATTTCTAACAGTCTCCAAACCAGATAAAGTCAGAGATTCGAAAAAGAAAAAGAAACCTTTTCATCCTTATCGTTCTTGCTGCATCTTCCACTGTTCTCTGCATAGACTACAGGAATTGCAGCATCCTACAAAGCCAGTAAAAGAACTGTGAATAACTGACTCTTGCCCCCATTGAACCAAACATTGGTAAAACTATTTTTGAAGTCTAGTATATGTATAAACCATACATCAAACTCTTGTTTTCGCATCTTAGAACCAGCACGGATAGTTTTGAGGAGAGAATCTGATCTCTTGGAGGAAAAAGTTTCGTATGAAAGTTCATCAGGTGGGGAAAACTGAGCATGAGTCAAAACAAGCAAGGTTTTGCACCATATCTCTTTTCCAAAGGTTTGGGTGATTGCTCGAACCACTTGCTTATCTAGCTCATCGACTCTATACACATCTAAACGATCAACATAGAGCAAGACATCTATAGTTCTGTTCACAAGAAACCTGCCCAATCAAACACAAGGAATGTCACACACAACTCTGGATATTTGTCAAAAGAGTAGTAGTAGAGATAGAGATAGAGACCCTTTGATTAACTCGAGGGCTTGGTGATTGACATAACCAGCTTCCACAAGGCCAGGGCTGTCAATAATGTTAAGAGTGAATCCTCCCATTGTTCTTGAAACCATCACTGGTCTCAACCCTTCAGCCTACAAAATCAATCAGTAAGTTCATTCCAATGATTCAATCTCCGGCAACAAAACTCAATTTCAGGAGAAACACTAATAATATACGTACCTGAAAAGGACTGACACGGACGACTTGTTCGCCGATAAGAGAATTGACAGTGGATGATTTTCCAACACCGCCTTTACCCATAACAAGAATTGTCATTGAGTTCATATCCTGCAATTCACTATCCTTATCAAAACCGACTCAATTTCAAACAAACCGGAAATAGAATTAAAGAAGAAGAAGAAAAAAACAAACCTTTTGCTTCAATTTGCCGAAGAATTCAACAAGCTTTTCCTGGGTAGCTGCTGGAAATTGCTGAAACCCGACCCATTCACGAACCAGAGACCCCATCACTCCAAAAACCCTTCTCCCAAAACAAAAAAATTAAGTAAATTTACAAATATCTCGAGCCCTATATATAATAAACGTTGAAAGCGATAATCTTTGGGCGATTTGGAAGAGCGTACCGTTAGGTGAGCTTTGTGGTTAATGAGGTTTTGGAGATGAAGCTCTCAAAGAGTTCCGGAGATGAAAGCAAAGTTGTGTATGTGACCTTATCGGAACTTTGTTTTAATAGTTTGGTTTATTTATTGTTTTATTTCACTTTACTCCTATGTGTCTTCAATATTTCCTTTTTGTGACTTAATATTTTGAAAGTAACCAAGTTAAACCAACCAAAAATCAAATCCAAATACCAATTTACTTACAGTTTCATATTTTCATGAATCTCAGAGTTACATTACGTGAAACATTGGATTAGCATAGAGTGCAGCCTTTAAGAGCCAACGATTCTCTGAATCTTTCTTCGTTTGTATGTCAAGGAACACAAATGATCTCCACCAGTTTTTCGAGAATGATTGTCTTCACTCAGAACATGCAGCGGTTGTCTCAAGACATTGTTGGCTTCCCTCTCAAAGTTCTTACCAGACAAAATCTCCTTTGTTTCAGTGTCTCTGTCAACAATCCCCGGTTTACAACCAGGAGATTTCAGGTGGTAGTGGACATATTCTTCTTGCTTTGTTGGCAGTGTGATGGAGTAATTTGAAGAAGCACCAAAACCTCTGGGGATAGGGTCATGCAACACCGGCTTTGTCTTGTCGATTGAGCTTTGTGTAGTTTTCAAATAGGTGAAGGAAGTGTCTTGGTTATTCACTAAGCATTTGGGAAATTCTCCAATAGTTCCGTAGGGTTTCCCAAATATCGAACCTAAGTATGGAGAGCCTGCAAAACTACTACTCTGGAGACTGTTTTCTGGAGATTCAAAGGATTTCCCGAGAATGGCAGAGGAAGATTTAGGGACTACTTTGAGAAAACCCTTTGGATGATGTCCAGAGGAAACTAAGCTGGAACCTTGGTAGGGAAATATCCCTTTCTTTGTTATCTTCATCTTGAGAGTACTGTTTTGGGGACTACCACTGCGATTGGAGGCTAAACTTTTTGTTCTATTTATTTCCATCGGTTTCTTCACTACACTAGCAGTTGTTAAACTACATGTAGCACCAACCATTCCCTCAGACGGAACTCTATTCAGTTCCAGCAGCTTGAGATTCCCAATTTGTGTTCCACACTGATCCCAAAGCCTTTGTATCTCGGTGAATTTCTTGATCAACTTCTGGTGATACAATTTCAAAGAGTAGTAATATATTTTCCTCTTGACGAACATAACCCCTTCATTGTAAGAAGCTACCTTTGGAGTAAACAATCCTCCTCTCAATTTCATGTAAAGCTTATCCACTGGATTCCCAAGATATAAATTGGCACCGCCAAGAAGTTGATGCATGGTCAGACTAAAAGTCTCTTGATCCATATCTGGCAGAAAACACGAGAGGAAGAATCTTTCTTCTTCTGTGAGAAATGTATTCCATGTCTCAATAGACAAAATTCCCGTTAAATCTGAGAGATCATAGAGGTCGTATGGTATGCTACAGAGCTGACCTTGTACCATAGCTAATTCACAGTTTGCTTCCGCCGCAATGTCAGAATCATCAGAGTCATCTTCGGAGCCTTCCCCAACTGGTTGATTAGTCTTAGTCATCTATCCACCCTCAGTATTGGAATGATTGATGATGGTCTCAGAAACACAAATCCCTTAAAATCTCAAACCACAAAGCAAGATACCTAGATAGAAAAAGTTAATCAGCAATTTGCAATACCAGAAAAATTTGTTGCACTGAACAGCGAGAAGCTGAGATTCAAATGAAGTGAACCAAAAACATAAATAGCATTCACTGATTTTAGCAACAAGACGAAATATTTCAATCTGAGATCAATGAAACCACTTAAAAGAAGAAATCGTAGAGCCAGACAATCTCTTAGCTCGGATCAGCTACAAAGCTTAGATACAATCGATCTAGGTTTTCAAATCTCAATGTGGAAGATAGATTTTGTAGAAAATTTTGAATATAAAACCCAAAAGTATCAGCACTAATCGTCAGTCAATGAGAGCTCCGATGAGTAACGGAACAACTCACAAAATAGCGATGCACAGAGGAATCGAAGACGAACTTACAGGCAGATGAAATGAGCAATTTAGGGTTGAAGAAACCATCTCCGTTTCGCTGCAGATACCAACTTTTGAGTAGAGAGTACAGAGGCTAATAGTAATTAATAACTCTAACTAAAGCTACTCCTTAATTACTTTAGTTAATCATTTTAAACTATGATGAGGATTAATCAAGTTAGGCATTACTTCTTAATCAACGGCCGTATTGTCAGGCCCAGTTTTACAAACCAACAAACATAAATAGGCTTAGGCCCATGTAAAAGAAGATACTTTTTTAGCCGTTTTCAGCTAAACTTTTTGATTAACCATTCCTTGTTAATCAACGGCCCACCCATTGATAAGTGGAAAATCTCAACGGTCAAGATTTCCTCCTTCCTAAAACAAAATGTTCATTTTAAATGATATGTCGTTTTACTTCTCTCCCTAAAGTCTGAAAGATAAGCATTTACAAAATGTAAGTGATAACATTAAATATAGCATAATTTAAGAGTTGACCATTTAAAATGGTACCTAGCTCCATCCAATTATCTTTAAGCCTTTTTCTAATACCAAATTTATTATTCTAAAATCAAAATAAATATAATTTTACAACATTGAGTTTAAGTCAATATATACTCTCTAGAATATAATACTGGCATTATTTGCATGTTATTTCAAATTTTTGGATGCATCTAAACAATTAGTTATATTTTCATCAAATAGCTATATCATGATTATATGTTTAAGAAACATATATGATGGAAAGTTTATATTTGTATTTTTTGGTTTTGAGATTTGCATGATTTGAAGCAAAAACTAAAGAGCTGTCATTAATATTTAATAAAGTTGATGTTTATCATTTTATTTTATTTTTCATTTGTCTTTACTTATATTTTTCGATAAATTATGGAAAAGATTGATCGGTGGCTCAAAAATCATCGTGAGAGTAACATGACAAGAGTACATGTCTTGATGACTGTGATGCAATAATACCACTTTGATTTATCAGGAAGAACCATCTACGAGCCATGATCTACTTGAATACTAAAACAAAATTCTATTATTGGCGGTTTGGTCAGCTCCGTTACCCACAATTTCAAATTTGATTCAACCGTTATAACTAGATAAGAGAGGTATATTTTGAAACAGAAAATAGTAATTAAATTATAATTATTTTAAAAAAAAGAATTTCGATTAAATTAGAAAACTAAAAATCATCTTAATAAGAAAATCAAAATAAATAAATCGGTTTTAAAAACAAGATATTCTTCTTTTAGCCGTTTTCCGTTTATTGTTTTGATTACTCATAACCTGTTAATCAACGGTCAGGATCTCAGCATTGCAACCAAAAAATATCTTTGATCTGTCATTCTCTATCCTTTTCTTTTGTTTGGTCATAAAGATAAAGCCTTAAGAAAATGAAATCTTCTAACTCAGAGTGGACAAATCAATCATTGTTTAATTCTGGAATTCATCGAGGGAGATCAATGGCCGATGATCGTATCAGATTCTACTTAGCCTCTATTGTCTTGCTTTTAGGGATTATTAGTTCATCCTCCAACTTGCAGGTACCTTCATAATATCTATAATCTGTTTCTCTGGGTCTTTAGTTGCTTACCAATTATGGAATCTGCTGCTATCTTCTAATTCGATATGGTTGGCCTTATTTTTCTGGGGTTCTAGCTATTGGGTTTGATCTGCCTTTGAAAATAATCAAACTTTATATATAGGAGTAGACTTTGAACTCTTGAAACTTTTTTTATGTTCTTAATCTCAGGTTATTGCAGCAGAGAATCTTTCAAAGCAGAAACTGAGCTCACGGATTCTTCAGGTTTTTTTTTATCTCTAAAACCACTATTCAATTTCGTCTCTTTTGAGATTGGCTTATCTCTCGTTAATCTTTTTTGTTTGCAGAATGAGATTGTTAAGGAAGTCAATGACAATCCAAACGCTGGCTGGAAAGCTGCTTTGAACGATCGCTTTGCAAACGCCACTGTGAGTTTTTTTTCCTTTGTGTAATATGCTTATCATTCATTGTTCTTGAAGCTTGACTCTCTTTTGTGTCTGTATTTTCAGGTTGCTGAGTTTAAGCGTCTCCTTGGTGTTAAACCAACACCAAAGACAGAATTTTTGGGTGTTCCTATTGTAAGCCATGGCATATCTCTGAAGCTTCCAAAAGAATTTGATGCTAGAACCGCTTGGTCACAGTGCACCAGTATTGCAAGGATCTTAGGTTGGGTTTTAATCTCTTAGCTTCCACTATCTCTCTGTCTTTTATCCAAATGATTATTTACTGACTCTTCTTATCTTTTGTGTCAAATCCTCTCCTCTATCATCTTACTAAAGATCAGGTAAAACTTCGTTTACTCAGGCTTTATTATGAGCAAAGTGTTACTCAGATCGATGTTAACATTTCCTTATTTTCGGTTGTTTAGGGTCACTGTGGTTCTTGCTGGGCATTTGGTGCTGTTGAATCTCTATCTGACAGGTTCTGCATCAAATATAACATGGTAACTCATATACCTCCATCAAGCCAGCCAAGATTGATGATTTGCTACCGCTTTTCTCTTCAAAGAGTAATAAAGTTTCTTTCTTGTGTTCCTTTTTGCAGAATGTTTCTTTATCTGTCAATGATCTCGTAGCATGTTGTGGATTCCTTTGCGGTCAAGGTTGTAATGGTGGATACCCAATTGCTGCATGGCGCTACTTTAAGCACCACGGTGTAGTCACCGAAGAGGTAACTTCTCATTTCAACTGCAAAGAACCTATAGTAGTGTTAGAGTGTTTAAAATTTATTCGATATTCTTGATTTCTTCAGTGTGATCCATACTTTGATAATACTGGTTGCTCTCACCCGGGATGTGAACCTGCTTACCCTACACCAAAATGTGAGAGGAAATGTGTTAGTGGAAACCTGCTTTGGCGTGAATCAAAACACTATGGTGTTAGTGCTTACAAAATCAAATCTGACCCTCAAGACATTATGGCAGAGGTTTACAAGAATGGACCTGTCGAGGTTGCTTTTACCGTTTACGAGGTAAATAAAAGGTTTTAGATTGATTATATATCATGGAACTACACATTTCATGAATCGTGTTTTGTTCTTTAGGACTTTGCACATTACAAATCAGGAGTGTACAAGCACATAACGGGTAGTAACATTGGAGGTCATGCTGTTAAGCTTATTGGCTGGGGAACTTCTGATGACGGCGAAGATTATTGGGTATGTAATCCATTTAAACACTTTGGATTTGGAGTTTTGATCTGGCTGGAAAATTCATAACATGTTTGTTCATTTGAATTGGTTGCAGTTACTTGCAAATCAATGGAACCGAAGCTGGGGTGATGTAAGTTCTTCTTTTCTCCAATCAAACTTTTAGCTTTTGACCTTCCAAGTAGCAACATTCGAAATTCAACAGAACCTGAGCTATAAAGTGTGAAAATTTCAGGATGGTTACTTCAAGATAAGGAGAGGAACAAACGAATGTGGCATCGAACATGGCGTTGTAGCTGGTTTACCTTCAGACAGGAACGTTTTTAAAGGTGTTACCACTTCAGACGATCTTCTGGTTTCCTCTTTTTAAACAAGAAGATGTGTCTCTCTACTCTGTAATCATATAATTTGCTACAGTGTTGTTGTTGCAATTCCAAAAAACGAATCAAAACACTTTCAACCAAAAACTAAAGTATATATATTTTAGCTTGTGTTATATTTACACGTTTCCTTTCTTTTTAACATTCTAATTTCTACTGTTTTGTATCTATGCTGTTTCATTCTACACTATGTGTGACCACCACTGGTGGATACTTAAGCTTTCTCAGTTTACTAGATTGCTCCGCGATAATCCGAGCAGTAGTATTAGGACCTTGTTGCATAAAAACCTCGTATCCATCACCTAGCAGACCAGTTCTGTTGGTCGTAAGTTGCCAGAAAACTCCACCAGTACATGAACCACCGGTTCTTGCACTGTCGTAGATAACATCGTAGACTCTCTTGAAAAACTTGTTCCGTTCCTCTAAGCTAAAACCAGGATACTTTGAAGATTTCCCAAACTCTGTTATTACTAAAGGCTTCTTGATGATATAGTCACAGTCTTGGATGTGTGCTCCAATCCATTTGTCCACAAATGTCTCTTGTTCTCCTGTTCTTGAGCTTTGTAATGGTAGCCTGATTTTGATTTGGTACAGAGACATGTTGAAACAGAGACTCTGTTAAAAAGACAACAAACCAGAGAAAACAGAAACTCTGTTTTGGTCTATTAAATAGACTTACCAAGAATCTGGGTAGATATGGATAGTGGCGAAATCGATTTCGGGTATTTGGTTATTGGAGATGAAATCTGTACCGGTTAAGGTTGTACCGCCGGGATTGTAAACTGTTCTTTCCGGTTTAGATTCTCCGTAGAAGCCTTCAAGCCCTATTTCTAGCAAATGGTTCGAGTCTATAGACTTAACATAACTAGCCATTTCCTTCACCCAACTCTGCAAGCAAACGACACCGTTTAAGTTAATTTATACGTACATGTTAATTCTATACTGAAAAATAGGAGGGAAAAAAAAAACCTGTAGAATAGTAGAACCAGTAGAATCGTTGCAGCGAGGTTCGTTGATGAGTTCCCATGAAAAGATGGTTGGGTCGTCTTTGTAAACTCTACCAGTGATTGTGTTTTTCCTCGTCAACACAGTCTGTTTCATGATTTTGTCAAACCGTCGGTTTAGTTTGATTCATTTAGGTCGGTATGAAAATACAAAATTTCTATATCTGATCTTTTATAAAAAGGATATTTAGTTTGAGGACACTTGTCATGATAAGTTAACAACATTTCTAGTGATTTTATTATTTAATAATATAATAATCAACTTTTGATATTTTCTAATCGGTCGGTTAATCGCGTTAACGTGTACAAAGTACAACGAACCTGAATCTTTTTGCCTTTAACGTGTCGTGTTACATATGATAATCTCGATTTAGATAACTGATACTTATATGATCAAATATATGAGATTAGTTTTATATTATACTAACCTTCACGTGGTTCTTGTAGAATTGCTTGACAGCTGAATTTGAATAGAATTCATCCGGTTCATTTAAACCGGCCCATTCCACGTACTTTTTCCTCCCTCCATAATCTTCGTAATTATTGACTAAACTAATTATCAATTTAATTTTAAATCTTCCAGCTTCGTACACCACAAAATCTAGCCCCTGCATGACAGCAGACTTTGTATCAGTAATCACAAAACGCAATTATTAATCAATTAATTAATTTCTTTTATTAATCAATTGTTATATTTCCTAATACGTGAAAAAATATATATCTCGTATAGTATCAACTTAATTATGCTTCTAATTGCATTTAAATATGCTTTACAATATTAAAAACAATCTACTCTTTCGTCATTTTGCGATTATCGACATCATATTACCGTGTGACAAGGACACGACCGGTTTTTTAAAGAAACAACAAAAAAGAAGTTTTAAAGTTCGTTTGTCGGAAATATTATTTTGAAATTTGAATTCTTCAATTTAGATTCAACGATTAGCGGCCATGGAAGATTTTTTAAACATTCCAGGACAAACACCAATCAATCTTTATTAATAATTCCGATTACAGCGTAAATCATCTGAAACTATGTGAGATAGAATTTAATCATCAAATAAAATATAAAATATAAATTTAATCATCTAGGTATGCATGCGTGTCACCTTGAAAACGTCTTCACTATAGGAGCCAGGAGATATCTGAAGAGGAATGTAATCTCCTTCATTGAAACCCCAAATCCTAGCCACGTTCATTCCAACGGCGGAAGCTTGCCGGAGAGCCGTCGTAACGGTGGCTCTTCCTCTAGACGCCGTATCAGCCGCTGTGGTCATCATCCAATAAGCATTGAAGCCGTTTAAGTATACTTGTTCTCCGTTCAGTACGAACTGCGTGCCGTTTCTCCCGACGAAGTCTGTCTTTACGGCGACGCAAATGCGGTTGTTGCCGACGAGAAACGGAAGAATGAAAAAGAAAAACGGCAAGATGTTTGACATAGTGAACCTTTGGCCGACTTGGAAGAAAAAGAAGAGAATGACACAACATGAAATTTAAAAGACATCTGTGTGTGTTTGTGTTATATATACATTACAGATGTCTTAGTACCTACGTATTTGAAAAATGTCTATTTTTGTCACCATATTGCTTACGTTTATTTGAGAAAATATGTACACGTATCTGTATTACTGTGTATCACGCGTGAGATTGTATATATAGTTTATTGGTGTTTTTTTAAACGTTTTATCAAAATCATTTTTGAACTTGTATTCTTGGCTTAAGAAAACTATTACTTTTCAAACTAATAGACTTTATTCAAAGAAGAACTAAACGTTTTATTTGTTGGTTTTAAAATTAAAAGCTTATTACTTTTTATTTCTCCATTTAAACGGTGTCAGATTGTTAGATTCAAATCTTGTTGAGATTAAATTTTAGTTCTTTTTAAGTGAAGGTTTAAGAAAATGGTTTTTTGCGGATAACGTACCTGTCAAATAAGTCAAAAGTGTGCCATATCGATGATACGAAAATCAGAATAATATGTTTATGGTTGTGTAATATGATACAAACCAATCACACTAATTATTTGCTTTTGAAAATAAGCATGACATGCGTGTGGAGTGAAGCTATCATACTTAAGCTAGTAAATGTAACATTATTCTTATTTCCTTAGGTCAATGACTCAATAATGTAAGATGAATTATTAAACTTTAAGTTCTCAACAGAAATAATAATTGAAATAGGGAAACTTCGTGTGGAGTTTGCAAGCTCCGAAAATTTGATTCGAGAGATATCATCAAATACAATAATCAAATTCTCTTTCTGGACCCATTATGTATAAACTTTTAAATGTGGATGGTGCACCAGGTTTCATATAAAAGAAAGTCTATATAACACAACAATAAAATAAATAAATAAAACTTGTCTGGCAAATAAATACTAGCAAATTAGAAAGATTTAAATAAACTAAATATGTAGTTTCCTAAGGCCTACACCATGTGAAGTGAGATATAACTTGAGGCCTATTGTTCTCAAGTTTTATATCTATTGGGCTTTTGATAAAACATGTATATTTTGTGTCATTGTATCAAAAAATGGTTAATGATAACTTAGAAATAATTTTATTTAATGACATCAGAAGTTATGTTCATAAAATGTATGAAGAGAGATATCCAAGAGCTTTTTAATAATTATGTTGGCAGTTTTCCCGAATATTGGAATAGTTTAGGAAGGTACTCGGCTTTAGAAAAAAAAAATCCACCAAACTTTAGAAGACTCGGCTTCTGAGTGTTCTTTAACCGCAATAATTAATTACAGTTTGGTTTTGGTTAGAGTTCGGTTAAAATAAAATGCAAACCGGTCTGAATAGTCTTAACTCTCTATTAAACCGGTCTGAATCACAGGTGGAGCATGTGGATACGGCAACCTCTACACGGATGGTTACTGGACAAACACAGGAGCTTTAAGCACTGCTCTGTTCAACGACGGCAAATCTTGTGGCGGTTGTTACCAAATGGTCTGCGATGCGAGCAAAGTGCGACAATGGTGTCTTAAAGGCAAATGGGTAACAATCACAGCTACTAACTTCTGTCCTCCAAATTACGCTTTACCAAATGACAATGGAGGTTGGTGTAACCCTCCCAGACTTCATTTCGACATGGCTCAGCCTGCTTTTGAGTCCATTCCTAAATACAGAGCCGGAATTGTCCCCGTTCTCTATAGAAGGTAACCAAAATTCAACAATTAAATACCGGTTTAATTCGGTTTATCCAACATCAAAAGGTTTCTTGGGGATAACTAACTATCTTGCAGGGTCGGATGTAGAAGAAGTGGAGGTATGAGATTCACAATGAACGGTAGAGATTATTTCGAGCTTGTCCTCATCAAATGTAGGAGGTGCAGGTGATATTTCTCAAGTTTGGATAAAAGGCTCTAAAAGCAACAAATGGGAAACAATGTCAAGAAATTGGGGATCTAATTGGCAAAGCCTTACTTACCTTAATGGACAAAGTCTCTCATTCAAAATCCAAACCAGTAATGGTAAGATCAAGACAGCACTCAACGTTGTTCCTTCGAATTGGCGGTTTGGTCAGAGTTTCAAGAGCAACTTAAACTTCTAAAACCACACTTCTACTATGCACACATTGTAAATGAAAATTTTGGTTTCTCGAATGAAAATGTTATAGAATTCCAATACAAAACATCCAAAAAAAGTAAGGAAGAAGTCAGAAAACATGTTTTTTCTACTTTATCTCCGCATTACACGGTTACGTTCTCTCTTGCGAAATCGTTCCAACATGATTTGATCAGTTGCAGCTTGTCTGCTTTTCCCTGAATCAGCAGCATTATTACTACTAGTAGAAGTAGACGGTTTAGCTCCTTCACCATCTGCTTGAGCTCCTCTATCTTTGTATAGCTCAGGATGTTCTGCGTGTAAGTTCATATCTAATCAATACAAGAATCCACCACACACACATAGAATAACAAATAGAAAAGAGAAAAAGGATTCACAAAGCAAAACCTCTTCTAAGTTTTTCAGCATAATCTTTCCCGCGTTGGAAGTAATCCGCACTGTAACTAGAAGGAATGCTAAACTCAGATTTTGGTCGACCCATAAGCCTCTTCTCTTGTAAAAGCTTCTTAGCAGCTTCTGTTTCTTCAATGTTCTTCAGCTTGTATCTAAAAAAACAAACCATTAATCTTTTAAGTAAACTCCAAACATTTATCTTCAATCTATAAAAAAGTATTCATACTCAATTGGGAGCTGAACTTCTGCAATTCCGGTAGTCCACTGCGTTGAGCTCTCCTCCGAGCTACGCTTCTTAACCTGATAAAGTTTTCAACAACCAAATTTTAATTTCCTTTTACACTCAAAAGACTAATCAAATCAATAATGTTACAAAAGCAACTTACTTTAAGATGATCAGGTATCTTATATAACTCATCTTCAACTCGTTTCAATTCGTTCTCAACCTCCTCTGCATCATCCAGATTTTTTCCTCTTTTCTTCGCCAATTCTTGTTCAATATACTTAACCCTATTCAATCAATAACAGAAACATACAATCCTCCTCAATTCTCAAGAAGCTAAAACATTAGGGCAACAAATTTGAATAGAGATTTGGTAAGTTACATGTTGGGATCTTCAATCAAAACAGCAGTCTCTTGAGCAAAAGTATCCTGCAACACAAGCTCTTCTTTTTCTCCTTCAACTTCAGTCTTCTCCACTGCTTTCACTTTTCCGGTGCTATTTTGCGCCGTTAATAAAGCTGGGATTCCTAATTTCCTCTCTCTCTGCTTCTGCAAAAACTTCACTTCTTCTAACGCCAATCTGCAAATCATCAAACCCATTAATCAAAAACCGCTCCTTTTAATTACCCATCAAATCAACTGAAGAAACTCATTCGAAAACCCTAAAGATGTGATTTTTTCGATTTTGGCACTGACCTTCGCGTCTCTTCTTCATCTAAATTTGCGGCTTTACTTATATCATCTTCTTCTTCTTCTTCCTCGAGTTTACGCTTCCTGAAATTCCTCTTAGGCGGCATCGCAGTTATTCAATTTCTTCTCAGAACTAATGAGAATTGAGATTTCACTCTTCTCAAAACGGATCAAACAAACTCTCTCCGTCGGCTAAAATCTCCGTAATATACGCAGCGTTTTAATGTGGGCCATATTAGTCAGCCCATTAAATATTTTTTAAAGCCCGTAACAGATGGTGATGAAACGCTTTCATCACCAAGCCCATTAACTGCAAAAGATAGACACATCCGATTACATGAACTCAATAAAACGATTTGGAAGTTTGTTTTTAACTATTCTAAGATAAATTTATTTTGGAAAACAATATAGACCCCATTAATAAGATAATCACAATAATATTTTCTTATTAGTTACCATAACATTAATGAAACCGTTTATAATAGGTTTCATCATGAACCGTTACAATATATTTTCGTTTAAATTATTTTTTACTCGCAAGCCTTTCCTTAATCTTATCAACCATCTTAGATCCCACCTGAAATGTCTTAGTCAACACATCTTCAGGTAAAGCAGGCTCCGCCGCAAACAGCGTCGCCGCAACAGAAACCGTCCCCGGCAACTGACTATTAAATGCCGACAAAACCGACGCGGGAGATTTCCCATTATTTTTCTGGAAATGTACAAGCCCTCTAGGAAAAACGAAAACATCACCAATCTTAATGGTTTTAGAGAAAAGCTTATTCGCCGTCGTGATGAACCCAACTTCGAGCTCTCCTTCGAGGACGAACACGACTTCAGTGGCGCGTGGGTGAGTATGCGGTGGGTTTAAACCACCGGGCGCGTAGTCTATACGCGCTAAAGAGACGGAGAGAGTGTTGAGGCCAGGAATCTTCTCCACGTTGGCTCCCGTCACAGCGGACCCCATCGTGGAGTTTATGACGGCGGGTTTTGAGATTCCGGCGAAGAAGAAGTCTGACGCCGTGATGTTTGACGTTTCCTTACATGGGAACCCGTTCAGTTTGTTTCCTGCGATGCGCACATCGTACCGTTTAGTTTTGTATCACAAAGCCTTTATCTAAACTAAAGGCTCGATACTATACAGTATCACCATTGCGACAAAATATCTAATTTCAAAGTATTATTAAATTGGGTATTTCATATTTGACTTGCAAGTTGCAACCTGGCTCACTTTTATATATTACAATGTTAAAATTATTTTGACCTGATTTTTCTTAGGTCCCTATTGGAGATCCTAATGCATCACAATATACTCAAAGATATTAACCAGCGAAATTTTCTCAAATATCATTACATGAAATTTTTTTGTTCCACAAATAACACTTTTTTTTTTAAGACAAAAATAACATTTTTATAAAGGATAAAATTTTAAATTTTTTGTTTAGGTTAATTATTAAACAACTTAGGATATAGTTTGTTTGGAGTGAAAGATATAATTTAGGGTTTAGGGCTTAAGATTTAGTGTTTTTAAATCCTAAATCCTAAATTTTAAAAATATGAGGTTAGAAATTTTGTGATATATAAGAAACATAATGTTTAATAAAAATGTTATTTTTGTTCTATAAAAAAAAAGTGATATTTGTGGAACAAAAATTTCATTTAGTGCTATTTATGAGAATTCCTCTTTAGATAATTTAGATATTTTGTTTTTTTCATATTTTACAGTTTTCCTTTTGTCTGTTAAAAACTATAAAAAGTGTAAACTATAAGAGTTTCAAATAGTTTGAGATGATCCCAGTTATGTATATTCTTATTTAAAACATTACATTACAATAAATTAAATTAAATAGTTTTCGGTAACATTTATGATATTACCGTGAGATTTATCAGCAACGCACAGATCTTGAAGAGCATCAGGATCGTATGCACGAGTGGAAATGATAATGCAAGATAACATGATGATGACGTCGAAGATTCTTGATTTCTTCATGGCTCAAAATATTATGAAAATATGATTATTGTTTAATTTTGAGTAAAGTCGCTCGAGCTAGGTTCTTTATAAAATGTGTTTGCTGGGTTTTTTTTATCTTGAT
Organism: Cardamine flexuosa; assembly: GCA_963555745.1. Taxonomy (NCBI): domain Eukaryota; kingdom Viridiplantae; phylum Streptophyta; class Magnoliopsida; order Brassicales; family Brassicaceae; genus Cardamine; species Cardamine flexuosa. The sequence goes on from OY743214.1 coordinate 532,425, forward strand.
ACTTATAGAACTTATGACCATTTTGATTGACAAGTCACTTGCTTGACAAAAACCTAACATTTCATTTGTCTTGGACCAAACTAAGAAATGTACGTCATAGCTAACCTGAATTGTCTTTCACTACAGCCAAATGTTATTTTCAACGACAGGATATTCGGTAAAACATATATATTATGTTTGAGTTAATTGAACTGGAAGAACGTATTAATAATTCTCGAAGTCAAGTTTCCTGGTTTCTTCTGTGTAACATCATTGTATGACCCAAAAGGCCTAAACTATAGATACTTAGCTGTAATTAATCAATGACTTGAGTTTTGGGACACTTTTAGGATCAGAGAAAGGCTCATACCTTCCTATTCAGGGTGGAAAATTTGGTTTCAATCTAAGTTCGGTTCATTTTTAACAAAATTTATAAATGAATTCAAATCAAAATTAGTTTGGTTCCATATGTCTCTAGCTAGGTCTAGTTTGATTCCGTTTTACTGTACTTTAAATTTTTGTTTCATCATCGATACAAAGCCAACCCCAAAAAAAAAAATCTCGGATGCAAATCCGACAATTTTAGTTCCACTCAGTTTAAAAAAATAAAACTAAAAAATCAGTTAATGGAAAATGAAGCCAAATTCATCATCATTTGATAACTGATATAGAAAATATTCAATTAAATTCAATTATTCGGACAAAATACGTAAGACGAGTCTTCGCGTGGCTTTGACAAGGAGATATTAACAGATTAATTATCTCAGTGGCTTTAGAAGATTCGGGTCTTTGGTTATAGAACCCGAAGTTTTCTTTTATTGGTTTTAAGTCTCTGTTTTACTTAATCAAAATAGGTTTCATACAAACTCATCTCAAACTATTTACATATCAGAGTCTTCCCATCGCATGGGAAGAAAAATCAAAGAAACTTGGGAAACAAGGAACCAAACCGTAAAGACATTGAGGAGAAGAAGCTGGCGATGCTGTTGTAAGAAAGAGAGGATTGGTAAAAGGTAGTAACGGCCAATTTGACGCCGGAATTAACGGTGACGACGTCTTTTGATACGCCGGATTTTGGATGTGAGCCAAAGCCATCGCCGCCAACATGTAGTGGTTGCTCATTCCAAAGTCTAATGTCGCCGGAGGAAAATAAGGATTCATCCCCATTGCTGACATCACCTGAAATTACAACATAAACTTTGATTACAACTTAGTTTCAGAATACATACAGTATAAAACAGCAACCGTGTATAAACATTAATCTTTTAATTTTTTTTTTAAACCGTGTATTTTGTTAAACTCCTAATAGTGGCCATTAATTGACCATTTAGGTTTTTTCAAGTTATTAAAACACCAAAAAGTGGATGTATTTGTTTCATCAATTAGAAACCTCTATGTTACAAATCTCATAAGTTGGCGATTCAGATCAAATAACAAGAAATTATAATATCAACTGACTAAATTAACAGGAAATCACAGAATTTAAGTAAAACCCCCAAATCTTAAGCCTCAAAAATATATAGTCATATAGAACATATAAAAAAACATACATAGAATATATATATACCTGGAGTTGAAGTTGAAGGTTTTTCATGTACTCAATGGCATTATCAAGAACCGAAACCGTATCCGCCTGAAAAACGAAACAAAAGATCACACCACCGGTTATTAGAAAACCTAAAACCTAAGGCAAGATTCTTTGAAATATGGCACCATATATATACATACATATATAATATACAGTAACAATATTTATATAAACCAAACAAACCTTGTGACAATTGGGTAAAAGTTCTTGTAGCGTACTCATCTTGTTACTTAGCTCGTCGTCTCTTCTTCTTCTTTTCTTTGAACCTTTTCGCGTCAGTGAAGGAACTTCTCTTGTAAACCCATATGATTCCTCCTGAAAAACAAATTTAGGGGGAAAAATTAGAAGAAGAAAAAACAGTCGAGATTCATATATATAATATATAATACATAAGGTAACAAGGAAATATAGTCATAAATATATGGGCTTACATCACTCGAGATCTGGACACGACGCCGCTTTGGGTTCTCATGTTTGTTTCTCAAATAACATAAATTATCTGAACTATCTGAATAATCATCAATATGATCATGATGATAATCACCAGTTTCAGAATGTTCATCAGGGACAACAACCAACAAATCTGCAGTCTTCAACAGTCGTTCTTCTTTCTGAATCTCTGGAACAATTTGATGATGATCATTATGTGTTTGATCATGACCAAAATAGCCATAGCTCCACTTTAAGCCGTTGATAAGACGATCTTCATCACTTCTTGCTATGTCTGTTATGCCATGATCTTTCAGAGCAAGTGATTCGACCTCGTTTCTCCATCCTAGTTCCATGAAATCTTGATTACTGAACCTACAAAAAGTAGTTATAACTGTTAGGGTTTACGAGATTATCGATGAAAATAAAAGATATGAAGAATTGTAAAACAAGAAACCTCTCCCTTAGTAATACGTACATGTTAACTAAAGAGAAATCGGAGACTGAAAATTTGAGAAATGAATTCTTCTTCGGGGACTTGAGATTTGTCCGAGAAAATGGAAAACCCATAAGTTTATGATATATGGATGCGATCGGAGATAGGTTTATACAGCTGTCAGTTCAATTTGTGAACGACTTTTGTTGTGCCACGTTTCATACTATGGATGGTTCTTTTTTTTAATAAAAAAAATTGATTCTACTTTTTAAAACGGACACCGACAGCAATAAAACAATTCATGCTAGATTCTAATACACACAGTCACACACTAACGCGAGGGTAAACGTATAATTAGATCTTCAATTAAAGTTCAAACTGATATTTTATCTGCATTTTGAAATAATATTACTTGGAAATTTTCATGCATTTTTTTTATAAAGTATTTGTAGTTGAATTATTTGTTTCTTGAAAAGTTTAGTCAATTACATTGGAACAGATAAAATATATAATATCCAATCTTTTACGTTAGATACTGTCTTGTATGGTTCTGTTTTAAATTATTCAAAAATCCAAAAGGGCCAGAAAATCAAACACACTTACTTATTAGTACAACGATTTTAGACTTACAATACTTTATTTCCCAAAAAATATACGCAAGCAAATATAAAGCGACTTATTCATTAAATACTTCATTAATATGGGGACACGTGAAATAGTTAGCCAATAGGAGGTTTGAGTGACATTTTGAATCTTTGATTACTTTACGTACTCCGCCAATTAATAGCTAATATATAACGGGTAGGACCATACTTATCCTTTTAATTATTTGTTTCCCGTAATGCTTATCCTTTATCCTTGACTAGTCATCGTTATACTGTTTCTAAATATGGTAAAAAAAACATGTCTCTAAATATTAAAAAACAGTCGACCACACGACAATTTTCTGTCAAATTATCGATAAAAATAATTGTTCACTGAAAAACAGACGCTTAAGAAATCTTAGAAATAAAAAAATATTAAATTCACTAAATAATTTTGCTAAGACACCAATCGTTTAGCAAAATACAATTGAAAATAAATAACAGGTCCCCATAAACCCCATAACTGTTCATCACATAAAGATACAATTGAAAATAAATAGCAATATTATGGATTTATTTTAAAGTCTTTGTGGGTGTTTAACCTTTTTTTTGTTGGCTTGTGGTGTTTATATATTTCATAATATCAATATCATAATACATTCATTTACAATATATATATATATATATATATATTAATACGTTGCAAAATATGATATCGGGCTGTTTTTTGTTGTATGAGAATACAATTTCATAACTATTTTTGGGTTTATGAGAAAATAATAATTTAGGGTTGTTGTTATCCAGAAATCTCTCCCACGTGGGCTGTGGGACCCAGACCTATACTATATCGAATAAGTTTTTTGTTTTCTGAAACCCCACGACACATTTATTGGAATTTTAGAGACACGTCACCGTCGACCATACACCGAGCGAGCAGGTGCCATGGTCCGCACTATTTCTTCGAATAAAGAAAACTCCAATAATTACAACATATTTGGTATTACAAAAAATCGTAGTCCACGTTATTTATTTAATAAAATAAACTCCAATAATTACAAAATATTATGTAGAACAAAAATCAGATAAATTACCCTAGCAAACCAACAAAAGAAGATAGAATAATATTTGATTCCGGGGTAAATGTGCGAATGAATTAATTATTAGAAAAGGGTAGATATTTGTTTAGATAAGGTTATTATAACTTTGTGAGCAGTGAGCACCTATAGCGTTGAATCAGATGGGCCTGAAAATCCTAAAAGAGGGGAAGAAAATGCGTGTCGTTCACGTGATCCCTCGTGATGGACATGCTTGTGTCTCTGACACTCCGCTACTTTACATTTCGTTGGTGTCTTAGCGAGCGACGAAGCAAAACCACAGCCACTCCATGTTTCCATCTCCTAAACGACAACGACCTTTCGAAATATACGTTCCAAATCCAATCTCATCTTAGGGTCCAACTACTACTCCTTTTTTTGTGTGCGTTCCAATCTTCTTTACACACTTCTAAAATACCTTCTTATTCTTCTCCTTTTTCTTTTTTTTGTCACACAGTTCCAAATAAAAACATTAATATCAGTAATTGTATATTTGTAAAAGAATTTCCCCATTATATTTCTTGGAACTGAAATATAAGTATTATTTATCTATTTGATGGTTGATCGATGATTAAGTTTTTATAATGAACTAATTTCAACACCCAAACGTCCTATACCCCTATACATATGTGAATTAAAATGTGATTACAACTATTTTAGTATATGGGTTGTTAAAATTTTAAATTTTAAATTTCGGTTTACATGATTTGGGTTGGTTTTGTTGCACACTAAATCAGTTTTAGCTTAGTATGATTCGTTTATTGATTTTGGTGTTTAATTTAATTTTTTATTCTTTCAAACCCTATTATTACTTTTTCCAAATCACACCAGGGACGGAACAATATGGATCTCCTTTTTCGGGGAAAAAAAGAAAAGAAAGAAAGAACGAAAAGGAACAGTATTATATTTTATTTAGAAAAATGTAAAGAAATCACATCCTTGTAGGGTTTATCCAAATCAGATTGGAGCAATGGGATTACAGGTTTACCCATATCCAAATATGATCTGAAGCAATGTAAAAAAACTGGTAAAAGTGAAATGGAGCCTTATTTAATCGGAAACGTATTGGGCTTTAATGTTGGGCCTACAAAATGTAGAATATCTAAATATAACCCAAATATAGATCTAGTATTTTCTAAGCTATCAAATGACTCTATTCCACTCCCTTCTGGCCCGATCATCCAATTCGCTCCAAGAGAGAGGCATGGTTTTGTAGATTGCATCTGAAAACCTCTAGTTAACAAGGAAGGTTTAGTCGAACGAGAATGAGTTGTCAAATTAGACCAACAAAAATCTATTCTGCTTCTTCATCTCCTTCACCTTCACCTGGAGATCGCCATGCTTACAAGTCTTAAGTTCCGGTGTTAGGTAGTCGGTGGATCGAAGGAGGTACCACCGTGACGACGAATTGCGTGATCTTCGGCGGAGAAATTATCAGTCTGTGCATCGCATCGCGCACGATCTTGTTACGAAGCATCAAGCCATCTGATCCTATGCTCACTATGGTGGTACGGTCGTGATCCTTAAATTTCCGAATTCGTTTAATTGTAATGCAATTTGATTTTGTTCAAAAATGGTGAAATGAGGCAATAGATTTGATTTTCAAAGCACAGTACTACTAGTCACTAAGTAATCTACAGAAAAACTGTTGCTGTGTAGTTAGTTTAGTGGTTTGCAGTTTACTAGAAGAGTGGTGGTAGAATATAATAGAATAGAATGCTCTGTGTTTGATTGAGTCGTGATGAGGGATTTGAGCGATTCATAGGAGTTGCTTTGAACTTGACTTTGTAGCAGCTTTCTCTTGTTAATTACATCTTGTTCACAAACTCCTGATGATTTGAATCTCTGTGCCGAGTTTTTGAAAGGTTTGGGAAACTATAGGAGAACGGTGGCAGCATCATAGATGGTGCTTTTTTCTAAAGAAATTCAGGAGAGAAATAAAGCTCACAATACAACCCGAGACCACAAGGTTCTTCTTTTTCTCTTAGCGTGGTCTTGTAAAACCACTCAGGCTGATATTGCAGGTGCCTTAATCTGTGCTTCTCTTGTTAAAACTGTCTTCGATTTGGCAGGTTGGGGTAACATGGTGAAAGTGTCTTGGAGATATTCTCAAGTATTTCTAAGCTGGCCAGCCAAGAGTTTGAAAGTTTCTGTACAGAGCAAAAGTGTAATAATCTTTGACTGTGTACCATCTCATGTTGCTAGCCTAATAGTCTCTTGAGCCCTCTTTCTGTAAGCTTGTTGTTATTTTTCAAACCAATTACGTTAACCTGGAGTAGATGCTTATGGCTCTTACTTTTTTTTGCCAATTTTCTCTTCGTTAAGCTTGCTTAAACTACTAGATCTGAAATCATGTTATAAATTTTTAAAATAGTGAGGGAGTTGAGAGTATGGTGGTTTAATGATAAAGTTGATAAATTCTCTAATTCAGACTAAATTCTCTTTTATCATCTTCGGTGGCAATTACATTGTTACGCTTGCAAGTAACAGAGAAAAAAAAAAGAAGCAAAAATTAATAGAAGGTTCCATTGAAATTTTCGTTTTAAGTATTACTACAATATGTGGCCAAAAGGGCAAAAATTACACAAAGGCATGAGAAAGAAGAGACAAGTTTAGAACAAATCGATCATAACTCTTGAATCTTGGGGATCTTCGTGACGAGGCGAAATCTTGAAATAGTCGAGCCTTGGAGGGTTCTGTTGCGTGTAATGGGAAGATGAAGAAGTCGATGATGTGAGAATCATGGAGGAAGAAGAAGAAAGGAAATCTGTGATTGTAGGGTGGAGAATTTGTGTGAGTAGAAGAACAATTGACGCCATTGATTGAGCTTAGAGCAAGCTTGTGTGTTGTGTTTTTAGGGTTTTTGATGTGGATTATGTCACAGTTGATTCTAATCCTATATATATAGAGAAAAAATGGGCCTGTGGTTTTGTGTAGAGAGATTTCAGTGGGGCTTTTAAATCTTTGGGTGGCAACTGGTTTTAGTCTGACTTTTGGATCGCATTTATATCTCGCCCCAAAAAATAGCTGTTCCACCTGCCGTTGGATTCTTTTCTACTCGGTTTAATTTTTAACGAAACATATATGATCTTATTATCTACTACTGTTAAATTTTATATTTCTATTAATTTATACGATATGCAAAAACATTAAATTTGACGGATTTCCTATAACTATGTTTTCTGTGCTTATTAGAAGGAATATATTATTTAATTTTTAAAATAAAAATCATATTTTATAATTATATCAAGATTAAAACCAAAATTTGAATTATATATAATTTTTAAAATGCATTCATTCTTTTTTGACAAAATAAAAGTACATATAACATAAATAGTGCGATTTGCCAACATAGTGGTTGTCTTTTAAAAATGAGATAATTGTATTTTCAGTTTAACATCAAGAATACCATGGGAATATCTTTCTCTCAATAAATTTTTTAGGTGGTGGTTGAAATCAAACCATCAAATCACATTAAATTGAAAGACAACCCACGAAAAATACATTATTGAATTAAAACCCCCGCTCCATGTGTGGGCATGTAATGGATAAACTTATGTTGACTTTTTATTTGTTCATAGAAATTTGGGTGGGTCAATCGAATTATTATTCAAGCATAGGGCCTTTGCTTTTCACAGTCCAAATTAGGCCCTGTTGCTACTTTAAATAGCCCAGCATATCTCTGAAAAAATCCGATCCGGTCATTGACCCGTCCATCTCCAGGAATCCCACACTCTAATCCACCGTTTATAATGTTTGTAGTCAAACCAAAACCAGCGGTCCGGTTAGCCGCCAAATCCGCCTTTGTAGGTCGGTATTTCCCGATCATAACATCATGGCACGACGGTTTGGGACTCTGCTCCGTCATCCAAAACCAAAGTGCTGTTTGGAAAGCTATAACTGAATTATTCGCCACAATTTCTGGATTCTTTAAACCGTCGAATCCTAGGGCTCGACCGGCCGGTCCGTAGTTATAGTTCCTTTAATTCAAAAGAAAATCAGACCTTGTATGATATCATTTCGAGTAAAATGAAGCGGTTGATTTTGTGTATATTAAAGTCGGATAAAATATTTCAAATGGTCTACCATAAATCTCAACTATTATATACTCGTATACTTATGTTATATGATATACGGACCACTGAACTTACCACGAGAGTTGAATAGGACCTCTTCCTTGGTAAGTCTTGTTAGAGAAACAAGGCCAATCCTTATTGGAAGAATCACAATAATTGCTTTGTGGGCTCACTTCTTCTTTAAAACACAAACCCCAAGCGTATGGTCCATCCGGTGCCGTCGGCCATCCACCGGTCGTTTCATGTGAAATTTGAGCTAAAAACGCTGCCACTTCACGTCGTCGTGCCACCGGGCTTCCTACGCTTGCGAATTTTGGAAACCGCCTTGTCGCCTCCACGAAGGATTCGTAAGTGTAGAAACCATTTGCGGGACAAGCGGTATTGTCCTTATGGATGAATATTGAGTCGTATAGAGATTTTGGCACCAAACTCTTGATTGTGGTGGCTTCGGTTTGGCCGGAAGATAGTATCGAGGAGATTGATAGGAAGAAACATAAGAGAAGAGAAGAGTGTTGAGCCATTTTTGAAAGAGATCTTTGGGGGATTTGGAGTAATAAGACGAGTTTGTGCTGTTTGTTATATAGATGTGTAAATGATCAACGCATTGACTTTGACTTTAACGGTGGATTTGATCTCTTTCACAGTTTCACTGCTTTTGAACGTATAAAAGATGCTTATGGTTCATTAACGACATAAATATTTTATTTGACGTCAAGACTTAAGTGATCCACTAGTTTTCACAACAAAAGCAATAATTAGTTGTTGTTAGTAATATTAAGAAAACCAAATAACGATTCTGAAGTCTGAGGAACATCAATTAAAAAGAAATAATATTTGTAACTACAACATCAAAAGGCCGGAGAGTATATAACGAAATAAGACAATTTCTCAATATAATCATTAAATGGTATGGATAGTGTATTACGATAGGAATTTTGTAAATGACGATATTTCATTCGGTCAACGTTATACTTTTAGAAAAAAAAAGCAGGAAACATAATCTTCATGGATGTAGACATAGTTGAAGATTGATTTAATTAGTATTAATATGCAAAGAAAATTTCTTGTTTAGCGGCTAACAAACTGATTGATAAAATAAAATTTACATTTTGTTGAATGTTTCCAAACATTTATTTTCGGACTATCTCATTATTCATCCGTAAAAAATTGATAATATAATATTAAAACTAATTTTGATGTATATCGAAACAATTCAACGACACACTATATTATATATATGAGTGGTGTGAAGTTCAATAAACAAGCACAAAGACAATCAAATTATAAGATGTTTGGGTCTTAATTTTCGAATGATCAAATTATAAGATGTTTGGTATTTAAATTCAAATGGAGAGAGTATATAACAAAAAAAAAGAACAAATTATCCATATAATCATTGAATGATATAATAATCATCATCTACCATAATTCTAAGCATATCTATATAAATAATTCTAAGCATATTTATGGTAGATGGTGATTTTTAGTTGGTCAACGTCCTAGTATTAGAAAAACCTCATAAAAAGACCCCTTTTTGGATAAAGAAATGATCAAAGACTAATTTGATTATTAATGTAGAAGATGCACAAAAATTTATCATTTGGTGGCTAACTAACTAAATAATAAAATATAAGAACCATAGACCAAAGCCCAAACATAGAAGCCCATAGAAACTCAAATTAGCACTAACGAGGAAAAAAAACGAAGTCTTCGTTGACTTGTGAAGAAACGGCGTAATTTATGTATTGTAAACTACACGCCGTTCTCAACTATCTTAAACGACATGAAGTTCTGTCCTTAAACCCTACAATCGTCTGATCGTCACTTCCTCCTCCATAGGTTAGAGAAGAAAGGGATTTTGATCGATTTTAGGTTTTTTAACTTTGGAAAGATGAATATCCGTAATCTGGTAGCTTCTGGTTCTCGCGTCGGGAAGAGATTCTGTGCAACGTTCCTTGCTCCGGCTTCGTCCTCTGTTTCTACTCCGGCGGCGGCAAATGGGGCCCAAGCCTCTGTTTTTACTCCGACGGCGGCTTCAAGGCAGCGAGAGTTGTACAAGAAACTATCGAAGATTAGTGTGACCGGAGGAACAGTGGCAGAGACGTTAAATCAGTTCATCATGGAGGGTATTACTGTCAGAAAAGACGATCTCTTTCGCTGCGCTAAGGACCTTCGCAAATTCCGTCGACATCAACACGCCCTTGAGGTCTGTTTTCTGATTTAAACATTTTAGATTCAAAAGCCTTGAAATTGATCTTAAAAATGACATTTTTCTGTTTGTGATTGTTGATGAAATTTCAGATCTTTGATTGGATGGAGATGAGGAAAATGACATTATCTGTCTCTGATCATGCAATTCGTTTGGATCTAATTGCAAAGACTAAAGGCATAGAAGCAGCTGAAAACTACTTTAACAGTTTAGATCCTTTTGCTAAGAATCACCAATCCACTAATGGCGCACTCATGAACTGTTTCTGTGTGCAACTCGACGAAGATAAAGCAAAGTCTCATTTTGAGAAGATGGATGAGCTCAAATTTGTTAACAATTCTTTACCCTTCAACAACATGATGTCTATGTACATGCGGTTAGGTCAACCAGAGAAGGTACCTGTGTTGGTTGACACCATGAAACAGCGAGGTATATCTCCTTGTGGCGTCACTTACTCTATATGGATGCAGAGCTGTGGAAGTTTGAATGACTTAGATGGATTAGAGAAGGTTATAGATGAAATGAGCAAAGACGATGAAGCTAAAACCACTTGGAATACTTTCTCTAATCTTGCTGCAATCTACACTAAAGCTGGTCTTTATGAGAAAGCAGAATCTGCTTTGAAATCTATGGAGGAGAAGATGAATCCTAACAACCGTGATTCCCATCATTTTCTCATTAGTTTGTATGCTGGAATCTCGAAAGCTACCGAGGTTTATAGAGTTTGGGAATCGCTGAAGAAGGCTCGTCCTGAGGTCAACAATTTGAGCCATCTTGTTATGTTACAAGCGTTGAGTAAACTTGACGACATAGATGGTATTAAGAAGATTTTCACAGAGTGGGAATCAGAATGCTTTGCTTACGATATGAGGCTGGCTAATATCGCGATTAACACGTATTTGAAAGGGAATATGTATCAAGAAGCAGAGAAGATTCTTGATGGTGCCATGGAAAAGTGTAAAGGACCTTTCTCCAAAGCGAGACAGCTCTTGATGATCCATCTGTTGGAGAACGGTAAAGCGGATGTGGCTATGATGCATTTGGAAGCAGCGGTTTCTGATTCCGCAGAGAACAAAGATGAGTGGAGCTGGAGCTCAGAGCTAGTCAACTTGTTTTTTCTTCACTTTGAGAAAGCTAAAGATGTTCATGGAGCAGAAGAATTCTGTAGGGTTTTGTTGAAGTGGAGGAGACCTTTTGATTCTGAAACTGCCACCTTTCTTATTAAGACTTATGCAGCAGCAGAGAAAACTTGTCCCGATATGCGAGAGAGACTCTTTCAACATCAGATCCAAGTAAGCGAGGAGATCCATGACATGCTTGAAACAGTTTGTCCTTAAAATTTTTAGCTCCATTAAATTGGTATTAGTTCATTGTGTGTTTAAACTTGTGTCTCGTTTAGAGTATATTCTTCTTGTTTCAGAAAACAATCCTTATTATCCTCTGGCTTTTTATGTGTTCTTGTTATGATTAGGGATGATGAGATGGCGAGTTTCATCACCAAAATCTACTTTCTTTCTCTCCATAACACTCTCAGTTTGATTTTAACTTAGTGTGAAAGACTTTGAAGCAGAGTATGAAACAGAGAAATAGTTGCAGAGAAAATAAATGTGCAAGATGATATTTTTACGTGTTCAGGTCTCAGTGTGAAACTCTACTCACGCCGGGAAGCTTGTGTCCCGGAATCCACTAGAATTAAATCTTTTATAGACAGCTCTCACTTGAGCTTACAAAACACAAACCACAACTCATACACACTTAAACACATGTCCAAACACACCCTTTCATCTCATCTACTCTCTGTCTCTCGTCTCCTGCTTTTTTCTTCTTTTGTCTAGACAAACTTGCAGGTACAAATGCAGAGCTTCTCTTTTACGGAACAAACAAGTGGCGCCAGCTTGCTTCCTTTGACTTGATGAGATGGGCTTCAACTTTGGTTTGGGCCTTATGTTAACTTTCCAATCAAACACTCTGATTGCTTTAGAGTTTCTCATGTCTTCCTTTTTCCCCAAAACTGAAACTCGAAGACAAACTCTCACAGTTCTATAATTATCAACAAATTTTAGATAAATTTTTGTTAGTAATTATTGTGAAAATTACATGAACATGTTTATCACTCTTTTCTAATTGTCAACGAACAATTTTGTTTCTTTATCCAAACCGACTATTCCCAAAGCTTTTCTTTTGTTAATTGTGTGGTACATGACTCTTGGTATTGTTAGTGACTTAGTGCTACGAACAACGTAAAGAATTTGAAAACCTCGATAAATAAAACAAAGTCAATCTATTTTATTTATTTATTTTGCTATCAAAAAGTCAAGATTTTAATTAATTTATTTAGTGACTTAAATAAAAAAGCTTTTTTACCTAATCAACAAGAGATAATAACGCTATTACAGTTGTGAGATTCGCAATTGTAATAAAATCTAGTTTCTTTTAACAGCCTAATAATTGTTTTAAATGTATAGTTACCAACAAGGACACATAATATTTGAGAAATCAGAACTTATCCAATTGTGATTAGTGTCCAAATTAATAGCAAAATCTGATTAAAATAAAAGAAAGAAAGAAAATTAACAAACGGCGTAGATTCGGTAAACAAGCTGGCACGTCTGAATCTGGTCGCCAACGTTCCTTTTTTTTTTTTTTTGTCAATTCGTTCGGCGACATAACAAACATTCTTAGCTTTTTAGTCTTTTTGTTTATAAATTACAAAATCCATTTGGATAATTGTTGAGAAATTTCGGATACGCAACCTAATCCCCCCCACAAAGGACAAGTCTTTCTCAAATTTCAGCCTGAAGAACCCTAATTTTGAGGTGGGTATACTCTTATTCCTCTTATTTTGTTCAGTCACGCATTCCCTAATTTAGTCTTCCTTAAGTAATTAACGGGTTTTGACATTCGAAACGAAAGATTTGATTTTGCTGCTTCGAATTGGAGTTTTCTGTGATTTGTCTGAGTTTCCTTTTAAGTCTGTAATCTTTGATTAGGTTTAGGGCTTTTCTGGTTTTCGATAAATTGGTGTTACATTGTCTCGAATCGCTTGTTTTGCTCTGTCTTCTTGTGACATAATTTGGGAATTTTTGTATAGTTCTTATCGATTTCAAAAATCTCTCTGTTCCCAAATACTAATATATAAGGATTGTTCATGGATGGTTTCAAAGTTATATAAGTCACTGATTTGGTGGGGTAAGCAAAATCAATATTTATGGTTACTTTGTCTTCCGAGTTAGTGTTTTAGGTAAACCAAAATTAACATTCTTTTGTTCTGTATCAATTTGTCTTCATTGCTCTTGTGTGTTCTAATGATGAGTGGTATGCTTCGTTTCATGTTCTAGGACTATTAAACAAGTCCAGGGCAGTGTAGGGTTGAATCAGTGTTTGTATGATGGATCAAATGGTTTTAGGAGAACAAGATGTTGAAATAGACATTGAAGCTGGCCGATCTGATGTTAAGCAAGAATCCACATCAGATAGTGAACGGGTGGATTTCGGTGTGTCTGAAAAGATTGGTGATGATCTGAACTATCCATTAATAAGACATGAGAACCCGGAAGAAACAAGCAGTCAAAGTTTGGATCTTTCAGATAAAAAAGGCGAGAGTGTAAAGTTTAAGAAGTCAAGAAAGGCTTCAAAGCCACCGAGACCTCCAAAAAGCCCTTCCTTGATTGCGAATGACCATAAGGTGATGAGGGAAATAGCCGAGCTCGCTATGAGAAAGCGAGCGAGGATTGAACGGATGAAAAACTCCCTAAGAAGAATCAAAGCAGCCAAGTCATCATCATCCTCATCATCATCTCAATGCATTAGCATTTTCTCATTGGTAGTAACGGCTTCATTCTTCTTCTTTCTAGTCTTTCAAGGTAACATTTTCTAGTCTCTTAATGAATCTAAAAATGTGCTACTTTGGTCTTCATAAGTAGCTATTAGTCTATGGTTTAGATTCATTGCTTTAAAACACATGTATTTAACTCTAAAACTATCTAATTTGTCACATTTTTTGAAGAAACAGAGTTTGTTCTGTTGCTATTTAAGTGAGAAAAGCAGAAAGGCCTAAAGCACAAGTCTTTTTTTTTGGTGTTGCAGGATTCTTTGCAGGGAATTCGAGTTTGAGTTCAGACAAATCACCAGCACCAAATGCTTCACCTAACAACCAAATGATTTCAGTTCAGTTCTACAATGAGTTTGCTCCCGTTGAGCAAACAGATCCCAGCCCGACCACATCATTCAGGTAGCAAGAAGAACAGTTTCTTGTTGTTAAATCAAAGAAGCCACATTTCTGCTTATATGAACATATGATCTAATCTATGTAAATTCAGGTACACAAGGAAGCGAGTTTCGGGTGCAGAAGAAGATGACTCGAGAGACTTCACCAGATGAGAGTTGTTCTCCTTTTTTTGTGTGGTCTTGACTAAAAACTGTTAGTTAACTTGTTTTGGTCCAAGTTTTGTGTACTTTTCTCTTGTCTCCTTGTAAAGGTTAGGTTTTGTAAAACGACAAAACAATGATGATGAACTTCATGACGGAACCACCAATACTTGTAGTCGGGTCTGTGTTTTAATTGTTTAGAAATTAAAGTGATGTGAGTACCCTAGTGATTGGGGTATTTAATGAAAAGGAAAAAATTGATAGAAAACTTGGAAAATTATTATATAACTTTATTATTGGTTGTTCACACAACAAAATGTGCTCAAATTGTGAAAATGACTTCCCTCCCAATTGGGTTATGCAACGTTTATGGTCTCTATCTGCATCTAAAAACCCTACACTCAAATAAATTCTACATTTAAAACCCATAATTGTTTCTACTCGTATATAAAATTTATTTTTTTTATCAAGAAAATGAAATTTGTGGCTGATCTTTCTGCTAAGTGTTAACCCGTAAGATATTGCAACCCACAAAAGGATTTTGTGGTCGTATATGATACTCTTTATGGAATTGCAACCAACACGTTTTAATATTCTCTCAACTTTAATGGTTTTAAATGAGAATTATTGTGATTTGTTTAGTTAGTACATCACTTCAAAATGAGAAATATAATTTATTTGAAAGTGTTTTCTTTTTCAAAACTATACTTAAAACTTGTATTCAACAGCGTTGAAATGATATTTTATATTCTTGTTTTTAGATGTTATGGTGACATGACTCTTCATAATGAGACTCTTGTTGGATCATAACATAACAAGAATTGACAGTTCAGAACGAACACAAGTACACGAGTCGAAGACCTCTGGTGGTTTGGGGATTTTAAATTTGAGTTTCAAATGATTAAAAATATGTACTCGCGTCTAACATACGATTTGACTAAAGTTTCTAAAATCATTGAGATATATAAGTTAAAATAGGAAAAAAGGTAAGTTTATATAACGAGAGATGTCCACGTCCCAAGGATACGGACGGCACTGCGCCAAAGCTTATTACGTAAATTTACAGATTTACCTCTTTTATTTTCTAGATTTACACTTTCGCCCAAAACAAAAAATTATAATTGTGAAGCCAACTTGAGGACGTCCATCTCCAATATTGAAGGAGTGGTTTCTTTATGTAATGTTTATAGTGTGAACATGCATATAGTCATATTATAGATTATTCGCTTCTTTGGCTGTGATTATTTTGGAGAGTACGTATACATAGATTAATTAGGTTTACGTCCCACATCATTGAATGTATGAAAACAATTCAGACATAACATTAATTTATTTGATTACTACAGTTTCTACGGTTTTTAGCCAAGGTAATACTTGCCGTGTTTGTATATACGGCCTTACTTTTTTTTTCCCCAAGCTGATCACTATTTTTTCGTGTCCTCAAACATCCATATTGAATATTTTATTAATATATATTCATTTCGCTATAATATAATTAGTACGTCCTAAGTTCTTCTTAGCCACTGAATGGACATTTCGTTTTTAGTAATTTCAATGAAAAAGGTAAATTTAAGTCATTTTCCTAGTGTCAACTTCAACTTCATTGATATATACAAAAAGAAACAAAACACACGAGGGTAGCTCTATTAAGGAGGAAACAAAAGATAAATACACTTCTTAGATTGTGGAGCCAAAATGGCCCTCTAAATGGAACATATGAGTGAAGGCGTCGGTCTTCCGAGACCCTTTTCCGAAATGTTTGTTTATTTCAAGAGGATGAAGTAGCTTTGATTATACTGTGAAACAAATTTAGAAACATGGAATAACAGTACAAGGTGGATGATTGGATCTTGTGTAGGTGGATAAATTAACATGTACTCTATTTTTATTTTGACTGTAATATATGAAAATAACCAATCGAAGAGAACAACTCGCTAAATTAAACGGATCTCCATCATTAGATTCTTTTTAGCCAATAGATCCGTTTAATGTTAGTGTAATTGATCCGTCGCATCTCCATACGACCACCAACCCATTTTTAATAGTAAGTATTACTACGTTGGAGTATTTATAAAAAAAGTTATGAATGACGTAACCAAGTGGCTCTATCACAGCAGCCGACAGATCGGAATTTGAACGTACTGATAAAAGACTAAAACTAAAGACTTTTTTATGATGGTTACTAATTAACGGATTATTTATATGATTGCGGCTAGATTTTTTTCTACACATATAGATATTTCGATATATATATTATTTGAGAAATTAAAAGAAAAAATAATATTAATATAGAAATCTCTATTTGTGATATTTCATTACAAAATATGGTATTATAAACTTTATCAAACAAAGTATACTAATTGCTTTACTAAAAATATACATTGCAATAATATGATCTTCAAAAATTATTTATTTCTTTCTTTTTGGAAAATTGTTTTACATATTTCATATATTTTTCCTTGTTTTGTTTCGTTGGTTAATTACTTAATTTTATAGGTTTTTCCTTATAAATGATTCAGTAGAACCGAACAAAACGACACCAATAATTTCGAAAACGAACGAAAAAGGTCTTAGACTTCAATACTTCTAAAGTCTTTTCACGTTTGGCTAGGAAAAGCTATATAATTTGAATTAGATCAAACCAAACTTAATATAGACACCGCTCGCTTACGTATACCATTCAGTGAGTAACATTCAGATCATTAATTATAATCATATTCATGCAAGCTGTACGGGAAAGAAGAAGTGGAACCATCATCGAGGGCATTTTATTGTAAATACCAGACACGTTCAAAGGGTAGTTACGTCATGACGTCGTTATATAAATAGCACCCTCTTCTGTTTCTCTCGACATGCAGAGTCTAGAATCCAGCGAAAACCATATTATATAATATAGTAAAACAAAACAAAACAAAAGTTCACAGCCATGTCCGGTAATAAATTATCGATTCTACAAGATCTTGTCTTATTCTTCCACCGGTTTTTCATTCTCCGGCGATGGTTTCATCGTATCCCTAAACAAAAACACCACAAATACCCTTCTCATGGCCTCCACCTAGATCACGACCTATCACATCACACTTTGATCTTTAACGTTGAAGGAACTCTACTCAAATCAAGCTCCTTATTCCCCTACTTCATGCTTGTAGCTTTTGAAGTCGGTGGGATTTTCAGATCATTTATCCTCCTTATCCTCTACCCACTAATAGCCTTGATGAGCTACGAAATGGGCTTGAAGGCGATGGTTATGTTAAGCTTCTTCGGGGTTAGAAAGGAAAGATTTCGAGCGGGGAGATCGGTTTTGCCAAAGTACTTTCTAGAAGACGTTGGGCTTGAGATGTTCGAGGTTTTGAAGAGAGGAGGCAAGAGAGTTGGTGTGAGTGATTTGCCACAAGTTATGATTGAAGGGTTCTTGAAAGATTACTTGGAGATTGAAGTTGTCATCGGGAGAGAGATGAGAATGGTCGGTGGTTACTACTTAGGCATTATGGAGGATAAGATGAAACGTAAGTGTGATGTTAAATTGGTTCATGAAGAACTGAGTAGTGCTCCTGTCATTGGCATCACTTCCTTTAATATGACCAGTCATCGATCTCTATTCTCTCAGTTTTGCCAGGTAAATAAATGATCTTATCTCAATATATATATAACCTAAATTGCTATGTTTTTTCGGAAGTTTTTGATAATTCTAAAAGAGGGATTGGACCCAACAATTAAATGATCTTACTAAAAACAGACGTAACTGTATTTTCGTTGGGAGACAAATAACGACAAACCCTTATTGTTACGTTTTCTTAAATAAATTATGTTTCCCTTTCTAAAATGTACAGTTTGCTTTTTGTATTTTTTAGGTTTTCACTATATGGAAACTCGATAATAAATTAAATCTTAGCAGTCACAAATATTTTTTTAGTGGGTGTTTTTAGTCTATTTTCTAATTTTGGGACTCTGTTTCTTTTTGGATTTTTCGATACGTGGGAACTAGGAACTTTATAACTATATTTATATATAAGCACCCAGTAGGAATTTCCTTGGTTTTAAATGTGGCTCTTTCAACGAACAGAGAGATGCATTGATTTTATGGAAAAAGTAAACAAGTTGTGATGCAATTAATTCCAAACTATTATGGCAAGTAATTGCTATTTTGAAAATTTTCGAAAAGAAACGAATGATTAAGTTCTGCTGCAAATAATTCAAACCATAGACTATGACTTATAATGACCTCCTTTTTTTTCTTGTTTTATTCAGCCAACTTGGTATAACAATATTTTTTCATACGATATTTGTTATAATAATTTTTATCTAACTTCTATATTTTGTTTTACATAAACAGGGGATTTACTTTGTCAGAAACTCAGACAGGAAAAGTTGGCAAACGTTACCAAAAGATCAGTACCCTAAACCATTGATTTTCCACGACGGTCGTTTAGCTATGAAGCCAACACCTTTAAACACACTCACATTATTCATGTGGGCCCCATTTGCCGCCGTCTTAGTCACCGCAAGAATCTTCGTCGGCGTAAACTTCCCGTTTTCCATAGCCATTCCTTTCCTCGCCTTCTCCGGTCTCCGCCTTACTCTCACTGACAACAACCACAACGACCTAGTTTCAACCGACAAGAAAAAGGGTTGTCTCTTTGTGTGTAATCATAGAACTTTAATAGATCCACTTTACATTTCATATGCTCTAAGAGAGAAAAACATCAAAGCCGTTACATATAGTCTAAGCAGATTATCTGAGCTTCTAGCTCCTATCAAGACCGTTAGATTGAGTCGTGATCGAGTCAAAGATGGTCAAGCCTTGAAGAGATTGTTGGACCAAGGAGATGTCGTGGTTTGTCCCGAAGGGACTACGTGTAGAGAGCCTTTCTTGCTTCGGTTTAGTCCACTTTTCTCTGAGGTTAGTGACGTCATCGTACCGGTTGCTATTGACTCGGGCGTGTCTTTCTTCCATGGCACGACGGCTAGTGGTCTTAAGGCCTTGGACCCGATTTTCCTCCTCATGGATCCTTACCCTTGCTACTCAGTTCAATTGCTTGATCCTATCTCTAGGGGTGGTTTGTCCACGTGTCAAGATCCTGATGATGGAAAATCTAAGTTTGAGGTGGCTAATCACGTGCAGCATGTGATCGGGAATTCGTTGGGGTTCGAGTGCACTAACCTCACGAGAAGAGATAAGTACTCGGTCTTGGCCGGCAATAATGGAGTTGTCAACAAAAATTAAATAATCTTGAGCAGATTATCGTGTGCTTGATATTGTGTAGAAGATAGTTAACGTAACTATCTTTTTGTGATTATAAAACAAACAAAACTTTCTTTTTGTGTGGTTCACTTATAAATGTTCCCTCTATTCCCTGTAAAATATAATAAGGTGAGCCCCCAAATGTGTAAAGGCCCATACTATTAAACAATGTTTGTATATTAAAGTTTTCCATATAATAAAATTTAATTATTCGTCTTCTAATGAGCAACGTAACATAATTAAATTTCGTTTCCATAATTTTTGAACCTAATAATAGTAGTTTTATTCAACAGAAAAAATGTAAAAAAATGGCTTCACAAAATAAAATAAAAAAATGAAGCTTTGTTCTTATCTCCAACCATTGAATGGCTTGGCACCGTCATGTATGTATATTATACACTATACAAAGCAGTGTAGTATATATTCGTGTTAAGTGGTTATAGTAATCAAAGACGTTGTTAAATACAACAGATGGAAGAACTCCTTGATTATATTCTGTCCATTCGAATTCGATGCATCAATGCATCATTGATATCTAACGGTTTGGCCAGTACAGTCATCGTCAAAACTCAAAATTCATTTTTATATATATGTTTGATAAAAAAAAAAACATATTTGCAATTATTTACTCCATTTTTAGTTGTTTAAAAAAAAACTCCACTGTATCATATTTTCTTGTTTGTTAATGTATTTATAAGCACTGCCAAATGCAACTACATTTGCAAGGCACATATATGTATATTCACACGAAACATTATGGTAATTAGTCATTTGAACGATTTTTTTCTTTTTTAGTTGTAAACGAAAGGATTTGTTGTTTGACGAAAAAAAAAAGAGACAAAAGAATACGATAATTAATTGCTATTACTATAATATTCGGCATTAGTTAATTGTGAAAAATGTTTGATAAAGAAAAGGAGTCATTTTTGGCCATAAAAGAAAACCCAGAGGGAGTAACCAAAAAAAGGAGGGAGTAGGATAATGTCGAGGTATAATGAGTGGGACTCATGCCGATAATTGTGGGGGTGAGAGTTTGTGTTTCAAACCTACGCATCTTCCCAACCAACTCTGTTTAATGCTTCTTCATGATCGACTAATCAATTTCATTGAATTGCGAAATAACATACCGGATGAATAATTATTGAATAAGTATGTATTTTCAATGGTCATTAAAACCTTTCCACCCATACGTATAGTAGTAACTTACGGAAATCGTGTAAAAGTAATTTAAATAGCCAAAATCTGAATAACGTCACTTAAAGTAATGTGGTAGAAAACAAAATTTAGTTTGGGAAATTGAGCCGAGTAATTATAATTTAGGGAAATTTTAACGATTTTAGAATCTGGGTTGTCATTAAAATTCAGCTTGGTCCCCAATAAACAAAAAAACAAAAAAAAAAAGGAAAGGAGAAAAAGTAAGAAACTTTTAAGTTACATTGAAAATCTAAAAATTAAATGGACCCCTATAGTATAATGTGTATCCGGCCAGGTAATTCTCATTCATAATTTACGATATATACCTCGTTTTCCACGTTTATTTATTTTTCATAAGTACCTTTAATAATACACATGTATTGTAAATTTGTGATACACCATCATTGCACCATCCATTATTATTTTTGATTAGATATCAGTCAAATAATAAAGGAAACGAATAAAAGTACATATATAGACCTTGAGTTAAAATCGATTCGGGAGTTTAATTACTTGGATTCGGCTACAAAAACATGTTTAAGAAAATTTACTTAGTAACCCATCGTTCATAAACAAAACAAAAAATAACCCATCGTTGTCCAAGTAAAATTGTGTTAGTTTAATCACGGTTAATTTATAGAACCAATTGTTTGACACAAAAGAGTTGTCCATTTATACAATTCTCACGATATACCCAATTATATTTTCCAAATAGATAATATTATGGACATATGGTGATGGGCCGGGCCGAATTGGAAAACTAAACGACTTCTTGGTTTTGAGTAGGAGACGTGACAAGTTACAGGTAAACGAGCCGATACTTGCTACTGTTCTTGCTATAACATTGGCCTCAATAGTTTATGATTGAACATGAAAGTTGAAATGTGTCAGGATAAGAGGGTTTAAGGAGTTTTTATTTTAAATGCGAGAGAGGGATTAAAAGAGTTTTTTTGTTTTGTTCTGCTGATGCATGCATTATTACGGTGGGAGAGTTTGAAAAATTGTTTTTTTTGCTACAACTAATTCAAAACGTTTTTTTTATTAAGAACAGATGAGAGTTAATTTGTTATAATGGTGATAATTGGCTAAGTTCAACCCAAAAATTCGAATAATTTGCCATATTTTAAACCAGACGACTCACCAAAATATATGATGCTAACCATTTTCACAATCCTGTATATTTATACAATTACGTGTAAGTATATATATATATATATATATATATATATACATTTGAATTATTATATTGACAATCACAAATCAAATTAAATTCATGACACTATGTCGGACACTGGTCACATAATGTTGACTATATGTCTTATTTGTGTCAAAGTTTGTTTATAGTAACAAATAACATTAAAATAAGAATATATTGATCTTTCAGAAGAAAGGAAAAAGCGTTTCAACGACCAACGAGATTCCAACGGCCGTTTGATCATCCCATTCCCACGCATGTGCTTTCCCATTTGCATTTTGTTGTTTGTGTCGCCGGTTCTTTGCATGCAACCGACTAATTCATTTAATTACAAAAACTAAGAAAACTTTTTAATAGTATATATTCACGTAACTATACCTTATGTTCCGACATTAACCCAAATTACGGTTTAAGAAACTAATTTATTATAGTGCAATGTATAATTTCTATGTTAATATTATAATGTAACAAACACACAGAAGATGATAATCTCAACTCTTGGATGTGTATCGCTGCTCAGTGCTCATCGTAGGAATCCATTGGTCTTGTTGATTTTACTTTGATCCAGCAGACCAATAAACACTTTATTGAGATTATTTTTCTTATCTGTGTTGAAACTAATTTATGCTACATAATTTAACAATGCTAGTAGTTAAACTGTATTTGAAAAAAAATAAAATGAAAAACATTAAATGAATGAGAAAACGGAAACGGAAAACTCAGATTGGTTGTCTCGGAGTTGGGTGACCGACTGTCTACTTAAAACTCATATAATTGATTTCGAATATGTGTATATATGCATTATGAATATTGTTTAAACTTTTCCAGAATTTTTAAAGTATAGAGTTAGGTTTGATAATCGATATGTATGTTTCATTCATGGGATAATGTCGGCTACTATGTCAGATGTCATGTTCTATTGATCCATCCTGTCTCTGGTCAATTTTTCTCCCATACTTCTTTCTATATTTCACATCTTGAATATTTAAATGAATTGAAATGAATCGAATGTATCTATTTCTCTCATTTAATTTGTTGTTCAAATGTGTGTTTTTTTCCCTTATTATTGGAGTAACTGCAACTAACATCAAAACAACACAAGTAAAACACTGATTTGTTAGATAGGTGCTCTTGTTAAGCCAATAATCGATTATTACCAATTTATCGATGTAAAAACAATGAAGCAACAAAAAAACCGATGAAGCAAACAATCATTTTGAAAAAGTGGTCTGATAATTATAAAATAAACAAAAGAGTGAATGGGTAGGTACTAGGTATTGGTAGAGAGAGTTGAGGAAATAATTGAAAGAATATGGGCAATGAAAAAGAGTTTTCAGTTAATCAGACGGCTAATAGAAGCCGTCAAGGTTGACCATCTCTACTACGTGCCGACATATCAGCCTTACACCTGGCCCATCCTCACCTCTCCGACTTTCTTGTGACTCACTCTTTTCCACGCGCCTCTTCTACCATTTGCTTTTCTTTTTTTATCTGCCTATACTACTATTTTAAGAGATAACTATCTCAATTTTACTGAAAGATATATATTGGCATGTTAATACAACTTTTGTTGGTCACAAATATTGATTATAATCGTGATCGATCATTATTCCTTAGGCTTGAGTAATCCTCTATAACTTAGAAGAAAAAACAATAGAAGAGAGAAATTAAAGGATCAAAAGATCGATTTTGTTTTCTCAGGCATGAAGCGTATCGTAGTTGAAACAAAATTCACTTCTTTTTATAATAGTTGTTATCAAAATGTATACTAGTTATTCGGGGTTTCTAAAACGTGTTCATGAATCCTGTTTATCATTCGTATTCGAATAATCATAAACCTTATTAATATTCAATAAACTTATCAGTATAAAACTTTTAAGATTTGACTACGTACTCGGTACTTCTATTGACAATCTTAATCACGACAATAATGGATCAACTTAATATCTATTATATACTTTATTCAGTACAAATATTTTGCGGAAATCATTATTAAATATATGCGAGTCTTTTTTTTTTTTTTTAAGGATTTAAATATACGCGAGTCTTATGACTAACCAAACACGGAATTTTGGGCAATAAGTGCTCCATCTTTAAATATTTTTAAAACTGTACATCGACTACTTATCACCAAATTTCAATCTACCTGATTTTAATAATAACAAGATTGCGAAAGAAATTAAAAACATAAAAATAAAATATCTAAAAAGTCATAGTTTACGTTTACCTAATTTGAAAAATTGTTAGGTTGAAATATGCATAATTTTATAACAAAATATTTTTACAAAAATAAAAATCCATTTTGTTGTAGATTTTTTGAAAAAATGAAATTTGGCAATTAAAAAATATGTAAAATTTAATTAATAGACAAGCTTTATTTATTGGCAATAATTTTGTTTTTAAAACTGGACCCGTCCCTATTGATGACATGCCCACCTTACGCGATATATATATGATGAGACGATTACTTTAATTTCTTCCATTTGTCAACCGTATGGAACCCGTAGTATTATAAAATAAATTCTGAAAAGACTTTCATAAAATATTTATTTTATCAAAAAATCAACCTTTCATCTCTTTCCCATACAGTATATATATATAGTACTCGCTCTTCGTTCAGATTCAAAACCTTCCGATTTCATTTTACGCATATAATTAATCATTATTTTTAATTAGTTTTTGTTTGAAAACATAAAAGAACATGGTTTTGCCATCTTCAACACCGTTACAAACCACTCGAAAGAAAACGAAATCCTCACCGGAAGAGTTCTTTCCGGTGATTGACTTCTCTTTAAACGATCGGTCAAAACTATCGGAGAAGATCGTAAAAGCCTGCGAGGTTAATGGGTTTTTCAAGGTGATAAACCACGGAGTTAAGAGTGAGATAATATCGAGATTCGAGCATGAAGGTGAAGAGTTCTTTAAAAAACCGGAATCAGAAAAGCAACGAGCCGGTCCGGCGAGTCCGTTCGGTTACGGATGCAAGAACATCGGGTTTAACGGCGATTTGGGTGAGATTGAGTATCTTCTTCTCCACGCTAACCCAATATCTGTCGCTGATAAATCTGAAACTATCTCCTATGATGATCCCTTTAAATTCAGGTACGTAAATATATTTGACATGCTATACATTTTTTTTCTTTGTTAAAACATATTTTGTTGTGTGTATTTATTGGTTCTTTGAACTAACTTTAATTTATAAAGCTATAAATTTTTTTCTGAACATATTCTTTTGTATGTATATATTGGTTTTATCGAACCCATGCTAGCTATATTCATATAAAAATAGTAAAATATATCTATATGCATTATATGTCAAAAGATATTGGCACACTTAAATTATATTTGATTAAAAAATAAAAGAATAAACATAAACGCATACGCTACTTTAAAAAAATAAACAAAACTATAGTATGAGTTATGGTTAATTAACATCGGTTTATTACAGATTCAGGGTATAAAATTTGTAATTAAATACACCGTCATATATATGCATTATAATTCACTGAGTGCACATCTGATAAATTCTGATCTAATGCATTTAATAGCATAAGCTGGATGGCAGAAAAATATATAAGAAAATTAACAGTCAAAGGTATGTTATGTGGAACTGGTAATTTTTTTGTTGCGTCTACAAATGAAATTTATTTCTGTGTGAGAGTGTATGAAAGTTGACCCAACTGAAATCGATGTAGATTGTGTGACAATGTGACTTGTGAGATACCTAAAAAGAAAGAGAGATGTGCAATGTCGAATAATGGATAATGACCAGAAGACACGGCTTTTAATTATTATCAGTCTTTGTTCCTTTTTTGTCATTCAAGTTGCACATAATTTTTTTTTGTTTGTTTAAAATTGATACAACTTAATAATCATACCAACCCAACGAATGCCGGCTCACCTGATAATTTGTTGTAATCATCAATCTATAATAGTTGGATTTTGTTCTTGGTTCATAGTATATTGGTATGTGGTTACAATTAGGATGCCAGCCTTTTTTTTTTCTAGATTATTATATTTAAATACCAAAATGTGAAAGTGCTTTTGCAACCTTGACTGCGACATGGTTTGATTAATTCAAATTATTTTTCTGACTTTTTCCTAATTTGGTGTGACATAGGCTACCTTTTTAAATTATATCTTATCAAATTCTTGGTGGGAATCTAACTGAAAAAAATATAATTCATGGGCTCCATTTTAATACTTGGTTGTTATAATTATTTAAAATTCCAGATTATACAAACACACACGTCACATTATGGATTACAGAATAATTGATAGACCTGGTCAATTAATGGAAGATTGTGCATGAGCACAAAAAATACTTTGAGACGTCAAAGAATCAAGTTTTGACCTGTTTTTTCATCTTCTTCGTTCTTTTTTTAAAAATGGCAAGTTGTAAGAAAAAAAAATCGTGGGGTCCTCGCTTTCGAACATTCCCTCTGCACATAATCTTATGTCCTTTTTTCTTTTCAGTTATTTGTATTTATCGTAAAAATAATAATTTGAAATTCAGTCAAACAATTTGTCTCTCAACTTGAACGTGTTAACTAAATGGCCACGTGTTGTTTCTCTTGTGTAGCTCGGCGACGAATGATTACATACGCGCGGTTAAAGATTTGTCATGTGAGATCATTGATCTGACGGTGGAGAATTTGTGGGGTCAGAGATCTAGCGAAGTTAGCGACCTGATTAGAGACGTTCGTAGCGATTCGATCCTACGGTTGAATCACTACCCACCTGCACCGTTCGCGTTAAGCGGCGTTAGCCAAATAGGCTTCGGGGAACATTCTGACCCTCAGATTTTGACGGTGTTAAGATCCAACGACGTAGATGGCCTTGAAATTTGCTCACGTGACGGCGTGTGGGTCCCAATCCCATCCGACCCTACATGTTTCTTCGTTTTGGTCGGTGACTGCCTCCAGGTACTTAAAAATAAAGTTTCTATTTCTGTATTACAAGCAAAAATCGCATAATAATTAAATTATGTTCCATACATTAATTTAATAAATAAATTAATCTCTGAAAATAGGCATTGACGAATGGTAGATTCACTAGTGTGAGGCATAGAGTATTAGCAAACACAGCGACGAAGCCTCGTATGTCGGCGATGTACTTTGCGGCACCGCCGTTGGAGGCAAAAATATCACCTTTACCGCAAATGATGTCGCCGGGAAATCCACAAAGGTATAATCCGTTCACATGGGGTGACTACAAAAAGGCTACATATTCTCTCCGTTTAGGTGTCCCTCGTCTCGAATTCTTCAAAACTTTATAAATATTATTATCGGTTAAAAGTTATGTTTTTTAATTTTTTTGCTGAAAGAAGAAATTTGATTGTTGGTTTGTTATGCGAAAAACTACACTATGTAAAAAGTATAGTTTTTAGATGAAAGAAAGAAAATCGAGGTTTGATTGTTTACTTTATAATCTACACATATCACATGTGAAACATCAGAATCAATAAAATGAGTTATGATAAAAAAGTTGAGCTTATGATCGGTCAAAACCTGGTCAATGAAACGCGTCCAGTTACAGTTCAGAATAGACCTCTGGTTCACTGCACTTGTACTCTCCATAACATAACATTCGATGTAATCAAAACTATACACAAATTAAACACTCTTTATATAAAGTCGATCGGCTTTTTAATTAGGTATATATCTGATCAGATTTCATTTAAAAGCTTTAAATGGCTGCAACCGACAAAACGGACTAATAGTACGCTTGTAAACCCAATATTTTGTTGATTGTTCCTAAATTTTGGAATGTATTGGGCAAATATAACGAAATAATTGATGGAGCGGTTTAATTCATAAGTAGACTTGTCAGCCACATATGTTATGACTATAAAAGTTGCATTTCAAAGGTTAGATCCGAACCCGTTATCAAACAGTTCTTCAGAGGAAAACCCACTTTCTCTAGACACTCCAATGATCCAACAAATCAATTTGATTGATCTTTTACGTGACTGAACACTAACAAATTCAGTTTTTTTTATATAACTCATCCCGCATTTATAAATTTTTGTATACGACGAATTGTTATGAAACATGATTCTATCATAACTAGAAAAGCTAATCCAAAATCGATAATTTATCTATCGGACGGTCGCTAAATAATAAATGTAGCTAGAAACCTAGAACATACCCCAATTCTTTCAAGTAATACAAACTATTGTTTATAAAAAAAAAATTTAAGTAAATAAACTATTGATGCCAATACCCTATGAAAGTTTGAAAAAAACAAAACAACAAATTTCGGATCAAAATTAAAGAATCATAAAACCCAAAACTCCAAAAGCGACAAGCTTCGCCACCGTGAAGCTTCCTCCTGCAGCCGCCGCTCCATAGTCATGGTCAATTGGGTACAAATCTCCCGGTGGAGACAAGAATATGTAAGTGAGCGGAGGCGAAGGCGAAGGTTGACAGCAAGAATTTGGAGGCGGAGGTGGTGGTGACGGCGGAGGAGGCGATGGTGATGGCGGCGGTGGAGGACAAGAAGGAAGTGACGGAGGTGGAGGCGGGGGAGGACAAGAAGGAAGTGGCGGAATTGGGAGACAAGCTGGTTCGCACTTGATGGGATCTTCGTCGAGTTTTTCAGCTGAAGAATCTGTGGCGTTGGTTATGATCGAAAATGCAAGGATCACTACGGCCATGAGGATTGTGGCCGTGAGATACTTGGAACGGCTAGTTTTCTCCGGCATGATGTATCAAGCTTTTGGCTTTGGGATTAGACGTGTGAATATTTAGCTATATGGAATGTAATTTATTGACATTTTGTGTGAACAATCTCACGTAATAAATGAATTAATTGTCCTTAATAATGTTAGAGATCTGTATAAATATTCAATAACAACACATTATTCCAATATCGTCGATTCATATTTATAACGGTACATTAAATACTAGTTTTCATTTGG
Organism: Cardamine flexuosa; assembly: GCA_963555745.1. NCBI lineage: Eukaryota > Viridiplantae > Streptophyta > Magnoliopsida > Brassicales > Brassicaceae > Cardamine > Cardamine flexuosa. The sequence continues at coordinate 561,741 of OY743214.1, forward strand.
GGCTTAATGAGCCATTTGCTTAAATATGGGCTCACTATTAAAATTCGATTAAACGAATGTGAACAAAACTAACAAAATTCACCAGACAACTTTAGACAAGTCGTTGTTTGACTAGTTGACTTTGTTCTTGTTCAGAAAAGTGTTTTTTTTTTTCTTTCTTTTAATTTTATTTTGGTGTGCATAAGATTTGTTGTTTTGGTTTCTAGTGACGTCTTTGATCTATCTCCCGCCGACGAGTTCCTTTACCGGTTAGTCGCCTATTCTCTTCTCTTTATTTTCCTTTTTGCATTCTTCGTATTTGATAGGTTACATTCTGATTCTAGCTTAGTTGTTGGCTTCTGATTCGATTACGATCGGCCATGGCCTCGGTTGATTCTTTTTATTTTTTCCGATTATTGATGACACCGGAAGGTTAGGGAAGGGAGAAAAGGGGTTTAATTTTCCATTTTTTTTGTGTAAAATCGATTGGATTTTTCAAGTAATATCTTCTGGGTTCGCGTTTGTTTGTGCAGATAGATACTGTTTCGTGTGGTGTTGTCTCACTGTGTCGATCGATTGAAAGAAGTTATCTTCGGCCATGTCGTGGTCGAAGGCTTCTAGAGGGACTCGAATTTCTTCATATTTAGAGAATCTTCATCGAACATCACAATCTACGAGGTGAACGAAATTTCCCTGAGATATGCACATTAAGTGTTTGTTAAAATTCCTCAAAGAGAGATTTATCCTTTGTTTCGCATCCAAATGATATGTTTGAATAGAATTGAGGCTAGTGAGTAATGCTGATGCGGTTTCTTAATGTCGATGTAGAACTGCGCCTCTCGTTTTATCCTCTCGTTATTACACTCATGGACGACCTTGTAAAGGCAATGAGCATTATCTCCAAAGCAAGAGAGTGTTTTGGGGAAGCTCTTCTTCATGGAGCTTGAATTCCCACTCTGCTACTGCTAAATCGATGTTACTTGGTACTCATCGCCAGTACTCTACTCAGTCTCCAACAGAAACCAAATCACGCAAAATGCTCTATTACCTCACTGCTGTTGTCTTTGGGATGGTGGGTCTAACTTACGCTGCTGTGCCATTGTATAGAACGTTCTGCCAAGCTACTGGATATGGAGGTACTGTTCAACGCAAAGAGGTATATCTTTGTTTTTGTTTATCCCTTTCATTTTTTTTCTCCTCTGAGGTTTCGTATTATCTCTTTCTCAGTCTTTTGTTTTGGCCTTATGCTACAGACTGTTGAGGAGAAGATTGCTAGGCATTCAGAATCTGGTACCGTCACTGAAAGGTGTGTATTCCTCTGTCTCTTAACACCATTTGTAAACCATACGATATTCGTGTGTTTATGATGAACTTGATAGCTTACCATACGATATTCGTGTCATAAACAGGGAGATTGTGGTGCAGTTCAATGCTGATGTTGCAGATGGGATGCAATGGAAGTTCACTCCAACTCAAAGAGAGGTTTGGACTTTACTTGTCAACAAGAATGTTATGACTTGTTAGTGTGTTTATTTTATTTTTACTGATATGTCATTTTGGTATAGGTGAGAGTGAAACCAGGAGAAAGCGCACTCGCCTTTTACACCGCTGAAAACAAAAGTTCAGCTCCAATAACCGGAGTCTCGACATACAATGTCACTCCCATGAAGGTATAGATTAGAGTGCCCTATCAATTTCCCTTGGAACATATGTTGATTGATTCTCAAACTCTTATATTGGTTTTTCTCAGGCAGGAGTTTATTTCAACAAGATACAATGTTTTTGCTTTGAGGAGCAGCGACTCCTTCCGGGAGAGCAAATCGACATGCCGGTAAATACCACTCTTTTGTTCTTGGCTCTGTTTGATATTTTCCTCGAATAAAATCAAGAGTCCACTAAAAAAAACTTTTTATTACTTGGTCTTGCAGGTCTTCTTCTACATTGATCCTGAGTTTGAGACTGATCCAAGAATGGACGGAATCAACAACTTGATTTTGTCTTACACTTTCTTCAAAGTGTCAGAGGAAAATACTACAGATACTGTCAACAATAACAGCTCTGTTCCAGTTCAAGAAACCAATTAATAAAAAGAAGGGAAACCAATAAACTTGTGACACAACCTTGTGCAAGAAGTGTCTCCTTAGATTCAATATATTCAGTTCCCATTTTGAGAAAATTGTTTGTGATTATATTTGTTCAGATACTACTGAACTGATAAAAGAAGTGGAGTCTTGGTAAATTGATTTTGCTAGAAACTCTCGCATCTTTTTTTTTTTTTTTTACAATCGTTTTCTGTTTTGTCATTCGTTCAATTTCTTTGCTTTTTGTAATCTTTAAGTAGAAAGGAAAGTAGAAGAGAATATTCCAACTTCCGGATGTTGTCTTTGTCTCTAAGTAAGTCGAACTAATCATATTAGGTTATCAATAATTCAACCGAATAAAAGTTTGGTTTGGTTTGGTTCGGAATTCGAATTCGGTTACTTTGGATCAGTTATAGTGTTTTAAAACTGTTTCGAAAATAACTAATTACAAGCCCTTGTATAGGGACTCGAGTTTCTTCATATTTAGAGAACCTTCATCGAACATCATAATCTACGAGGTAAATGAAATTTCCCTGAGATATGCACATTAAGTGTTTGTTAAATTCCTCAAAGAAAAATTTATCCTTTTTTTTCGCAACCAACTGATATGTTTGAATAGAATTGAGGCTAGTGAGTAATGCTGATGCGGTTTCTTAATGTCTGATGTAGGACTCTGCCTCTCGTTTTATCTTCTCGTTATTACACTCATGGACGATCTTGTAAAGGCAATGAACATTATCTCCGAAGCAAGAGAGTGTTTTGGGGAAGCTCTTCTTCATGGAGCTTGAATTCCCACTCTGCTGTTGCTAAATCGATGTTACTTGGTACTCGTCGCCAGTACTCTACTCAGTCTCCAACAGAAACCAAATCTAGCCGTTTCCCAATGATTCTCTTGAAAGCATTTGTCTGGCAGACTCAGGGGCACTTGAGGAGCACGAGTGCAGTGAAACGGCCTTCTGGGTTTGCTCAGTATGCGACTACACGAATACTCCTGATGGTGGCTTCGAAAGTTTCCCTTGCATACAGATGGTACAGACCATCGAGAGAAGGTAATCAATACTATTTTTGAGTCAAACAACCACAAGTAGTGTCCCTTTCTCACTGTATATTTAGTTTTTGTTTGCCTAAATTTGACCCCCATGTTGTCTTTTTTTTCCGACTACTAGATGCAGTTGTCGGAGATGTTGCCCTAAGACGTGTCCGGTTCCACCTGACTTTGATCCTCGTCTTGTCGGTCCGTGTATTAAACAGTATCTGGAGAATAAAGGCTACTCTGGTCCTCTCACTATCACTGCCGCTGGGGAGCTAACAGACGTCCCTTTGGACATGCTGAGAGGAGTCTATTCCAGTGGAATCACTCTTATTAACGGTTAGTATCTTCTAATACTTATTATGCCTTTCTCAGTAATGGATGTTTTCCTTGTCTAATAGAGACCAAGTCTTTAGATTTTGGAACAGGGTTCTCAACCTCTAGAGACCTTATTTTTGAGTTTAGACTTGAGAATCCACCTCCGGCCAATATAGTGGCCATATGCGATGCAAATCTTTTGGATTCTCGATACGTTTCCGACCTACAAATGGAAGGATACAACCTGCTTCTGTTTGATTCTCTTGAATGCTTTTTTCTGGCAGGTGTGTGTTTGTCCCTCTCAGATGAAATAACCTGCAAATGAATCTGTTGGTCAACTAAGTGGCTAATTAAATTGTTTTCCACAGAGTCAGGGCCAATTGAGGAGGATAAGTGCAGTGATTCTGCCTTGTGGATCTGCAAGGTATGCAGAAAAGAAGACATAGGCTTTGAAAATTTCACCATTCATGTTACTAGTAGGCGACATGAACGCAAGGTAATCAAACATCCTAGCCAAAATTCTGTATTAATTCATTTTGTCAATTTCTCACAAGTATTTTTGTTTGCCTAATTTTGACTGCAGTTGTTGAACTTCTTGCCTGGGAATGCTCGGTTTCTTCGTGGGGAGAATACTCCCAACAACCATGTTGACAAAGGCAAGTTATACTATCTGATAACGTTGAGGTTTTTGATCTTAAGGATTCTGGGCTTTTCTTAATGATACTTCAATTATTGTAGCCAAAGTAGAAGAAGAAGAAAAAGAAGAAGAGAACTGAAGAAGGCCTATGGTGTTGGTTTAAACTAAAGAATTCTTATGCTTATTTTCGTGGAATGGCAAATTAACTTATGGACAAATAAACAAAATGGTTACGTTTCATACTTTTTACATGTGGAGTGTATATTATTGATTTGACGTTATGCTTCACTTCCTGATTTTTACATGGAAAATACACAATTAAATTATTTGGAGACTATTTTTGTAATAATGTGAAGACTAAATAGTATAAATATCTCTTCACCAAAAAAATAAATAGTATGAATATCTACTTCATATTTTGTTAGTTTATTTAGTTTTTTGATGTTTGTTAAGTTTACCCTTTATATTATCATAGATTATTATTAGTGTTTATTATATTAGATTTATTTTATATTTTCACTATATTATTTATCTGATTTATTATTATTATATATGACTTATGTTATGTTAATTAAAATTACTAATATATAATTATATATTATGTTATGTTTGTTGATAATTTTTTTAATAAATTATATTATAATATAATTTTGTTGTAAAAATTAAGTGATGTTACGTATATATTTTCATATTATTAATCTTTCTATTTTTAATTTTGGAACTAAAATAAACCTCCTCTTACCTACTTATGTTTGTTGATATGAGTCTTTATTTTATCTATAGTGATAGTGGTCTTTTTTAGAAACTCTTATCTCTGTTTGACACGTGGTGCTTTTGGTTTAAATCACCAAATCGAAAGAGTAAATGATTCGGTACGACCGGTCCGATTTTAGCTTTAGAAAGTTAATTCTATTGATTTTAACCTAAAGCGTCTGGACACAACTAGTCTTCTGGGACTGAATTAGTTTGGATACAGAGCTTCTCCGATTTGAAATCAAGCTCAGATTTTTGTTTGTTTTAGAAGAGACTCCTTGTTGCAATGTTGATGATACTCAAGCCCTTATCTTCTCAGTGCGCTTCTTACCACATTTCCAATTTCCGTCTCTCTGTATCGTTTCTTCAAAGCGTGGCACTATCGGATGCGAAGCTTCCTGTAGTTGAAGACGATGATGCGGAGACTGTTTTTCGGATGATCAACGGATCAAATCTTCAAGAAGAATTGAAGGAATCGTTGAGCTCTAGTGGAATCCACTTGTCCAAGGATTTAATCGAAAGGGTTTTGAAAAGGGTGAGGTTTAGTCATGGAAACCCTCTGCAAACCCTAGAATTTTACAGGTACGCTTGTGCTAGAAGAGGGTTTTATCATTCGGCGTTTTCTCTTGACACAATGCTTTACATTCTCGGTAGAAGTCGAAAGTTCGATCAAATTTGGGAGATTTTGATTGAGACTAAGAGAAAGGATCGATCTTTGATATCTCCAAGGACGATGCAAGTAGTTTTAGGTAGAGTTGCTAAGTTGTGTTCCGTTAGACAAACCGTTGAATCATTCTGGAAGTTTAAGAGATTGGTTCCTGATTTCTTCGACACGGCTTGTTTCAATGCTCTCTTGAGAACTCTTTGTCAAGAGAAGAGTATGACCGATGCTAGGAATGTGTATCATAGCTTAAAGAATCAGTTTCAGCCTGATTTGCAAACTTTTAACATTCTTTTATCGGGTTGGAAATCATCTGAAGAAGCGGAAGCTTTCTTCGAGGAAATGAAGGAAAAAGGGTTAAAACCTGATGTGGTTACTTATAACTCTTTGATTGATGTGTATTGCAAGGATAGAGAGATTGAGAAAGCCTATAAGTTGATAGATAAGATGCGAGAGGAGGATGAAACTCCGGATGTTATAACTTACACAACTATTATAGGTGGTTTGGGGTTAATCGGTCAGCCTGATAAAGCTAGAGAGGTTTTAAAGGAAATGAAGGAGTATGGATGTTATCCTGATGTTGCAGCTTATAATGCTGCTATTAGGAATTATTGTATAGCGAGGAGGCTCGGGGATGCAGATATGTTGGTGGATGAGATGGTGAGGAAGGGTTTGTCTCCGAATGCGACTACTTATAATCTGTTTTTCCGTGTTTTATCCTTGGCAAATGATTTGGGAAGGTCTTGGGAGCTGTATGAGAGAATGTTGGAGAATGAGTGTTTGCCGAATACTCAGTCTTGTATGTTCTTGATTAAGATGTTTAAGAGACACGAGAAAGTGGATATGGGGATGAGGTTGTGGGAAGATATGGTGGTAAAAGGTTTCGGTTCATATAGTTTGGTTTCGGATGTGCTTTTGGATTTGCTTTGTGATTTGGCTAAAGTAGAAGAAGCTGAGAAATGTTTGCTTGAGATGGTTGAGAAAGGTCATAGACCGAGTAATGTATCCTTTAAAAGGATAAAGTTGCTGATGGAGCTAGCAAATAAGCACGACAAGGTTAATAACTTGATACAGAAGATGGCTATTTTCGGTACAGAGATTCCTCGTTAAAATTCAGGACGCATTTTTCAAGAGCCAGTCGAGTCCTTGGTGTAAACCGTCACCACATAATGCACATGAGCTCTGGACATGCCTAACAAGCAAAAATCAAAAGTAAAGATCATCAGAAGAATCAAATCCTCTTTGAATCTTGAAAGGTTTTATAATCTTCTTACCAGTTTCTCTGCCAGTTTTTTTGAAGAAGAGAAGCAAGATCAAGCTTGTTACTGATCTCAGAAGCAGACATAGCACCAGGAACCTCATGCTTGTTTCCATATACAAGAACAGCCACATTGTCCGGTATATGCCCTTTTATCTGTTATACAAATGGCATCAAAATATTAGATTATATAACTTGCTTCAAAAGTTTGAAAGACAGGTTCGTTTGTTACCTCATCAATCACCATGTTAAGAAAATCTTTCGCCTCTTGTATTCGATCTCTGTCCGCGCTATCGACTACAAACACAAGCCCTGCTGCTTCTTGGACGTAATGTTTCCATAATGGAAGCAGCTGATTTTTTTTTTTGATTATTTGAAAAAACCATCATCAATGTAATGATCCTAATATTTCTAAAGTTAAAACAATTTTATCTTACCTTGTAACGCTGTTGGCCGCCAATTTCCCAAAAGTTGAAGGTTGAATCCTTGTACTTAATGCTTTCCACGTTGTATCCTAATAACAATGATCCATTTTTAAGGTATTCATAGAAAACAAATAAGAAATAGAGTTACCAATGGTAGGCATGTTTGTGGTAAGGATTTCTCCGGTTTTGAGTTTGTGCAGTATTGATGATTTTCCGGTACCGGGGAGACCGAAGAATACAATTCTCGGTTCGTTTTCTTGGAAATAAGCGGCAAATGGCTTTCCCAGAGTCATTCCCATATTTTCTTTAGAACAGTGAAGTTGACTTTTTCTGGATTTGGAAATCACAAGTAGAGAGATCTAGACTTAAGGAATCTGATTATGGGCGTTAAAGAAGAGGTTTTAAAGTCAAACATTAATTATTTATCTACAAGTTAATTTGCAATAATGACTTTCCCTTAATAGTTAATCTTCTTCTTCTTCTTCTAGCTTGCCTTTGTCACCATGGCTCCGAAGAAACCGAGCATTCCGAGGCAACCAGTCCAACGACTGCAAAGAGGGGGGGAGTCAAAATTAGTCAGACAAAACTACTAGTGAGCAATGACATAATGACAAAACTAGGATGCTTGATTACCTTGCGTTCATGTCGCCTACTAGTAACATGAGTGGTGAAATTTCCAAAGCCTACGTCTTGTTTTCTGCATACCTTGCAGATCCACAAGGCAGAATCACTGCACTTATCCTCCTCAATTTAATTAGCCACTTAGTTGACCAACAGATTCATTTGCAGGTTATTTCATTCGAGAGGACAAACACACACACCTGCCAGAAGAAAGCTTTCAAGAGAATCAAATGGATACGGCTGAAGAAGGTTGTATCCATCCAATTGTAGGTGGGAAGCATAACCAGAAGAGAAGAGTTTTGCATCCGATATGGCCACTATATTAGCTGGAGGTGGATTCCTATGGGTAAACCCAGAAAGAAGATCCGAACAAACACACACCTGCTGCCAGAAAAAAGCTCTGTAGAGAAACATTCGGAAACGGCTTAAGAAAATTGCATCTGAATGGTAGAGAGTCAGGCATATAAGGGAACATTTTGGCAGTGGATATGACCATTATATTAAATATAGGTCCACTCTCATAGGACCACTCATCAATGACTCGGGGACCTGTTTCAGAAACGAAAGACTTGAAGAGTGATTCCACTGGAATAGACTTTTCTCAGTATGTCAGTAGGCCAATGGCAACGATGGTGAGAGGACCAGAGCAGCCTTCTTTCTTAAAGAAGCCTCTGATGCACGGACCATCACAGCCAGGAGGAACCGGACACGAATTGATGTCCCACATGACAAATGTCTCATGTTCCCGCTTGTTGTTTCAATGGTGGGTGGAGGATCAACTTGTTGCGGCCACAACAGATCGTTCTGCACCATATGCTCCAGTAAAAGAGCCTCCAGTAGAGAAAAGAAAAATTTAGGCAAATAAATATATATGTAAGTGAGAAAGGGAAACTCGTGGAAAACATGAGATTGGTTACGTTTCTCACATCATCATCAACTGACGGCGTACAAGGAGGGGCAATGTCCTCCATAGGATCAATTAGACCCACAATCTCCTCGGAACCTGTTTGACCCAAAAAAAAGACTTGAGTTTTTCTTTAAGGGACATGAAGGTTCTTTGATACTCGAGGAGTTCAGTTTTTCTTTTTTTCCAACTCAAACTTGCTTCACTCATTAAGATACTAAAGTCTCATACATTTGATTTCCCTATCCACCAAACGGTGGAGGAAGGGGAAGACTTACAATCAATCAAAGCAAAATAAACAAGACAATAGAGTCTGGGTTTTTCAAGAGTTGAGAGTTTTGTAGTCTTGTTTCAAGATCCCAGTAATACATACTAACAGTCAATGAGTTGACTTTTATGTCTTCTTCAGAATAACGGTGAGCGCAGAATGGGACATCTAAAAGCGTAATAGTGATATTTGGCAACAAAAACAAAACGTAATGATACTTTTATAAGTATATATTAAGGGGAAAAAAAGTAAAACTTCTAAAAAGGTTGCAGAAATTCACTGCTTTATTATTGGCTGGAATTATGCAAAATCTAGACGCCGATTGGGTGCTATCCGTTTGGACTACCCAAGAAAAAAAGAAAAAAAAAACTTAGATTAGATCTGAAGACATGACGTAATCTTTTCACGATTCATTTTTTTAGGGTGATTTTAAAAACTGGACACACGTTTGGGTTAAGTAAAAGATTTATTATCACAATTCCTAAGTGAAATTAGGAAGAAAAAATAGAGAGAGAGAGATTAATTAGTTTAATTACTACAATGCAAGAGTAAGATCTAAATCCTTGTCTTCTTTTCGATCCTCTCCTTCATCTTCTTCTTCTTTTTTAATATTTTCTTCCTTGTGATCATCTGAAACACTCATCAATGGCTTCAGTTCCAACCGACCTTGATTGAAATCCTCCGGCTGAAACGCCGGAACTACAACACACGACCTCTCTCCGCCGTTCAATTTCTTCCTCAAGTCACCGGAATTTTCAGCTAACTCTTCTCGTCTTCGTTTTCGTGCTTCTTGATAGTTTTTGATAAGCTTAAAGAACGTCTCAATCTTCTTCTCTTCTTCCTCTTCGTCTTCTCTGTCTCTCTCTTCGGTCCTTTTCGTCTCTTTGCTCTCCACATTTTGGTCTTTCTTGTTGTTCATGGTACTACAGGGGTAATTGCGTAAATTAATTTGTCTGGGATACATTTACGAAGTGAAAATAAATTTGGAGAGTGAAGAATGCAATATTCTTATTCGTCTGACGAGTTTGTTTTAAAGGAGGATTACACGCCACGAAACTTCTTCTTAAAAGACTGAAATACCCTATGGCTTCTGGCCCTACTCTATACAGTTTCTTATTTAATATTTACCATTAATTTCATAGGAAAAAAAACGTATATTAGTGGGGTTTTTCTTTTGCCCGATATAAAGTATGAAATTCTTATAATTCCAACTTAGTTAGGATAGTTAATTTCGAATTTTTATAAATGTTTTTTTTGTTACCTATAAACTCAAAGAATAGTACATCATAATTATTTATTGTTGGAAAAGCGAACCAGGGGCACATAAGTAAAAGAAGGCGGACATACTAACGTTACATTGATTGCGTCAGATGATGGGTTTTGGATGAAACGACATGTAGCTGTTACGAGATGACGTCATCACAATGACGTCATGTTGACACATTCTACTTGTGAACTAATTCTTTTGAAATAAGAAAGACTCAATCATCAAAATATTGACTTGATGCGTTTACTTTACTCGTGGTAGGTCAATTAGAGATATTCTAATAGATCTGAATGTGCGGTGTATTTTATTAGGAGCCGTTAGATCTATCTTTTCATACATTTCATGGTGGAGATTGGAGAATGAGAGTGAGCATATATAAACATATTGCAAGTCTTACTATTGAATTTTCGAATGATGGAATTTTATAAAGGTTCTTCGAATCAAATTTCTAGTTGTCGGCCACTTGTAGAATAAGTAGTTAATAATATATTTTTTGCGAAATTTGCGTACGAATAACAATTTTTACCTCAATTTTTGTTTTTAAATGATCGGTAGTTAAATTATTAAAATAAATAAAACTATTCCTCTGTTTTTTTCCACAATTAATTATTTTTTTTGTTAAGACCCAAAAAAAAAGGAACTCTTCCCCGCACGAATATTTTTTAGGAGGTCAATTGCCATTACTTGATTGAAAGAAAGATTTGAGCAATCCATGGGCCAGTGGGTTTAGGTACGAGTGTTGTCAAAGGGAAAGGCCTAATGGTCTACTGGGCTTCCGGCCAGCGTATGAAGAATTCTCCAACCTGATTCTTGCATCTTGAGATTAGTTCAGTTCAACTATTAATCCCTTTATTTTCTTAAAACTGATGTCTTTTTGCAGGAGATTCTGATTCTATTTACTTATAGTTCTATATATAGATATACCTATTTATTTAAGTACTTTTTAGTTTGGTTCCCCATAAAAATGTTTGTTTTGTTTTACATAATTACCATCCATGCATTTTAAAAAAAAAATATATAATAGATTTTAAATGCTTGATCATTTGAAATGAAATATCTTCATTGTATAAACAAAAGAGATAATTTAGAATGAAAAAGTCTTAAAATGAGAAAATAATTACTAATAGAAGCAGACAAACATGCACAAAAGCTGAAAATCAAGGATCACTTTCTATTTTACTGCGACACTGTAAGAGTGTGACTGTGGCCTTTAGGGTCTAAGCATCCTTTATTCTCTCTTCTCACTTTTTGTATCCTTTATTCACTTTTGTGCAAGTATTCTGTTTTCTATTCATAAAAATGAACAGCCCTAAACATGTACTTACATATATACCATGTTGGTGCATGCGTGTAAAGTAGAAAGAATTTAAGAGTTGTAAAAAGCCATAGAAGTTTGAACTGCGTTGATAATATGCATAAAGCTGCTTAATTGGATTAAAAGTTAAAACAAAGTGCCAAAATTGAGGTTGATTGGTAAACTAAAATCTTCTTTTGTTGATTCTATTTAGACTATTACACCAGAAAAGTGCCAAAATAAATAATTTAGGTAGATTAATTTGACAATTTGAGACAAATTTGAGACGCTTCGTCTAGTAGATGGGAACGGTCTAATGGGAGGGTAGGAATGTGATGGGCATAGAGTCATTATTCATAGATAGAGAGACAATGCTGAAACGCAAGAAGGAGCCATCTCCATCTTTATAATTTATGAGTTAACCAAGAAAACTTGGCTATGTCCACACTCTTAATATTAATCTTTTATGAGTTAGTTAAATACGTTACATTGGGATTACGTGGTCACACCGAAAAAGAGAGAATCGAAGGTGGGCCGGCGTGTCTCCAATTGCGACCCACCAAACCTCCCCATTTTGTTAGTATAAGTTATCTATATTTTAATGTATGATAACATATATAAATATATGAACTTAGAATCCTTCTGACGAAAAAAACTTAGAATCTTCGAGTGGCCTTGTAAGCTTCTCCAGTTTTCCTTAACTTCAAATTGAGGGTACAATATTCCTTATGTTGTATGATTGCCTATGTGTGTATACACTTATACACACACACATACGCGTGATTGCAATCAATTGATTTCCATAATTAGGATTTACATCTTTATGCCTAATATACCAAGTACATTTTTATCCCAAAAATGATATCAACGGATCAAAATATATATAATATTGATGTGTAACTGTAGATATATGTAATATGTGATGCAACCTGGCTGCGCATGCAAGAGGAATTCGACAATATATAGAAGTTGATCACTTAAGAAGTCCAAAAGTAAAAAGGAATTCGACAATAAATAACTAATCGCCAAGAAAATTCGTTGGGAAAAGAGGTAAACAAAAGTGGTTAAAAATGAAAATTGTTTGGTTTAAAAGGGAAATTGGCAGGTATATCACATTAATCTGCGAATATTACTGTTTTTTCTAACATCTGGGTAAAATTCATCACCACTTTTTTTTTTGTCATCACCACCACTTAGGGTGGTTTATTTATTATAGTTTCCCTTTCGTAGCATTTTAATATAATATCTGAAGCATTAAAATAGTTATGGATGATTAGTTCGACCTACTTAGAGACAAAGACAACATCCAAAAGTTGGAATATTCTCTTCTACTTTTATTTCTCTACTCAAATAATCCACTAGTGTATATTTCTTCTGTGCTTAATTGGCCACCAAGCTTAGATGATATTATATTAGATGTTGACAAAAAAAAGTTTCATTTTATGACCAATTTAAATTCTTTAGGAGTTTATATATATTGAATAATAAGATAAAAAAATTTAACCAAGTGTAACAACAAAAACATCTTTAATTTTTTTAGTTGCATCTTTAATGACATGGTCATTCTTTTAGTTAGTCTGTTTTATTAGTGTTAATCATAGAAATAAAAGTTTTAAATCTCAAATCAATAAATACATTAAAAGAAGTTATAAGGAGTTTGTCAGGATATTTTTTTCACAAATTGGAATATTGGATTTTATAAAAGTTGAAGATTAGAATGAATATTCCACTTGTAGTTGTACATGACGGCATTATCTCTACTGCTAGTCTACTATGGTACTACCTAAGGAACGTCTAATATAATACTTCCTTCGTTTCTTTTTATTTGTAGTTTTAAGTTTTTAAATTTGTTTCATTTTATTTTGTTGTTTTGGGTTTTCAATGCAAATGTTTGGTGAGAATTCTATTTTTATTTCTCTTATTTTATTGTCATAACCAATGAAATAAAACCAATTACACATTAATTGAGGGTAAAACAGACAAATTAAATATTTTCTTAATATGTGTGAAAAAACCTAAAACTACAAAAAAAAAAAACAGAGCGAATAGTAACATAATAGAATTGTATAATATTTTCCTCCGATGAATCGTTTTTTTGGTTAAAATGATTAATATGTACAATCAGGCGATATCCACAGTGATATATATATATATAGAATACTGAAGCTAAACACGTAGAGTCTTAATATTCATCACTCCACCATTAGCAAAACAACACTACGTTACTTAAAATCATGATATATGAAAGTTAAACATTATCACAGATTTCCTTATAAAATATTAGGAGAGGCAAATAAAACGTTCACTCCTCTAGGAAGAATCATCAAGGAGTATCTCCTATGATGATTTATATACATGTTTTACTCTAAAAAAACCTCGTAAAAGTTAAGTTTAGAATATCGTCTAACTCAATATTATTCTTGCCTTTACGATCCGATGAAGAAAATCACGATGGACCACAACTGTCAACAAGAGCTCCTTGCAATGCCGTGGGAGGATCGGACATAAGACACCAAACCGGAGGAATCGAAAGCTCTTCCGCAATTCCATAAGCATTCCAACAAAACGGATCCAAAACGATTAGGCCTTTGGCAGGAAGCAATTCGATATCCGAAAGAGTTAGGTTTGTGCATGGAACAGCATCACTGCATCCAAAATGCATGGGAGGACTTCTAATATCGTAAGTTCCTTTGATGCCTTGGTATGCAATGTCAGATACAAAAACCGCAGATGTTTTATTAGCACAATCTTTGGTCATGCAATAGTATTGGTCAATGATAATCGGGTTACGAACTGATTCCACGTGGATATTGTTGAATGTCACGCCTGAGACGGACCCGGACCCACCTTGCCATGTTTTGATCCGAACTCCATTGTCGGAATATTTTATGACTGAGTCTCTTACCGTTATGTTTGAGACGCATGCGTGTGAGTTGTGGTTGCCCAAACTTCCAATGCTGATAAAATAATACTTGTTAATTGGGATCTAATGTGATAACAACTGTTTTAAATTAGTTGATCAAAAATTAAATAGAGAGATACAAACCTAATTCCATGGCCACCGGGTCCACAAGTGAGATTCCGTATATCAACATCGTAGGATCCGGAACCAATCGATACACAATCATCTCCTGCAAAATGGAAGTATGAATTTAATTAATTCATACAAGAATCATTTTCCCCCTTTTTGTCTTTTTAGTTTTTAACATTTTATCAACTAATTTTTTTAATATATGTTCTTATAAAATTATGTACTAATATATTATCAAGTGGTTAGGCCGATTAATCCATCGATTTTGTTAACCGATTAGATCCAAAAACACGGCAAATATTTATTTTTCCGCGTCTACCAGTTTTCAGAACTTTGATATATTAAATGTGTATACCGTTGGAGATGACGGAGTTGTAGATGGTAACGGAATTAGAGTTTTCGATGTGGATGCCATCGGTGTTGGGGCTTAACGGCGGAGCAGTGATGTGAATGGAGTCAACATGAACTCCTTGACATCCGTCGAATCTGAAATGAAACTGCGGGCTGTTTTTTATCTTTAGACCTTCCACCGTTAGATTCGAGCTCATAAAGAACCTCAAAATCTGCGTCCAGTTCAATTTACTATTTAGCAAATTAAATATGAAAATAGTTAAACTACGCTTGTAAACAATTTTTTGTGTATAAACAACTTACGATTGGGCTATCGCAAGGACCGGCAACAATTGCAGATTTGTTTAGACTCTGTATAGAAGATAACAAAACAATTAGTTACATAACACTTTAATTCTTACATATATTTTTTATTAAGGAGTTCTATGTTGATTTTGACTAATATATTTTTTGAAATTTTAATAATAAATTTAACGAAAATAATTTATAAATTGGAATTTTTTCATAAGCATGGTCTCGCAGTATTAATAAAATATTACAAAATTAGTTTACTTTACCCGGTGAGGTTTACAGGGAAGATCCCACCATTTTTGTCCCCGGCCGTCGATAACTCCGGAGCCTTTCAAAGCCATTCCGTTGACTCTATAGAACACAAGCCATTGTCTCTTACTGATATTGCTAGGCCACGAGTCTGGTCCGTCTGGTGTTACAATGGTCCCATCCACCTAAAAATAAATTAAATTTTGAATTAGAAACCTATTTGACTCAATTAGCTTAATATTTAGAAAAATGAAAACCTTTTGATTTTTTTTTATTAAGAAGAGAAATAATACTTGGAATGATTGGTAAGAGCGGCAAGGACCAGTGAAAATTGAGGATTGAATCATGAATGTGTAGCCGTAAGGGACAAGTAACACTGAAACGGTGTCGTTCTCGTTGCTACAAGCTGAGTCCCATGCCGTTTTGAATGCTTCAGTGTCGTCGGTTTCACCATCTCCAACCGCACCGTACTTTCTCACGTTGTAGACTCCGTTGTTGTCTTCTACAGGCTCGTCTGAAGGTGATGGTGGCACTGACGGTGCCGGTGAGTCAGAGGGGCCTGGAGGAGGAGTAGGAGGCTGAGAGATGGAAGAAGAAGGAGGCTGTGGTTTTGAGGAGTGGTGGTTATGGTTATTGTGTTTGTGTTTATCTTTATGGTGATGGTATCGAGCTTCGGTTAGAGAAGTTAATGTGAGAGTTAGTGTAATGAAATAGAGGATTAGGTTTCGAGTATAAGTAGAAGTTAACATATTTTCTTGTATTGAAGATGTTTACTTTTTGGTGGTGATTTTGAGGTGAGTGTTGGAGCTAAAAGTGTGTAAGAACAAAGTCGCACTCACTAAGTTAAGAAAGCTTCTCGGAAATGGTAATGCAGCAAAAGCAGACAAGTCTGGTTCCTTTATATATACTGCAAGGTCGTCGTGGGCATATAGAAAGTGGAAACCGATTCCAGAATGTTGTTTTTGTTTAAAATTTTTCAAAATATTAGTTTTAACAAGTTGTGTATAGCTAAAGTTTACCGGGAACTTCGGGGGTTTATTGATTAGGACTGTTACTATGGTTGTGACGTCTTGTAAAATTGGTTGTAACTTTTTTTTGGGGTGAATTGAAAAGAGAAAAAAAAAGGCTACTTTTCTGTCTTTAGGGAAAAAAGAACATAAACGAAGAGGAAAAAATAATTACTATATTAGTTGTGACTTGAGAGTATTTTAAGGGTTGTTTAGTGACTTTGGGATGGTTAAATTTGATAGGCAAAAATTGTGAAAATAAATATAGATGTGTAAATAGTATATTTGTTTTGTGCATAATATCTTCAATAGTGATGTTACTCTTGCACCCTATACCATGTATCAACATCAATCAACAAGACTAAACTCCTCACGGATATTATTCACAATCTTACAACAAGTGTACTTGTATATATCCTACATTTTTTTAGTGCACACCTTAAAAATGGGAATTTATAATATTTTTTTATTCCTTTTAAATTTTAGTTTCTTCCCACTTTGAAAAACTTTTCCGGTGGATATGTATCTCTACATTGTATTTCGGACAGTTTATTCAATACACGACAAAACATATAACATGTAAAAAGAATTATTCTCCACTAAGGATAATTTGAGATTTTTAAAGAAAAAAAAATACATCTCTTACAATAAAAGAAACAAGAAGAGAATGTCCACGAGTGGGTTATATCCAACCTCTTTCGGCTTCTTCAGTGGCCCGATCCATTTTCATGTATTTTTATATGTCTAGAAAAGGTAAGGAACACATGAATTGTTAAATACATGAGTAAATTAATCGGTTTATCAACGAAAATAAAATATATTAGATTACCGACCAACCATTATTGATTGTATACCCAGATAACACTATATGAGAGTATAGTGTGATCGTATTTGAGAATTTCACCGCCCAGCTTTACACTTTTCGGTGGGAACCAATCATGAACCGCCCCCGCCTCTCATTTCATCTTCTTCTATCTCTTTTTTCTCACATTTTGTTTTGTTTACACTTCTTATATATAGTATATCTTTTTCTGTTACTAATCTATAACTTCGATATCAAGTATTTATTTTAGTTAACAATGATTTATTAAAAATCTTCAATGATTTTATTTTGATGAAGATGCGTAATTTTCTTTTAAAAATGAAAAAATAAAAGCTACAAATCTACAATGTTCATTATCTCTACAAAGAATATATAATCTTCGTAACAATTTTTTGCGGGGGTTTTAATGGACCAAATATTAATCAATAATTTACCTACCAACCTCGTTTACCTAATTTCCCTTAGGATATTTAGTTAAGTCATCCTAAAAATATCATATGAGAGCATTATGATTTTGATTAATCAGCATGTAATGCTTCTTGTGACCTCATTCTCCACAAAAAAATGGCGGCTATAATGCGACATACTAAATAATGCCACAAAAAAAGCATATATATAATGCGGCTATAACATTTATTGCAAAAAGAATTGCGTAGGTTAAGTACGGATACTTTATAAAATATATGATTAAGCATCATAATTAAATTGTTCAATCAACTTATTTTGAGAATACACAAAGAAAGGTACATATTATTTTGTTCAATAAAATTGATAACATAAATTAAATGTCTAGTTTCAAAATTTTAGTATCCATAAAATATTGTAAAATAACAAAAGGAGCATGTTATAACAACATACAAGCTAAACTAATTAATTAATAATTGCATGTTCCAGTGTTTTTGTTTTGGTGTTTTTGAATAGTTTTATAAGAGAGATTAAAAAAAGTGAATTCAGGTATTCCCTCCGTTTATTTTTATTTGTAGTTTTAGGGGTTTTTTTGTTAGAAAATAAGTGTTATTTTGTGTTTTTTAATGGAGATGTTTGGTTAAATTTTTAGTTTTGTCCTTAATATTTTAATGTCTTGACCAATGAAATAAAATCAAATAAACATTAATTAAGGGTAAAACAGAAAAATTATTTGTTTTCTTAAAAACTGTGAAAAAACCTAAAACTACAAATAAAAAGAAACGGAAGGAGTATTTATTTATAGTCTTAAGAATATTCTATAGTTCAAAATTTTGAACTACATTAATAATTAGATTGTAGAAGATCGTGTTTTTTTTGTTGTCACATCTCTAGATAGTGTGTTGAAAATGGAAGGTAAAGTCACAATCTAAGATGGAGGTTGATATGAACAAGTTGGTCCATAGAAGGCAAGAGGCTATATGTTAAGTGCTTAAGAATACCTATAAGACTCTAACGTGTCTATGGCTACTTTAAGAGTATGGAAGATGTTGCATGCTTCTTTACAAAGATACATAAATATACGTGTGTATAATAAGATTGTGGGTGTGAAATAGGATATTATGGAACAAGTTACACTAATCTTTACAAATATACATCATACAAGTATACATTGTATATACACACATGTGTAATTTAACATTGTGAGTGTGAATAGAAGATTGGCTCTTCAAGCTTCCGCCCCCAATCTAGAGGATTTGGTAGATATACACTTTGCTTCATTTCCAGTGCACGTCTCCATAGTCCATACTTTGCTCCATCTTTCAGTTTATCCAACATTTTTCCATCTTTAAGAGCTAATGTTTACGTACAAGTATTTCCAATTTAGTGGTTGACCCATTTATAAAATAAATAAGTATCCGTTATAAATTATGAACTATCATCATTTACTATGTGTTATTTTTCTAATGAACCAAAGTTTAGTAGAAAACTTTAGATTTTGAATTTTTGTAAATTTTATATTTGAGTACTGTTCAATCGTAGTATAGGGGGGGGGGGGACTTCATTCAGTAATTTATTTGGAAAAAATTGAATGTACCGTTTATATCAAATAAAAATGCATCAAGATCACTGTTATATCACTTTTTATACTGTATTTTGACAACCGTCAACATTGTTAACGTTGGAGATCAGATTGACGATTTTAATTAAATGGGCTGTATTTTCACAAAATTTTGAGATAAGAGGTTGATTTCGTGAGTGTGTTTATTTTTGCCACTTCAAATTTGGTTTTTTGTGCATTTTCCCTTAAAAGGCCTAATATATACACAAGAGTGGAGATGTCGGCTAAATTCGAAATGATTACAGAAGACTTGTGACATCCGCATGAGTTTACCCACCCATTTACTGTATATTCCACTTCTTAGTTGCTTTGAGAGTTGATACACACACAGTATCTGTCTTTTCTCCTTGTTCTTCTATTGAAGGATTTTTCAAATCTTATACAATTATCGTTGGCCAAAACTGTAAACGTGGGTTTTTAAGAGTGAAACATTGCGCTACGGGAATGAGACATGAACGGACATTCTTGTATCAACGGCTTCCCGTTATACGTCAACAACTCCATTTCTCTCGGAACTTGTGGGCCAAGCCCATTAGCAACTAGGAGGATATCGAACTAAAAACTGATAAACAGACAATTTCTTTGAAAATTTTATTTTCGAACAGAGTCTCTTGAAAAGGAATTTTAAGACAATAAAAATTTCGTTTGGAAATAAATTTTCAAAAAAAACATTATAGATGTTTTTTTTCCATTGGCACGCTACATGACAAAAAAAAAAGAGAAAAAGTTTGGTCAACCTAATGATCTCACCCAAAAAAAAAAAAGTAGACTATATTTTTCTTCTTTTCTTTTTCTCTTTCGTAAATCAATAAGAACAACATTACATGTTTTTAACAAAAAAAATTACATATTTGAACGTTTCATTATACATAAAAAATCATTTATTTAGCTAGATCAAAGAAAGTAATGATTTTTGACTTCTGCCTTAAATGGTCTTTACGAAGGCAGCAAAACGTTCCAATCCTCCATGAATAAGTTTCTCCATAAACGGTTTCATCGCCTAAAATATTTTAAACATACAAAAACATGAATAAATACTGAGACCCAACAAAAAAAAATTTACATAAAAAAAATTAGTTTGTGAAATGCTAAATCATGGGCCACAATATGGAGAATAGCCTTACAAATGCAACTGGGGCAAAAGCATGTGGAACTTCAAATGAAAAATTAATCTGAAAAAAAAAAGGTAGTGAATAAATTAAACTACCATTAATTAAAATGTAAATGTAGTGAAAAAGAGAAAAAAAGAATGACAATATATATACTAAGTACTAACCTCTACTAGGCATGAGGAAGGACCTCTCGGGAAAAATCGAACACTGCCTCTGTTTTATAGTTAAACAGAAAAATATATATATATTTTTTTTAATTATTGTTATGTTTTATAAACCAAAATTTCTTGAATTTTTACCTATTTGCAAAGCCTTCGATAGATCTCCAATGCAGCTTCCGATCTGGAATTGGCTGTTGAGAGGATCAAAGATTCAATAAAACATTAAATCTCTAATCAACAAAGAAGAAGAGAGTATATGATTACTTGATAGATATAAAACCTTTACCTGTAAATTTTTTGCGAGAAAATGATATTCAACATTTTGTCCAAAAGACTCAAGTTTTACCAAATAACGCGATAGGTCTGGACTACCCTCCATTGCCTAGGAGAAGGCAAAGATTTGTGAGCAAGAAGACAAAGAGTGAAATCTTGTAGACAGAGTTAAGTTATAAAATACCTCAACAGATGACAAAAATGGCATCCACTTTGGGAACAATTCACGATCTGCATATAACTTGTAAGCCACGGAAGCTGGTGCATCTACTACCATATTTGCCCTGCTTAATCCAAACCCAAAATATTTCTCTAAAAACTATGAAACTTTAATGAGAATAAACATAAACATAGTTGTGAAGAAATTTACGTTACGTCTTGCCATAGCATAACAGGTCTGAAGGGTTTAGGAGAAGAAGAGATTGAGGAAGCATTGTTAGAGTTGAGTAGTTTTGTAGAGTTAGCTGATGAAGAAGAAGATAACGATGATAACATTCCCGGAGAAGTAATAGATCGATGAAGCATAGATGGAAAAGTTGTTGCAGGCTTTGGGAATTTTCTGAAACAAACTGCGGATTTAGTTGTAGGAACTGTAGCAGAAGCTAGTGATGACATCTCTTTCTTTGATCTTGAGAGATAGAGATTTAGAAGTTAATCAAGATGGAATATTCATAGATTTAAGAGATAATTGAGTTTTTTTTTCTTCTTCCCATAGACACAAATTAGGAACAGAGAGAGACCCTTTCAGGACCATTTTTTTCTTACATGTTATTAGTTATTACACTCCACGCAAAGTGTGTTGTCTTGTTTGGACAAATGAAGCTAAAAGTTGGAAAAAAAAAAAAAAGCTTAGGAGTTGCGTGGCTTTCTTTCTTGTTTGGTTTGCTTTGGTCATTTTTGGGTTTTCACCAAGATTTATGTTTGTTTGTTTTTTTTTAGTTTCTCTTTTTCTTGGTGACCTAAACCAGAACTTGTGTTATTATTTACTAGAGAAAAAAATATAGTACAGCTTTTAATCATACAAATGTAGCAGTAATCATAGAATTTGGTAGATTTTCCAGACCAAGAGAAATTCTTAAGACCCAAAGATGCATACAGATTCCTGCAAATGCAAAGTGTTGATTTGTGTTAGATAATAAAGATGATTTTGTTCAGTAAGACTTAAGAATAAATTACAAAGCTGACCTCTTTAAGTGGTTTTGGCAAGGGCTGCAAATCTTTCAAGTCCACCTCTAAGCAAGTTTTCTAAAAAAGGCCTTAAAGCCTGAATTGGGGAATAAAAAAGGTTTTAAGTTATATAAATCAGTCTGTAACATTCTGCATCACATAGAGAGATTTTAAGCTTACTAACCGATGCCACGGGAGTTAATACCGCAGGGACTTCATATGATACAGTTAGCTACAAGATAGAAACAAAATGCAAAGAAAAGTAAAAGCATAAGAGAATTGTTCTACTATAGTAAAAGATCTAGATGATGTGTTAATCAATCAAATGTAGTGTTGTTTACTTCAACGATGCACGATGAAGGACCTTCAGGGAAGAACCGAACACTTCCTCTGCATCGGTTAAATTGTAAATGTTAGGCTCGAAAAGAAAAAAGAAACAAGTTGAACATTTATTATGATCACTTGCTTACTTACTTATTAGGTAGACCTTCAAGAGATCTCCAATGTATTTTCTGATTAGGAGTAGGCTACAACAAACAAACAAAATAAGTCACAATTAGTTCAAGAATCACAGAGGCGCATTGATCTAAAATTGAATGATGAATTCTATTAATTCTTGCCTGTAGATTGCGAGCAAGCCAAGAATACTTAATGTCCTGACCAAAAGCATTGTATTTGAGTGACCAACGTGATAGGTCAGGCTTGTCTTTCAATACCTAAACAGAACACAAAATCAATGTAAGAAAATATAAAGCAAGAAGCTTTCAAGATTGAAACTTTAGAGTTGAAATCTACCTCGACGGATGAAATGAAAGGCATCCATTTTGGAAAAGATTCACGATCCAAGTAGAAATTATAAGCTACTGATACTGGAACATCTACTTCCATCTTCACTCTGATTTCTCCAAACCAAACAAAAAAAGGATTGAAATTTAGATTTTTTTTTCAATTTTGAACACATTCAAGCATTCAAATTTCAACAATAAATTGGAATTGAAGCAGAGGAGAGAAAGATTTACGAGCAGTCTTGCCATTCCATGGAAACAGAGAATCTTCGTTTGGGAATGATGAGTCTCGATTTGCGACTAACGGGAGAAGAATAAGAGAAGCCATTTAGGGTTTTTGGAAGCAAAGGAAGAGGAAAAGTGGAGAAGGGTTTACGATCGAAGCAAATAGGTGATTGGAGATTTGGGATTTTACAGGCTGTTGACAAGTGATTGATCGTGTTCATGTTAGTTGCTACTACGGCCATTGAAGCTTTCTCAGTTTTGCCTCTTTGGGATTTTTTTTAATTTTGATTTTTCATTAAGGATAAATCATTCACAACCACAAAAATCCTTAGAAACTATATTTATTTGTGTACTAATATTAACGTTAAGCAAACATTTACATCAGCGGGGATAGCTCAGTTGGGAGAGCGTCAGACTGAAGATCTGAAGGTCGCGTGTTCGATCCACGCTCACCGCATTTTTAAAATTTTTCTTCACATAATTATAAGCCCATATTCGCTTCAAAATCCGAGCCCATTTACTCACCGCATTTTTTAATTCACATACCTTTAAGCCCCTTAAGACTCATATTCGTTTCAATATCTGAGCCCATTTACTAGCGAACCCGGATTGTTGGACCGTATTAACGAAAAGACTCACAACAACTAGAAAGTAAAAAGAGATAAATTCATATCATATCAGTTCAAAATAATTTCGTCGAAAACATGCGACACTTTAAGAGACACAAGTTAATTACCTTATAAAATATTCGATAACTATAGTAGAGAGACTAGAGAGCATGGTTGTTGGCTTGTTGCATGCTACAAATATGTAACGCCTACGAATTTTCTTTATAAAATGGTTGACAAAAACTAATAATTTATTTCACAACAAACAAAAAACGTAATAATTCATTTCTGAACTTAAATTATTTTTTTCCTTCAAAGTTGACATGTAAACTTTTTTTAAAGAAAATCTGTTTTCGTTTTGGGTTAAGGTATAGCTAATTTGGTTAAATAAGTTGCTAGGATTATCATGGAAAGAAACCCAAAAAAAGTAATTTAGAACTAAATTTATGCTTACAAAAATAGATAGCAAATGAGCCATGAATCAGAAATACATAACCCACCTCGCCTCTACCAAAAGAGGGAGTGGCTACAAACACGCACACCACTTTCTAAGCTGTTTACAAAGTGACCGGCACCTCTCGGTAACTTATTTACGTATCTATGACAACTGTCACAATTCAGTCATAAACAAATTTTTTTGGGGAGTTTTCTATTGGCTTTAAAATATTTGTTTCATTGACAGCTTTTGTATATCTGTTTCATACTAAAAAACAATGAACATTTACTAGTTTTTTAGTTACTCTTATACATCGACGACAAAAAATAATGTTACTCTTATCAGTATTTTTTTTTTCAAGTCTACAGTTCATATATATTAAATGAAATATAAAGAATATTTGGAGATTATTTGAAGGATTAAACTCTAGAATTTAAGATACGGCAGATAAAATGATTGTTGGTAACTAAAGTATGTCAGTATCCTTCACCAAACCCCAATGCCTATATTTCATTATTCAGCCGTTACAAAATAATCCAACGGTCACTATTTAATCTCACCAATAACCACAATTTGTTTGGTTCGTCAACTCCAACAACCACAAGTAAAAAGTCTTTTATCCTCACCAACCACAAAACCTTCCACGCTCATCATGTGTGTGAGTGACTAAATGCCTTTTTAGTAGCTAATTTTGTTTTCTAGTTGCATTGAAAACGTTTTTTTGTCCAGCACTTGTATTAAACAAAGAAAAAAGAATTCTTGTTTGATATGATTTTTGTTTAGTTTGAAACCATTTAATATCAATTGTAAACCGGACGGTACAAGTATTTCATCCAAAAGATTTAAAGGTTTCGTACATCAATTGTAAACGTCTCGGTTTAGCAATTTCGTATGGGTCATGGACTCATGGTATTTAATTGAATTTTATAATTTTTTTCCCCAATCAGAAACAACTAATTTTCTATTTTGGATTTTTGTTTGGTAATACAACAGGTCGGACCAATTGGTCCCAAGAGTCAGAAAAATCTGAAAAAGTGCCAAAAAAAAGTAAATATTGGTAGGACAAAGCCTTTGAAAAGTGTTATTCAACTCCAAGTAGGGGTTGTTAACCAAGTAAACCGGTAGCCAGTCAATAGTGTACCGACAAAGGCCTATAAATAAGCATGGCGTTCTAATTCATTTACTCGTCCTTAACCGTTCCTTCTTCTATATCACTTGTTCTAAGGCTTGAGAGACTGTGAGATCTGAGTTTTTCCTTTGAGATCTGAACGTCGAATCTCATATCTCTCAACGAAGCAGGTATTGCTCGTCATCTTCGCTTCTCTATTTTATGGTTCTTTTCTTCGTTTAATTTTGAGTACGATTTTTTTCCCCGATTTGACGATGGAGTCGATTAAAATAGACATTTGCTTGTTAAATCCATACTATTTTGAGTGTATCAATGGTGTTCAATACTCTCGAATCATTTTGTTATTGGATCTATAGGTTTCATTTGAGATTCTCAAAAATTTGTGTGTAGGATCTGTTAGATTTGAGTGCGTATCTCTGGATCTGTGTTTTAATTTTGTCACTTGAGTTAATGATTCTTCTAAACTTCGATTCTTTAAGAAATAGTGATACTAAAGTGGCTAATTTCAGTTTCTATTCTATTGTTTATAGCAAAATGGAGTCTTTCCTATTCACATCTGAGTCTGTGAACGAGGGACACCCTGACAAGCTCTGTGACCAGATCTCTGATGCAGTCCTCGATGCCTGTCTCGAACAAGACCCTGACAGCAAAGTTGCTTGTGAGACATGTACCAAGACTAACATGGTCATGGTCTTTGGCGAGATCACTACCAAGGCTAAAGTTGACTACGAGAAGATTGTTCGAGACACCTGTCGAGACATTGGATTCGTCTCTGCTGATGTTGGTCTTGATGCCGACAACTGCAAAGTCCTAGTCAACATTGAAGAACAGAGCCCTGACATTGCTCAAGGAGTTCATGGTCACTTCACCAAGCGTCCTGAAGACATTGGAGCTGGTGACCAAGGCCACATGTTTGGTTATGCTACTGATGAAACCCCTGAGTTAATGCCACTCACCCATGTTCTCGCCACCAAGCTTGGTGCTCGTCTTACAGAAGTTAGAAAGAATGGTACTTGCGCTTGGCTAAGACCCGACGGCAAGACCCAAGTGACTGTTGAGTACTACAACGATAAGGGTGCTATGGTCCCAATCCGTGTCCACACAGTTCTCATCTCAACCCAACATGATGAAACTGTGACCAATGACGAAATCGCTCGTGACCTTAAGGAGCATGTCATCAAGCCAGTTATCCCAGAGAAGTACCTAGACGAGAAAACCATCTTCCACTTGAACCCATCAGGCCGGTTCGTCATTGGTGGACCCCATGGAGATGCTGGTCTAACCGGGCGTAAGATCATTATCGACACTTACGGTGGATGGGGAGCTCACGGAGGTGGTGCATTCTCAGGCAAAGACCCAACCAAGGTCGACAGAAGCGGTGCCTACATTGTGAGACAAGCTGCTAAGAGTATAGTGGCTAACGGAATGGCTCGTAGGGCTATTGTTCAGGTCTCGTATGCCATTGGAGTCCCTGAGCCACTGTCTGTCTTTGTGGACACTTACGAAACCGGGTTGATTCCAGACAAGGAGATACTGAAGATTGTGAAGGAGAGCTTCGATTTCAGACCGGGAATGATGACGATCAACCTTGATCTCAAGAGAGGAGGAAACGGAAGGTTCTTGAAAACGGCAGCGTATGGACATTTCGGAAGGGACGACCCTGACTTCACCTGGGAAGTCGTCAAGCCACTCAAGTGGGACAAACCTCAAGCTTAAATTTCATAACTACTCTGTTTCCATTTCCATCTGCTTGCGTTATTATCATTTTACTGTTTCTTCTGTTATTGTACTTTGGTTTATGCATCCTTTTATTTGAGTGAGCTATATTTCAATTGTGGCTTCGTTTTTATAGCGACCTGTTGCAGTAATGGTTTATTGTTGTTACCCTCTATTTAGTCTTGTACTACTACAAAATCCAATGATAAATGAAGATTGTAATAAAGAGTAAAAATATACCAATATAATCAAGTAACATTTCTTTTTTTATTAGAATCTTTTCTTCCTTGCAAGTCCCATAAGGTCAAAAACCGAGTATAACGAATGATTTACATCTGTAAGCTTTCTTCATTTACAAAACAAGCCAAGAGTTGGGGCCGATTTGACTTTTCACAAATTGTTAGGATCCGGTTGATGGCACATTTTCACGATTCTCGAACTCGGTTACGATCCGGTTTATATCATCCTCACTAATCATCTCACTTTCTTTAAGCTTGGACAAAATGAACTCTGCTTCACTAATCACATCCAACAACAACAAAATCTCAAATTAATGGCAGAATACAGAATCTCAAATCTGAAAGAAACAAAAATAAACTTATCTTTACCTGATGGGTAATTTTTTGAGTGTATTAGGATCGATTCTCATCTCGGCGATGTAAATAAACAAAGAAGCCATAGCAATAGTTGAAAGAAGAAGCCAAAGCACAGCGAAACCTCTTCCTTGAACCGTCTTAAACGCTTTATCTCCGTAACCAACCGTCGTAACTGAAATAACTGACAAGTAAACCGAATCCCACAAATCCAATCCCTCGACAAAGTGAAGAAACAAAGCTCCAATCGCGACGCAGAGAAAGACGACACAAAACGCTAAACACAGTTTCCACTTGATCCTTATCCTTCCATTTTCGGCAATCTGATCTCTAATCGCTCTGTTTCGCGTTTTGATACGTTCAAGAATCGCGTTTTCTTGAAGACTCAGAACGTGACTCACGACGCGGTTGAGTAGAAAATCAAGAAACACGACTCCGATGGAAACTAGAACGATGGTCCAGATCTTCGTCGTTGAAGTTGACGGGACAATGTCGCCGTAACCGACAGTACAGAAGGTGACGATGGAGAAGTAGAGAGCGTCGACCAAAGGATGGGTCTCGGTTCCGGAGAATTGGTCTCGAAAGAAGGAATATATGAAAAACCCCAAGGCTAAGTAGACGAAGAGGAAGATAATAGCTAGTACAAGTATGGTCCATTTCGATTTCGGTACGGCGGCGTCGGCTGGAGTTTCCGGTGAGTGATCTTCGGGAAGAAGAAGGTTCTCGCTGAGAGGGGTTTCGTTTGCCATTGACAAAACGCTCTTCTTCTTCTTTGGTCTCTTTTGCAAGATTCGAAAGGAGAGGTTTTTGGATTTTTGACGACTGAGGTTTTTGCTTTCATAATGTTTCCGTTGCTTTTATATATCTTTGGAAGCTTAAAGTAAAATATAAGCATTTTTTATTCCTACTGTTTTACGTAGGTAGGACCTACCTGCCACGTTGGTTTAACGTCCACGTGTCACGCAACTATTTACAAAAATAACATTCATAATTGTAATTTGTTTGTCAGATTATTATTATTACTACTCGATAATAATATGTATGTTTTTTTATATATTCAAAATCAAATAATGTTTTAATTGTGGTATGGCAAAGTAAAATTATGATTCTGGATACGAATACGAATCGCTGCAATTTTACAACCCTGGTGGTACAACCTTAACCGGAACAGATTTCATCTCCATTAACCACATACCATTTCTGAATTGTGTTATAAGGAAACGTGTAAATTGAATATGAACAGAAGCTCAAAGCTTTATTTATATACTTTTGTTTTGATCGGAAGTCTTTTGATTTTTTCATTGGAATTGTACAACAACACTGTGGCAAATTTAATGATTACAGCGTAAAGACACATCTTCTAATTACAAATGTCAAAAGCTAAAAGTTTGGTTGGAGAAAAGAAGAAGTTACATCACCCCAGCTTCAGACATCGCTTAAGAAAATTTGAGAATTCGCCCATTAATTCTTGTTATCCCCTTCATAAAAGGTATATTATATTAAAGATGATTTATCCTATGATTCTTATGATCTTATCATCGTAAATAATGTCAGTATATTTGCCAAAAAAAAAGAATGTCAGTATTTTTCAATTGTTTAAACCATTTTTCAATTCTTTTTTAGTTTTTGGGAAAGATCTTAATTAATAAGTTCCAGATGTGAGTTAGTGTATCTATAAAAAAAACGTTCCATCGGAAGATCGAATGTATAAGATTTTTCACCTGTTGACCTTGATTTTCACATTATTTTGTTTTCTTTTTCTCACCCACATTACTAATTAATATTCTGTTTGGGGAAAATTTCATAAAAATATACATCAATTATCTATTGATTTCTATAAAAAAAGAAAATATACATACAAGTTTGTGAGTACCAAAAAGCAACACCCGGATTAATTTTTTCTTTATTATAATACAAAAACTTTTAAATTTTAACATAAAATCTGCTTATTTATTAATTATTTTGATAAAAAAATATATTAAAAAGTATAAAACTCAAAATTTAAGTCTTAAACAATTTTCAAATCTTAAAAAATGATGTAAAAGTACAGAAATTAAAATAATAAATTATAAAATTCAGAAAACCAAAATATATTTTTTTCAATGTGGCTTTGCTTCCATGCTGGAATCCATTTATGCCAAACAAATTTATCAAAGAGAAATGAATTTGGTTTGGAAGCAAAACTACATTGAGAAATGAACAAGAGATGCTATGGTGTTATTGGCTTCTGATAATGATTATAAAAAAAATGATGGAAGACCTACAAGATAACAATTTCACTACTGTACTCATCTACAAGACGGTAAAAAATTAGACTTATTGCTATTTACGGCTAAAAATGATTCTGATTCTATTTTTGAAGCATATAAAAATTATATTGGGGTCCGGGTCTAATTACCCATCTATCAATCTCTGGATATTTGGAAAAATAGACCATACAAAATAACAATTTAAAAACACATACAAAATTGGGGAAATTAGGATATAGAGTAGTTTTTATGCAATAACAGCAAATTAAAACATAAAAACTATCCAATTTGAACACCCTACAAAATAACTAGAATAACTTGTAGATCCTATAAGACAATTTGTTAATTTTAGCTTCTTTTTGTTTACTTACAAAATTTGAAAATCAAAACGTTTTCAAACAATATTTGCAACAACAAAGAACCTTTAAAATCTTAAAGGCAAAAGTAATTATTTTAATATATTGTATAGTTAAAAACTGTAGTTATATTTAAACAGTTTTTTTCTGTAGTTATATTTATATAATTTTAAACGCAAAAGTAATTGTATAGTTATTTTTACTTTAAAAAAAAATATATAGTTAAATACTTAAAATATTTCATAAATATTATTTTGTAAGTTTATAACTAATTTGACGTTGAGAAACAAACTAAGGAAATTAATTTATGAGAGGGTTAGTTATCTTTGAAATAAAAAATGAAATAGAGAAATGGATAGTCAGACTCACTCAAACATGCAGTTTTGGGACATATAAAATATCAGTTTCATGCAGTTTTGACAATATAAGAACAACACGTGGCCATTAGAGCCCAACAAAAGACAGAGATAGACAAATTGTTTGACTGAATTTCAAACAAAAGCTAAAATATATATATACTTAAGTTTTGGTTGGAAGTCTTTTGATTCGTTCATTGGAACTGTTACAACAACACTGTAGCAAATTACATGATTACAGAGTAGAGAGACATATCTTCTTGTTTAAAAAGAGGAAACCAGAAGATCGTCTGAAGTGGTAACACCTTTAAATACGTTCCTGTCTGAAGGTAAACCAGCTACAACACCATGTTCAATGCCACATTCGTTTGTTCCTCTCCTTATCTTGAAGTAACCATCCTGAAATTTTCACACTTCATATCTCAGTTTCTGTTGAATTTCGAATGTTACTACTTGAAAGGTCAATAGATAAAAGTTTGATTGGAAAGAAGAAGAACTTACATCACCCCAGCTTCGGTTCCATTGATTTGCAAGTAACTGCAACCAATTCAAATGAACCAACATGTTATGAACTTTCCAGCCAGAGGGAGTGCTAAGAGAAATAGATTTACATACCCAATAATCTTCGCCATCGTCAGAAGTTCCCCAACCAATAAGCTTAACAGCATGACCTCCAATGTTACTACCCGTTATGTGCTTGTACACTCCTGATTTGTAATGTGCAAAGTCCTAAAGAACAAAACACGATTCATGAAATGTGTAGTTCCATGATATATAATCAATCTAAAACCTTTTATTTACCTCGTAAACGGTAAAAGCGACCTCGACAGGTCCATTCTTGTAAACCTCTGCCATAATGTCTTGAGGGTCAGAACTGATTTTGTAAGCGCTAACACCATAATGTTTTGATTCATTCCAAATCTGGTTTCCACTAACACACTTCCTCTCACATTTGGGAGTAGGGTAAGCGGGTTCACATCCCGGGTGAGAGCAACCAGTCTTATCAAAGTATGGATCACACTAAAGAACCAAGAACATTGCAAAAGTTCAATAAATCTAATTAAGCAAAAACATTGCAGTTAAAAAGGAAAATTTATTACCTCTTCGGTGACTACACCGTGGTACTTAAAGTAGAGCCATGCACCCATTGGGTTCCCACCATTACAACCTAGACCGCAAAGGAATCCACAACATGCTAAGAGATCATTGACAGATAAAGAAACATTCTGCAATGGGAGCAAAATAAATTATAGTATCAATCTTTGAAGAGAAAAGCGGTAGCAAATCATGAATCTTGGTTACCTACCATGTTATATTTGATGCAGAATCTGTCAGACAGAGACTCAACAGCACCAAATGCCCAGCAAGCACCACAGTGACCCTAAAACAACCCAAAACAAGGAAATGTTTTTATGGCATTGTTCTTGTTCTATAGATACACCCTCGAATGATGTTGTTTACCTGATCTTTAGTAAGATAATAGAGGAGAGGATTGACACAAAACATAAGAAGAGTCAGTAAATAATCATTTGGATAAAAGACAGAGAAAGTTGAAGCCGACCTAAGATCCTTGCAATACTGGGGCACTGTGACCAAGCGGTTCTCGCATCAAATTCTTTAGGAAGTGTCAAAGATTTGTCATGGCTTACAATAGGTACACCCAAAAATGCCTTCTTTGGTGTTGGTTTAACACCAAGGAGACGCTTAAACTCTCCAACCTGAAAGATACAAACACACACAAAAGAGAGTCAAGCTTCAGGAACAAACAATGACTTAGCATTACAGAAAGGAAAAAAACTCACAGTGGCGTTTGCAAAGCGAGCATTGAAAGAAGCTTTCCAGCCAGCGTTTGGATTCTCATTGACTTCTTTCACAATCTCATTCTGCAACGAAAATACGATTAACGAGAGATAAGCCAATCTCAAAAGAGACCAAAATTGAATAGTGGTTTTAGAGATCAAAACCTGAAGAATCAGTGAGCTCAGTTTCTGCTTTGAAAGATTCTCTGCTGCAATAACCTGAGATTAATACAAAAAAAACCCAGCTTTACTCTATAAACGTAAATATTTGATTAAGACACAAAAATTCGAAAACCTCTTAACTAAAGTTTGATTCTTTATAACTAGGGAGGTATTTGAAGAGTATGTTGATAAAAACATATAAACACTGAGAGTCTGAGATATCGAACTATAAGAAAGTACCAGAATCCATAATTACTGAAATTCTTAGACAAATCAAAACACAGATAATGAAAGGTACCTGGAAGTTGAAGGATGAAATTATAATCCCTAAAAGCAAGAAAACAGAAGCTAAGGAGAGTCTGATACAATTGTCAGCCATGAATCTTTCTCTATCTCTTCAGATACAGTTTTCTCGATTCCTCAATGAACTCCAGAATCAAACACTGATTAGGGAAGATTGCTTTTCTAATGAGAGAGAGAAAAAAGGCTTATCTTTAAGTTTGAAAATGAGAAGATCCTGACCGTTGATTTATTATACTTAAACGAAATCATCAAGTAATGTTTAACTTCACTCCGAAGATGACTCTGATGATTATGAGTGACATTGCGTATATTATTAATCTTTTAATTAAATTTAAATTTAGTTTGATTCCAAGATGGTTAAATTCTCTCATGCCTCATGTGTTTTTATGCCGACGCAAGCAGTGACGCTACCATTTGTTCGACTGGTTTTTCAAGACTTTCGGATTTACATTTCATAGTCCATTATATCAACAGTAACTAAATTAACAATTATGTTTACGTTCTTTTCAAAAAATAATACATGCATTAATTTTTTCTTCTAACAAGTCTTAGTTTTTTTTCAAATCTTAAACAATTATGTAAAATTAAAATAATAAATTACTAAATTCAGAAAACCAAAATATTTGGTTAAATTGTTAAACCTGGTACCTTGTAAAAATAAGAGTTATATAAACATATTATAGATCAATTTTATCTACATATATCAAAATTTCACTAGTAATTAGTAATTTCACTAAAATAAAAATATAAATCACTCATTAGCTAAACTAGTAATTTCACACAATTAGTTGAAACTGATTTGGAGATAAGTTATTTAGCAATATCAAACATTTTCAAACTTGACAATATATAAAGAAGATACATTATTATTTTAGTTTTAAAAGAATTTAATGAAAAGTATAAAGAAGATACATTAATATTTTTACTTGACTCCGAAAATGACTCCCATGATTATGATTTATGAGTGGGCATTGCGTAAACAAACATATTTTGTAAGCAAAGAAGGCCCATCAAGGGCTCAATATAAATTGTCAAAAAGCCCAAGGATCCATTTTATAACCACGTAGCCGGTTTAGGCAGACAGTCAATGAATGCCGTACAAAGATCTCGCGGGGGAAGTGGGAATTGCAGAAGCTAGTGGTCCCCACGACCACAAGGGATATATATTAATATTAATGAGATAATTAAATTTAATTTGATTTTAAGATGGTTAAATTCTCTAATGCCTGATGTGTTTTTATGCCGACGCAAGCAGTGACGCTACCATTTGTTCGACTGGTTTTTCAAGATTTAGGGATTTACATTTGATATTCCATTATATCAACAATAACTAAATTAACAATTATGTTTACGTTCTTTTCAAAAACTGCTCTTTACTTAATTTAAGTTTTTTCCTTTTTTTCTATTACCTCGAATCTTCTAGTAGATTTTCAAAAATATGATATATACACACCCATACATAGTAAACTAAACTACACAGACTGCAGTTAATTATCCCCTGCTAGAATTTGAATTTCTGACATGCAAATTGCTTATAATTACTGGGACGTCAAACCGTTGACAATTTTTATTTAGAGTATTTATTCTGGTCTTATGCGGTCTAGTTGGCCTTAAAAGTTTACTTCTATGACGTTGGTTTGGTTAGAAAGCTTTGAACATTATTATCATTTATATTATAATAATTGGATCATCATGTGTTCCTTAATTCAGAAGACAACACAAACGGATGAATGGTTATCATTCATTATTGTATAATTTCATTTAATGCTACAAAAATACTAGTAATATAAGTGCATACATTCATTATTATGATATCAAAAGCCTTAGCGGCCAAGAAAATGAATGTCTATGTGTTTTACTGCAATATATAAAGTTGACTTTTTGCTTCGTTGCCAATGAAGTAGTCAACGTTCGTTAAAGTGAAAATTTTCTCCATCTACCGTATGCTAATTTTTCTAAAAAATTATTTACGGAATTATCTTCATCTATCAGCTAAGACCATCTCCAATAGAGTATATTAAGGGATTCTAATGAAGGGTTATAAACATTTAATAGGCTGAAAATAAATATTAATTGGGTTAAATGTTTACAACCGACTCTTAGCTAAGGGGTTTAGTTATCGGTTCTAATTGATGACGTGTAAGAATTTTAGTGGCTGGGGAAAAGAGATAAAAGATGTCTGAAACATTTTTTGTTTCGTGATTTTTTTTCCCGTCTCTGTTCTATCTCTTTCATCTCTTTGCTCATTTCTCAACAAGTCCGACAACGAATCTGCTCTTGGTTAAGCCAGCGTTCAATGCATCGGAGAACTGAGCCTTAGACGGAGATGGTCCGACTGTTATCATCAACTCCAGCGTCGGCGATCTCTAACCGAGATTTCTTGAGAATGCAACGAAGCGTTTGGTCTCAAAATTGGGGATTTTGGTTCAAGGATGATCCAATCTCTGAGGCAAGGTATGAATCTAGGTGTTTTTCTTAGTAGCTGTTGATAAATAATTGGTTATTGATGTCGGAATTAGGGTAGAGATATTGAGAATTAGGGTTCTTTGATGTTAGGGAAATTAGGGGAAATCTTGAGAATTAGAGATCTTGTAAGTCTTGTGATGTGATAATAGGTGCCTCAGGTTAGTCGTTGGGTCTATCATGATTGTTCTTGGATCTCTCGGTTCTTGGATAAACGATTCAATGTTACAGCCGCTTTTTTTTTTTTTATTCATGATTTGGCTTTTCTATGGATGATGATTCTTTGATTTGACTCCATGGTTTGTAGAAAGATAGCTCAACTTAAGGAGAGTGTGATTAAGAGATAACATAAATCAAGAAAATCTCCTAATTGTAATAACCAAAATCTGTAGAATATAGTAGTCAATAAAACTTTAATTCTTGAAAACTTGTAGAATGGTATAGCTTTTTAGATTTTAGTTTTCCGTTCCTATTGCTTCTATTTTCAGTTCATGATTTGGATGCTGATTCTCTAATTTTGAATCTATGGTTTCTCAGAAGGATAGCTCAACTAAAGGAGAGTGATTGCCACTTGTTCCAAAGCTCCCTACTTGTATCTACAACGGAAGACTCGAGATCTGGCCTTCAAAAGACTGGGAGCTCGAGTCCATTCACAGATGCGCCGTTCTTGAACTCATCAACGAACACAGCAACGCAGTCATCAGTTTAAGAGTGATGACTGACGACTGCGCAACAACAGAGATAGATAAGCATCATCTCAGTCAAATTTACACAGCTTCGATCTTATATGGATACTTCTTGAAATCAGTTTGTTTTGAATATTTCAGAATATGGAATTCACCATAAGCTTGGGAAGGTTGGCCATGGAATTCGTTTTCAATGGAAGTTCACCAGATTAAGGTTCGTTTACTGTAGTTTTTGTAATTCAGCTCTAAATCTTAGTTAAGCCTTAGGTTAAGGGGTATAGATGCTAATTGTTATGGTTGTTTGTAGAGATGTCTAAGGACTGGGACTGGAAAACTTCCTTGTTGTTTGGGGGACTTGTACGTGCGACAGATCCTGTTGGTGTTGTTTCTTTGTTAAAGGAGACTGGTCGTAGTAAAAAGCTGAGGACCGTTATTAGAGTGTTAGATATAGATCACATCATAGTTATGGTCTCTTTGATGAATGTCTGATAGTTTTAAAGTGTTAGATATAGATCACATCATAGTTAAAGTCTTTACTATGACATTTATTGCTAACCACATTTCTTATCTCACGCTTAAACTTCTTCTTCTATAAGAAACATTGTTTCTTCATGTTAACACTAAAACATTAAGCCTTCCTTCTTCTTTCTAAACCTCTTAAATATCTTTTTCAAAACATATGGATTCAACGAATACATATACTCAAAATTCAAGCTTTCTAAACCTCTTAAATAGTTTACCCAATCAAGATAACAACAACCTCCACCCTATTCACTATGAGAGTTTGTCACCGACTGTACATCTTGGATCATCAGAAGTTCCTCTGTTTCCGACTGATGATCAAAGTGAAGATCTTGAAGAGCGTAAAGAAAGGAGGAAATGGTTGCCGAAAGAAGATGTGGTCCTCATAAGCGCATGGTTGAACACCAGCAAGGATCCTATTGTCGAAAATGAGCAAAAAGCTGGAGCGTTCTGGAAACGCATCGAATCTTATTTTAACGCAGGAATACAGATGCTTGGTCTTCCTCCTAGAAAGTTCAGTCACTGTAAGCAAAGGTGGGGGAGGATAAATGACCATGTATGTAAATTCGTGGGATGCTACGAGGCTGCAATGAAAGAGCTATCAAGTGGGCAGAATGATAATGATTTGATGAAAGCAGCTAATGATTTATTCTTCAACGATCACCACATGAAGTTCACGCTTGAGCATGCATGGAGAGAACTCCGTCATGATCAGAAATGGGCCAGTACAAGTTCACATGCTAAAGATGGTGGTGGAAAGTCAAAAAGAAGAAGGGTTGATGAGGGGTCTGCACAGTCGTCAACCTCTGAGCCTGTTAGCCTTGAAGAGGATGAAGTTATAGGTCGGCCTCCTGGTGTGAAGGCAGCAAAGGCAAAAGCAAACAAGAGTGGAAGCAAGAGAACCACGGTGGAAGAAAAATCAAAGGCACTGACAGAGTTTCAGTGCATGTGGGAGATCAAGAAGCAGGACTTGCAAATGAAAGACAAGCTGTCTAATAAAAAATTACTTGACAGTCTTCTTGGAAAGTTGGAACCACTGTCTGACATAGAAATGGCTCTTAAAAACAAGCTAATTAGTGACATGTTAGCTTAATTAGTCTGTCTTTTAAGATTAGTCTTAATTAGAAATGGCTCTAAGTTAATGTATCAGTTTATGTGTAATTTCTATAAGTTAATGTATCAGTTTATGTTTAATGAATGAGTTTACGATGATTACTGGTTCAACGTTTTGATTTTGTTTGACAGTGGAGAAGTTGATTCTCGTAAAAGAGAAAACACAGAAAGAAAAAAACAGGTTTGGTTTCTAGATAGCTTGTTTAGTTTATAGATAACATGTTTGGTTTGTATTTAAGTTGTTTTATTTGTATTTAACTTGTTTGGTTTGTAGATAGCTTGTTTGGTTTATAGTTAACTTGTTTGGTTTGTATTTAATATGTTCGGTTTGTAGAGAGCTTGTTTGGTTTATAGTTAACCTGTTTGGTTTGTATATAACTTCTTTGTTTTGTATTTAACTTGTTTGGTTTCTATTGTTTGGTTCCAGTGACAGCTTCACGAGGGAGTAAAAGCTTCATGGGTAAAAGCTGCACGAGTAAAAGCTTCACGAGGGAGTAAAAGTTTTGTGTTTTGTATGTTTCTGAATGATGTTTTGTTTTTGACATGTTCTTCATTTGTATTCTTGTACCGACATACATTTTTTTATCAATGTGAACCACTTAACTTTGTTGAATGAAAGTTTGCCACTCATTTATTTTGAATAAATGTAAACCACTAAATAATAAGATGAAATTTAACTTTCCTATCTATATATATGTTCCGATATTTTCTTTGTAAACATATCACCACCATCTCTTCTTTCTAAACTCACATATCTCTTCTTATTTGTAACTGACCACCATCTCTTCTATTATACAACCATCTCTACTATCTAAATTCACCCATCTCTACTTTGTAAAATCACCACCATCTCTTATTTTGTACGACCATCTAAGAACAAATCACAAAAATATGACATCTTTTTCAAGTAATTTTCTCAACGGATCATTTGAAGAAAGTTTTGATCAACAATTTGATGAAAATTTTGAGACTATGTTCGATGCTGTTGGTGATCGTCAAGAAGCAATAAATCCAAAGAAAAAACGAGCTTTTATTGAAAGAGAACGTGAACAAGGACACAACCGTTTATGGAATGATTATTTCAGTGAAAATGCGACGTACCCTCCTCAAATATTTCGACGCCGTTTTAGAATGAACAAACCCTTGTTCATGCGTATTGTTGATCGACTCTCCAGTGAAATTTCATTCTTTCAACAAAGAAGAAATGCTACTGGAAGGTTGGGTCTATCTGCACTACAAAAGACTACAGCAGCAATTCGTATGATGGCATATGGTTGTGCGGCTGATGCGGTTGACGAATACCTCCGCCTTGGTGAAAGCACAGCGATTTCATGCTTGGAACATTTTGTTGAAGGAATTATATATTTGTTCGGAGATGAGTACCTAAGAAGACCCACCGCAGAAGATCTTCAACGACTACTCGATATTGGAGAGATACGGGGATTTCCCGGGATGATAGGAAGCATCGATTGTATGCATTGGGAGTGGAAGAATTGCCCGACCGCTTGGAAAGGCCAATATACACGAGGATCTGGAAAACCAACAATCGTTTTAGAGGCTGTAGCTTCACAAGATCTATGGATATGGCACGCATTTTTTGGACCTCCAGGTACATTAAACGATATTAATGTTCTTGAGCGTTCACCAGTTTTTGATGATATATTACAAGGTCGAGCTCCAAATGTGAATTACCTTGTCAACGGACACGAGTATCATTTGGCTTACTATCTCACAGATGGAATTTATCTTAAATGGACAACATTTATCCAATCTATTTCAATTCCACAAGGTCCAAAAGCATCCTTATTTGCTCAATATCAAGAAGCTATTCGTAAAGATGTCGAGCGTGCTTTTGGAGTCTTGCAAGCACGATTTGCCATTGTAAAAAATCCAGCTCTTATTTGGGATAAGGTCAAAATAGGAAAGATTATGCGAGCATCTATAATACTTCACAATATGATAGTAGAAGACGAACGAGATGGATACACTCAGTTTGATGTATCTGAATTCGCACAAGTAGAAGCAAACAGAACTTCACAAGTTGATTTAACGTTTTCTACAGATATGCCTTCAAATCTCGGAAATATGATAGGCATTCGAAATCAAGTTCGTGATCGAAAAATGCATCAACAATTGAAAGCTGATTTGGTTGAGCATATTTGGCACAAATTTGGCACCCCTCAAGATTATAACTAATCATCTTTCCGATTTTAATATCTATATTTCATATGTTTTAAATTTCATGAATTCTAAAATAAATTTTGTTTTATAAAATATTTGTTTTTAAATTGTAACAAAATAAATTTTACATAAAAAAAAAAAAAAAAAATTTAGAACCCCTACTAGGGTTCACTATTGGAACATGAATTATTTAAGAAACTCTAATCAAGTTCTTAACTTTAATTTACTCAAAATTTATAATAAAATATTTATTAACAATCCCATTTGGGTTTCACCTATTGGAGATGCCCTAATATTTGCATATACAATACTGTATTACTGTTATAATAACCCGACGAGATCAATCAAGATACACGTTATTCCTTGATAAAAAGAAGCTGGCCATCTTCTGGTTTAAGTTTTTTTTGTTTTTTTGGAAGAGAATAACAAATCAGTGAAATTACATCTAATATGCATTGGGCTGATACAAATATTTATAAATCAGATAGTTAAAGTTAATTTTGATTTTTAACATTTTTTCATGAGTCTCGTTTTATTAACCCCACGAAACATGTTTTTTTGTTTGGTGTTTTCATAATATGATATTCTTAAAATTTTATTATGTTCAGGGTTAGGTAAGAGAAAAACTAATCACAACACTGTCTTATTCTTATCTAACAGTCCATAGAACAGTAAGTCAATATGACGGGCAAAGAAAGAAAGAATAGTCAGTCAATACTCGTGTGGAAAAACATTAAAATTTACTGCTTTTAATCAATGATCCAAATCAATCTAATACTTCTGAATTTATATACCTAATTTAATTTAATATTTTTGAATGAAAATATTAAAAT
Source organism: Cardamine flexuosa (assembly GCA_963555745.1). Lineage (NCBI taxonomy): Eukaryota > Viridiplantae > Streptophyta > Magnoliopsida > Brassicales > Brassicaceae > Cardamine > Cardamine flexuosa. The sequence continues at coordinate 602,243 of OY743214.1, forward strand.
AAAAATCATTTTGATAATAAAAAACACCCCATAAAGAGTTACTAAATCTAGTCATTTGTTTAATAACATTTTAATAACGGAAATTTACTAGAAATAATATCTTTTTCATTTCCGAGATTCTAAAATTGTTATTAATTTAGTTATACTTTCAGAAAAAGATCATAATTATTTTTTAAATCAAATTAAATTATAAAATATCTTTATTAATTTTAAAAATCTTTTACGTAGAAAGTTTTAGTATATTTTGTATTATTATTTTTTAAATATAGTACTCGTAAAAGTAGAATAATAAAAACTAAAAAAATTATCCATCTTTTTTTTTCTTTTTCTTTAGTTTATATTTTTTTTGTTATCTTAAAAGCAGAGCGGGCCTGAAACATAAACCACATAAATAAAGGATTAGAGTCTTAAAAAATAATTTGTTTAATAAAAATTAAATCTAAAATTTTATAACTAAAATAAACAAAAATAGATTAATAAATTTTCGAACCCATGACCTATGATCTTAAAGTATTAAGTCAAATCACCAAATCAAGCTCTGGATATATATTTAATATTTATAAATATTTACATAAAATATTATAAATTTAAAGATAACAATAATTAAACTTAATTTTTATTTATTTTGTTTGGAAATAAAAAATATTATTATTATATTAGATTTTGTTGTTTTGGTTAAGACTTCCAGTACTGTTGGACCGACTCTGCCTAAAAATCATAATTATTCTTTTGACTTTGGGTACTTTAGAAAGGAAAATATATATATACTGTTTTAGTAAACACTTCAAAATGCATAATAAAGCTTTTTGACCATCAGAATAGTTTATTCCCACTCTCCTTGCTTCTCAAGCAATTTTCGCAGGACCCAAGAAGAAAAGTTGCATATAAGAAAGGCTAAATTCTCATATTTTTCTGCAGATAAAAATTGGGACTCTACGAAGTTGAAAAAAATAAGAAGGAATTAAACAAATATTATAACAAAGTTCAAGACACCAACACACAGTTTCGCTCACGTCTGTCTTATTCTCCCAAAGTCACAAATCTTTTCGCTTTTTCGTAGCTTAACGTCTTCAGGTCTGATGTTCTCTTTTAACTTATCTCCTTTCTAATTTCTGATTGGGTTTGGTTTTAGTTGATCTCTGATTTTGCGGGTAAGCTTAAAGCATGTGACTTTTTTTTGGTTTCCCTTTTAACAGACTCTGTTTCATTGGTGATAATTTCTGGGAACTCTTTAGATTGAAATTAAAATAAGAAAAAGGACGAATCTTTATCACAAGTCCACGGGTTTTTGGATTTACATTAGCGAACTCTAAGATTTCTCAAATACGATTCGACAAAAATGTTTCCTTAAATTCTTCAATTTCTCGTCCTTTTGTGGGTTTTAGCAAAAAGTTAAAGAAAAACTTTGAAGAAGAAAAAGCTCGCAACTTTATTATATGTAATGTACCCGTCGATCTCGATCTTGGGTATTATCAGATTTCTCAAACCTTTTTGATTTGCTTTTCTCTGTCAGTGTTGGAGATGAACGGTGACGGCGCCGGAGAAGGTGACTCTGTTTCACACGAACCCTCAACATCTAAAATTCCTAAAGAAGGAGAAACAAACAAAGAAAAAAGCGATGAAAAGCCGAAGACAGTTCCGTTCTACAAGCTATTTGCATTTGCAGATTCAGTTGATGTGTTCTTGATGATCTGTGGCGCTATCGGAGCTATTGGGAATGGTATCTGTTTACCTCTCATGACATTGTTATTCGGTGATCTCATAGATTCCTTTGGACAGAATCAGAATAACAAAGACATTGTTGATGTTGTCTCAAAGGTAAACTAAATATCAAAACTTTTAAAAACCTTCTAGATAGATCACATTTACTGATAATGTTTCTTCTTATAGGTTTGTCTTAAATTCGTCTACCTTGGACTTGGAACACTTGGAGCAGCCTTTCTTCGTAAGTCATTCCATTTTTTTTCATATTGAGATAGACAAGTTTTGTTTTTTTTTACATAAGGATTAGGTAAAGTTTTGTTTTTTTTTCTTGGTGGTTGTTGTAGAGGTGGCTTGTTGGATGATCACAGGAGAAAGACAAGCAGCGAGGATAAGAAGTACGTATCTGAAAACAATTCTAAGACAAGACGTTGGATTCTTCGATGTTGAAACAAACACAGGAGAGGTTGTTGGTAGAATGTCTGGAGATACTGTTCTTATACAAGACGCCATGGGTGAGAAGGTAATAATATACAACGAACATATAAAAAACTTTGATATATAAAAAAAGATTTGGATTCGTTTAAAAAACTTGTTACTTTTTCTTGAATTCTTGCAGGTTGGGAAGTTTATTCAGCTGGTATCTACTTTCGTTGGTGGATTTGTTTTAGCATTTACACAAGGATGGTTACTAACATTGGTTATGTTAACTTCAATTCCTCTTCTGGCTATGGCTGGTGCAGCCATGGCGCTTATAGTCACTCGAGCTACTTCTCGGGGACAAGCCGCTTATGCTAAAGCAGCTAATGTTGTTGAACAGACCATTGGATCTATTCGAACGGTAAAAACTTTCTTAGTTAAAAATAAACAATCTTTTAACTGAGGCTTAGTTTCTGAAATATCACTTTGTTTTTAAAAGGTTGCTTCTTTTACGGGAGAGAAGCAAGCGATACATAGCTACAAGAAGTTCATAACTTCGGCGTATAAATCAAGTATTCAACAAGGTTTCTCGACCGGTTTAGGACTTGGAATAATGTTCTTCTTGTTTTTCAGTAGCTACGCTTTAGCTATTTGGTTTGGCGGTAAGATGATACTTGAAAAAGGATATACCGGTGGTGAAGTCATCAACGTCATCATCATTGTTGTTGCTGGTTCTATGTAAGTCAAAAACAGTTCACTTATATCACTGTAGGTTAAATGTGAGATTTTTCTAACAGTTATGTTCTTTGTTGTTTTAGGTCTCTTGGGCAAACATCTCCATGTGTAACGGCATTTGCAGCAGGTCAAGCTGCAGCGTATAAGATGTTTGAGACGATAAAAAGAAAGCCATTGATTGATGCTTATGATGTAAATGGAAAAGTTCTTGAAGATATCAGAGGAGACATTGAACTTAAAGATGTGCATTTCAGTTACCCAGCGAGACCAGACGAAGAGATATTCGACGGATTCTCTCTGTTTATCCCAAGCGGCGCAACAGCAGCGTTAGTAGGAGAAAGCGGTAGTGGAAAATCTACCGTAATCAGTTTGATTGAGAGGTTCTACGATCCTAAATCCGGTCAAGTAGTAATTGATGGAGTTAATCTTAAGGAGTTTCAGTTGAAATGGATCAGAAGCAAGATCGGTTTGGTTAGCCAAGAACCGGTTCTGTTTTCGTCGAGTATTATGGAGAATATCGCTTACGGGAAAGAAAACGCAACACTTCAAGAGGTTAAAGCAGCGACAGAGCTAGCAAATGCGGCGAAGTTTATAGATAAGTTGCCTCAGGGTTTAGATACAATGGTGGGAGAGCATGGAACACAGCTCTCAGGTGGACAGAAACAGAGGATAGCTATCGCTAGAGCTATACTTAAAGATCCTCGGATTTTGCTGCTTGATGAAGCTACAAGCGCGCTTGATGCGGAATCCGAAAGAGTTGTTCAAGAGGCTTTAGATAGAGTTATGGTTAACCGAACTACGGTTATTGTCGCTCATCGGTTAAGCACGATTAGAAATGCGGATATGATTGCGGTTATTCACCGCGGTAAAATGGTTGAAAAAGGTTCTCATTCCGAGTTGTTGAAAGATCCAGAGGGAGCTTATTCACAGCTCATTCGGTTACAAGATGTGAAAAAAGCGGAGATTTCTTCGGGATCGTCTTTTCGGAATTCGAATTTGAAAAAATCAATGGACGGTTCGGTTCTTAGCGGTGGAACTTCCTCTGCTGGTAATAGTAGTCGTCATCATTCTTTGAATGTTCTTGGTTTAACCGCAGGGCTAGAGATTGGTAGTGGTAGCAACCGAGTTAGCCAAGAAGAAACCGGAACGTCGAGTCAAGAACCGGTTCCAAATGTATCGCTAACCAGAATCGCGGTTCTTAACAAACCGGAGATTCCGGTTCTTCTTCTAGGATCCGTAGCAGCTGCGATTAATGGAGCAATTTTCCCGCTTTTTGGGATTCTGATCGCAAGAGTTATCGAAACATTCTTCAAACCAGCTCATGAATTAAGGAGAGATTCGAAATTCTGGGCGATCATATTTGTAGCTCTTGGAGTAACTTCGTTGATCGTCTCACCGGCTCAAATGTATCTGTTTGCAATAGCTGGAGGGAAACTGATTCGACGAATTCGATCAATGTGTTTTGAGAAAGCTGTTCACATGGAGGTTGGGTGGTTCGATGAGGCACATAACTCGAGTGGTGCGTTAGGTGCTAGGCTCTCGGCTGATGCAGCCTTGATTAGGGCTCTGGTTGGAGATGCCTTGTCCTTAGCGGTTCAAAACACTGCGTCTGCTGTGTCTGGATTGGTTATAGCGTTTACTGCGAGTTGGGAATTGGCGCTTATAATCTTAGTGATGCTTCCTCTTATTGGTATCAATGGTTATGTTCAAGTCAAGTTCATGAAAGGATTCAGCGCCGACGCAAAGGTCAGTAACATCAATCAATTCGGTTCGGTTCAGTTAGGTCTCATATCCTTTGTTTTTTTTGTTTCTTGTTGATCAAGAAACTAACTCTGGTTTTGGATAACTTTGCAGTCAAAGTACGAGGAGGCAAGTCAGGTTGCGAACGATGCAGTGGGGAGTATAAGAACAGTGGCGTCTTTCTGCGCGGAGGAGAAAGTGATGCAGATGTATAAGAAGCAATGTGAAGGTCCGATCAAAGACGGAATAAAGCAAGGTTTCATCAGTGGATTAGGGTTTGGTTTCTCCTTCTTCATTCTGTTTTGTGTCTACGCGACAAGCTTCTACGCGGGAGCTAGATTGGTTGAAGCCGGGAGGATTACTCTCACTGATGTTTTCCAGGTACATAAAATGTCATGATTACTGCTTAAAGTATGTTTGAAACTATGACTCTTAGTGATAAAGAAGAATGAATCTTGCAGGTGTTCTTTGCGTTAACAATGGCAGCGATTGGGGTTTCTCAGTCGAGTACTTTCGCTCCAGATTCGAGTAAAGCTAAGGTTGCAGCTGCGTCAATCTTTGGAATCATCGATAGAAAATCGAAGATAGACTCGAGCGATGAGTCAGGGACAGTGTTGGAGAACGTTAAAGGAGATATCGAGCTTCGTCACTTAAGCTTCACTTATCCAGCAAGACCAGACATTCAAATCTTTCGTGATCTTTGCTTAACCATTCGTGCAGGAAAGGTAAAATAAATCTTTGGACCAATCCCAAACTTTCTCTTAAGAAGTTTCTGCCTCTTTATGTTTTTTTTCTTTTCTTTCAGACGGTTGCTTTGGTAGGAGAAAGTGGGTCGGGGAAATCGACGGTGATCTCTCTTTTACAAAGATTTTACGATCCAGATTCTGGTCATATAAATCTTGATGGAGTTGAGCTCAAGAATCTGCAGCTGAAATGGTTAAGACAACAAATGGGACTCGTGGGACAAGAACCTGTCTTGTTCAACGACACGATTCGAGCCAACATTGCTTATGGCAAAGGAAGTGAAGATGCCGCGACCGAGTCTGAAATCATAGCCGCTGCAGAACTCGCCAATGCACACAAATTCATCTCAAGCATACAACAGGTAAGTAAAAACGTATTTTTTTTGTTTGGGTAAAAGCTCTGTTTTTTTAAGAACGTTAATTATGACGCAAGTAATACACTTTTTAGGGTTACGACACCGTGGTGGGTGAGAGAGGGATTCAGTTATCAGGAGGACAGAAACAGCGCGTGGCTATAGCACGTGCCATCGTGAAAGAGCCGAAGATATTGCTTTTAGACGAAGCAACGAGCGCTCTTGATGCGGAATCAGAGCGAGTGGTTCAGGATGCGCTTGACAAGGTGATGGTGAACCGAACCACAGTTGTGGTGGCTCACCGGTTATCGACCATTAAAAACGCTGACGTCATTGCGGTAGTTAAGAACGGTGTGATCGCTGAGAAAGGAACTCATGAGACGTTGATCAGAATCGACGGTGGGGTTTATGCTTCGCTTGTTCAGCTTCACATGACTTCTTCTAATTGATACATTTTTTAAGATATATATTTTTGGTTTGTAAGATTTTGAAACTTCAGTTTTGGCTCGAGTCAAAACTAGGCTATTCCATAAGATATATAATTTTGTTTTTTTCAAAATTTTCCATAACATATATCTTTGATATGATCTAGTATTTAGTTATGTCATTACCATAATGATAAACGATATTTACTATCAACAACATTAACTGGCTGAAAAAATCAACAACATTAACTGGTAACCAAAAAAATACATCCATGAACTAGTTCGGTGTTACAATAAACAAAAAAACTGATATATAACTAACTAGATAACAAAAATGAGTATAAAATTAGTGTTTCTAACCAAAACAAAGTTAATTCTTAATAAAACCTCAGAGAGAAGAAAAATAATCTCAAGAAAAAAAAAGATGAAGAACTCATCACCAATGCTCTGTTTCTCTCTTGTTCTGTTTTCTCTCCTCTCCTCTCCTTCATCCTCCGCTCGTATCTTCTCTTCCGTCGTTCCCTCCGCCGCTCCTTCTCCTGCCGTAACAACCACTGAAACCGACTTATCCTCCGTCACGAAATGGAACATTTTAGACCTCACCGACTTCAAAAACCTTCCCGATCTCTCTAAACTCAACATCTCGTCCCTCCACGTGTCACCCACCGTCGACTCCCTCTGCTCCGGAACCGACTACGCCGCCGAATGCGTCGTCTCAATCCTCCCACTCCTCCGTAACTTCCGAAAATTCGAACCAAAACCCATCGACGTCCTTCGAATGGAACTGAGTGCGCTTTACGAGAAAGCTAACGCAACGCTCGACTTAGCCAAGCGTCTCATCGTTGACCAGTCAACGCCGCGTGACGTGGCGGATGTGTTGGATTTGTGTGTCGAATACTACGAGTCGCTTCTCGTTGATCTCAACGATGCTTCCGTTGCCGTCGATAATGGAGACGTTGGCCGGCTCGACAGTCTTGTGAGTGCTGCGATCGCTGATGTCGTGACTTGCTCCGACGCGTTCACTGAATCGCCGGAGCTTGAGTCGCCGATGGCTAATGTTGATGCTTTCCTTAAGAAGCTATGTAGCAATGTCTTGGCTATTTCTCATATGATCTACATGTAATGCGTTAGTATAACTATTAAAGATTCACGACAAAAAAAACTATATATAAATATTAAGGATACAGAACTAAAAATCCTTAAAGAATAATCAAAATGTGAAGGGAGATTTCAAACTACAATATTGTGTTTGAAAAAAAAAGTGTATTAGATTTTGACTCTCAATTTGAGTATACACTACAAATACATTCCACCGCCTATCTTGTTATTTAGTTTATATTTAAATATGTATTTAATTTGTAGCACATTATGTAAACGACTAGAGTAGAACCCGCGGCGTACCGCAGATCAATGTTTTCTTAATCGTTAACAAATATTTATATTTTATTTTTAATATTTCGTGGTCAGTTTTTTCACATAATTTATAAATTTTTAGATTATTGTTTTTAGTTTTTATAACTTTTTTTTACTTATATATAATTTTAATTTTATTAAACTATAAAAATGTTAGTATTGTTCGTTAGTGAGCTTATATATATTTTTTAAATTTGTGTATGTAGTTATTTTGTTCAACTATTCCAAAATATTTGATTATTATAATTAAAATAATTTAAAATATATTCTTTTAGTTTTCTCTTTATTTTTTTGAGTAAATGTTATAATTCATACACAAATTTTTTTTTATTTCAAATATATCATATATTATATTTCATCAAACTATATACATATATTAATTTATCTATATATACATTTTTTTGATTAAAATTTGGAAGTTTACAGCCGACCCATCAATTCGCGGAAAATGTTTGATATATCCGCGGTCCACTATGAACTTGTGCATGATGCTCGTTTATTAATGTGCATAAAATTGTATGTGTATACCCGTTTTATATCAGATTTATTTGTACTTAATCCGTATGTCACATATCCGATTGACATCTATATCAATGTGAAATATTAAACATACATTGTTTCCTTATTGGTTAGTTAATATATACCCGTTTATAAGAATTCAAATTACAACATATGCATAAAAAAATCTAAAATTTTGTTAATCATATGTTTTTATATAATAATTTAAAATAATATAAAAATAATATCAAATAAAGATGATGGTAGAATCACAATTCATATTATCAAAGTTACAATATTAGATAAGAAAAAAATTGTAGAAAAATATTAAATAAGGAAAAGATTGTAGATAATTAACTCATTATTTATTTAGAAAGAGAATAATAAATAAATTAAATATATGAGTGATTGGATATATGAATAACTATTTTGTGTTTGGAAATATGAATAGCCTTAAGTTTGTATTTTAATTTTAATAGTATAAGATTCAATTTTCAAAATGTTGGAGTTTCCTAACAATATAAACTCATGATTTGCCTTAGTTTTTTTTGTTTTTAAGTGTAAGGTGGATATCTTTTGTAGATAACTTGATTTAATCATCGGTCAATCATCAGAGTTTTTTTTTTAAATGTCTAATGTTTTTCTATTTTTATCACTTAATTGATTTTATTGAAAATTGGTATAATTAGCATGTGGACAGATATTTGTTGCTTAATGCATTTGATTTAAGTTTGTAAGACTAATATTCCAAAATTTCCTCTTGAAAACGGCAAGTGGCAATCGCGTTTTGTAAGTTACCGAAAGGCATTAGCGTGTAATATTATCGGACCTGGAATTGACCCGCCCCATCCTGAATAAACGGGTTATCACCCGACCCGATAACATACTCAGATATCAATTAGCGGATCCTGTAGTCAGTTTAGTCACCATTACTCTTCGAATATCCCCAAATTTCACAAGGATAAGAGCCGGAAGTTCCTCGCCGGTGACGGAACTAGGGTTTCATTCATCCCCAAATTGACAACAAGAAATGGCTCATGCTTGCGTCTCCACATCGGCTTCTTCTCTCAGGTTTACAGCTGGATTCGTCTCCGCTAGTCCCAATGGTTCCTCTTTCGATTCCCCCAAGCTTTATCTCCCTTTCGAGCCTCTTCGTTCAAGGTTTTTGCCATTTTCCACTTTTCTTCACTCTCGCAACTACGGAATCTTAGGTTATTTTAGGGATTTTAAGGAAACTGGATGAATTTTTGTTTGTAGGAAGACGAAGAAGTTAGTTAGCGACAGAAAGAATTGGAAGAAGTCAACTCCGAAAGCTGTATATTCCGGAAATCTCTGGACACCGGAGATTTCTTCTCCTGAAGGAGTTTGGTCCATAAGGTGAAATTTGAGTCATTTTTCTTGAACTGTTCTTTTTTGATGGTTGAATCTTGGAACTATGTTTAAATTGGCAGAGATGATTTACAAGTCCCTTCTTCGCCGTATTTTCCTGCGTATGCTCAAGGACAAGGACCTCCTCCTATGGTGCAAGAGCGTTTCCAGAGTATCATTAGTCAGCTCTTCCAATATGTAAAGTGTTAAATCTTTTCTTTGTTTAAGATTCGGTTATTAAAGTTTTCAGCTCACTCTTCTTGTTAATGGATGGTCTATTTTGTTTAGAGGATTATTCGTTGTGGTGGTGCTGTTGATGATGATATGGCAAACATAATTGTAGCTCAGCTTCTGTATCTTGATGCTGTTGATCCAACTAAGGTCAGTATATTGTATAGTTCAACAAATTCATTTCTTGTTACTTGATTCAGATGTTTTGCTTAGGATTCTGATTGTGCTTACCTTTATCAGGATATTGTCATGTATGTTAATTCTCCTGGTGGATCAGTTACAGCTGGTAAATAACACACTTTGTTGGCTTACTTGTTTCCCTATGATATTAAAGTGTTTCATCTTTGTTTTCGGTTTTCAGTGTTAATGACTCTTGCATCTCTCACTATCCCCAGGAATGGCTATATTCGATACTATGAGGCATATCCGGCCTGATGTGTCCACTGTTTGTGTCGGTCTAGCTGCTAGGTGAAACTTTCTCCATCCTCTTAACTCTCATTATGTGTTTTTTTTTAGGTCCTTGGTAAATTAATAGTTTCGTTGTATATATATTTTAAAAATTTCTCTTTTTTTAGTGTGGTTAACTGATATTTTGTTGGATTCATGACCAAAACTTACCACTGAAACACATATCATTTCTCAATAACCGAATCTTTTTTTGGTGTTTGTGTGGTTAACTGTTGGGTTTCCTAGATTGTGACGCCCTTCTCTTTTTCTGTGTTGGTCATGTTATGAACAGTATGGGAGCTTTTCTGCTTAGTGCTGGAACCAAAGGTAGTCTCTTAATCCTTATTCATAAGTAAAATCTTTTAGTTAAAACTCTTCAGTTTCCGGATGTGAGCTTAGCTTTATTTGTAAAACTGTAGGGAAAAGATACAGTCTACCAAACTCAAGGATAATGATCCATCAGCCGCTTGGTGGAGCTCAAGGTGGCCAAACCGACATTGATATTCAGGTTATTCATCATCGTCTTTATATTTTTATTTCATCCCAGTCATCGTCTCAAGTATTTCCAGAGAATAACAGATTGATTTAAATATCATTTCATTTTTAGCCTAACCGTGCAAGTTAACATGCTTTGAAACCAGGCAAATGAAATGCTTCATCACAAGGCAAACCTAAACGGTTATCTGGCTTACCACACTGGTCAAAGCCTGGAGAAGATAAACCAAGACACAGACCGCGATTTCTTCATGAGTGCGAAAGAAGCAAAAGAATATGGACTTATCGACGGTGTTATCATGAACCCTCTTAAAGCTCTCCAGCCACTTGCAGCAGCTTAATCGCTTGGAGGTAATGAATGATTCAGCTTAGCGCTTTTTTTTCTTTTTTCTGGGGGCCTTTTATAAACTGAGATTCTCCATGAAATATGCTTTTATTCTATAGCTGTGATACAGATATGAAGAACAAAGTAAAGTTTCTTGCTCTGTTATTTGATTAAAACAACATTGTTCTTTAAGTAATGTTTTGATCCTATTGGCCTATTTTAATTTGTTTTACTGAAATCTGGTGGTCACGCCAAGCTTTGTATCAACATTCTAGTCACCAAGGCTATTGGTGATCAGATTTAATAATTGTGAAAGAAAGCTAGTTTTAGTTGTAAGAGTTGAAAGTGAAATAGAAAAAGTCACCGCCTATATTTCCAACCGTTTTTCTTTTTTCTTACCGTGATAGCTTTTTTGACTTTTCATTTTCAAACTGAAAGTTAACAACTCCACTAACAGTCGTAATCCTGAGTTTGTCAATTTTTAACACAAGGATGTATAACTAACTTTTATATTGAGTTATTACCTGTCAATTAAATCTGGATCTTATTTGTGATCTAATTTTTAGAAAAATATTGAGGAACTTCATACATGTAATGGTCGAACACTAAGATATGTTGGCTCCGTCGGATGCATTTTGGTCAGAGAAAGTATTTTGGATATAAATTGTTACCAACTTGTAGTAATCATTGTTTTTAATACAATTTTATCTTAAAATATTAGCATTATCTTCATGACTATTATTTTTTGCAAAGGAAAAAAACACACGAGATTATCCATCGGCCGGCTGTGTTCATCAGCGAGCATATATATATATATATTATGAAATTTGTGAGTTTTTCATTAGAAATTTGTTGACATTTAAAAAAAAAAAACGAACCTTTTGTTGCTAGAAGACCATAAACGTGCCTGCCAAACACACTTTGTTAAAGCTTTATATAGATCTTTCGTACATCCTCTGTTTCTTATCATCCAAGCAACAGTGTCTTCCCATTTTCTTTTCTTCTAATTCTCAGTGTTTCAATCTTTGCGATTAAGATGGAACATGAAGAAACACAGAAGACCACAAGAAGCAGCTGGTCACTGATTCGACCATTTCAAATGATCTCCATTAGCCTTCTTAGCCTCCTCGTCCCTCTTTCTTTCCTCTTCCTTTCACGTCTCTCCCTCTCCTCCTCCTCCTCCTCAGCTCCGGTCACGATCTCCGGTATATCCTCCATCCTTCACCATGCTGATGTCGGAGTCTTATACACGATCTTGTCTCTCATCGTCGTCTCCACCTTAATCCACAATCTCTCCGGAAAACCCGAATGCTCTGTTTTTCATTCCCGTCTCTACATTTGCTGGATTGTTCTCTTCGTTGTCCAAGCTTGTGTAGCCTTCGGAATAGAAGGAACAATGAGCACGATATTGTCTGTTAATACAGACAAAAGTTTGTCTCTTGCGGCTCAAGAAAGGTGGGTTTTGGTTAGGGTTATGTTCTTTTTAGGCCTACACGAAGTGATGCTAATGTGGTTTAGAGTCGTGGTTAAGCCGGTGGTCGATGACACTGTTTTTGGGGTTTACGTGGTGGAGGAGAGATGGTCGGAGAGAGCCGTCGTAGCGGTGACTTTTGGTCTAATGTGGTGGTGGAGGCTAAGAGATGAGGTAGAAAGTTTGGTGGTAGTTGCAGAGGTTAAACGTAACCTATTGATTCGTTTGGAAGGTCTCGATTTTGTGAATTGGTGGATGTATTACATCTGTGTTGGGATTGGCCTGGTCAAGATCTTCAAAGGGTTTTTGTATTTTGTGAATAGGTTAATTTTGACCATTAAGAAATCGAGAAAAGGCTGTGAATCGTGTATTGTTGATGATCATGTGTAAGAGGTTTGACAAATTCCTCTCAATTGAAACTTTTGAGATTGATCAACTAATAAGACAGTCGATCTACTTGAGTTTTGGTACTATCATGAATGTATGATTCCGAAACTTTGGTAAAACTTTATTACAAGGAGGGAAAACTTTGGTAAAGTCTGACATGTATTTCGACATATATTTCTAACATTTCTTTCTTTTAGATTCTTCTTATCAAATGAAACTACCTTTAAATGTACACATCTGGATACAGGAAAAAAAAAAAAAACAGCTTCTTTAATTTCTCATGTAGTTAATGTGCCATCTTTTGACTCTAGCTTCAGCCATAACCCAAACTCTTCTTCATTCTCTCCTCCATGGTCCATCAAATATTATTGAATAATTAAAAAAACATTAGTTGTAAATCAAAATAATTACTTAAACTAATTTAACTAAAACAAAAAAGAAATATATTTGTATCAAAAATAACTAGGTAAATAAAAAATAGTTAATAAAATTTAATTATAAATCCAAAAATTAAAAATTAAAAATATTTTTTGTTAGAAAAATAATCGGAAAAGTAAGTGTTAAATCTATCTAACCTATCAACAAATTGAACTTAGAACACCTCTAACGGACCAAAGAAAATTCTAAGGACGGGATGACTAGCGTGGTTAATTTTTAGAGTTATAAAATTTAACACATACTTTTCCGATTATTTTTCTAATAAAAAATATTTTAAATTTTAAATTTTTAGATTTATAACTAAATTTAAAATTTTCATAAATAAAATTTTAAGTAAATAACATTTACATAATTAAATATTTTATAAAAATATTTTCATTTTAGAGAAATATAAGTGTTAAATTTATGTAAATGTATCAACAAATTGAACTCAGAACACCGCTAACGGATCAAAGAAACTTCTAAGAACGGGATGTCAAGTCCGGTTAGTTTTTACAATTTTGAAATTTAACACTTATATATCTTTAAAACAAAATATTTAATTAAATAAATATTATTTACGATATTTAGTTTAAATTTTGAAAATCATAACGTTAAGTATAGGGAAACTTAAAAGATAGAGATGCAAGGAATTATTGACCTGAAAACTTGCAGCTGGGTTTACTAGCAGCTTCTTCTCCTTCTCCTTGTCGCCATCGTTGTGAAATGGATGTGTGTCGTCGGTATGTTAACAGAAAAAAAAGAAGGAGAGTTCAGAAACCTAAAATTCAAAACTTTGGCTTTTATTAGAGAATTGAAAACAGAGCAAGAGTAGAATGTTTACCCTACTATAGGTGACCCAAGTTTCTCTCTTAAAGGTCATAAGATAAGCGAAGAGATCGGTGAAACAGGAACGGTGTAGTGGCACCGACGGCTTGATTGAAAGAGACAAGGAGATAACAAAAGACGATGCTGCAGAGAGTAGCGACCTTTGAGGAGTTGGAGAAGAGGAAGACGATGGAAATGTAGTTAAGGAACAAGAGATGATTAGGGTTGATATGAAGATGCTTTGTTTCTTTAAGCTTTTAACTTCGAAAGAAGAAGAAGATTGAAGATAGAAGGTAGAAGAAACCGAGGAAGAGAGTAGAAACATGAATATGAGGAAACAACAAAACAAACTTGCTCCTTTATTTAATTGGTTTGAAAAAATGAATAACGGTTATAAAATGTTACCGTTTTTACAAAACTAGGCTACTGTACGTAGCTTATCTCTCCTGGGGTTTATTCATAGTCTAATCAGTCAGCGTGAGAAAATGTTTATAATTAAGTATGCTTTTTTTTAATTATGCTGATGGGATATTTTTACTATTTACCATTTGAATTTGCTCAGATTTTTATTTTTCTTGTGTGTGACTAAAACAGACTTTTATTTTCTTACTATTTACCATTGTAATGTGTTTAGTGGCATTTGGTCTTTTCCCGACATGGAGGAGGATTAACACTACTTTATTTGTCTTCACTTATACGCAAAAAAAAAAGTTGAGAGACAGAGACTAATAGAGATATATGTTCAACATGTTATAAGAGGAAAAACAAAAATTAGGTTATTTGAAATCGCCAAGTCCAACAGTGTCTCTCTAATTTTATTTTATTTTTATGATTATTCATATGAATATATCTATCTATATATTTTAATGGAAACCAACAGATCAAGAAATTTTGAATTTAAACTTGAAATGTCAAAAAATAAAAAAATCTTGATATACCAAAACGCCAGTCAAGAGTCAACCCAACATCCATATACATATAGTATTATATCTTAAGAATTAAAAGTTGCCAAATATTTTTAATATTAGTTTTCTTTTAAAACAGGATGTTCCATATTTGCGTCTTCCAGAATATAGTTTTCCTTCTTATCTTTTTTTCTTCAGTGTTTTCAATTTTTTTAACTTTTTATTTAAACTCCATGCGTTATCATTTTCGACAACAACAAATAAGAAGAGAAAATCAGAAGAGACGAGACGGGGGCTAATGGAGAAGGTAAATATTTTGATTACATGTTTGTCACTGTTTTCTCTTAATCGAATTTATTATCTAACTTTTCTTAAGAATAATTGAAGATTGTTTGATGATATATGTAAACTCTTGGTATCCAAGTCTACCTAAATACCAACATGTTTTAGAATTTGAGTTATAATCCAAATAGATTGAAATTGAATGATTTAAGCAAATTATATATATTATTTCGCTGATGCTTTAAGTCCAATAACATTGTAGGTTGGATTTTCTTGTAAAAGAAATTTATGTTATTCGTCTGAACTGAGAATTAACATATTTTTTGTTAATTCTATTTGGTGTGTGGTGTGTAGATTATATATACAGTTTTTTTTTTTTTTTGCATAATTTTATTGATATGAAGTTTTAAACAGAGCTTTAAAAACTTTTTTTTGTTTGTATTCAGGAAAATTATGGAGATGGTGAGGGTTTGACATCCGAAATGAATAAGGTCAAAGATCAAATCGAAAAAGAGAGACTTGAGCGTATCAATGTAAGCTACTTTTGGTTGCTTCTATCAGAATCATTAAAGCATGTTGTACGTTTTAGATATCAAAAATGCACAATCAAAATCTTGTATTTTAAATCTTAGTTTCACTTATAGTCTATATATCATAATTTTCAAAATGAACTTCAGATATTTTTGAGTCCAAAAAGAAAATATAATAAGCTGAAGATATCACATGCCAACCAAAAACAAAAATCACCTTTCCACTCAATTACCTCAAACCCTAATTATTTTTTTATGAACAGAAAACATTCGAGCAGAGATGCATACCGAGTATAGCTGCTCATGTTGCAAACCATCAGTTGCTTGCCTTAACTCGGTCTGGTGGAGATGATGATAATAACGGAAGAGACAAGAATTTACTTTTGTCGAGAATGGCAAATCCATTGCGTCATTTCAGTGGCTTCCTTAATGATCCTAACAAAAAGACTCATATTCTTGATGATGATGATGATGATAAATTACCTACTATCAAGCTTCCATTTGTTGAACAGCTACCCCGATCCATGACATATGTTTTCACGGATAGGCAAGTTTGTTTTCTATTTCATATCAATTTAACTGTCGATTACATATATATATATATATATGTATGCATCACTCATGACTCATATATGTATATAACATTGCAGAAATCAACTAATGGACGAAGGCGATTCTGTGATTGGTAAGAGACAAAGCTACTATGTGGATGGAGACGCAATAGAAATTAGCGGTGAAGAAAATGAAGATGAAGGAGATGGGGAAGAAAACAAGAAAGAAAAAGATGAAGAAGAAACCAATAATAAAGAAAAAGATGAAGAAGAAACCAATAAAGAAAAAGATGAAGAGGGTGAGGAAGAAACCAAGAAAGAAAAATATGAATTTTCTGAGGATGCAGATCGGTTAATATGGTTAGTGTAATTTTATGCTCTTATTAAGTGATGGATTTTGTTTTTAAAAAAAATATTTATGAATTGCGACCTCTGTTTTTTCTATCAAATATAATGAAACGGTCCATAATCAAACGTTGTTAGTAATATGTTGAATAAATTTTCAGGGAGATAGGGCAGAAATATGATTTGAATGATCTGGTGGTGCAGAATGCTCTCACCAATTTCCTCGAATTAGATTATCAATATATATTGGTAATGATCAAGTCATTAATCTTCGTGTTCTCTTATTCATCTTTGTGAAAAATGATTGAACTTCCAAATCTAATAATGTAGGAAAGATACACCGAGCTGAAGCTTAAAAGTGAAGAAAAAGTTGGAGAAGCCAAAAGTATAATTACTACTTTTCGAGATAGTTTTGATAGGCTTTTTTGCCGACGTTGCTTGGTAAATTTTAGTCATTCTCTTTTCTGTTTTTTTTCTCACAGAAAAGAAAAAGATATATAATTTTTCTTTTTACAGATATTTGATTGTCATACGCATGAGAAGTCGTCTCAACCTGAGATTCAACATGTAAGCTTGAATTTATTTGATTAATTTTTTGTTTCATAATCCTTATAAGCTTAAGTGATTAACGTAATTATATTTCTTTGACTTGTCAGAGAAAAAAAAAATCTAATTCATCAGAGAAGGAAGTTGATAGAATACAATGCAGTGAGAGTTGTTACCTCAAGGTACCTCTCAATCCCTATCTCTCTTTCGCTCTCAATATTTATATCTTTCTTAATTATGTTTTATTATTGGTTTAACACTTAATAGGTAAAGAGTGTGACAGAAGCTGATTATATGGAGGAGGATAATGACATCTCTTTACCAAACAAGAAACAGAAGAATGTGGTCTCAGGTACAAACCTCATAAAATAAAGATTTTGTAATGGATGATATTAATGAAGAAAACAAAATATTTTACAGAGATGACTATGTGGACGCCTGTGGAAAAGGATCTTCACTTGAAAGGAGTTGAAATCTTTGGGAGAAACAGGTAAAAAAAAATCAACATTGGATTTAGTGGCATTAACATACAATATCTGACTATAAATGACAACTTTTTTATTTTTTTTGCAGTTGTCTTATTTCGAGAAACATACTTTCGGGACTTAAAACGTGTTTAGAGGTTTACAATTACATGCGTGAACAAGGTCCATGCACTATAGAAGAACATGACAAAACTACAGAAGAAGAAGACGATAAGGTAAATTGAAAACTACGTAATCCATTCCTCATGACATATATTGAAGTTTCATATATGTATTGATGATTTCATTACAGGGTAAGAAAAAGAAAAAAGTATATAGAAAAACTAGTAAATTTCTCTACGGATCAGCTAAACATCGAAAATATGCTCGTTACCCACCTGCTTTAAGAAAATCATCTAGTGGAGAAAATAAGCTTTACAATCAATACACACCATGCACTTGCACGTCAACATGTGGAGATCAGTGCATTTGTTTAACTAGTGGAAATTGCTGCGAGAAATATTGTGGGTATGTCATTTCTTTTGTTTGCAAAAACTTTAACATTGTTTTTTAGTTCTAAACGTAAACTCAAATCTTCTTTAAAATTCATAAGCTTTTTTTTTTTTATATATATATTCAGATGTCCAAAGGAATGCAACAATCGTTTTGGAGGATGTAATTGTGCAAAAGGTCAATGCATAAACCGACAATGTCCTTGCTTTGCTCTTAATCGTGAGTGTGATCCAGATCTTTGTCGGAGTTGTCGACCTAGGTAACATTTTCATTTCAATATCTCTTTACATGATTCAATTAAGTAAAATTGAAAATAAATTCTAAAAAAAAGTTTTACAAATAGCTCTGGAGATTGCGCTCTTCTTGGTCAAGATACATCGTCAGAGCAAAGACAATGCACCAACATGAAATTTCTCCTTGGTCAACATAAGAAGGTAATTAACCATCCATGTTAAATCAGTATCGGAATCTTAAACCAATTATACAAAAAAAAAATAAGTACTTAATTTTTCTTTTTTATTTCTTATTCACTAGATCCTCCTTGCAAGGTCTAGTACTCATGGATGGGGTGCATTTACAAGGGTAAGCAATCATGTGACTATTATAATTATTATGATATTATTATAGACCATTACATAAATTAATGATGTAATCTTGATTTGATATGTCAGGATGCTCTGGAAAAAAATGAGTATCTGGGAGAATATACAGGAGAATTGGTGAGTGAAGAAGAAGCAGATGAACGTGGAAAAGCATATGGCAAGCTTGGTACTTCCTACCTATTTACCATGAATGATCAGGTAACTTTAAACTACAAATCTGAGTTACATATATATATATATATATATATATATATTTGTTCTCATTAAAGTAACGTTTTGTAGTTCGACATTGATGCTTGCCGTAAAGGAAACAAGTTTAAATTTCTCAATCACTCAGCAAAACCTAACTGCTACTCCAAGGTAAACCAAGTCATTGTACTTCATCTTCGACATACACTATAATCGGAAAAACATTAAAATCATTGCTTATGTTAGTTTCTTTAGTTGAGTTTCATTTATCAACTTTACTAATGAAGTGATCTTCTTAATTACCTTAAAAATGGTGTGGGTTCGAGTGCAGTTGATGACTGTGAGAGGAGATCATAGGATTGGTATATTTGCGGGAAGAGCTATCGACAAAGGTGAGGAGCTTTTCTTCGACTATTGCTATGGACCAGGACAAGCGCCTTGGTTTACCTAGCCAGATCGGTCCATCTTGCTAGACTTGGATCTGAGGAAAAGCCGCACTCGCTTTTTGGGCTATAGTAAAATCAATGAATAATGTAATGATATTTTGTGTTACTAAACCAAAAAATATGTTTCTTTTATTTGTTTTAAGGTTTTCTGTTTGTCATTTGTGTCTTATTCCTTTGGTATCTCAATGGAAAAAAAACATGTTTTGTTGTTATATTATTATCTTTTGCAGCATTTTAATGTTGTTTTGCATAGATTTTTTTTTCTTTTAACTATGCACGAATTTAAATTTAATATGGCAAAAAAAAGAAAATCAAATCTATTGAAACCTTTCATGAGATACTTCTTGAGTTTCTTGTTAAACAAAAGGAAAACATTCTCAAGTGAGGGTGTGGGTATTGATTGAAAAATCTTGTAATCTTTCTCACCCTAAGTTATTCTTTGGCCCAATTTGACAGGCCCATTCATACACAGACAGAAAGCAAGCCTTTGTTTTATTGTTATTTACATAAACATATGAAACATATCAACAAAGTGGCTGTAGTTTAGTGGTAAGAATTCCACGTTGTGGCCGTGGAGACCTGGGCTCGAATCCCAGCAGCCACACTTCAAAACTTTTTTCCTTTTTTTCTCCCTATCCAACAAGGTTATTTTCGTCAACCAAAACCCAATTAAATTTTCATGATCTCTAGCGTTATACTCGCTAATAGTGTAACGATGATGATCTCTAGCGTTGTACTCGCTAATTGTGTAAATGTAACGACGATGATCTCGCAAATAAAACACATGTTGCTATCTTGATTGTGCAGTTTAGTAGTTTTCGTTACCAAACCTGTCTCAGTCTTCATGAATATTTGATTAACAGACGATGAGAAGTTGGATGAAAGTGAAGTGTTTGATCCTCTAGTTTATGTTTTGGTATTTGATTTAAAAGTATAATCAATCCTTAACACAATCTTCATTTGTTACAATTGGTATTCCTATGTGGTATACAATTCGTATTTTCTGAATAAAAACAAAAATCAAGCCAAATGTTGTTGTTGCTCTTCTTCCTCCAAACCACTATCTTCTTCTTCAGAGCTCAATGTATCTTCTTCAGATTCCTATTAAAACAAGTGACCACCATTATAAGTAAAATAAAGTTACTGCAATCAGTAGTAGTCCATGTTTTGGGAGCTTACAAGAAATTGAGATCGGAGACTCCTCTGAATAGCTGCGATGGTTCGAATAATAACGATCATTGGCAATAGTATCCCAATGGCCTTCAATGTTAACACCTGCCATTATTTTCACCATCCAATCTAAGATTAATAATAGAAAACTAAATAATGTGTACATAAATATAGTAATATTTTCAATATTTTTGTTTATTTATTAAATTTTATTTTTAATCTGGACTTAATCCTCGCTCTATACTAGTATACTATAAAGACTAAAACTGTAGTTAAATTTACCGTGAAAATCGTGAAAGGATACTCGTCGGTTCCATAAACAACATCAAACGCATGCTTTATCAACAAAACCACTGAAAACTGCAAAAATTATAATATCAATTTAGTTCCAACCAAATATTTAAAAAAAAAAAAGAGAGGTCACGCCGTAAAAGATAATACCATAAGATATGGGTATGTTAGGATACGGTATTTAGTTCAAATAAAATTGGTTTGGTCCAATTTAGGTATGCCTTTAGCGAAAAATGGGTTAAAGCTATGAACACACGTTATGGGATATGTTACCACTTACCACTAACAACTATGGACCATTTCTGAATTTAGTAAACAAGACAGTCTTTGGGTTACAACAAAAAAAATAAACCTTCTTTTGTTGTTAGGTTCTTTGGTCGACCAAACAAACTCACCAAACCTAAAGTGCCTATTTTTTTGGTAACGAATTCTAACCGTCACTCTAATCTAATGTTATCATTATCTCTAGAATTGATAGCACCACCAAACCTGAACTATTTCTAACTAAATATCGATCAAAATTTTGGGTGTTGAAAATATTTTAGTAGATTAGTATATAGAGAAAGCAAATTGGTGAAATTTTCAAAAAATATATAATGATGAGAATATGATATCCAAGTACCCGTTGGTTAGCCATTAATTGGTTCACTAGCTTTTGTTTTAAAATTTTCTTAACGATTGATAATCAAGTGGACATATTAATTATTTATGGTTACCAATCATGCAGACCTTAAATGTCGTGTTCAGTCGATTCGATAGAAGTGGTTGCCATTTTCTGATTTGGACCTCGCTAAACCAAGAATTTTCGTATCTTCTCACATCATTTAATTTTAATTCATTTGTTTAATGTCTATATCATCTAATTATTATAAACTCATACGAATAATAATAAAGTAAATTACGTGAAAAAAAACAAAAAACAGAGGATTTAGTACTTACAATGAAGGCCAAGTATCTACAACAAGAGGCGCACCTATCAGCTTCATAGATGAATTCTGGAATATCCGACTCAGCACTATTTACTCTTCTTCTATTTATTCTTCCTCTGTTTTCTCTCCTCGCTATGTGTAAATTTTCTCTGCTCATAAATTAAATGAAATATTTATTCGTTTTGGATTATTGTTGTGATTGTATGAATCAGAATAATTAAAGAGTGTGACACGCTACGCGTGAAGAATTTAAATAACTGGGAAGGGAGAAAAAAAAAAAGACAATTCATGTGTGAACCATTTTAATTGTCAAATCTTAATATTATGCGATTAATCTAAAACGTTTTATTTTCAATAAATTAATTACCTGATTGTGACTGCTGCTTCAATCGATCGAGATGGTTTTGAAATTGTGGTATATCCAGGTTTATACTCCTGCAGTATTACAAATTTTATTAGTGTTTTTTTAATCAACATTATAGAAGTATTCAATCTAGTTAAACCGATATAACTTAATTAATATGTCAAGGAAAACAAAGTAAAAATAAATAAACTGTAACTGAACCAAAAAAAAATTTAGTTAAAACTTCAGAAACTTTTTTTTTTGACCAAACTAAATGCATAAACCGGAAACCGAACCTAAAACCGGACATTGGACTCTCTAAATCACTTTTAAATATTAAAAAAGAAATTGCTAATTATCCAGCCAGAATTAGAAAAGAACGTCCTCCAAGTTTGTTAGGGGTCCCATAAAACGAAGGATCCAGTTACCATTTTTGTTCCTAAGTCTTTGTAATTCATTGAATTTATTAAAATAAATAAAAACTCGAATATGATACATCATTAAACAGCGTGGCATTGGCTCATTGATTACGATTTTTCTTTTTGTTTACGAGAATCGAATATTATCTCTTTTTCTCATTATGCCAAATATTATGGGACACGAAGTAGAAAGTTTTTCAAACACGTATCGTTATTATTCAAGAAACAATTACGAAATTTTCAAAAAGCAATCGGTAATTCAAAATTTTCCAAAGAAAATGAAAAACAAATTATTATCTAACAAGTAACAAACATCACAGATAATTTATTAAACAAACTTCAAACTCATGTGAAATTTTATTGTTTAATTTTAAAAAATTAGGATCGGAAAACAAACCTGGAGACAGATTTCACAAATGGTGTTTCCTTTCTCATCACACCATCGTTGTATACAATCTCTGTGAGCGAACTGATCGAACCGAATCAAATTAACCAAAATCGGTTTTCAAAAGTTCGAATTCAAATTAAACGAATCAAACTGATTTCAAATAAAAAAAATATCGATTTTAGATACCTTGACGGTTCCGGAGCAAGAACAAGGAGCTTCAAAGTAACTCTCCGCTTCTTCTTCGTGACAGATTCTGCAGCGAGAGATACTCGATTTCAAATATGTTTCATCTATAAACAATACTACATCTCCCATAGTTATGATCGTTCTTCTATGTGTTTGATGAATTTTAGATGGAAACTAAAAAAGCGCTCTAAGCTCTGCTTTCAAATTTGGTGCTCTGTTTTTTTTTTTTGTGTGTATTTCTCTGAAGAACAAACATATGAGAGAGAGGAGAGAGTCTTCGACTTTAAAAGGTGTTGAACAAATGTCGAGGAATTTACAACTGTATCCTTTTCCTCCTCTTGGTTTTTTTTTTTCTGGATTAAATATTGTTCCTTATTAGTTTAAGTCGCTTTGCTAATGGTTCTATTCTCTAATATAATTATCATTTTACTAATAACGTAAGCTGTAATAACAATTTCCAACGTTGTAAGCTTTGACCTGCTGTAATTTGTTTTGACTGTTAAAGATAATTCCATAGTTGTAGTTTTGATGTTTGACTGTAAATTAATTTAATCCTCTTGTATTTATTGGGTTTAAGCCAAGTATAAAATTTGAATTAATTTAACGTTGTATAAAGAGTAAAGACATGTTAAACAAAACATATGAGCTCTATGATGTTTGGTCAACATGTCTTGACCAAAATGGTTTTGCAAAGCTGGAACAATAGATATATAAAAGGCTGTATAGTAGTATAGTTACGAGATCACACAGGTCAAAGCATACGCTGTATTTTGTTGTTGTCATCTATCTTTTGTTTAATTTCCCTAATATATCTTGGATAGAACATTGTAAACATAATTTGAAATTTTCGTTTTGGCGTGTCCAATGCTCAGAAAGATGCCAAAGATTAGTCACAATGTTTGCATAGTTACGACAGCGACAGACCCGCACGAATATTAGACACATATTATAACCAATTCTCGTTCACTGCATAGTGGATATACATACATTTCATATAAATAACTCTCATATTTAGTTGTTTAATAAATGTTTTCTTATTTATTGATGGGTATTCTTTTCTTTATAACGTTTTGCACTTTTCAAGAATTTAGTTCTTGACATTTGTAAAATAATTTTGGATTTAGACAAATTTGTGATCAATGTAGTATGTAAAGGATTATTAAAAAAACAAAAAAAAGGAGAATGTAAAAGGGTTACTTGGTAACTCTTACTCGTTTACTTAATTATTCAAGTTTTATATATATCATCAAGTCTTCATTTAATATTATTTTTATCTTTTGTACACTTGAACTTGAAGTAAAAAATGTTATTTCTTTAAACTTATTTTTTGGCCATGGATAACTTTACTACCGTAAACAATAATCTTTATCATGGGACTTACAATCACATCGATGATGATTGATGCGAAACATTTTTTACTTATTATTATAAGAGACTACAAATTAGTTACAATCGTTGAGATTAGCTGAGATAATAAACAAGACTATATGGAATATATATTTTTAACTTTTTCCCCCACTTTTTTGAGTCACTTGGACGCAGACATTTGGGCTTATCCTATTTTGTTTCGATCTTATCTACGTTGGAGTTTTTTTGGGCTCATTATTATTAACATCCAATTAGCAGGGAAGACAAAAACAAATATCATTATTCATGGTCGGCCAATTCGTCACACTCAATTTTTTTTATATTTTTTAACATTATTGTATATGGTCTTCTGGAATATATACACAAGATATACGTTCACAAAAAAAAAAAAATATAGTTCCACAATAATTATCAGCTTGATAGTTCTTTGGTAATTCCACAATAATTATCATTCGAATTTCATTTCTGTATTTTTTTGTGGCGTGCGAGTTGTAGAAAAAAAACAGAAAACGATAGAGATAGTATTCAAAATAGACATTTCCACTTGCTAAGCAAATATCTCCTCTCCATTGACCTCTCATCCACCCAAAGGCTTCTAACAACTTATCGAAGTACGTAGGCTCCCACGACGCCGTTTCATAGTCGTTTTCGTTATTTCAGGAATCTACACACTTGTTGCCGTTTACGTAAATAATAAACCTTCAGAATCTACACACTGCTTGCCGTTTTTAACACTTGCTGAGAATATCCTCTCCTGCTATCAAGTTGTCTTCTTCCTCTGTCTCTTTCCCTTTACTCGTCTCCGAAGCTAAAATTCGAAAAAGTTTCAACGATCGCGTCGCCATCAAATCGACTCGTGTTGGGGCTCCTCGAAGGATCGTGCGGCGATGTTCTTGGTAGATTGGTTCTACGGCGTTCTCGCTTCGCTAGGTCTATGGCAGAAAGAAGCGAAGATCTTGTTTCTAGGTCTCGATAATGCTGGTAAAACCACCTTGCTTCACATGTTGAAAGACGAGGTTCGATTTCTCCCTTCTCTATCTCTCTTTTACGTTCTTCTTAGATCCTCTTCTAGTTTCAGCTATCAAATCGATCCAATTCGCTTTTTTGTTCCCGTTGTGATTTTGTTTGATTCATATGGATTTGTTCTTCAATTAGATTTTCAGTTTCGTATATGATTTGAGATTTCAAATCAGTTCTTAAGACTTATAGTTTTGTGAGTAGATTCTGATCTTAATTTGCTTCCATATTCACTCAATCCAAAATTAGGGTTTGCTTCCATAACTTAAGGATAATGTTTAATTTGATATAATTTTCGTTTCCTAATGATCAACTTGGGATGATGTTCATCAGTTTTCTTAGGATTGTGTTCATCAATATTATGATTTGAGTTAAGCTGATGGCTCTTTTGGATTTGTTGAACAGAGATTGGTGCAGCACCAACCAACTCAGCATCCAACCTCAGAAGAACTTAGCATTGGAAAAATCAAATTCAAGGCCTTTGATTTGGGTGGTCATCAAATCGCTCGAAGAGTGTGGAAAGATTACTATGCTAAGGTGATCAATCTTTGTTAACTACTGATTCCTTTATGCCTTGAGAAGCCTTCTTTGAATATTTGTATCTCCTTAAATTGTGCTTTAGTTACTTACATTTGAGCTGAACAACGCATTGTCGATGTTGAATAGAAGACATTCAACATTGCGTTTGAAATTTTTCATAGGGTATTGATTCTTGTTGATGGTGGTTTCACAGGTTGATGCTGTTGTCTACCTAGTGGATGCTTATGACAAAGAGAGATTTGCAGAATCAAAGAAGGAGCTTGATGCGCTTCTCTCAGACGAATCATTAGCCACCGTCCCGTTCCTCATCTTAGGAAACAAAATCGACATACCTTACGCTGCATCTGAGGACGAGCTTCGATTCCACCTTGGTCTCTCCAATTTCACCACTGGTAAAGGCAAAGTGAATCTCACTGATTCGAATGTGAGACCATTGGAGGTGTTTATGTGCAGCATTGTTAGAAAAATGGGATACGGTGAAGGCTTCAAGTGGCTCTCTCAATACATCAAATAGATTGCGCACCAATCGGTAAGTCTGTTTTTTTTCATATGTTGCTTCTCGTACTTTTAGCTTCTGTCTTGCTACTTTCAACCTTGTGTACTTGTTTGGTATATTTAGATTCATATTCTGAATGTATCATCAGTTTCATGTAATTCATCAGTGGATGATTTTTAAGATACGACCTCGCTTTCTGTTTAGTGTGTTTAAAATATTGGAAACATATAAAAGCGGGTTTGAATACCTAATTATTATCCCTGTAAAGAAGCATTAGTTTCTATTTTATGCTTGTGTTAGTGTAATTTTGTTAACTATATACAGGCAGAAACTTACTATATATGAAAAAGCGTATGAAATTTAAGTCTGGGATCACAATTCCATTTTTGTTTTAAGGCCCACTGTACTTAAATGGCAATGGGCCTTTCCAATTCGGCTACATCGACTTCTGAAAAAAGTTGACAACAAAGAATTGTTTCATTGCATAACGATTTTTTTTACGTTAAACATATGGTAATTAATGGACCACAAGTAATACGACATCAAAAAGCTGATTCAAGTCGCAATCATTTACACGATTGGATCTATCCGAAAATGATTTAATTTGATCTTGACTTGTTTTAATGCTAGTTTAAAAGGGATTCAAATTTGATCTCATATGCAAAACAAAACAAACTTTTAAATTCAAAACAAAAATCATAAGCAAACAAAAGTATACTGACCAAAAAAAGATCACCAACAAAATTTACTTTGATCCGAAGGAATGACCTAATCTCTGTATTTACATCTTTAGTTAATGGATAGCAGAGAGAATGTTTTCTTTAGTTTTTCATTCATTCTTCTTTTCTTCGTTGAAGATATCTGCTTTGTTTTCAGTACTTTCCAGCTTTGCCTTCTTCAAAAGCATTCAATTAATATATTCTTCTCTGTTTTCATTCTTCCTATGATAATATAGTAAATGAATAATATAGTTGATCATATAACCCATAATGTTCTAGAAGAGGATAAATGCGAAAGGTATTTTTGGTTCACAAGAAATGTGTATACGCTTGTTTGGTTGTTCCATAGAGGATGTTTGGTATCGATGAAAATTGAATATTTTAAAAACTTTCTTAGTATTTCAAGCATACACGTTTCTACATAGTATGGAAATAAGATCATTTTATAAGGTATCTTTTTTTTTTTTGGTTAGTAGTTGGTCCACTGACATGAACAATCTGTACATAAATTTATGTATAAGAAACAAAAAGAAATGACATTTTTTCATTCCTTATCCCTCAGTTGATGATGCAAGTGTAATATGGGGATAAGAATGCCCATTGTGTGTCATCTTTTTTCTTTTGCTTTTTATCTTTTATATTGAATGTATAACAAAAACGAAACAGAACTTCTTTTTGGATTATTGAATTTGAGAATTCTTATCAAAAATGGAACTAACAACTTTTTGGTTTGTTTCCAAATAAAAAAGTAGGTTCATTATCTGATAACAACATAGTATATATTTCCGGTTAAACGTTTAGATAATTTGCTTCGTATTCAGTTTAATTGGATTCGGTTGAAATGTTCATTCGTACATATATATATTTGTTGATTTTTTTCTTAGTTTAAAGTGATTCGAGTACTTTTTCTGTTAAAAAAATGATGGGAATTAACAATTAATAAAACAAAGATCTTATCTACTAATGTCAACATCATAATATGAATATGATGGTGGTGGATAATGTTTAACGTTATAACTGCCGCCTCCTTTTTTCCTTTAGTACCCCAACTAATTTCCATAATTACTCCGTTAAAAGACATCTTAGTCCCTCCTTTGTT
This sequence comes from Cardamine flexuosa, assembly GCA_963555745.1. NCBI lineage: Eukaryota > Viridiplantae > Streptophyta > Magnoliopsida > Brassicales > Brassicaceae > Cardamine > Cardamine flexuosa. Next base: position 630,578 of record OY743214.1, read on the forward strand.
TTGTACACTTTGCTTTATTCACAATCAATCAAATTATACTCCTTAGATTTCATTATTTTACCCTCTTTAGTCTTTTCTTTTTATTTGTACTTCTTATTCTTGCATATATAAGAGGTTAAAATACGCATGGTATTTCTTGCTCAAAAGAAATGGGCGTACAATTGTCATCCATATATTCTTGAAGAAAATAATAAAATATATTTTTCATAGAAATATTTACATATAAAATAATAAAAAGTTATTAATCTAATGAGAGAAAATAATTTGATGCAACGTTCAAATCTTAACTAAGATAAAGATTCATAATGAATATTTAAAACTTTATACAAATACTTAATTGAACACCTAAAGTATTATTCTTGGTATTTCCATATTTACTACACATAATGATAGTTCGTTACCCATTCAACAAAAAAACATATGTTGAAACTTAACATTTTACCAAACCCGTTAACAAAGATTAAGTGGAAGTGATATACCAAAGTAGTCTCCAATTTTAAGGTAGAGTGAAATTAAAGTTTGCCACACGCTCCATTTTTCTTGACAAACAAGTTTTGATGCAGACAATAAGAAATACAAATTAAATGAGCCAGACCCAGACCCAGCCAAGAACAGAGCCACAAACAAGACCTATTCCTAGAAAAACAACCATGATGATGGCTGCAAGTTCAGCTTCTGATGCATGAACCGTTTTGGGAGCCATGATCATAAGAACACTAGTGAGGTAGCCGTTGGTAAGACCTAACATAAACGTCAAAACAACCACTGGCACTTCTGTCCTAAGCCACTGCGGTCCACGTAGACACGCGGAGAACAGAGGATAGAAGAGAAGCCTACCAATACAAGCCCATGTAGCCGACTTAATACTCTGCCATAGATAAAGTGCCGTGAGTGACTTGCCTACGAAATCCGAGATGTTGTACACTGTGATAAGCAAAATAGGGTACCAACTCTGGAGAAGTTGGGACTTCAAATTCTCAGCTATAAATCCTGGAAATATGGATAATGTAACAGTGTAGATTATTAGAATTCCCGAAGCTGGCCATTTGATCTTCCTCCCAACCACCCATATTGCCATAGTCGAATACAAAGGCTGATGAAACTTAAGGTGTTGTTGCATTACTGGTAACTTGTGGATCACGTTACAGCAAATGAAGCAGCATAGGAGGATGGCAGAGCTGACTATGAAATAGGAATGAGCACTGGTTCTTAGCCCTTGCGGTGTCTGTGGCAGTGAAGCTTTAGTTGTAATCCTAAGGACGGAGATGATAATACCTGAAGAGCAAAAACTGATTCAAATTAGTGGAATCGTGAATTAGGTCAATTTCAATTGGGAGCAAAATAGGTTTTTATTACCTGAAGAGGCAGTGCCAGCGAATATTGCCTGCATGTATCGTCTGGGAAGCTTTCCAGCTGAACCGATCAAACTTCCACCGACCAAGCCATCAGCTAAACCACAGAGCACGACAGATCCAACCATTAAGAGGTAAGAAACATTCTCACTCTTTTCACCTTTCCAAACCCAATCTATCATAGGCGAAACCATCATGGAGATGATGAACATGGAAAACCCCAAGTTCATTTTAAGTCTATAGCTCATTCTTGTGTTCCAAGTCATCATCAAAACGAGAACAAGGACTGAGCAGCTCATGTAAGCCACGGTGAAAGTCTTCTCTACGTGCTTGTCGGGATACAAGTAACCGAAGTAATCAACGGCTGTGATCAAAGCGTTCCATGGTATTAAACTGCCAGCACCCAACAAGAAATGGATCACGTACGCAACTCTATAAGCGTCTCTTGTCTCAACTTCATCAACAATCAATTTCTCATCCACCATTGTAATTTTACTTCACTCTCTTCTTGCTAGACTTTGCTTTAGGTTACGTTTCTTGAAAGCTTCCTGATGTTGGTTTCATTATAAAGCAAGGGTGATAGGTAATTTGATAAGATTGTTGTGAATTTTAATGGTAGCAAGAACAACACGAGTCACGTCTTACTGTTATTATTCGAAATTATGATTCTTTGATGGCTCTAGAGATCAGAACTAGTGCAAAGAAACAAGAAACTACATATGGTATTTGGTGGGACACAAAACAGATGGGTTAGGATTAAAGTTGTTACTTTGTGCATGACATTGGTCGGGACTCGTCTTTTCGAAACTCTTATATTCCATTTAGTGCCTACTTCATTTATTTTTTCCACACTAAACTTAAAATTTTCAAATTAATTATATAATGCTACGTTATAGTCCGTGTGTTTTTTTTTTATAACATGATAAAAGTAAAAGTTTTCGTAGTTCCTAACTGCTGATTAGGTGTTTCCCAAGGCTCGCAATAATCAATGAGCAATTAGTTTCGCTAGGAAAAAATTACTTACTTAATGAACACCGAAGATATGAGCCAATGAAAGGTGAGATTTGGGACACAGAAATAACGAGAGCACAAGTTGTTGTCTGCTTCCGACACACACCCCATACTTATTCTATTTTTTTGATTACTTATTATACGTTGCCTTCTTCTTCGTGACCACTTAGTCACTCGAATAAAATTAAATTTTGGTGGTCTCACGGTTTAGAATTAATAATGCATCTAGCTATGTAAGGTTAATCCAAATTAGACTTTCATGAAAATCAAATTTAGTCATTACTAGTTCTTACTGGAATAACTAAACAGACAGTATTGAGTAACACATTAATACTCAACCAGAAAAAGATTCCATCTGTATTTGTTCTAACATTGTATATAATTGATTACCCGCAAATTTTGTTCCACAGCACTTTACCCTGCCCAAACGATGCAATAGTACAAAAGGATTACTCATATATATAAATATTCGCATATCTATATGTATATAAGAAATGATTCGTGGAATTCCACTTCACCGGCCACATGTGAGAAAAAAGAGCCCAACATAAAATTAAAAAAAAAAAAAAAATGAACATTAGGAATTTAGAATGGTAACATCTCGTGTAAGCCAAGTTAATGCGTTTACCTGCAAATGGGAAACACATACTTAAAAATAAAAAATAAAAATTACAAAACTGATTGCTTCAGATATAAACCAACATTTTTCTGTACGACGAAAACTAACATTTAAACGAAATTAAGCAAATTACTATATGATTAAACAAAGGCTTATTAGAATTATATAACTTTCACATATAAAAAAAAATCGGGACCCACACAGTGACAACTGTCTTCCAACACTTTCTAACCATTTACATATCCAAAATGGCAGGTTAGTTCACTCATCAAATCTCCCAACTTGTCTTCTCCTCAAATTTAAATGTAAATTGTAAAATTTATATCTTATACATAAATATATAATATAAAACTAATCCCGTAGATCTAGATATGTCTTGCCTCGAATTATTAATTTATATTTTTAAAATATGATACGTCCTTGGTAGCGTAAAAAAAATTCACGAAGAGAAACCTACTCATTAGTCATTATCATTGCCTTTCTATTTAAACACACAAACTTCACTCTCACAAATTCACAATCCTTCATCACATTTTCATTTTCCTCTCTTCCATAAATCCCAAATAAACTCGGAAGAAGAGAAAATAGAAACAAAATAAAAGAAATGAGTCAGATGACTCTCCACAAAATGGCATTAGCCGCTATTCTCTTCTTCCTCATTAGCAGCAGCAGCGTTTGCGTTCACAGCCGTGAGACCTTTGCTTGCGATACAAAGGACGCAGCAACAGCGACGCTGAGATTCTGCCAGGTGTCAGTTCCCATACAGGAGAGAGTAAAAGATTTGATCGGACGGCTGACGTTGGCTGAGAAAGTGAGCTTGTTAGGGAACACTGCGGCGGCAATTCCACGACTTGGAATCAAAGGATACGAGTGGTGGTCGGAAGCTTTACACGGCGTTTCAAATGTGGGTCCTGGTACTAAGTTCGGTGGGGTCTACCCTGCAGCCACCAGTTTCCCTCAAGTCATCACCACCGTTGCTTCCTTCAATGCCTCATTGTGGGAATCCATCGGACGGGTTAGATTATTTCTCTCTCACCGTACTTCTTCTCTCTTTTATCCATTAAATACAAACATCCATTTTATTTTTGTGACCGATCTAACAATTAAATACTTTCCAACACTTTCTCTGTGAAAATGACGTAAGTAATAATGTTAACTATTTTTTGACTGCCCACATTTAATAGCTATACTATAGAGGCTGCAGATGTATTTAATTATTGGTGCGATTTTTATTTGAAATACTATATCAGTGGATTGAATATTATATTTTTCTCGAAATGTTACTAATAATTTGGTTATCTTGTAGTATTTGTATAATTATACTAGATAATTGTGATATTTTCACAGTTCTCGTGTTCTGGGTTTTATTTGTTTTATTCTCGTGTCCGGTACTTCATGCTTAATTACGTATGCACAAATTATCTTATTCAACTACCGCCATTTAAAGTAACTTTTTTATTCAATAAAATTTTCAAAGTTGCTTTAAATATATTATTCTTTCTTTTAGTTTTGTTTTTATGCCTCCAATTTATTACAAATATCTGATTACTAAAGTTTTAAAATAATTGGATGAATTATATTATAGATTAATCGGATAACATGTAAAAGCAAATAACAGTAGTATATTTTTCTTTTGTCAAACAAAAGAACATATCAAACAATAAAAAAAGGCGAGGACATGAAATCTGTACACTTTTTCGCTATAATCGAGACATCAAGTTGCATGATGCTCTCAACTTGCAAATTGCAACTATCAAAGCGCATTTTATCATTAATAAGTATTACCGCGACTAAATTACGCCCTCGGGATGGCATGGCAGGTTGTGTCAAATGAGGCCAGGGCCATGTATAACGGTGGTGTTGGTGGGCTTACTTATTGGAGCCCAAACGTTAACATATTGCGGGACCCACGTTGGGGACGTGGACAAGAAACTCCCGGTGAAGACCCAGTCGTAGCCGGTAAATACGCAGCGAGCTACGTCAGAGGTTTACAGGGAAATGACCGTAGCCGGTTAAAAGTGGCTGCTTGTTGCAAACATTTCACAGCTTACGATCTCGATAACTGGAACGGCGTCGATAGATTCCATTTCAACGCTAAGGTCTTTTATTGTTTTCTTGAGCCTCACTTCATTCTATTTTAGTATTTTTCTACTCACGTGTTTGGGTTTTGAAGGTAAGCAAGCAAGACATAGAGGACACGTTCGACGTACCATTCCGTATGTGTGTGAAGGAAGGTAACGTTGCGAGCATTATGTGTTCGTACAATCAAGTTAACGGCGTTCCGACATGTGCCGATCCTAATCTCCTAAAGAAGACCATACGTTCTCAATGGGGTCTCAACGGGTAAGATTACGCCACGTCACTTTAAAACACTCTATGAAAGGATTTGAGAATGATTATTGACCGTTGACTTCTTTTTATTTTTCAACAGGTACATAGTGTCTGATTGCGATTCCGTCAAGGTTCTATATGATACGCAGCATTACACTGGTACTCCGGAAGAAGCTGCCGCTGATTCCATCAAAGCTGGTAATTTAATCGTTACTCATCAAAAAAATAACACATAAGTTTAATACGTTTAAAAAATAAAATTTGTTATAGTGATTTTTGAATATATTTCTTAAATTGTGATTTTGTAGGCTTGGATTTGGATTGTGGGCTGTTTCTTGGAGCCCATACAATCGATGCTGTGAAGAAAAACTTGTTGCGAGAGTCAGACGTTGACAATGCTTTGGTCAACACACTAACAGTTCAAATGAGGCTAGGCATGTTCGACGGCAATATAGCGGCGCAGCCATACGGACACCTTGGACCGGCACACGTGTGTACACCGGTTCACAAAGGTCTAGCTCTCGAAGCAGCTCATCAAGGAATCGTCCTTCTCAAGAATCGCGGCCAATCTCTACCTCTTTCGCGTCACCGTCACCGAACCATCGCCGTAATCGGACCCAATTCTGACGCTACACTCACAATGATTGGTAACTACGCTGGGATTGCTTGTGGATATACCAGTCCGGTTCAAGGAATAACCGGTTACGCACGAACGGTTCTTCAAAAGGGTTGCACGGACGTACATTGCATTGACGATAGATTGTTCGATGGTGCGGTTGAAGCGGCTCGTGGAGCTGATGCGACGGTTCTTGTGATGGGTTTGGATCAGTCAATTGAAGCCGAGTTTAAGGACAGAAACAGTTTGCTTTTGCCTGGGAAACAACAAGAGCTTGTCTCTAGAGTTTCTCGGGCCTCTAAAGGCCCAGTTATATTGGTATTGATGTCTGGTGGGCCTGTAGATGTGTCTTTCGCAGAGAAGGATCGGAAGATATCGGCGATTGTTTGGGCCGGGTATCCGGGTCAAGAAGGTGGAACCGCAATCGCCGATATTTTATTTGGCGCTGTAAATCCCGGAGGTAAACTTCCGATGACTTGGTATCCGCAAGATTATTTATCGAATTTACCGATGACGGAAATGTCGATGCGACCTATCAAGTCGAAGCGGATTCCGGGTCGGACTTACCGGTTTTACGATGGTCCGGTTGTTTACCCGTTCGGGCATGGTTTGAGTTACACGCGCTTTACTCACAACATAGCCGACGCCCCTAAAGTGATTCCTATAGCTGTTCGTGGTACTGGTAGAAACGGCACCGCTTTAGGGAAATCAGTCCGTGTCACGCACGCTAGGTGTGACCGTCTCTCTCTTGGAGTCCACGTGGATATTGAGAACGTAGGGTCAAGAGATGGGACACACACGATGCTTGTGTTCTCAGCTCCGCCAAGTGGAGAGTGGGCTCCGAGGAAACAGTTGGTTGCTTTTGAGAGAGTACACGTGGCGGCTGGGGAGAAGAAGCGTGTGCAGGTGAATATACACGTGTGTAAGTATTTAAGTGTAGTGGACCGAGCCGGGAACCGAAGGATTCCGATCGGTGATCATGGGATTCATATTGGAGATGAGACCCATACGGTTTCGCTTCAAGCTTCTACTCTTGGAGTAATCAAGTCTTGACTTTGTTTATTAATGTTTGGGTTTTGTTATAGCAATAATTTTTAAGAATTTTAAAATGATTCTAGAGAAACAAATTAGTTTGTAACACACCATCGATTGATGTGAGGATAAATCAGCAAGAAAACAAAAATATGATTCTTGTATTTCAAAAATATATTTGGAATTGAGTTGTAAGCAAGACTTGGATATGACAATAATATCAATTTCACTGTTAATAACAAAAGAAATCAGTTTCACTGTTAATCGTCTAAGTTAAAAAAAATAAAAAATGTTCAAGTTTAGTTTATGTGTAGCAGTTTGTTTGGGCAAAAAGCTTTTGAAAAAACAGACTATTTTAGCGAACCTCAAAAGTCAAAACTATTCATCATAGTTCAAACACACTCGGAGATTTCATGCTGCGGCACTCACGCGTCGACCGTTGAGATATTACAGCTAATTAATTACCCCTTAATTTCCTTTCTTAAGCAACGGTAACTTTTTCGATCAATTTCCTTTTTTTTTCTTATGAAGAAGGAATCGAACCTTTGCTTATAAATACTCAAACTCTTCTTCATTCATAAGTCGAAATTCTCATTCATCCACCGAAGAAGCAAAATCTTTTTCTCTGTTCCTGCCTTTTCAATCTTTAGTCTTCTTCTTCTTGTAACTTTCGTTTCCACATCAATTCGTGAACTCATCAATTGAGAAGATCTGTTTTCGATTCGTGACTTCCTCTGTTGAGAATCCAAATCAAACAAGTAGAGATTTTCATCGTCATCCATCTCCAAATTCATCAAGACATATATCTTCAGAGTTGAGATTTCTTCACCAAGTTGTTCGATGTTGTTGTTAAACCTCCTTGGAAGTTTGTAGATCATGGATGCAGAAGACTTGCAGAAGAAGATTGAATATAAGAGATATTCTCTTGAATCAGAATATTTTGAAGATGGAGCGAGACCGATGTTGGAGTTTTTTTGTATTTGAAGAAAATCAAGAAAGGTATTGAAGTTGGTTCAAGAAACGGGAGCATGATAAACGAGTTTTCCATAATGTTGATGGTTGTCACGCGTCTCTTATGAATTGGGCTTTCTTTGGGCCTAAAATTATAACTGGGCCACCGCATTTAGGAAGGCCATTACCGACCATTCCACTGAGTTGATGAGTTCCACTGAGTTGACCATTCAATCAAGTGCCACCAGATTTTTCATTACTCAGGTAGTTTCATTACATTTAAAAAAAAGAGTATTTATATTATTCTTTAACTTTATTGATTTTTGGATTTCAAACTATATTTTAATTTTAAAGGGTTTTGAAAAAGAAATATATTTCTTTTACAAAACTTTTATTATATAAAATAGTTTTTGTTTTAAAAATTAAGTGTTAAATTTTACATATTTAAAAACAAACAGAACTTAATATCCCATTTTTAGGAATTTCTTTGGTCTGTTAGAGGTGTTGTAAGTTCAATAAATTTATAAATATTGTAAATTTAACAGTTAACAGTTAAAATTTAAAACATTTTACAAAGTAATAAATTTTTATTTTATAAAAGTTTTTTTATATAAAATATTTTTATCTAAAAATTTAAGTATGTAGTTTTAAATATGTGAAAATAAACCAAAATTACTTTAAGATTTTTTATTTTGAATATTTTAAATAAAATGTTTTATTTTACTATTATTTTACTCAAGTTTGTATCACATAAACTATTTGAAATACAATTTTTTATTTATATATATATATCACACATGTGCCTTTTGTTCTTGTCACATACACATGTGCATTCGTTGATAGACAGATCGACTTTGGTAAAAACCAAACGCTCTTAACCCGTTTAGATGCCAAATAGTAAAAAAAATTAGTGAAAAATTATAACGACTAATAGACTGAACGTGTCATAAAATGCGTGTGGGGTATATAACGTGTCATAAACATGACTCTCCACTCTCCAGCTAGATTGACATGGTCGTATAATTAGGCTGCGTGTCTTGTTGGATTGGATAAACATCAAAATCCACTGGGCCACTTTCTTGACAACTCTCCCAACTGGTTTCTCTTTTCGTAAAACACAATTTTTAATAAATTAACAAAACTAAAAATTAGGTGCGACCAGTCAAAATATGATTCAATTATTTGCTATGAAAAAAACAAAAAAACAAATCGATGATATACAGATCATGTCTTGGGACTAGACAGCTTATCCACACAAAAATATCTACGCAATTTCAAAAATAATTGAAGTCGGATTTGTCCATGGAGAAGAACAAGACCCGGTTTGTGTTTGTCCATGGGGTCTGCCATGGCGCATGGACTTGGTACAAGGTCAAACCAATACTCGAGGAAGCCGGCCACAGCGTAACCGTAATGGATCTGGCTGCATCGGGTGTGAACACAAGCAAAGTAGAAGAGATTCAGAGCTTAAAAGATTACTCAAAACCGTTACTTGAGGTTCTGAGTTCGTTTGGGTCAGACGAAAAAGTAATTCTTGTTGCTCATAGCATGGGAGGCATATCAGCTGCTCTCGCTGCCGACATCTTCCCAAGTAAGATCGCAGCTATTGTCTTCTTGACAGCTACCATGCCCGACACCAAAAACCCTCCTACTTACGTTTTCGAAAAGTTTGTTCCACCAGAAGAGATGATGGACACTGTGTTTCACAGCTACGAAACACATGATGGTCCTACTTTAAACACTGTTCTTTTAGGACCAAAGTTCATGGCCAAGAATTTATATCAATTGTCTCCCATCCAAGATCTTGAATTAGCGAAAATGTTGGTAAGGGAAAATCCGGCGCTAGCTACCAACAATCTTGCAGGGACGAAACCTTTTACTGAAGAAGGGTATGGATCAGTGACACGTATTTATATCATATGCGGACAGGATCATTTCGTCCGTCAAGAATACCAACGTTTGATTATCAACAACTATCCACCAAAACATGTAATGGAGATCAAAGATGGAGATCATATGTCAATGTTTTCCAAGCCTCGAGAACTTTGTGCTTGTCTCTTGGAAATAGCAGATAAATATTAGCAGAATAAGTCTTATATGAGTTAGTTTGTGGAAAAAAACTTGTAAAAGAATGGTTATATGAATAATAAACAGATCGGCTTTATTTGAGAAGATTAGGCTTATCAAAATAAAATAAAAATTAAGCATTAGTTACAAGAATAATCTTTTTTTGGTCAACAAGTATGAATGTGCTGTATGTGCACTGTATCTATACACTTTTCTGGACCAATACATACTTTAAACAAAAAGTACTAGAAATATTTAATATTTGGTCCCTTTTGTTCCTTTTTCACAACCTTTAGGCATGAAACCAATGTATCTAACAGAAAAAGCCAACAATTGGCCCAACAGACAGACAAGACAAATTATATGAATAAAGAATTATCTAAACCGGTCATAAACCAAAACCCGGTCTAAACCGGTATAAGCAAACGACCATAACCCGCCAGAAGAAAATTTTCAACGGAAACTAAAGACGTTGAAAGTTCCAAGGAACAACAACTTAACCGGAAACAACAGAACAACGATCAAAGGCATATGTTGAGATGCCACAAGGCGGCTAAATCTCTCCAACGACTTTCTTCCTGTCTTCATCATCCCGGAGAAATCCTGACTGTTGATTTGGCCGTTACTGATCGCAGTCCCCGAGCTCCCGCTTTCTCTAGCCACCAGAATCGGCCACCAGAGACTCCGGCGATGCTCCCTTTTTGCCTTCCTTATCTGATTCATTTCTTTTCTTATTACATTTCTGACCGCTTTCAGATACGAGTTCATGTCGTGGTCTCTTTGGATTGTTCCACCAGACCCATAAGCTGATCTGTCACCGAGAATATCAAGAGGATGCGGTGTGTTCAAGAAAACCGTCTGCGCAGCTCTTAACCGTTGCTCCTCCTCTGAATCTTCGTTATCCGGCGATTCAAGTTCACCAGTAAGAAGATATAAACCGTTTCCAGGCGGAAGAAGCTCGTGACCGGGAGAGAATGTCTCATCCGGTTGAAGAATCAGAAGCTCGCCCATCGGAGAATACAAAATACTCTGCAATAAACAAAATGTCGTTAGCTACAAGAATTCTGCAACATAGCTACATTATGTATGATGAATTGTAGTACCTGTTTGTTAAGACAAGGATGGCTACGGAAGTTTCCATTAACCGCTTTGAGAAGCTCCGCGACATGGTACGGATAGTTACAAGAAAATGCTCTAGGAACAATGTCACGGTGCATTGTAATAGCTTGAACATGACTTTTAGGCAATCCGAGTTTCTTAAGAAGACGGTCGCCTCCACATATTACAAACGGTGCACCAAATGTTATAACCGGCAGCAGAGAAGAAGCAGGTACTTCGCCTCGAACCAGTAACATGAGGTTTAGTAATAACGATAAACTTCCACCTAATGAATGCCCCGTGAAACGGAATTTAGCGCTGTCCCCGTGTGTTTTGATATGGGCTTTAACCTCAGGAAGCATTTGTTCATACATTCCTTTTGCAGCCTCGTATATTCCTCTATGAACGATCGCACCAAGTCCCTAATAGATCAAAAACATGTCTTTGTAAGTTCTAAATCAAACTATTTTGTTTCTGAAATTGTAAGAGAAAAAAAGTACCTCAAATTCAACAGGCTCAAAGAGTAAGTTTGCTTGCCAAGAAGCTAGAGATTCAGATCCCTACAAGAAATTTCACAATTTTCATTAACACACAAAGCTAATGAAATCACGAAACATGAACTGGCTTTTGAAGCTTTTTTCCTCATCTTACCTGAATCACAACGATTCTAGTGTGACTCTTATCATCATCACATATAAACCAATCACAAGGAGACGAAATCGGTGATTTCAAATCGTCTGCAACTGCTTGCTTCACATCTTCCTCAGCAGCAACAACAGAAGTAACAGAGTTGGTTAGAGATGAAGCATCCTCTGATGATAATAACTCCACATTTGCCAAATTCTCATCGTTTTTGTTCGAATTCTCGGTTTTCGATGAAGAACTGAAAGGAAGTATGTTGTTGGTACGAGACTGAAGGTAAGAAGCAGCTGATACAACTACCTCATATGCAGTAGAAGCACTAATCTTGCGACCTTTGTTCTTCTCTTCTTCATCTTCTTCTTCTTCCTCATTTGACTTAGTATCATCTGAAACTTCATCATTCTCAGCTTTTAACGCTGATTCTGTTTTCTCAGCTGATGAAGTTACAAACCTAAGACCGTAATATTTCGAGAGATTCGCAGGCTGCAAGAAAAATTGCCACAAATTAATATCAACCAAATTTCACAAATACACTAAGCTTGAAGATCCTGCAAATTTTACACATTCTCTTCTCAATTAACACAGCCAAGTTTCAATGAATATAAAAGAGGTTGAAAATCCGAACCTTGATTTTTGAAATCGAATAAGCCAAGTTTCCCAAATATGACATTTGGGCATAAAGTTTTGATTCTGGCAACGAAACCCTCTTGAGCAATCTCGAGAAAGATTCTCGATCGAGCTGAAATTTGTTTGATTCATCAACATCATCTTCCAAAACTGAACATACATCGCATCCATCATCATCTTCAGCTAATACGGCATCGTCTAATTCCTCCTCCTCGTCTTCTTCATCTTCTTCCTCGTCATCATCTTCGTCTTCGTCTTCGTTTACTCCTTCTCTCCACATAGATTGTACATCTAAGATCTTCAAAACCCAGCTCCCATTTCGCCTCTCCGTGGTCTCCTCCGCGATTGGATTTCTCGAATCGCCAGAATCAACCAAAACGGCCTCGTCTAAGGCCAACCCACTTTGTCTCCTCGATGCGATTCCTCCACCGCGAGACCAAAATGCCGTCAATGGGTACTTAAAAGAGAATCCAAAAGGTCCCCTTTTTTGCGATGGTGCCGTTGGGGTTGCTCGGACTTCAACAACTCCACCGCAACCGCTTACGCCGCTTCCAACCGCTTTGATCGTTGGAATTACACCGTGTAATCCCGTGTTCAAACACAAACTATCCATCGTTTTTTTTTTAAAGCTTCTTTTTCCCCTTTACTTTGGGAAAGTCTCTTTGTTCTTCTTATTCTTTAGTTAAATTTATTAACGATATTTAGAATTTCTTTGGAATGTGAATTATACCCGAAAAAAGAATTAGAATTGAGAAAATTTAGAAACGGGAAGAAAAAAATTTGTTTATCAGCCGAACAGATCGCTGAAGAGAAAACTTTGTATGTGAGATCTCTCTTATGCTATATTTTCGTTTTACTATTTAAAATAGAAAAAGAAGACTTTTTTTTGCTTTCCGTGATATTTGTTTTTTTTAGATTTTGTTTTTTTGACTACCTATATTTTGTGATATTTTTAATCGGAAGAGAAAAAGTTAAGAAAGAAATTGTGTAAAATGAAAATTCCTCGCGAATGTTGGAACGTCGTCGTTTAGTTTAAACATACGTGTAATACGCGTGAGTTATCCGCTTACCACGTGTTACCCTACGTGGGCCCAACAAGCAATGAGTCGAGTTGGTTCAGAAAATTTGCCGACTTGCTCAAAGGAATTTCGAAATTAATATTTTATGGAAAGGGAATTATTTAAATTCATTTTACTACAAATGACAGAAATATTTCCAGTTATTTATTTTTAATGATTTGGTGAAGAGAAATATATTAGAATTTAACTTTAATCAAGAAACATATATTCAAGTCATTCAGTCTTAATTTTTGATAAACTGATAATATATAAAATATTTCATTCTAACATTTTAACTCAATTTATGACCAATGAGAGAAAACGATTTTTTAAGTTAATAAAAAGTTTGAAATGGAAGTTTCCTAGGACGTCCGAGAGAAGACTGCCACATCAGAGTCATAGTAAGGTGTAAATGGATATAGGTGGACAAACCATGTGACGTGTTCCAAGATTTTGGGTTCTATCCAATGAGACACGTGGCGTAATCAGAATGCTCACGCTCTTTGTCTTTTACTGTTGAGTGTTGTGTGCTTGCATGTCTAGTTGGTTGCTTCTTCGTCAGGTTAAATCAGAAAATGAAATTCCCAACTACTTGCACGAAACTGAGAGCTTTTTTAGTCTTTTTTTTCCTCCCTTTGGATCAACATTGTTATTATCATGATACACTTCAAATACGTATAAAATATACAAATGTAGATAATATATAGCTTATATAAGTATGTACTTTTGATTCAAGTTTGAATGGTTGGCGTAGACGAAGAATATCTGTTTGCATATTGAACCGCTATATTTACAAGATCTTGGTAACAACTAACAAGAATATATGAATTGAATGGCTCTCTTTACATTGAATTGAATCAACCCATTTAAGTAATGGGTCAGGTTCATACGAATGGGCCTTTTTCCTTAAGCCCAAAACTTCCATGAACAAAAGTGTATTTCATCCCCTTAAAATAAATTTCGTCTGCTTACAGAAGAATCGCCTGAAGACTCTTTGATTCTTCCTTTTCATCATCATCGCCGATTTGCCTCGAACACCATTACCGGCTGAAGCTGCGTCCGTCAATCTAACTCCGGTGAGCTCTCTGTTCTCACTTTCCCCCTTCTAATTTTCATTCCTTATCCAAATTGTAGCGATTTTTGTAATAATGCCACTGACCATCTTCGATTTCTCTCCGATGGCTATTTCCGGTAGCTCTCTTGTTTTGATTTGGGTGGAATTTAGAATTAGGATCTGAATTTTTATTCTATTTGAATTTAGGTCGTTTTTGGAAATCTCACTAAACCCTAGGGTTACTAGTATTCGACTAAATCGGATTTTTTCTCGGGCTGATTTTGTGTTTATTACTGTCAAGGTTGTGAGGAAGAAGAAGAAGATGAGTAACACACCGGCAGCAGCATCATCGGGGTCATCTTCTAAATCGAAAGCTGCCGGAACTTCTCAGGCGCCGGAAAAGCGTAAAAGCCTCTTCCAAAAAGAATGTAAATATCTTTTACATTATTAAGCTGAAACCACAGATAATAAAATAAATTTGTGTATTCTTTCTAACAATGTTCTTTTTACTTTGATTTTGATGATTTGCAGTGCAGCATATGATGTATGGATTTGGCGATGAGCAAAACGTAAGCTCTCTTCATTACTTTGTTTGCCATTAATAGAATCTTTCTTTTGAATCCTGAAACTAATCTTGCTAAGCCTCTTCTGTCTTCAGCCGCTTCCAGAGTCTGTGGCTCTTGTAGAAGACATTGTTGTGGAATACGTCACAGATTTGGTATTAAGCTTCTCTTTTTTATTCTTGTGATGATGATTCATATTTTACATTACTAGTAGAGAGAAGTAGCTAACCAGAAAGAAATGTGTAATGTCAGACACACAAGGCTCAAGAAATTGGCTCAAAGCGAGGAAGATTATTAGTTGATGACTTCTTGTATCTTATCCGCAAGGTAGTTTATTTTCAGTACACAATAGAAGACTGAGACTAGCTAATAAGGTTTTGTATTCTATGTATGTTTGACTGTGTCGTCTTTTGATCCGGTTTGTGCAGGATTTGCCTAAACTGAACCGGTGTAGAGAACTGTTGGCAATGCAAGAAGAGCTGAAACAAGCTCGTAAAGCTTTTGATGTTGATGAAGATCTGAAACAGAATATTGGCAATGATTGATCTTTCTTTCCCACAAGTAAGCTTGATTTTGTGTAATCTTTTGAAGTCAGTTTTTAGTGGGTTAGCTTTTGAAACTCGAGACTGTAAACATCAGATTATCTATCTAATGGAATTTAAATTTTATATACATTTCGTTCTTACTTTAATTTAGATACAAGTGGGCAAAGCTTTGATCTGATTCCGCTTTGGCTTTTCTCAATGTAATTCAAGTGAAAATTGATTAGTCTAATTATTCAAGTTCTGTAACTTTACTTAGATTTGTCAAGGAAAAAAATGAATGAACTATTCGCTGAAATTTTATATTTTCTGGCTTATCGTACTACTTTTTTTTCACTATTTCTTGATCTTGCACACAATTTTTTTAAACCAAAATTGGAAAATAAAAAAGAGAGGAAAATTAAGTTGAGACACTTTTGATAACCATTATACGATGTCGTTGTGGTCTTTGTATTGCAAATAAGAGATTTGTCTCTGCAACTTCATCTGTTCATAGAAATTAGCAATGAACTCCTCTGCTCTCACATCAACACCCTTCTCTTCTTCCTCCTCTTGATCATCCTTAGCCGCACGATCACATACCTCATGCCACGAATCATTGTAGTAGCCTTTGAAATCGTCGGTATCATCTTGACCGTCCAATTCAAAGTCGTAGTCAAAATCAACGGGAGGAGCAATGCAAGGTAAGAGGAACCTCATGGATGCAGGGCGATGCATCTTAACGTTAAAGATGGGCGTCTCATCGAAAGAGAGCTGTTTCTCTCCGTAGCGTGAGAGATAGCGGTCGTTATCAACACAGTTATGAGGAGCTAGGGCTTTGAGATGCTTAGAGAACAAGTTACGGAGCTCGAACATTTGCATTCTCTTAAAGAGTCCACCTTTTCTTCCCCAAAGAAGAGCCATTCTCACAAGACTCCAAGCTCTTTGTGTTGCGATTGATCTGCTTTTCTTCTTAGATTCCCCCATGACTTCTTTTACTTTTGACTTCACTTCTTGATTTTTGTTTGTTTTCTTTGCTGCTTTGGTTCTTCAGGTGATTGTGATGAATGAAGTTGTGGACACTTTATATGTGTTAATAAATGAAATCAAGCAGCTTTTTGCAGATTAGTCGACGCGGAGAGATAGAGAGATTGACGTATAATATTCAATAAATTAAGTTTGCTTAAGGATTAAAGAGTATCAGAACTTTTTATTTCCATGTAAACTGGATTATAAGTGGGACCCTTCATGGCTGTACGCGCCTACGCGCCTACGCGCCTACGCGCCTACGCGGGAAAGATCTGAGCTGTTTAGCCGTTTTGTTTGTTTATTAAGTACTTCATTTGTTTGGTTTTACTCGACAAACCAAAACATAGTCCATTTCATTAAAATTACTGAAGGCTTTTCTAATATTCTAAGAAAATTCGATGAATTAAGTGGAATATATTTTTTCGACAAAAATTACTTCATATGTAATTTTTTTTGGTGTAATAGAGAGAAATGCAACTGGAGTTGACGGTCCAATATGGCTAATCCTACTGTGTTACGAGACTTTGTTTATATGGTCGGATCTCACTAGCTAACACAATAAGTTCAACACTGATCAGGTCTTTTTAAAAAAAATAAAAATTTGTGAAGGATCTTTTTAAGTATTCATAATTTTTTTTGTGAAGGATACTTCGTTCCGTTGGAATACCCAATCAAAAGAAAGAGAGACAACTTTTTGCGGACTATGAATACTTAACCACTAAGTTCAACCAATAATTAAAGAAAAAATTTAGATGATTGAACTTGATTCATAATGGTGCAAGTATAATAAATAAATTTCTTTTTGGATAAAAAGTAGTATAATAGAGAATTACTTACGTACAACGGAAACTTCGTTGCAATCAAATAATAATTGTAGAAATAATCAGAGACTTGTAGTCTTGTATAATAGCCTAAACGAGGTTTGATTGGTTTAGTTGCGCTGCCGTTGAATAATGTCTTACGGCTATCTCGATTAATTTCCACGCAACCGTGTCCTATACTATATAACTCCTATCATAGATTCTGTTATATACTTTTATTTTTGTTTGGTTAAAATCATTAAAAAAATGTGGGGGGTAAAGAATACATTCACATTAGTTATTTCCGACTGGAAGTTTTATTGTTTAGTTCAGTCTACTAAGAGGACAAAAACAATATATTTGAGTTGATTCAGTTCAAATACAGATTTTATTTCCAGTCATTTTGGAATCACCGATGGATGTTGCAAGTTACAAATTCGAAATGTTTGTTTACCTTTTGACTAAATAAACTACCAGAAGTAATTACTATATTAGTTTGGTTTTAGGCTGTCTTTCTCATAATTGATTCTCTTCTCCCTGTAATGACGGCAAAAAAAGCGCGCTATTTCTAGTTACTTTTAATCCCTAAACAATTCAAGCTCTTATTATTTAACCCCAAGATTTCAAAACTATCATTTATACCCAAATATACACAACACATAAATAGAGATCGTTTGCACACAATAATAATTCCTCCCCGGAATCATTCTTCAGAAAAAATAAATAAAAATCTCTCTCCCTGTTCATCCAGGGAGAAGATTTTTATTTGTTTTCTTGATTTTTTCGTTCAACTTTCTGATATTTTGATTCTCTCTTTTTTATCATGGAAACAGAAAATCAGAATGGTGAACAATTAGAGATAGAGAACATAAACAAGACAATGACAATGAAGAAGAAAAAGTTATCACGTGGTATACACGTGTTCTCAGTCGTAATGTTCATGCTCCGTCGTCGGAGGGGGAGAAAGTCCTTCAAAACCGGGTTTTGGCGGCGAGTTGTTGAGTCCGTACGTAAAGTTCGTTCCGAAATTACGATAATGCCATCGTCCAGTTTCATAAATACAATTGTACCCCCTCCTCTTTCTCCTCCGGTGACAACGACAGAGAAGAGCGGAGACGGTGGTGATGATGATTCCGGGGAGCATTTATCGGAAGCTACTGAGATTTTCACGGCGGCTTCTTCATCATCATCCGGAATCACGGGATATGCATCCGCAATGTCCTTACGTGATTTAGGTTATCGTGAGGATGATGACAATGATGATGATGATGATGCTGATGATGATGATGACGAGGAGGATGAATGTTATAGCGATATGGAAGGAGGAGATGATAAGATAGATGAGAAAGCTGAGGAATTCATCATGAGATTCTATGAGCAAATGAAGATGCAAAATCAGGTTTACACTGATCGTTGCAAAGCCAAAGGGATTATGGTTAATTGATCATCTCATTTTAAGGTCTTCATCGTCACTATCATGCATGGATACATGGGAATATGGAAATGTCTTGTGAATTGATTTATTTGGTCAGATGAAGGATCCATCTTCAGGTTTTATTGGTCGATTTTGTTTTTGGTATTATAACTTTATTTAATTCCTCCTATAACTCTTTTTTTTTCTTTGTAATTTGAGACTGTATTTTAATTAATTAATGAAAAATAGGAAAACGAAATATATGTATGCGTTTGGTTGGGGATATTTTTTTTTTTAACAGGTTTAATTATTTCTCATAGAAGTTCGTTTAGAGACAACAATTGAAGTTTCCATCATTTTTATACGGCCTAGTGAGCCAAAGGTGGGCCAAGATTGGGCTACTTTATTATTTGTAAAAAGCCTCTTAAAATAAATTATTAGTCAAAACGTATGGTCAGTAATAAATAAAATTGCGCGATACCTTTTATAGACGTTGAGATTCAAATTCAAAAGTTATGGCAATCTCGCGATTAACACTAAAGCCCAAACCCAAAATCGTCATTTGACAGCCCTTGAACCGTAGCCTCCTAAAGTCCCGACGTCACATTGTATAAATACTCGCGTCACACCAAAACCCTTATTCTCTTACCTTTTCGTCTTCTTCGCTGATTCCTGAAAATCAAAATCTCAATCGATCAGTTAGGGTTTCGATTCCTTGAGAATCTAATCAATTCACCGTTGCCTCCGGCTGTTTTCTGTTAGATTTGATTAAGCGACGATGTCTTTAAGACCAAGTGCGAAGACGGAGGTCCGAAAGAATAGCTACAAAGTATCTGTGGACGCTGATGAAGGTCGTCGGAGACGGGAGGATAACATGGTGGAGATTCGTAAGATTAAGAGAGAGGAGAACTTGCAGAAGAAGCGGCGTGAAGGTCTATCTTCTTCCACGCAGCAAGGACATGATTCCTTCTCGTCTATTCCTCCATCAAAGAGAGTATGTGCTCTCTGTTCTACTTGTATACTTGATTTTTTTCGATTTAGATGATTTTTTATTGTGGATTGATTCAGATTCGTGTTTTGCTTCGTAGCTATCTGATTAGTTAGAAATCGAATTGAATTCTAAAGCTTCTCGTATAGTTATTTAGATTTGAAATTAGATCCATGATTACTGAATTTAGGCGTATAGAGAAACCCTAATTCAAAACCTGGATTGCTTTGAGATTGGATAATTTGAAAATTGAAAGGTTTTAAAGCTAAATCTAAGCTTTCTTTTTGGTTTTCTATTGCAGGTTCAGAATATACCACAGTTTGTTGCTGGAGTTTTATCAGATAACAGAGACTTACAACTGGAGGCAACGACTGGATTTAGGAAATTGCTTTCAATTGGTTTGTGATTTACATATTTTTTTTTATGATAAATCTCTTATATTGTGGGTTTGTAGGAAATTGCTAATTTTTGGTTGACCTTTGTTGTTGTAGAGAGAAGTCCTCCCATCAATGAAGTCGTTCAAAGTGGTGTTGTTCCTCGCCTTGTGCAATTTCTTACCAGGGATGACTTCCCTGAACTTCAGGTGAGCCTGCGATGGTTATATCGATTGTTTAGCTTATCTGTTTTGATTTATATACTGATATGCTTTTGCTTTGTACTACTATAGTTTGAAGCAGCTTGGGCGCTCACGAATATTGCTTCAGGGACATCTGAGGACACTAAGGTCATTATTGATAGTGGTGCTGTCCCGTTGTTCATCCAACTCCTCAGTTCTCCCAGCCATGATGTCCGAGAACAGGTATCAGTTCTAAAATTGTTAATTCACTATTATTTGTTTATGTTCATTGTCTTGTCAAAGCAACTGTTTAGATCCAAGTTTTGATTTTTGTTTTACCATCCTCAGGCTGTGTGGGGATTGGGAAACGTTGCTGGTGACTCACCAAAATGCCGTGATTTTGTCTTGAGTTTCGATGGCTTGGCGGCTCTCTTGACTCAATTTAATGAAAATTCAAAGGTCTCAATGCTACGGAATGCTACATGGACACTATCAAACTTCTGCAGAGGGAAACCACAGCCGGCATTTGAGAAGGTTTTTATTTGCTTTCTCTGTTAAGTTCAAGTCTCTTTATAACTATATCTTGATCTGAGAATGTTTCATTGAGCAGACACTACCAGCTTTACCAATACTTGAGCACATTTTGCAATCTAGTGACGAAGAAATTCTCACAGATGCATGCTGGGCTCTCTCATATCTCTCAGATGGTACCAATGATAAAATAGGATCTGTTATCGCCTCAGGTGTTGTCCCTCGCCTTGTTCTACTCCTAGCGTAAGTATCTTTCTTTTTTCCTTTTGCAACAAAATTGCATATATTCTTAATTAGCATATATATACATCAATATGGTCTCTCTTCCTCTTTGTCTTATCAGTCATCAATCGCCATCGGTTTTGATTCCAGCACTCCGCACCATTGGTAATCTTGTAACCGGAGATGATATGCAGACTCAGGTGCCAATATATTCTTTAGCTCTCTCTACCTTTTATATAATGTATGGCTTTGAAAGTTGCAGTAAATCATCAATGTTTTCTCTCCATAACAGGCGGTTCTTGACCCACAACCGCTCCCTGCTCTCTTGAACCTGTTGACCAAGACATACAAGAGGAGTATCAAGAAAGAAACTTGCTGGACTATCTCAAACATTACAGCTGGAACCGCAAGTCAGATTCAAGTGAGTTTTTACTTACATGAACAAATAACAATGTCAAAACCAACAAAAGATATTTAACGTTGTAAAAAAATTTCTTGTGCAGGAAGTGATTGAAGCAGGTATTACTCAGCCTCTGATTGATCTGCTTCAAAACGGTGAATTCGATATTAAAAAAGAAGCTGTTTGGGCGATTTCTAATGCTACTTCTGGTGGCACTCATGAGCAAATCAAGTAAGAAGAAACAATCATTTTTTATTCACATATGCTTTTCAATACCTCTCTGTATTCTTGTAATTGAAACCCTAATTTCCTGGCAGGTATTTTGTGGACCAAGGCTGCGTCAAACCACTGTGTGATCTCCTCTCGTGTCCCGATCCAAGAGTCGTCACAGTGTCCTTGGAAGGCCTGGAGAACATTCTCAAAGTAGGTGAAGCCCAGAGGGATCTAGGCAACACAGGAGATGTTAATCTGTACGCGCAGATGATTGAAGACGCAGAAGGTTTGGAGAAGATAGAGAATCTTCAAAGTCATGATAATAATGATATTTACGTGAAAGCTGTCAAAATCCTTGAGTCGTACTGGGCCGCAGATGATGACGATGATGATTGCGGTGTCATAGCTTCAGAGAATTTTGAGTCTTCCGGTTTCCAATTCGGAAACCAAAACGGTAATGCTCCTAACGGTGGATTCAAGTTTGGTTGAGGGAGAATGAAGAAAACCAAACAGGTTCTAAGTTTGCTTGAACATTTCTCAAAATTGTAGTTTGTTTCGGCAGTTTCAATTTATTTCAGTGTGTTTTTTTGCTCAATCTTTTTACAAGTGTAAAACTAATCCGATTAAAAAACCTTTATTTTTTTTTGTTTTGGGTTGCTTGTAGTCTAACTAGAAAAAAAGATATATGACGTAATTTCTCCTATGTAATAAAGAGCACTTATCTTTGATTTTTTATCTTTGAATTTTTAATGAACAGATTAACTTGTTTGTAGATGGACAATTCTGGTGACACCGAGCAGCTTCTCAACTTTTCTAGTCATTCTAGAAAAAAGCCACATCATTACTAATGAAGCAGTACATCGACACGTGTCACGAACAGTCTAACACTTCAAAAACTCTCAACCCAATCTAAAAAAACAAAAATCGCTACTACAAACTTTCTTAATCAGCGAGAAACGCAGAAAACATAGTGAAGAAGGTGATGATGCAATCCCGGTTACTAGCGTTTACCTCAGCCGCGCGTTCCCGCGTTCGACCAGTCGTTCAAATGCGTTTAGCGTTTGGATCATCAACGTCTGGCCGCACCGCTGATCCTGAGCTCCATTCCGGTAACGATGGAGCTGATCCAGCCATTTATCCAAGAGACCCCGAAGTACGATTTTTATTTATTTATTTTAAGATATAAACAAATTTTTGTGATATTCAATAATTTTTTTAACAAAGTGTAGTTTTGTTCAATTTTTCAAAATACATGCTAAAGTTTGTCCATGATTAAGTAATAAGTATAAATTGCGGTCTTTAAACTTTTTTTTTTTTTTTTGTTAACGAAGAGTCGAAGTAAAATGGTAATATAGAAAGCATATTAAGAACTATTATTAATCACGATATGAAAATGTTCTAACATACACAAATCAATAAACTATGTTGATTGTGTTTGGTGATTAATTATGTTTCAGGGTATGGATGATGTTGCAAACCCTAAAACCGCGGCCGAAGAAATCGTAGACGATACTCCACGACCGAGTTTAGAAGAGCAACCACTTGTACCGCCGAAATCTCCACGCGCCACCGCACAAAAGCTAGAGAGCACTCCCGTCGGTCACCCGTCAGAACCTCATTTCCAACAGAAACGAAGAAGCACCACATCCTCTCCTCCGCCACTTGATTTCGTGAGCTGTGCCGGTTTTGATGGTTCACCGTGGCCGAGAGACGAAGGAGAAGCGGAGGAGCAGAGGCGGAGATCAAATGAAACAGAGAGCGACCAAGAGTTTTACAAACACCACAAAGCTTCTCCGTTGTCCGAAATCAAATTCGCTGATACTCGGAAACCTATCACGCAAGCCACCGACGGAACTGCATATGCGGCGGGAAAAGACGTGATCGGATGGTTGCCAGAGCAGCTGGACACGGCGGAGGAGTCGTTAGAAAGAGCAACGATGATATTCAAACAAAACGCAGAACGCGGTGATCCTGAAACATTTCCTCATTCTAGAATCTTAAGAGAAATGAGAGGCGAGTGGTTTTAACTAAAAACGCAATAATGTATTTAAGTCTTTAAAACTCAAAAATAAACTTTTTAAATTTAGCTTTCAATGAGACATTTTGGTTCTTAAAGCAAACATATTGGTAAGTCTGAGACTTATGAAAAAAATATTGATATTTTAATATAAATTATATATATAATTTAATTTAAATATTTAAAAAATTTAACCATTAAAAAATTAAATCTTTAAATATATATTTTTAGATATTTTATAAATCTCTCAAATAAGAGATTCACGATTCTCCACTTCTCTTCTTCTTTATTTATTTATTTATTTTTTTTTTATTATGAGAGATTTTCACTAGAGATATCTTTCACTAAAGATGCTCTTTGAATAAAAGCTCAAATCGCTAAATCACCAGGAAAATATGTTCGAACATTGTGGATTACAGTTATGAGATTGAGATGGTCCAAAAGGAGTTTTGTTCAACAGCTTTGAATGCAGTAGCCATTTAGACTAACTTTTTTATCGGCTAAAATTTCATTAATAAAGTCCATTTAGACATTATAACATTAATTTCAAATGAATCCCAGTAAAGAAAACGCATTAACACATTAAAACTACATATAGACTAATTCAAAACGCATTAACATATTAACATTACATATAGACTAATTCAAAACGTATTATTCAAAACAGATGATTGTCAGAGACTCATAATCATGATAATCAGATTATTTCAACCCAAAATTATAATAGTTCCCCATTATATATTGAAAAAAGAAGAATATATCTCATTTTCAAAACTGATATATTTGATTTTTTTATTTTCTTATCTAAATGATTTTGAGCAAGAACAATAATTATTTTGGTCAATTAATTTTATTTTCATTGAACAAAATAAATACTAAAAAGACATAAGAAAATATAAGCATGTTAGTCCATGTGAGGAAGTTGCCTAGCCCATAACCGTATACACCATAAACTGGATATAAAATATAACCATGAACATAATTATTTAACATTTTGACCGAATCAATTATTCGGTTAACTGGAAACAAGTTCAGTAGCTTCTAGCTGGTTGAAGATCTGAGTTGATAGATCAAAACAATAGTGTGACTTTTTCGAACTCTTTTAATTATGTCACATAAATCCTTATCGATTCACGTGATGAATGTTTTTGATGATGATTTCTAGATTCATCATTTGGAACCTTTAAACCCTCATAATCCCATGGAAGTATGTGTGGCGGCGGGGAGGACGATTCGCTGACGATTTCATGGAAAAAGTTGCTGAAAACAAAGGAGGTGCCGTCAGAGTTAGTTAAAAGACGAAGGAAAAATATCTTAGACGTTTTAGCAGGGAATCAAATTTACCTTCTTTTGAATTTTTAAACATGACTATAACCGTTAGATTATGATATTTTCTTAAGAAGGAGAATGTACAATTTTGCAACCCCATATATTGGATGGTTGATAGCATCTAATATCTTAAAAAAACCTTCTCGAATTAGGGTTTGACTCTTTTACAATAATAATGGATTCTATATTTTTTAGAAACGCTTCTTTAACCATTCGGTATACATTACTCTCCTGAATAACTGGTCTTTTACTATTTTTACCCACAAATTTATTTTCTCTAGAAATATTTTCTGATCTATCTATATAATCTTCTCCATTCGAAAGCTAAATATAATATGCAGGAGTAAAACCCCTATTATAAATATGCCTACAAACTATTTATATTTGTATGATTTTTTCATTTTTGCATTTTAGGCAAGGACAAGTTGTAATACCTTGTTCTCGCCCAAGTGGTTGATTCGTTATAACCTCCATGAATTGACGAAGTCCAGCTTTAAATTCTTCTGTAATCTCTCATGTATCTTCATCTACACGTTTATACATCTATTCTCTAGCAATAAAAATCGGGTTAGATGCTATTTAGGTTTTTGAGAAAGTTTGTTGCTGTTTTTCTTTGTGATTTATCAAATAAATCGAGTCTTGTATATATAGAAAAATATTAGTCGGAATTTTTTTGGATTAATTTTGTTACCGTTACAAAATTTCCGATTATTTTCCGTCAAAGTCTAGAGATTTGCCGGAAATTTGACAAAATTTTTTGAAATATTCCGATTAAATTCTGACTAATTGCTGTCAGATTTTAATCAGAAAATTTATCAGTTTTCCCGACTATTTTCAGTCATTTCCTAGATATTTGCCGTAATTTTGTCAGAAATTTAGAAAATGTTTTCGTCAAAATTCCGACAATATATTGACGGAATTACACTATCAGATTTCGACAAAATTCCGACAAAATATAGTTGGAATTTTTACGGAATGGTTTTAAAAATGTTTCCGACATATTTCCGACAAATGTAATCGGAATTTAGTCGAAAATTTTCACAGATTTTATTCGATAGTTTGTTTAATTCGTCTTCATATTTTTTCGACTATATTTCGATTATATATTGTAGAAATTTTGCCAGAATTTTGTCTCATATTTTTGATATCGTTTCTGATTAATTTCCGGCTAATTTCCGTCACTTTTCTGACAATATTTTTCCGTTAAATTTTTGACAATATAAATTTTCCGACTAAATTCCGTCAAACACTTTATTTATTGGAATATTTCCAGAATTTTTACGAAAAATTTCAAATTTTTGTTCGACAAAAAATTTTGACGGAAATTTTAACAGAAATTTGCTATGTTTTCTCATAGTGCTTGTTATTGTGTATCTTAATATATAATATATACCAATATAAATATTAAAACTGTGAAAAGTTAATCCTATTTAATTTGTTAGATCTACTCCTAGTGCCCGACTAATGCCTAGCAAATTACAACAAAAGATTTTTTATTTCAATAAAAACAAAAATCCATTACTAAAATCTTTTGAACAAATGCGCAAAACTAACAATGGGAGGTCCTAGAGAGAGACATCAACCTCACCAGCTCAGCTCTAAAAAATCTACAATTTCAAGTAAAATATTCAATTGTTGACCAAAATTAAAAACAAAAACTATCCAACTAATTAGCGAACAAAAAAATAAATTAAATGGTTATGATCCATGTTATCTAATTATAAATACATAGTTTTTGTTTGTTATGTGAATAAGAAATGTATAGAGAGAGTTGAAAAAAAATGGGTTCCTCCAGATTAATTGTTTCGTTAACTACTTAACTCTGATGGTTGTTATAATGGCGTTTTCTTATGAATCATTCCCATGTAATTTGTTTTTATATTTGATTTTTTTTCCTATTCCCAGGTGAGTTTTCTTTTTCTTTTGATAAAAAGGAAAGTAAATAAAAATAAAATTGACGAAAATGGCCACTAATGACACTCGAACCCGCGACGAAGGAAATTAAAACATAATTTCTACCAACTTCGCTGCAATGTTTTTTATGAACATATGACTTTACTTTCATAAATCAAAGGTTTGGGGAAGCGATACGAAAATTAAATGGCTGTGGTGGCTACAGCTCTGTTGCTATTTCATCCGCCGCGTCTCGAAACGGCGGCCATGGCTTCCACCAAGAGACGCGACCCTTTTCAATCCTCGCCGGAATTCGGATTCTCATCTCCTTGTTTTCGCTTCCGATCTCCGACGGATGATCTCGCGGCTGAGTCGTGCGTGAACACTGGTCTTGATCTTTTGGGTAAGTTGTAGACTTCGTTCGATTCCAATGCTATTGTACGATTATGTTTAATTGGTAGTTCGATAATTCCATGAAATTAGTTACTTTGTCTAAACTCTAAAATATATATATATTTTTTAATTAGCTATCAATGAGACATTTTGGTTCTTACGGAAGTGAATAAAGCTCAAATCCCCCAAATCACCAGAAGAATTTGTTCGAACGATGGTCCAAAAAGGAGCTTTGTTCTGTAATCAAAGCTGTAAAATTTTATTGGTATCAGATTCCAAAATATTTAACTTTTGAAGGTTCCCTAGAGAAAACAAAAAGTCAAGTTCTTTAAGAACCCATAGACTTTCTTCTTCTTTCTTTCACCATTTTCATAACAATGGAGTTGCTCTGTTTCTTCACTCTGCTTTTAATATCATCATCGTCTGTTGCATTGAGGATAACTGAGAAACCGCAGATTGAATGTGCAATGTGCTTAGAATGTGAGAATCCATGTGATCAGCCACCTCCACCGCTGCCATTAGAGATACTCTGTCCTCCGCCTCCACCGCCTGTAGAGATTTTATGTCCGCCACCGCCTCCACCGCCTTTAGAGATATTCTGTCCGCCACCGCCTTCGCCACCACCACCGTCTCCTCCTCCTCCACCTCCTTCCCCGCCACCACCGTGTAACCACTGCCCATTACCGCCGGTTTGCAATGAATGCGTTCCAAATAGACCAAAACCACCGATCATTATCACCGCCGCTACAGCGTCACCGGTGATTTCTGCTTCCATCAGCTTAGTAATTGCTCTCGCCTTTCTCGTTACATCTCTGTTTCAATCATCTTTAGGCTAATATGTTGTCTCTGCCCCTTATTCTTAAATTCATAAAGAATTCGATTTGTAGGAAAATATATATTTTAATCTGTAACAGTTGTAACGTTTCTCTCCTACATTTACGTTCTCTAGAACATTTTAATAATTTTTAAAAAGAAAGGGGTCTTTAGTATTTTTATCCGAAAATGTAAATCATCTTAAACATATGTTCTTTAAACTTTACAAATTAAAATGCTAGGAAACTGAGATCAAGGAAATCCGAATCTAATTTACAAAACTTTAATAACCGTCGTTTGACTCATTTATACTTTTCTAGTACTCATAGATTTTTATTAATTGTATTGGATTTGAGATGGACACATGATAGATGATTAATGACGATTCGTGACGCTGCTGGTATTTAAAAGTTGGATAAACGGAAAGAAATCGAATGTAAAAATGTTAGTTTAATCCTTAAGATGGAATCATCATCATCCACTTCACAGAGGAAAAGACAGAGACATCAGATCTTCACAATATTTATTACTTTCATCTTTAGTTTCACGAGTCCACTTGCTAAATAACAATCCCACATTTTATTTATAAGTATAAATATTACAACACTCTCTTCGTCGTCTTCTTCTTTTTTCTTCTTAAACGAGCAGAGCAGAGATGGCTTAGAGTAGCATTGACATGCAAAATGTACCTCTCCGATTTTTATCCTGCGCCTGGTTCAACTTCTCCACTATGAAATTTTTTCTAGTTGCTGCTTCCTTAGAAAATTCGCAATGTTTTGGATAATGAGATTTGCCGGCTTATTCTCCGCCGCATTAGCGGTGCTTCTCTTTTCTCCTTCACCTCTATCGTTTTCTCCTGCTTCAGCTATCCGATCATCGCATCCCGACGCCGACTTCAGAGAATCTCCAACATTCCGTAATTCCGACGAATGCCGATACTCCGGCGAAGATTCCGGCGTCTGCAACCCCTATCACGTCCACGTCGCCATCACTCTCGACATCGATTACCTTCGAGGCTCAATCGCCGCCGTCAATTCAATCCTACAACACTCAATATGTCCAGAGAACGTCTTCTTCCACTTCATCGTCTCCGAGATAAACCTAGAATCTCTAATCCGATCAACTTTCCCCAAACTGAATCTAAAAGTTTACTATTTTGCCCCTGAGACCGTTCAGCCATTGATTTCATCTTCCGTGAGACAAGCTCTAGAACAACCGCTGAATTACGCCAGAAATTACTTAGCGGATCTGCTCGAGCCTTGTGTCAAGCGAGTCATCTACTTGGATTCGGATCTCATCGTCGTCGACGACATTGCAAAGCTTTGGAAAACGGGTTTAGGTCCGAGAACAATCGGAGCTCCGGAATATTGCCACGCGAATATCACGAAATACTTCACCGGAGCTTTTTGGTCCGATAAGAGGTTTAACGGAACGTTCAAAGGTAGAAACTCTTGTTACTTCAATACTGGAGTAATGGTGATTGATTTGAAGAAATGGAGACGGTTTGGGTTTACGAAACGAATCGAGAAGTGGATGGAGATTCAGAAGATTGAGAGGATTTATGAATTGGGTTCTCTTCCTCCGTTTCTTCTTGTATTCGCCGGTCACGTAGCTCCGATTTCACATCGGTGGAATCAACATGGACTCGGTGGAGATAATGTTAGAGGTAGCTGCCGTGATTTGCATGCTGGTCCAGTGAGTTTACTTCATTGGTCAGGTAGTGGTAAGCCATGGTTAAGACTTGATTCTAAGCTTCCATGTCCGTTAGATACATTGTGGGCACCTTATGATTTGTATAAACACTCCCATTGACGCCGATTCGATTTCAGTCTATTCACCGGTAAAATTTTCTACACAAAACTCTTTTCATCGCAGTGTCGTTTTGCTTAATTTGGATTTTAGTCTTTTCATAACATGAATTGCTTTATAGTTAATACTCAATTGTTGGTGAATTGGTGGAGATTGTAATAGTGGGGGAGTTGAATTAGTGGTAGGGCACATTTCTTGGTCCTTACTGGACCTGATGCATTGTGGAACGAACACCACCAAGACCACACTGATCCACTGATTGTTTTACTCTTTTTTGTTGTTAGTTTGTTAGTGCATTTAGCTTATAAAGGCAAAAGGAGTTTTAGAGATTTGCACATATGAGTGTAAGTGAGTAAAACTCTAAAGGATCTTCTTTACCTAGATTCTGCATTGAACAAGCTATGCATAAGACACTCGTTGCTGAGTTTTTTTTTTTTTTTTGAAGAATTCAATGACTATCATCAGCTTTTGTAACAAATGTAAAATCTTTTTCTTGCATATTTGGATGCCTAATTGCATTGTTCAGGATCCCAATCTCATTTCAAGTTCGGTTTTGTTTGTTCTAACCAGCCATGGGGACTAAACCGAAGACTAGAGCTTCATTGGTCCCTACCGATCGGTTTTTAACTGCATATAATTTCGGTAGGCTATAGAAGATGAGAAGATGAGGAAACCTTGCCGGATACACTAGTGTTGCTTCAGACAGCTCCACCATACCGGCCATATCTCTCTTTTTAAAAGTGTAGTACCGGCGGTTGAATATATGTTCTTGTGGGAAGAAAAATAAAAAATTAGTAAAATTATTCACACACAAGTAAACTTGTGCAGATACTCTCTCTTTCTTAAGTCATCATCCACCCACAAAGTCTAACAATATTTGGGAAATTTTCTATAACAAAGAAGAAACAAACATATTAAACTAGTAACATGTAAGACATTTTGATTGTACTACTATGGAAATCGTAATTATAATATCTGATTACAAACATGAATCATAGAAAGAAGAACTTTCATGCCTTGTACCACAAACAAAAAAAAATCAAGGGAACTGAAACTGCATATAGTCTTGCTTACCAGAAGGAGGGTTAATATAAACCCAAAGCAAAGACACAATAATCGACAACAAACCTGACCACACAAACACAATCGTCGGAACTTTCCCTCTTCTTCCCATCAATCCTTTAGCGAACGGGTATAGATGACAAAGCACCCAGAAGCTGAAGAACACTCCTCCAACAAGCTTACTCCACTGCGGAAACGGACTGTACAGAGTCCTCGCTAGCCCCACTGCGATCGCAATCATATTCACCATCATGATAGTCAATGGAGGAACCATCAAAAAGCTCCATTTCACAACATACAGATCTGCAAACTCGTCGTCTCCATCTTCAGGTGCAGATGACTTGGAAGTCAATGTAAACGAGATATCAACTCCTGCAATAACCTTGAGAAGACCCTGAAGAACGGCTGCTGGATGTGCGCTTGTACCTCCAATAACCCAGAACTGCTCATTTCTCCACCACTCGTGAAGCGTTATGCCTGACCATTTGATCTCAAGGAGTGATAACATACAGAGCGTCAGTGTAATCGAGAGGAGGAAGATCAAGAACGTTATGTCGAGTGATTGGACTATGAACTGTCCTGAGAAGAGCGAAACCGCAGGGAGGATGCAGTAGACGATGAGGAAAAGCGATGTGAATGGATACATTCCGACATTGAAGTACGCCACTCTCTGCAGAAACTTCATCCTTCTGGTTGCGAATATAGCGTTGTTCCTTGAGAAAAAGATCTCAACAGATCCCGTTGCCCATCTCAGAACCTGGTGAAGCCTATCCGTTAGATTGATCGGAGCTGTTCCACGGAAAGCGTCTCGTTTCGTGACACAATAGATTGATCTCCATCCTCTGTTATGCATTCGATAACCCGTGACTACATCTTCAGTCACTGATCCGTAGATCCATCCAACTCTTTTGCCCCATTCTGTTTTGTCCTCGTAAAAGCAAGAGATCACACTGATTGCTTCAGCTACAGTGGCTGCATCAAGCGGTTCTCTTGGGACAGCAAGTGATCCAGCTGGTCTACTGTTCTTGCCTTTCCCTTGCAAGTCTTGTAAGAGTCTTCCTTGGTATTCAGCAACTGGAATCGAAGCAACGAAAGAGTTTGAGTTACCGAATCTCTTTGGGAGAAGCAGAGACTCAATATCTCCATCATCATTCTCTTCTTCGTTGTTGTATTCTCCATTCATAGTCAAAGAAATTTCATCATCTTTCTTCGTCGTAGGTTTTGGTTTCCTTAGAGATAGCTTGACTTTTCTTCTTCCTAGCCAGCCATGATGCTCCGTTGCTCTAGGCGGGCTAAAACCGTATAAAGCCGTTCTGCGGAAGATGCAGCCAGTTCCCACATACATAGGACCTTGAAGTCCATCCAAAGCTCTCATACTAACATCAAAGAAGACAGTGTTGTGGTTTGCATAACGATCATTTGGATCAATACCTTCAAACCTCTGAGGGAACTGAACATAGCAGATTCTATCACCTCCCCTATCAAGCATGAAGCACATTCCTTCCCTCAGAGCCATGGAGTTGTAGATGTAGTGGTCACAATCAAGATTGAGGATGAATGGACCATTAGACATGATTGCGCTGGTTCTGACTAAAGCATTCATGGCTCCTGCTTTCTTGTTGTGATCATAACCTGGACGCTTCTCTCTCGACACATAGACTAGCATTGGTAGCCTGATGTCAACGTCTGTTGTATCAATCAAGTTCTCAGAATCTGCTTCTGCTCCATATACTGGTTCTGCATTTGGAGGAGCCAACATTGCCTGTAACCCACAAAAACATTGGAACACATTTTCTTTAGCATAATAAACATCAAACCATTCAGACAAATAGTTAACAAGCTAGACAAAAGAAGTTACCTGAATGATACCAGCATGGTCTCCTCGAGAGTTATCAAGTTCTCCAGAGGACCAAGTCCCTGGCCAGTGAGACCCATCTGACATCCAAGTGGCCTTTGCAACTTTAACAGTTTCTTCAGGATTGTTTCCCATCATCATCTCCATCTGTTTCTTCTTAGCCCTTAGCTCTTCATGCACGTTATAAGCATCAGACCTTCTCCTTATCGCCTCAGGCAATGAGTTGATTCTAACCTTAAACTCATCATATTCTCTTTTCACTCTCCTCCTTTCCCTCACAAAATCCAACCTCACTTTGTTCTTGAGAAAGTTACGCTTCTGAGCAAAGTAGGCCTCAGGGTTCCTTGGCTCTATATTGTGTTTCCTGCAGAATGGCACCCATGTGCTAGCAAAGCTAGCCGTTTGAGCCAAGGCTTCGAATGTTAGCAAAGATCCTCCATCGTCTGATAAGTAGCAAGCAAGCTTTTCCACAGGGTAATCAACGGCTAGGATCGAGAGGATGGTGTTAGCTGTAACCAGAGGCGGTTCTTTCTCAGGGTCTGCAGTTGAGACAAACACATCTATACCCGGAAGATCAGATCGTCCTTTGGGGTTTCTGAGGTTAGGAGATTCAAAACGTTCTTTGAGAACAGTTAAATCGGTTAATCTGTTAACCGGACAGAGTTTGGGAAGCTGGTCCAAAAGCCAAGACAAGGCAAACCAAAGCTCACAGGTCGTCGACATTCCCCACAACCACATTGCCTCTCTGTTTGGGTGACGAATCCTCCATGTCAGAAACAGACCAAGAGCCACCAAACGCATTGCAATGAGTATTCTGTTTCAAGCAAAATTACAAATGGTATAAATAAACACAGACAATGATAAAACAGATTCCATCAGCTTAATTGAGCTACCATCTAAAAGATCTAACCAAAAATAGAAACAGCTAAAGCTTTTATAGAAAGTTCTTTACCTGTAAGGACTGATAATTGCAGCAGAGACACTAACTTTCCTAGTAAGAGGTCTCTTGCTTCTTTCACCAAACTCCGGTGGCTGTTCATACCCGTTTCCAGTACCACCCGACCCGATTCCATACCCATCTTTAGGCCAAACAGCGTTTCCATACCCATAAGTTCCTTTAGTCTCAAACAACCACCGAGTATGATCAAAATCACCAGCTTGATTCTGCGCTTTAAACGACTTCACAACAGAAAGCCTCTTGTCAAGCTTTGAATCAGTCATCTGAGGAAGAGGCTTCGCCACATCTTCTTCTTCTTCTTCCTCTTCCTCAGTGTCCTGATCATCGTTGATGTCCCTGTAAGGCTCTTTACAACCAGGACAACTTCCTCCACCACTTGTGATACAATCAAAGTAACAATCTCTACAGATTTTGAAACCACACTCACATCTCCCATGAACAACTTTCTCATCACATCCTTTCAACCAACAGATCTGACCTAATTTCTTCTCCGGATCAGCTTGATCCATAGAACAATCGATTACATGGCCACGTGTCACCGATTTAAACCCGCCGGTGAAAATCGTACCAGAGAGGACACTTTTGTTGTTTGAATTCCCTTTTAGCATCTCTTCTTCTTCACCCATACCACTTTCATGTGAAGCGAAAACCGTCTGATGATCCGGCGTAGGTGGAATATGAACAGTATAGCTCACAACGCACTCGGAATTAGTCTCAGCCGTCAGATCTTCCACCGACATAGAACAGTATCTTCCTTCACCACCACTGGATCTCCGATTTCCACCGCTAAGGGAAGAGCGACGTGGACCTCTTGAGCTTAGAGGAGAGTTTTGGTTGTTGGAGATGGAAGCGCGTGGGATAGGACTCGTTAATCCCAAGCTTCTGTCGCCGGATCCTTTACATGGAGTCACCGTTATAGTCACCGGAGAAGTAGAACAAGCTGATGATTTCACCATCTTCTGGTTCACCATAGCTGTGAACCTCAAAATTAATGAGAAGAAAATCAAAGATTTAGATGGAAAAAAAGTAGATCTCAAATCGAAATCAAGATGCGGAGAAGAAGAGATTTTGAATCTGAGGAAGATGAAGAAGCTGAAGCTAGTTGGGAGCAGAGCATTTTAATTTCAAAATTTGAGAGAGAGACAAAGAGATATAAAGAAGACAGATGTTGCTATAAACGGTCGAGAGATCTGAACCGTTGATTTGCTTCACGTCGCAACTGTGAGATCGGACGGTGGTTGTCTAATCTAAACGGTAAGTTTGAAAGATCCTTGTGGGTCCAGGACTATCTATAAAGAGAAAAGTCAAAAAAACGGAAGAGAGAAAGGGTTTATCTCTGCCCCTTTCCGTAACGGTCAAATAATTTTTATTCATCCCATGTGGTTTGATAATTTTGAACTCATTGGTACGTAGTATTATGATCTAATAATTTATCTACTGGACCTAATTAAAATATTACATGCTTTTTGTCCCATGTGGTTTGATAATTTCGAACTCATTTTTGCATAGTATTATGATACTACTCGAGCAGATAATCATTTCTTGAAATTCAATAGTAATATATAAATCTATAACATAACTAATCTGCTTATATAGCCTTAACTAGTTATGAACAAGTTTACTCGTTTAAGTGAGAAACGTCAAAAGATTTGAATTCAGTACTTTATATATTATTAATCATATTGCTTCGTGAAGATTAATGTAAACATACGTTTTTCATAGTAAATACAAATAGTCAAAACTCTTTAATACATTTAAAAATAAAGAGAAGTGATTTTGTCTCTATTTCGTCAATTCTCTCTAATCCAGTGGCAAACACGATAAAGACGTTAATCATTTTCATAGTCAAGACCCAACCTATAGTTAGAACTGTAGCTCTCATTACATAAGACAGATACTAGTGATATAGTATCATACAAGAATATTCGCTACACATATTTACAACAATGACTTGTCATCATCATATAAAAGAAATGGGATCACTAATCTTGTTTCCTCTCCATTTCTTCAACTGCTTTGTATGTCGATACAAATAACAAACTCTGATTTTTCCTCAAGAACCTGCGTAATCAGTACTTTGTTTGTTTTTTTCCCTTCAAAGACTTGTAAAGTGCAATTAAGTAGTAGAAAACAAAAACAAACCTGAGAATATCAACAAAGTTGTCCTGCAATTCCTTCAACGTCTCTTCTGTCATATTCACATGGACTAGCAACTCCGGCAATTTCACTGCAAAAGCTCAATCATTAGGGTTTCATAACAAGACGAATAAGTATCCAGTGTTGTGTCTTTCCACAGTCTAAGCAAGAATGGCCTTACCAAAGAGTCGTAACAAATGCTCTGCTCCATACAAAGCTGAGGGAGAAACATCAGCTGATACGGCTTCTTCGTATTGCTTCCGTTCATTGTTGTAAAGCAACATCACAGGTAAAGCTTTGTTAAAGTAGCAACGCAGACCTTTCAGAACTTCCTCTACTGAATCAGTTACCCTATAATAGACTCGCCAAAGAACGTCTTACTATATATATCAGAAGCTTTCAAATAAAACAGAAAGAAACTATACAAGCCCACAAAGAGCTTACATGCCATGTTTCTTCGTTTTGCTGTCAATGTACTTCTTGAAGATGTCATCCACATTTGGAGAGCGAGGAAGTTGCACAAGCTGCTCACACAATTCCCAAACATGACTATGATTAAATTCCTTATTATGGACCTAAGAAAAGCATATGACATTCACAACAAGCATTAGTTAAGACTACCTTGTGACTCTGAGTAACAAATTCACAGTCGTCAGTTAGTTGCTTCCTTAATGCAGGTGGGATATGGAAATTTAAAAGGTTGTCACAAGCAACCGCATTCTTCTCCTGTATTCACCAACCAATCAGATTTTTTTTTTAAAACGTGGATATTGGAAAACTGAAAGATAGGGCAAATAAATCTACCAATGGAGAGATAACTGTATCAACAAAATCTTGTTTCCGCTTTCTTCCTCTAGCAACTGCAAACAATTATGAAAATGTAAGACAAAAAAATATAAGCAGACACAATGTTCTGATAAATAGTAGTCATGGAAAATAAAGAAAAGAGAAGAAGGTTCTAAACCATTAGGGCTTCTAGGTTTCATCTTAGAAACTTTCCAAGTCGTAGCACTCTTAACTCCATGCTTCACACTAAGTTCCTTTTGTTTCTCAATATTCTCCTCTGTATGTTTCAACAAACACTCCACACCTTTCCATTCGTCCCAACTGCTCATAACCAACATTGTATAAGCAGATATAATACTCAAAACTCACAAATTTACATCTTGCCAAAATAAACCACCATCTCCTTATACATATACTTTACCAACACCAGAATGATTTCAGAACCGATACTGTAATATTGAAGGAAGCTTTACAACAAACCTTTTGTTCCAGCCCTGCACAAAAGAAACATAATTTACATCTTCAAAACATTATAGAAACAGAATTGCTATAAACAATTACGTTTTTTTATTATTATCTACTTACAATGTAATGCACAAAATATTTCCATTTATTGACTTGATATTCAACTGTAAGAACCTGAGAAAAATTAAAGAAACAAAACAAAAAGATCAGCAGAGAACAAGAATCTAATTAAAGAACTAAGAGTAATTTTCACAACCTTGGCTTCATAGAAGCAATCATTGTGCTTGGCTAAAACTTTCTCTCCTTCTTCGAATTGGCTCAAGCCAGGATTAGGAAGAGGAAGAGGAAGAGGAAGAGGAAGAGGCAAGTCGTCTCTGTCGTAATCGGTGTTGGAATCTGTATCAGAGCCGGATTCGTGTCGTGTGTCGTCGTCGATGGAATCGGTTTTAGGATACGTCTCGGCGGCGTTAGGGCTTCCCATCTAAGAAGAGGAAAAAGAAGACGAAGAGTTAAGAAGAGAGTTTCTTCTAGGGATTAAAATGGCGGCTTCAGAGCCTTCTCGTCTAACGTAAAAAGAGACAAAGGTAATGACAAAACTCAACTCAAATTTGTCGAATCTCGACGGGGCTTTGTCGGAATTTTTCCGGGAAACAACAATTGGGAATTTTCTAAATCAACAAACAACAATTCTCAAATTTCTCCCAACGTAATATGGGCTTTCATATACTTAGGCCTTTAAGCCCATTTAAACACTTTTTCAAAGTCAAACCTTTGCGTATTATTT
Organism: Cardamine flexuosa; assembly: GCA_963555745.1. NCBI lineage: Eukaryota > Viridiplantae > Streptophyta > Magnoliopsida > Brassicales > Brassicaceae > Cardamine > Cardamine flexuosa. The sequence goes on from OY743214.1 coordinate 668,573, forward strand.
ACTTGGAGAGGAGGAGCACTGCAATGATAAAGACAGAAACACCCCTGAGTTAGTAGCTGAGAAAGCGGCTCACAACCAGGATAGGGTATATCAGTAATTTAAGCTTAGAAAACCGAAGTATTCTTGTCCATTAAGTCTCTGGGCAGATTAAATAAGGAAAGGTCTCGCCTTTGGGTATATTTTTCTTGACATTTTCTCTCACAATTGGGTATTTTAGCTGACACGACGAGTAGGTCTTAATTTTCTAATCAAAAAGCTTATCTGAGTCCGATTTCAGAAAATCAATCAGATGGAAGACGATATGTGGTGCGTGAGCTCATCTGGTTCTTCAAGAAGTCATCGATCAGCAACACCTTCTAAGTATCAATCTGGTTAGTTTCCATTTCCCCTAATTTTCAAACTTCACTTAGGGTTTATGATTTAAGATGGGTCTAAATTGGGTTTCATATATTTTTGGTTTGAGGGATCCTTAAGTTAAAAGTGATACCTTTACGTTTACTTTTAGATTAGATGACCTTTTTTTGTGGATTTAACCTTTGGTCTGGAGTTAATCTGTGGATAAATTTTAGGTTTTCATATGGATGTGGAAGAGTTTGAAGAAGATGAGGATATAGCAGTGGAGTACCCGTGCCCTTTTTGCTCAGATGATTATGATTTAATTGAATTGTGTCACCATATCGATGATGAACATCATCTTGAAGCTAACCATGGGGTATGTGATTTCACTTCCTATCTCTCCTGCTCTTAAGATTTGACAGATGAAGCGGTTAACTTATTGTTTAAACGGTTTCTTGGGTATTCTTAGTGGACTTATAGAGCTTTACATGCTTTATTTAAAGGTTAGGATTGTGAGAAACATGTCCCTTCAGTCTTTGATTTGCTTATTACTTGTTTAGATTGATGCTTTTTGAGAATCTGATTGCAATTTTGTGATTAGTTTCAATAGAGAAACATTCCCGAGACGACATCTTTTTGCTTTAGAGAGTAAGATAGTGATGCTATGATGAGGACCGTTTAGATTGTTTCTTTTGGAATCCAAATGCAGTTATGTGAAAATTTCAGTTAAGAAGATGGACCATTCTTTTTTGGTTCTGTGCTAACATCTTACAATTCGTTTTGGTTGTTTGTGATTTTTTGTAGATATGTCCGGTTTGTAACAAAAGAGTGAAGATGCATATGGTGGATCATATAACAACACATCACAAAGATGTCTTGAAGATATCCTTTTTAATTTCTTTTCAAAATCTTTTATTATAGCTCGTTTTTCGTCTCTATAATGAATGCTATTTTGAATGTCCTTGACCGGTAACTTTACAGTGACCAGAAGGATACATCGTACAGAGATGATCCATATTCATCGGATAAGTATCTTCAGTCACTTGTTGACGACTATCCGTCATCTATGAATCATCATCATACCTCTAAAACCGCTGTTTCCGATCAATTTTTATCGTTCATCAACAATACTACATTGCCTAATCAGACCAAGCTTGTGCAGCAGCCTGATTCGAGTGTGGAAGAGGAGAATTTGATCAAGGATTCATTGGCAGAAAAAGAAAAGAAATTGTCACCTCCTTTGTCGGATACTGAACAGTTGGAGAAGGCAAAGAAGTGTGAGTTTGTACAGGGAATATTGTTATCAGCCATGTTTGATGATGGATGCGACATCTTCTGAGTAAAAAAGAGATAATAATGTTGTGGAGGGTCCAATGGCGAAGGCAGGTTATTGATATTGTTGTAAACTTGTAATTTATGCAGCTCTCTATTTATGTATTCATCTTTTTCAGACATAACACTAGGGTTTAGTCTATAATAATAATATAAACTGATGAGTTTTCAGTTTGTCTTTCACAAGAATCTTCTTTATTGTACAGCACAGTTCTTACAAAGTTCTTCTATTGGTCTAGAAAGGTTGAGTATGTGGTTAGTAGTGTTAAATAGAACAAAAGCCCGTCTAGCTCAGTTGGTAGAGCGCAAGGCTCTTAACCTTGTGGTCGTGGGTTCGAGCCCCACGGTGGGCGATTCTTCATTTTGAAATGGTTTATTATCTTTTAGTATAAACTATACTGACCAACTTTTTGCAGTTTCTCTGTCTCTGAATCTTGAAGAACCCTGCTTCAATAACGTCTAGTTTCAAAGTTGTTAATTTTTTCCATTCCTTTATCTAACTCCTTTAACAATTGAACTTCAGAATTCGGTAGTAGGATATAGAGAGGATCAAAATACGTCCAATCTATTAAACTCCTAACTTCAAACAAAATTTAATTTTGTGCCTGCAGAAATTATGTAACAGAGTTTGTGACAAAAAAAAAATATTATGTAACAGAGTCGCTCGATAAAAAGCCTAATTATAATGGGCTTTTGAAACGCCTGCATTTAATTAAAGCCCAATAGATAGCTCGAAGAGGAGAAACCCTAGAAGAAAATGAGATATATAAATGGTTTCGTCTTCTTTGATAAGCAGTTCTCCGCCACACCAAATCTCCAGAACGGAGAGAAGCAAAAATGGTTTCGTTGAAGCTCCAGAAGCGGCTCGCCGCATCAGTGATGAAGTGCGGGAAGGGCAAAGTATGGCTTGATCCGAATGAAAGCTCCGACATCTCCATGGCCAATTCCCGTATGTTGTTTTCTTCTCTTCATTCTTTAGTTTGTTTGCTTCGTTGCTATGGTTTATTGTGGCCTCTGTTTATAAGCGACTGTGGTAGATTTTGGATTTACTCGGGTTTATGTACTGCTGTAATCTTCTTCCTATGTTGAATCACTATGTTCGTTTCCGATCTGCAAAATCTAACCTCGTAGGTGTTTCTGTACTTGATTTTTTGTTGTTAGAGGCCTTGTTGAGCTGTGATTGGTGATGTTTTTTCATTGTTTTTGTATCTCGAAATCTCAAAAGAGCTATGTGTCGATTTTGTTTTCGATTATTGAATATTACTCTGTTTATTTGATTTGTTGCCATAGAACCAGCAAATGATATGTTCGTTTTGGTTGCTGATCTTACTTTTCTAAGACTTTCGATTTGTATGGTCTTTGGTTTATATAGAAATGATTTGCTAATGCGTTTGAACAATTTTGTAGGCCAAAACATCAGGAAGCTTGTGAAGGATGGTTTCATCATCAGGAAGCCAACCAAGATTCACTCTCGTTCCAGAGCTCGTCGTATGAAGATTGCCAAGATGAAGGGTCGTCACTCTGGATACGGTATATACTTTGAAACTGAATAATCCCACTCTTGATTGAACTTAAGATTTTACGTAAGTATTGTGTAATGATTGGTGTTTGGGTTTTGTATGATTGAAAAGGTAAGAGGAAGGGTACCCGTGAAGCTAGGTTGCCAACAAAGGTACTGTGGATGCGTAGGATGCGTGTGTTGAGGCGTCTGTTGAAGAAGTACAGAGAGACGAAGAAGATTGACAAGCACATGTACCATGACATGTACATGCGTGTTAAGGGTAATGTGTTTAAGAACAAGCGTGTCTTGATGGAGAGTATCCACAAGTCTAAGGCTGAGAAAGCTAGGGAGAAGACTTTGTCTGATCAGTTTGAGGCTAAGAGGGCCAAGAACAAGGCTAGCCGTGAAAGGAAACATGCCAGAAGAGAAGAACGTTTGGCTAAGGTATTAACTACATTTACTTTGCATCATTTTCAAAGTTTTGTTAAATTTTGATTTTGGATTCTTATATTTACATACATGTTCTTGTTGTAGGGTCCTGGAGGAGATGTTGCACCCGTAACTGCTTCACCTGCTGCTGCTGCTGCTGCCCCAACTGCTGAGTAAGTCTGATTTCAACTGTGATGTAAATTTAGTTTTGATTGGAAATCAGCTAATGCAATTGTGTTTTTTTACATGTGTAGTGTACCGAAGAAAAAGTCAAAGAAGTGAAAGATGTTGTAGCACGAAGCTATTTAATTCAGTTCATGGACTTTGACTTGAAGAAGGTTTTGAATGTTCGTTCTATCAAAATGGATTTGTGGAATAACTTTATTTTCGCAAAGAACATAAACTTATGTCAGTTAATCGTTGTTTGCTTTCAGATTTTTAGATTACAGTGTTTTAAGAGACTTATTTTGGGAAAATTTCTATTTTTGCTTTTTTTAATTACTTTTACTGCATCACTTGTTAACAAATTTATCTACTCTTATCGTTGAAAAGCATAATCGAAAATTTCGAAACCATGGTTGTAGTCTATATCTTAATATAACCAACTCTCTTAAATATTCTTGAACTTAAAAAAAGGTTTCTTATGTTTGACTTGAATAATTGCAATGCCCAAAATATATTTATTGTACACAAATAATGTGTTTCTAACGAGCGACGACTCTGTTACATAAATTTTCAATTTTATTATATTAAAACACATTCGGTCAAATATTCAATCACACGGTTGTATTATGGAAGTATTAACTCTAACTAATACAAATCTGTGCCTTAATTGGCTAATTTTTATATAATGTGTAGAAATACAGATGCTCTTTGTAGACTTATTAATTAGTACCTTTTAATCCAAAAATATTTTTTTCCTCGTGCGTACCAACTGAACAAAAATACGAGACAGACTATTTGGCTAAAAATTATCAATAGCATTTATAGTCACCAATAATATATACCTCCATTAATTCAAAAACTACTAAATGAATTTAAGGAAGTCTAGAAATTTCTTTAAATATGGGTTTCTCAAAAAGATGATTGATGTAAAACTAAAAGAATGGGAACCTGATTAATCGGAGAGATTCTTGAGATGGAGGCATCGATATCTCAGACTCTCAGTGTTTATATGCTTGTTCCTATTTTAAACATGTATTCGAGTATCTCATGAATATAATAGATTATGAATTCCATTGTTAGAAACTAGATGTGTTGCCTGGATTATATTTTGATAGTACTCTGTGTGTAAAAGATAAGTCTTGAGTATAACAAAAGTTACAAATTATGCTAAATCTAACAAGTTTCACAGTTGTTGATGATTTTTTTTTGTACTGTCTTTAAAAATATAGAGTAATTTGATTTTATGTAAAATGGTATTAAAGTATACATTGATACTCATATCAAATGTATAACTAGCTAGTAACTTTTTAAGCAACCAGCTGAAGAATCCGTATACAAAAAACGTAAGGGAAAATAACAATATCAAAAGTAAAATATTCCAGTAATTATTTCTTGTTTGATAAATTCCCAAACTAACTCACAAACACATGTTTATGGAAACATTTGATATTTTAATAATTAAATAATTTGTACCAAAAAGCTTATTTGCATATTGGAAAACTAATTGCTCCCCCAAAGATAACCTTGACGTTAGAGCAAAGAGATCCGAGTAAACCTCCTGATGAGGACTTTTCGGATGCCTTGCCTACAAAGTTTAAGTTCACGTCGACGACATTGACTCCTTGGCACGGTACCGATTTGCTACACGCTATCTGAACAATATCTTTCGTAATTGTTGTTCCTTTTATGTTCTTGAACAACACATCGCTGATTGCAACTTTTGAATCCTATAAAAAAACGAAGTTTTTGTAAGCTACAAACTCAACTGATTAGTTTGATATGATTTTTCAGTTAGATATACTTACTCCTCCTCTTGAACCATAGTTTTGGTCAATGATGATTGGGTTCTTGACATTTTCCATGATGATATCTTCAAAGTGAATGTTTGCAGCCTTGCTTGGGCTTGAACCTCCCCAAGTCTTGATTCTAAGTCCATTGTCAGTTCCCTTCATCGTGCAGTTTTTAACAAGAATTCCGCTAACATCTTCCTCGTTCGGGTACTTACCAAGACTACCAACACTTAGACCGTGTCCTGGACCACAGATCACGCGTTCGACGGTAACATTGTTGGAGCCACGACCAACTGAGACACAATCGTCTCCTGTGGCTATTGTGCTATCGATGATGGCAACGTTGTCAGCATTGCTCAGATGGATACCATCAGTGTTGGGACTAGTATCAGGCGCGATAAGCTTAATGTTTTGGATTTTGACACCTACTGTTTTCACCAAGAACATGTGGAAAGCCTTTGCGTTGATCGAGGTAATGCCGTTGACTTCAAGATTTTGCATGTTTCTGAATTTAAGAGACTGCATATACATGTGTTATTAGTGCAAAGGATTTAGTTAACATGAATGTTGTGTATATATATATGCAGATATTAATATTCTTACAGTTGGAGGAAGATTGCATTGGAGCTTCTTGCCACAACCATCTGCTGCCCAAACTTTTTCACCTTGTCCGTGGAATGTGCCGGGTCCGGTAACGACGAGATTGTCGACACGTTCGAATAAGAACCACTCGGGGGTTGCGAATCCGCTTGTTGTAGCGAGAACTGTGCCTTGAACTTCGACGGTCACTTTGCTTTTGCATGGACCGGCGAAAATGACTGGACCAGCCAAGAATTTTCCTTCAGGAATTAATAGTGTTGCTGGTGCAGGACTTGCGCACACTTGGATCCATGCGTTTAAAAACGCCTTGAAAGTATTGGTGGAACCATCAGGTACGGCTCCAAACTTAGTAATATCGAAAACCGTGGGGTTACCGGAATTAGCGGCGAGACCACGACGGCCTCCAAGATATTCACCATTAGCCACACAAGAACCAAACACCAAAGCCATTAGAATTAATGAACCTACATTACTATTATTTGCCTTGGCGACCAAACTTCTTGCGCTGGCCATGGTGATAATATCTTTATTTTGTTTTTGGTTTTTTTTTGTTCTTTTAAAAGTGTGTAAACAAATTTAAAAGTGATTTGCTCGTTAGAGATTCATAATGTTTTATAATGTTAGTACGGGTTCTATTTTTAGATCTCTATCTCTCTTTTTTAAGTATGGTTTGAGGTTAATTTTAGAGTGTGTGGTTCTATCTTTTTTTGCGGATGTTTGACCTCCAATGATTTACATTAGAAAAACTGAATCCATTTATTAAGCGGGTGAGAATGAGCAATTACTTCCACTTTGTTTATTTGCCAAAATTAACATATTGTTTGTTTTTTCCTCAAAATTATGTGTATGTGTAATAAAATGGTATATAATGTAACATTACTATAGTTTTGACTGGTTGTAAATTAGTCATAATTATTAGAGTTCAGTTAAAGAATTTCTGGAATCATGTTTTAGATAAATTTATTATGTCATTTAGTAAAATCAGAAACAACCCATTTTAAAAACACATGCAGTATACTAAAAAAATTTCTTTTTTTTTATCCACGATTAAAAACTTAATATAATATATCCAAACATTTTTATTATATTCTCTCAATATTTTTTTAAAATCTACTGATTATGAAACACTGTTCTTTTATGAGAGTAATCATATTTTGCCATAAATGGGTAATGATCTTCGGAGTTTGCCATTTTACTGTTAGAAGAATGAACTATAACTAAAAATCAATTGTTAAGGACTCTTATATCCTTGCTTATGGCTAAGAATTGCATTTTTATTTTTAAAAAAAGAAAAGAAAAACCCAATCCGATTCCTAATCTTTGCATTCCTCTTAGGCAATGATGTGGGGGCTTAGTTTCGATTTTACTGGGATTAAGAGTTTATTTGTGACCGATTCAATTTTTATTTATGGCTATCCTCTACACTTTCGAATGGTTTTGGTGATTTCCATGGTTGAACCTGGTGCTGGAGAACCCTATCACGCCTATGTAGTATTTGTTGAAATTTCCTAAAGAATTATAATGTTCAGTTTCTTTGTGAGAAGCATCATGAGAAGAGAAGATGAGTGCAGGAGCCATGGTTAAGTTAATGAATATGGAGAGAATTGACGAGATATGGCTTCAAGAGATGAGAAAGAATGAAGATGTTAAAGATGCTCAATGAGTCAGTGTTAAGAAATCCATCAACCTCTTTTATTTAGTACATTTTTTTTTGTAAAAAGGGTTTAAAATATTTAGTTGGAAACAAAAAAAATGTATAGTTCACACACAAAAACAAATTAGTGGATAAATTATAATACAGTATTTTATCCATGAAATAATATGAACTAAAAATAGATATCATAATCCCTTTAAACTATATAATGATTTAGTGAAACATCGTAATTTCTAAATGAAATTTGTTCACTACAAACCATATTTGTAGTAAATTTGTTCACTACAAACATCCATTTCTTTTTACTACGTCTAATGTGCTTCAAAACAAACCATATTCATAGTATATTTTGTCGGCCAAAAATGATACAATCTGGTCCAATTAAAAATTGGTGAATCCAAACCCAATAATATACAATCATTCATCGCTTTAGCGGTCATAAAAATATATCATTACCATCGGTTTGACGGTATCGACAGTCAGTGCCGTGCCTAGCAGGCTAGCCTAATAGAAGTCTAAGGCTAATTCTAAAATTCTATAGTTTTATTTTGTTTAGATGCCTTTTTATTTATATATTTCTACTTATTTTTAACATTATTATGGATTTTTTTATAACAAAATGTTATTCTAAACATCAGAAAATCCAAATAAGAACAAAAATATGTAATGTTATTATATATTATAATTAAAAGGTCATTTGTTTTACATATATAGTTTAAGAAAATAAATAAATAATGTGACATTTAATATTAGAAAACAATTGGGGGCCTAAGGCCATTGCTTTTTTTAAATACAAGCAAGGCATGACTTTGCCGAAAGTTCCTTCCAGTGAATAGTATAGCTACACTTGCAACTCCAGGTAAGAGAAGCAATGAGCTACAAATTTAAGTAGAATCTCAGCTGAATCATCACAACAAATGTTTGATTCGCCAAACTAACTCACAAACACATGTTTGTGGAAACAAAATTTGACATTTTAATAAGTAAAAAATTTATACCAAAAAGCTTATTTGGGACACATTGGAAAGCTAAGTTTTCCACCAAAAATAACCTTGGCGTTATTGCAAAGAGCTCCTATGGCACCTCCTGAGGAGGACTTCGTGGATGCCTTGCCTACGAAGCTCAAGTTCACGTCGATGACATTGACTCCTTGGCACGGCAACGATTTGCTGCACATTATCTGAACAACATCTTTCGTAATTGTTGTTCCGTGTATGTTCTTGAACAACACATCGCTGATTGCAACTTTTGAATCCTACAAAAAATGAAGTTTTTGTAAGCTACAAATTCAGTTGATTAGTTTGATAGGAGTTTCTCGGTTATATATACTTACTCCTCCTCTTGAACCGTAGTTTTGGTCAATGATGATTGGGTTTTTGACACTGTCCATGATAATATCTTCAAAGTGAATGTTTGCAGCCTTGCTTGGGCCCGAACCACCCCAAGTCTTGATTCTAAGTCCATTGTCAGTTCCCTTCATCGTGCAGTTTTTAACAAGAATTCCGCTAACATCTTCTTCGTTCGGATATTTACCAAGACTACCAACACTTAGACCATGTCCTGGACCACAGATCACGCGTTCGACGGTAACATTGTTGGAGCCACGGCCAACTGAGACACAATCGTCTCCTGTGGCTATTGTGCTATCGATGATAGCAACGTTGTCAGCATTGCTCAGATGGATACCATCGGTGTTGGGACTAGTATCAGGCGCGATAAGCGTAATGTTTTGGATTTTGACACCTACTGTTTTCACCAAGAACATGTGGAAGGCCTTTGCGTTGACCGAGGTAATGCCATTGACTTCAAGATTTTGCATGTTTCTGAATTTGAGAGACTGCATGCATGTGTACACATGTGCTATTAGTTCAAAGGATTTAACGTGAATGTTGTGTATTTATATATCTAGACTAAATTATTTTTACCGTTGGAGGAAGATTGCATTTGAGCTTCTTGCCACAGCCATCTGCTGCCCAAATCTTTTCACCTTGTCCGTGGAATGTGCCGGGTCCGGTGAGGATGAGATCGTCAACTCGTTCGAATAAGAACCACTCAGGGGTTGCGAATCCGCTTGTTGTAGCAAGAACTGTGCCTTGAACTTCAATGGTCACTTTGCTTTTGCATGGACCGGCGAAAATAACTGGACCAGCCAAGAATTTTCCTTCAGGAATTAATAGTGTTGCTGGTGCAGGACTTGCGCACACTTGGATCCATGCGTTTAAAAACGCTTTGAAAGTATTGGTGGAACCATCTGGTACAGCTCCAAACTTAGTAATATCAAAAACCGTGGGGTTACCGGAGTTAGCAGCGAGACCGCGACGACCGCCGAGATATTCACCATTAGCCACGCAAGAACCAAACACCAAGGCCATTAGAATTAATGAGCCTACATTGGTATTATTTGCCTTGGCGACCAAACTTCTTGCGTTAGCCATGGCGATAATATCTTTTTTTTTTTTTTTTTTTTTGTTCTTTTAAAAATGTGTAAACAGATTTAAAAGTGATTTGCTCATTGGAGGATTCATAATGTTTTAATAGTGTTAGTATGGGTTCTATTTTTAGATATTTGTTTTTTTTTAAATATGGTTTGAGGTAAATTTTAGAATGTGTGGTTCTATCTTCTTTTGCGGATGTTTGACCTCCAATATTAGGTGGTAACGATTATACTTTCCCTTAACATAAGAGAAACTGAATCCATTTATTAAGCTGTTCAGAATGAGCAATTAGTACTCCCATTTTGTTTATTTGCCAAAAATACCAAACTGTTTGTTTATTCTTCAAAAGTATGCGTATGTGTAACAAAATTGTATATAATGTAATATTAATATAGTTTGGACTGGTTATAAATTAGTCATACTCGAGAGGGAACCCAAGGACTCGGTTTTAGCTAGAGGGAGCTGGAGTCCAGAGACTGATTTTGAAATAAGTTCGGCAAGAGCTTTTGCTTCAACACTTTTCCATTTCCATATAGGACTAAAGATCAAAACCTTTTGACCATAAAAGTAAAAAATAAAAACAAAAAAAAACACACATTGTTGTTTATGTTCTTGAAGAACCAAGTTAATACTGAATTGACAAAATTCAGGAGCTTTTGCGTTATCATTGAATTTGTTTGTTTACGTTTCTTCTAAAATTTGTAATACTTCAAAGACAATACGAGCCAGATCAATTTGGGACTAAAACACTTTCAAAAGGTCTATATATACAAGCATATAGCATTACACGCACCAATTGCAGCTTATGTTGCAAATAAACCCAACCCACATCCAGGGGCGGTTCTTGACATAAGCGACATGAGCAAATGCCAGGATTCAAACTTTTTTCTGAATTTTCTTTATATAAAAGGACCAATTGTTTTAAAAAAAAAAATTACAGGGTTTATTTTGTTTTTTCTTACAATCTAGCACAAGGCCCAAATTTTCACATGCCTTTTTCCAACCGCCCCTGCCCACATCCTCCTGAAACTACAACCATACTTAGCGTACCTACGACACTTCAGACTTCAACAATCTTCAAAATACCTTAATTATGGTTAGTGATGTGATATTGTAATTATGTTATTCGATTGAAGGGGTCATTTATTTTACACTAGATTAGAACCCGTTTATCAGGCGGGTTTTAAATTTCAAAATTAAATATAAAATAGACTTTTTAAAAAATTTATTTCTAAACGGAAACTTCTACTATTTCAAAAATAATTTTCAGGAGACTCTTTTTAAAATAAATTTCTAAAATTGTTCATTTTAGATAATATCTCTAAATTTTAAGCTATTTTAGTCAGTTAAATATTGGTTATTAATTAAATATCTTACATTTGTTTTGGATTAGAAATATAAATCATGTTTTATTAGAGAAAATAATTATTTACATAATTTAGTTTTCTATATGAATAAATTGATTAATCGACAGGTGTCATGATTTTGTGAATTATAATTTTAACACAAACTGAACTTACATAAATGCAACCAAACTTTATATAATAAGATATATAAATTAAGAAACAAAAAATGTGGCTTTAAATATTTGGAAAAAAATTGGAGGCCAAGGCCATTGTTTTTTCAATACAAGCAAGGCAAAAATCTGCCGACAGTTCCTTCCAGTGAAACAGTATAGCTAAGAGAAGCGTAGCAATAGCTACAAATTTAAGTAGAACTGAATCATCAAAACAATGGTCTGATTCGCCAGACTATCTCACAAACACATGTTTGTGGAAACATTTAAATAATTTATACCAAAATACTTATTTGGGACATATTGGAAAACTCATTGCTCCACCAAAGATAACCTTGGCGTTCTCGCAAAGAGATCCGAGAGCCTTTTCGGATGCCTTGCCTACGAAGCTTAAGTTCACGTCGACGACATTGACTCCTTGGCACGGCAACGATTTGCTGCATGCTATCTGAACAATATCTTTCGTAATTGTTGTTCCTTTTATGTTCTTGAACAACACATCGCTGATTGCAACTTTTGAATCCTACAAAAAAATGAAGTTTTTGTAAGCTACAAACTCAACTGATTAGTTTGATATGATTTTTCGGTTAGATATACTTACTCCTCCTCTTGAACCGTAGTTTTGGTCAATGATGATTGGGTTCTTGACATTTTCCATGATGATATCTTCAAAGTGAATGTTTGCAGCCTTGCTTGGGCTTGAACCTCCCCAAGTCTTGATTCTAAGTCCATTGTCAGTTCCCTTCATCGTGCAGTTTTTAACAAGAATTCCGCTAACATCTTCCTCGTTCGGGTACTTACCAAGACTACCAACACTTAGACCGTGTCCTGGACCACAGATCACGCGTTCGACGGTAACATTGTTGGAGCCACGACCAACTGAAACACAATCGTCTCCTGTGGCTATTGTGCTATCGATGATGGCAACGTTGTCAGCATTGCTCAGATGGATACCATCGGTGTTGGGACTAGTATCAGGCGCGATAAGCTTAATGTTTTGGATTTTGACACCTACTGTTTTCACCAAGAACATGTGGAAAGCCTTTGCGTTGATCGAGGTAATGCCGTTGACTTCAAGATTTTGCATGTATCTGAATTTTAGAGACTGCATATACATGCGCTATTAGTATTAACATGAATGTTGTGTAAATAAATGTAGATTTAAATATTCTTACAGTTGGAGGAAGATTGCATTGGAGCTTCTTGCCACAGCCATCTGCTGCCCAAATCTTTTCACCTTGTCCGTGGAATGTGCCGGGTCCGGTAACGACGAGATTGTCGACACGTTCAAATAAGAACCACTCGGGAGTTGCGAATCCGCTTGTTGTAGCGAGAACTGTGCCTTGAACTTCAACGGTCACTTTGCTTTTGCATGGACCGGCGAATATAACTGGACCAACCAAGAATTTTCCTTCAGGAATTAATAGTGTTGCTGGTGCAGGACTTGCGCACACTTGGATCCATGCATTTAAAAACGCCTTGAAAGTATTGGTGGAACCGTCAGGTACGGCTCCAAACTTAGTAATATCGAAAACCGTGGGGTTACCGGAATTAGCGGCGAGACCACGACGGCCTCCAAGATATTCACCATTAGCCACACAAGAACCAAACACCAAGGCCATTAGAATTAATGAACCTGCATTACTATTATTTGCCTTGGCGACCAAACTTCTTGCGCTGGCCATGGTGATAATATCTTTATTTTGTTTTTGGTTTTTTTTTTTCTTTTAAAAGTGTGTAAACAAATTTAAAATTGATTTGCTCATTGCAGATTCATAATGTTTTATAGTGTTAGTAAGGGTGCTATTTTAGATCTCTATTTTTTTTTAAATATGGTTTGAGATAAATTTTAGAGTGTGTGGTTTTATCTTCTTTTGCGGATGTTTGACCTCCAATGTTAGGTGGTAACTATTATACTGTCACGGTAACATAAGAGAAACTGAATCCATTTATTAAGTGGTTGAGAATGAGCAATTTGTACTCCCACTTTGTTTATTTGCCAAAATTACCATACTATTGGTTTCTTCCTCAAAATTATGGATATGTTTAACAAAATGGTATATATGTAATATTAATATAGTTTTTACTGGTTATAAACTAGTCATAATTGTTAGCGTTCAGTTACTCTCTTTTTTGGAATCATGTTTTAGATAAAATTATTATGTCACTAAGAAACAACCCATTTTCTACCGATACACCATTGTAGGGTCTTCTTATATATATCAAAGCAGTGATGAATATTTTTAAAAATCTACAGATTATGAAATACAATTATTTCATCTGTCCATCAAATTTTGAATTACGTAACAGAGACAATGACAGCTTCAGTCGACCAATCTCTCTGTATCTGCTCAATTGCTCGTTTCCCATGAACATATTCATCATCCTTCGTCATTGTCTATTATCTTAAAAATAAATATATTTTTTTTTCCGTGAAAAATAAAATCAATCCTCTTCTGTTTGATATATATATTTCACTTACCTCTTAATGTTACTATTTTCTTTCAAAATCTGGAAATCAAAACGAATAATTGTTTTGTGTTTGCTTGGAGCGTGATTTTTCAAGTTCAGTCGTATCGGACAATTAAGCCTGGCATCATTTATAGAATCATTACTACTAATTAATTAACGTTTAAAACATGCATGTGGGGGCGTTAACGGTTAGATACTGCGATTAAAGCTTAACTAGAGCTGGCCAAGAGAGCCACTTAGATACGCCAAAGCCCCAACAAGTGGGGCGTTAATGTAAGTGGCCGGCTCGGACCGTCCGTAGTCAGACCGTTCGTCAGGGAATTGGTCGTTCTGGTCCGGACCACCAACGACTGCACCGACTAGATCGTTAGGGTTAGGAGATTGAGAGACAAACATGGAGAAGCCGTCGTGGCATTGGATCTTGGTCGGGTGGGCTACGACGGAGGGGAGAGATGAGCCACGGTGGTGAATCCGACGAGGATATTTTGGACCATAACCAACCATGTATGACATTTTTAATGGGTTGTCTCCAAGTAAATAGTCCACCTGACACATCATATACATTTCTCAGTTATGATATTTTAATAGTTAACTACTACTTTATATTAACAAAACAATTTTCTTGTTATCTATATATATAACACAATATTTCTTGTGATTTTTTTAATTAGTATACTAGAAAAAAGTGTGCAATGTGCGTTAAAATTGAACCTGTTTCTTAGCGATTGAGCGGAGGCGTGCGGGGGTGACGACGGAGCCACCGCAGTAAGCGACGGTGCGAGCAGAAGTCAAGTATTTGGCGTAGGTCACGAGCAAGAACGATGTCGACGTCACGTATTGCATGTTGCTTTGACCCATCTTGTACAACAGCCCACCTATACATTATACATACACATTATATCTTCAATACTCCAAACTCTCTAGCTAATGTAATCATGTTCAAAGGTTAAACAAAATTTTGGGTAAGTTTGTTCAAGATTCTCTTTTGGAAAGTTAGGACTTTTTTGAGAAACCCTAATACTTTTAGACCTCTAGCAGTTAATATATCATAATGAATGAAATTTAAACAAATACACATTATAGGGGTAATATGTAACAAAATGAGAAGATTATGGGCAGATATGTAAGCAAATGAGAAGATAAGGGGTCAATATCTATAAAAGGCAAAAAAACCTGGGGTGTATTGGGAAGAAGAGAAGGGAGCTCCAGGAATAACAGAGCATATGAAACTATCAGCATGCTCTTTGTATTCTCCAAGTGACTTCACTTTCTGAATCAGAAACTCCTTGAAAAAAACAAAATCACACAAAGGGGTTTCATAAAAATTTAGCCTTTAACAACAAAATCAAGAACCAACGGTTTGAAAAAACAAAAAAAAACCTTGGAGAGAAGAATTCTGGCACCAACATGCTTATTATCCCAACTAAACATGTTATCAGAGTCATCAGCACCAAGGATTTGTCCATTATCTTTGATGTAATTGAGATATGTTGGGTTATTTGTTGCTTTGTGTAACCAAGCAGCTCCCCATAACAACTCATCCTGAAATAAAATAACATATCAAATTTGAAAAAGAAAAAAATTCACTTTTTTATTGTTACAGAATTTGAATTTTAATTTAGATGCAATGTAAAAAATTCAAACCTGATAGCCAGAGTAGGAACAGTAGAACGGACAAACTTCTGGTTTGAGACCTGCGCTGTAGGGTCCTCTGTATTTGTCCGCAAATGTAAAAACCTTAAAAACCCACAAAAGCATTTTTAGTCAATGCTCCAATCGAGATGCCAAGTTTCTCTATTTCAAAAACATGAATATTAAATGAAGAATATTTCACCTAAATTACACAACTTGAGGAATGAGAATAATGGTTTTATTTTTTCAAGTTTATTTACCGTAAAGGCTCGTTGGAGGAGGAGAGTGGAATAAGAAGGATCACAATTCCGGAAAACAATAGAAGCTGCGGCAAGAGCGGCGGCTATTTCTGCGGCGATATCAGAACCAGGATTGTTCTTGTCGACTTTAAACACACTTCTTGGTGTATCCATGTCTTCTGGTCTCTCCCAACAAGCATGGTCCATGTTAGCATCACCCACCTATATATGAACACGCTAACGTAAACCATTTGTTTCTCCAAAGTTTGAATCTTTGACAAGTAAAAAAAATCAAGAAACCTGAACATAAATGGTGTCAGGATGTGAAGTGGCTTTGAGGAGAAAATCAGTGGCCCAACGAACTGCGTCTTTAGCGTTTGGTAATTCAGATTTCATGAGACCACCAAACTCAATTAAACTCCATGACAGCATTGTCGTTGTGAATGCCATTGGGAATCCAAACTTCATATTGTCACCGGCATCGTAGTATCCTCCCACCAAATCCACCTACGATTTTAACCATTGACAAAAACAATATTAGGGTTTCAATTTTTCCTCTGTTTTATGCATAAAGGCTGAATCTTTTTATGACTTTTGTGGAGTTTTTTTAACCTAATTTCACATATTCCTCTAAACGAGAACAGACCCATTTCACATTTTCCTCAAAAGCAGTAAAACACAAAAGAAAAGAAGAGTCATTTACGTTGAGAGCAGAGCCATCAGAGAGACCAGAGTTACTCCTCCAAGTCACCCTTTGGTTTTGAGGAAGCTTTCCAGATCTTTGACCTTCGAAGAAGAGAATAGACTTGGCGAGAGCGTCTTTGTAATTGTGGTTTTCGTGGTGGTGACGATGGTTGAGGATGGGGAGAGAAGATGACAAGGAGAAGCCATTGCTGAGAAGCAAGAAGAAAGAGAGAAAGATGAAGACTCGAGAAGAAGAGAGAGGATAAGCCATTTCACTAGAGAGAAAAAAGAGCTTTGGTTAAACCAATCAATGAGCAGAGTGCAGAAGAGTAAGCTTTGCTGCTAGCTGAACAGAACAGAGGACTTTATATAGAAAAAAGATTTGCTTTTCTCCTCTTCTTGCTAAACCGGTTAGTTAGCACATAAACCGAAGAAAATTTTTAATTTTTTTTTGTACCACGTAAAATTTGGTGTAAATCTTCTTCACCCATACCGAAATATTTAATATGGTAAAATGAAAAAGAAAATAGAAAATCATTCGTACCGTCCAGTCAATTTTACGTGATATGACCAAAATAATAGTAATGAGATATGCCATATGCTTGTCAGAGAAAACCAAAAAGAAAAAAGATGGAGCTGAGACTACAGATAACGAAATAACGACTGCGAAAGTTGTGGGCCATGTGTTCAAAATCAGAACAAATCCGGGTAGAAGACGTAAAACATAACAAAATAAAGAGGCTTTTTAGTAATATTTTGAATATTAGTTTTTGTCCGAACATTTGATTCGACTTCTTGGGAGTGGGCTAACCGTTGAGGGCCCAACTTACAAAGTGGATAAGCCTCATTTATTCCCTTTTGACATTTTTTTTTGTTCTCGACAATTTTTTTGGGTTTTTGACATTATAGATGTTTTTTTTTTTTGCCGAACTACATATCTCAACGATTGAAGATAAACTAAAATCTCTAATTTGTTCTAACATACACAAAATATGTGTATAAAGGAGTGAAGAAGAATTAATAATGGAGATGAAGATGCTTGCAGCATGCGATAATAAGTCCTAGTACAATAATGTCACTCGTTGCATTAAATAAATGGACCGATGGTGCCATAGAGATAGAGTTGTCTGTTAACCTCGTAACCGGGCCATTTGACCAGCTTTATCGTTTTCCACGTTTTGGGAATCATGCTCTCCATAATAGAAAGAAGAAGTCTTAATGGCAAAATTGTAGTCGGTTTCACAATTTATGGTCTTTGTTGATTTTATGGATTTTATGGATTTTATGTTTGTACATCATGTTAAAAATTACTACTATGTGTTTATTATCAAGGAAAACATGACGTTCAATTTTTTTGTGAAAGTATTAAACAAAATTTGTATAATGCATATATATGACATAGAAAAAAGTATATATTCTGAATTTCACTTCCGGTGATTCTCGTTTGATATGTAAACTATAAAGTCAGGGATTCATTCAAAGTCATTTGTCAAAATTGAATACACGATCCAAAGACTTCAAATAATAAAATAAGCTGAATTTTGTTTTGGGGATGTTCTTCGACAATGTAATAGCTGGGCCAGTATAATAGAAACATATGGCCCAAAAATGTTTTATACGAGTTAGATTCTTGTTAACAATATGTACACTTTCCTTGGCCAAACAAAATATGAAATTATGAATGAATGTGTTACAAAATCAGAAATAACCATAGTATCTTTAGAGACTAATTGAGTACTTTCTTTAAGACGTTTAGTGGCGTTCGGGATATTCAGCACATGGTGATATCGATGCTGAATGTTTATATACCACGCAAAGATTTAAGCGAATGTGGAATACAAAAAAAATAATGCAGAAAATGCAACTGTACTAAATGTTTTATAAATGTAAGGCCAGAGTCGGTGGTTTTCGGACCGTTCCGCCTTAAAAAGTTTCCATGAGAATTAATTTTAACGTTTCCATATATCTGACAAGTTTTTATACTCCACTAGTGCTTTTATTAACAAGTTTTGATCCGAAACACGATTACTTACAGGTAATTTTTAAAACACTTTAGAAAAGTGCTTATTGTGAGCTCATATCGGATCTCAACGGTTGCATTTTAGTTTGTATCCAAAATATCAAAAACAAAACTTATCAAACGAAATAACTACTTTTATGATTTTATCTTGTTAGGTTCTTCGAACCATCGAATGCTTTTATCAGACATGCTAATTAGTAGTATGAGAAAATATTTAATGCTGACAAATAATTGAACACAAATTGTCAACATATTGCAACAACGAAAAAACGATAAACTAACAATACTCCCTAGTAAGTCATTTGCAAATAAACCTGCCCCAGACATGCATTACATAGTTGCTCAAACAAGTTCCATTAAATAGTTTATTACTATTTATCAATAGGTAACGGCTATATCGAAAACACATTGTTCTGGAAACACAAGAGTGCGAACCAGTGGTACATAATTAAATCCCTAGATTAGCTCATCGAAATACATATCTACAAAAATTCTTAATCTTTCTTATACTACTGTGCTAGATAATTGTGAGTATTTAAGATCAGATAAATATGGTTCTGCATTGACAGCTATGAATCTTTGAATCTGCGCAGACAGAGTACCCGATGATCATATTAAATTACTATCTCCAAAACAACTTACGCGTTTTTAAGACTCCCATACGAGTTGACTCATCAAAACAATCGCATACAATATCATAGTTTATTATAGGTCACAAATCTTACTCATATTATATTCACTTAAATTGGACCCACCTCATCCTCTTGTTTCATCATCAACACACTACATAACCCACTAAACCTAAAGTTTCCATTCACATAATTTCAAGTAACAATGGAATCTCCAATACTATTTCTCATCATACTACCATTTTTTTTTCAATCACTTATCGTTTCTTCACAAACTATATCAAACTCTTCAACCATATGCAAAACGACGCCGGATCCAAAATACTGTAAATCCGTTTTCCCACACAGCCAAGGCAATGTTCAACAATACGGCCGCTTCTCTATCCGCAAATCGCTATCGCAATCGCGAAAATTCATTCGTACGGTTGATAAGTTTCTTAAACGCAACGCACATTTATCTCAACCGGCCGTTATTAGAGCTCTCCAAGACTGCCGTTTTCTCGCCGGTTTAACTATGGATTATCTCCTAACGTCGTTTGAAACCGTTAACGACACGTCAGCGATATCCTCTTTCACAACGCTGTCGTTTCCGAAAGCTGACGACGTCCAAACGCTTCTTTCCGCGGCGTTGACTAACGAGCAGACGTGTCTAGAGGGACTTACCACCGCCGCTTCTTCTTCCGCCACGTGGACTGTAAGAAACGGCGTCGCATTGCCTCTCGTTAATGATACGAAGCTGTTTAGCGTTTCACTTGCTCTCTTCACCAAAGGATGGGTCCCAAAGAAGAAGAAACGGGCCGGTTTTCCTTGGGCCCACCCGAGATCCGAATCAACGCATACAAAACCGCTCCGTCTGTTCCGTAACGGAGCTCTCCCGTTAAAAATGACGGAAAGAACTAAAGCCGTGTACGAAGCTCTCAGTAGGAGAAAACTCGCCGACGGTGAAGAAGACGACGGAAGCATGGTTCTTATAAGCGATATTGTCACCGTGAGCCAAGACGGAACTGGGAATTTCACTAATATAACGGCGGCCGTAGCGGCAGCGCCTAACAACACCGACGGAAGCGGCGGTTTCTTCTTAATCTACGTGACGGCGGGAATCTACGAAGAATACATATCGATCGCGAAGAACAAAAGATACATGATGATAATCGGCGACGGGATTAATCAGACGGTGGTCACCGGAAACAGAAGCGTCGTCGACGGTTGGACTACTTTCAATTCCGCCACGTTTGGTACGTCCCACGTCACATGTTACTATTAATCATAATGTCTCGAGATCTTAAAGTTGTTTTCCCATAATATTTAATTTCTCGAGTACGTTGATAGTTCCTTTAATTATTGCATCTTCAACTATAGGTTAAAAAGTTATATTGAAATTGGTGAATAAGTGACAAGATACATTAAATAATTAATCTACTACGTTTATTTTATTTTATTACATAGTTGGACAATGCAGCCAT
Organism: Cardamine flexuosa; assembly: GCA_963555745.1. Taxonomy (NCBI): domain Eukaryota; kingdom Viridiplantae; phylum Streptophyta; class Magnoliopsida; order Brassicales; family Brassicaceae; genus Cardamine; species Cardamine flexuosa. The sequence continues at coordinate 689,470 of OY743214.1, forward strand.
TAATTATAAGTTTATACCTAACCGTGCCCATACCATTTTTTGTTCAGCTGTGACAGCACCAAACTTCGTTGCGGTGAACATAACATTCCGGAACACAGCCGGACCGGAGAAGCACCAGGCAGTTGCATTACGGAGCGGTGCAGATTTCTCAATCTTCTATAGTTGTAGTTTCGAGGCTTATCAAGATACGCTTTACACGCATTCTCTGAGACAGTTTTATAGAGAATGTGATGTCTATGGAACGGTCGATTTTATATTCGGAAACGCGGCAGTTGTGTTTCAAAACTGCAATATATACCCGAGAAAACCGATGCCAAACCAGTTCAACGCCATTACTGCGCAAGGCCGGTCTGATCCGAACCAGAACACGGGTACGTCGATCCATAATTGTACGATTAAGCCAGCGGATGATCTAGTTTCGAGTAACTATACAGTTAAAACGTATTTGGGTCGACCATGGAAAGAGTATTCACGGACAGTTTACATGCAATCGTTTATTGACGGTTTTGTTGAACCGGTTGGTTGGAGAGAATGGAACGGCGATTTTGCGTTAAGTACATTGTACTATGCGGAGTATAACAATACCGGACCAGGTTCAAATACTACAAACCGGGTTACATGGCCCGGTTATCACGTGATTAATTCGACTGATGCAGCTAATTTCACTGTCACCGGTCTATTCCTCGAAGATAATTGGATTTGGAAGACCGGAGTGCCTTACACCAGCGGTTTAGTTTTATAATAACTTTTTTTTTTCTGTTATTTGCCTCTTAAATATTTGTCTTAATTTATTAATTTGAAGAAACTGTATCAAGCCGAAACCAAGCTCAACGTGAAGTCAATGTAAAGCCTGGTAACAATTTTTGCAAAACAACTAAGAATTTCATGGAATTATTTAACATTCCTTAACACGTGACCACTAATCACGTCAAATCTCAGCCTTTCATTCATGAACCTAACTAATCCCTCATCGTTCTCTACTTATATAAGTATGTTACTAAACACACAAATTAAAGACATCCCAAAACAAACTTTTAAAGAGATTCAAGAACACGTTTTACGATTAGGGTAAGATCACTACCCAAAGCAAAACACAACAAGATAAGGAAAACTAAATGAAGACAACAATGTCCATTTTCATCTTATTTGTCATCCTTCTTTCTACTACTACTTTATCAGTCACCGGTCAAAAAAGGCCAAATGCCTACGAGGTTCTCCAAAACTACAGTTTACCACGAGGAATCTTACCACATGGTGTCCGCGAATACGAACTAAACTCAAAAACCGGTTTTTTCAGATTCTATTTCAACTCCTCGTGTCAGTTCTCCATCGAGTCGTACAAGGTGAAATACAAATCCACAGTCTCCGGCTACATATCAAAAGGACGGGTCAGGAGGTTGATAGGCGTAAGCGTCAAAATGATATTCTTTTGGCTCAACATCGGCGATGTGTCTCGTGACGGCGACGCTATGGACTTCTCCGTCGGTGTTGCTTCGGAGGAATTCTCGGCCAAGTATTTCTCGGAGAGTCCAGAGTGTGGTTGTGGGTTTCGTTGTAACTTTGTCTCCACTTGAAGCCCATGGACAATGACCTTGTTATGAATGAATAAATAAATATACGCGGCCTTGAAGCTATTATGGATAGATAGGTAATAACATCAAAATAAATAAGTAAGCACTTTTGTGTTTTTTTTTTTTACATGATTAAAATACAAACTTTGTTAATGCAACTATTTAATGAGTTTCCAATTTATTGTTTTAGTTTTTGTTATATAATCATTTATTGCGTGCCACCTTTTTCTTAAACTATTGTGTGAGTAAGATATATTGGATTTCAAAATCTAAACGTAAATCCAGAGAAGAAAAGAAGAATCGGGTCAGATTCAAGCAATTGTATAATCTTTTAGTAGTTGAACGTGTATGTTAAGAATTCTTAGCTAATCGGCTACCAAAAATAAAACCAACTAAAAGAGATTTTATTGTTGGTTGATAAAATTGTTTTTAACAAAATGACAAAAAGAGTTTTGTTTTTATCCTAACAATCCAAAGTCCAAACGGACACCTCGTGTGCGATCTGTTGACACGTGTTCACAGTTACGGAGTCGTTTTTTTATGGTCGCTAGAGATTATTTGCAGATTTAAAGTGTCTCACGTCTCTCCCGGTTAAAGATAAACCCAAAACCTAATCAGATTTTGTTCCGACTCATAGAGTTTCAGATTTGATCAAAAAGGACCCATGTCTCTGTTTCCGATTTCAATCGTCTTGTTTCTCTTCGTCTTCTTCTCCGTTCCTACTTCGCCATTCATCGCCGCCGCTGACGATTTGCCGACGGCGTACTCGCTTCTCCAAAGCTACAATTTTCCCGTGGGAATCCTTCCTAAAGGGATCGTATCATATGATCTGGATGAATCCACGGGTAAATTTCACGCGTATTTCAACAATTCGTGTAGTTTCTCTCTTCAAGGCTCTTACCAATTGGATTACAAATCGACAATCTCCGGCTACATATCGGAGAACAAGCTCACGAAGCTTACTGGCGTGAAGGTGAAAGTTCTCTTCTTGTGGCTAAACATCGTGGAGGTTATCAGGAATGGAGACGAACTCGAGTTCTCCGTCGGGATCACATCGGCGAACTTTGATATCGATGAGTTTTATGAATCGCCACAGTGTGGTTGCGGATTTGATTGCAATTCGGAAACGGTGAATTTGGGAAGAAACCCTTTTGTATCTTCGGTTTAAAGGTAGAGACTTTTCTTGTAGAATCTCAACTCTTTGGAATGATCTGTATGTTTCTCCAATCATATGACAATGTTTGTTTTCTAAGTTCTTGTTTCAATCAATGCTCTGTTTTTTTTTCTTTCTCTTCTTTGGATCGAACCGAGTATTTAGGTATAAAACGGTGGAGGGAAAATTGTTATTCGTATGTCTAATGAAAATTTAGGCATGCATTGAGAATTTTTTTTTGTTCGTTTTGGCTGATCAATGATTTGTAATGTTGCATCTTACAAAGGTTAGATCGTTTGTTTATTGGTTTCAGATGAACCAATTTTGGGATTCTTTAGATGTTGATTATAGCCTAATGATGATGAGACTATTTATTTGGACTCCACATTCTGATGAGAATTTTAGTTTTACTTTTTAAAAGTTGATAGAAAGATAGATTTTTGATATGTGTTGGTTTGTGATTCAGATTTAGCAGTTCTTAGTTTTGAGTCCATGGTTCGAGATTTTTTCTGTTACCTCGTTCATCAAAGACCACGTTAAAACAACTAAAATGAACGAGTTTGGTCGTCATGTTTAACTTGACGTTACAGTATTTTGAAGATGGTAAAAATAGCGAGATATATATAATTTTTTTGAAGTGAGAAAGTTGTGATTCATGAAACTAGTTTTGGGTTATGGTAGGAGTGACCAATATGCAAAAACTCAGTCGAAACAAACGTCGCGTGGCTTCAACCACTAGTGACATCCATCAACTATGACTTGTTTCTTCAATGATTTTGTAATTTTCAGTTTCATACTACATAAAATAGGTAAAGAGCTTTATAGAAAACACCACGAATTAGGAATGGTCCTAGACTTATTTATTGATGAGATTTTTTTCTTTCCATGTATGTTTGATCATTGATGATTCTCCAGATTTGAAAATTGGCATACACGTCTTTTTCTTATATTAATAAAAATATCTGGATTGTGATGAAAAAAACTGATTTTGTTAGCCTAAGAAATGCCATTTAGTCCTTTTTTGTTTTGTTTTTTTGGGCTTATTGGCGTTTGGGATTTAGTATGAGCCACTTCCTCTCAACCATTAACACGGAAGTTTTGTGGTCTTTCATACTCTAAAGTTAATTTTCTGAGGCTCACAACTTAGAGCTTCACGGCTTCATATTTTTTTGTTCTATTTGCTTTTATTAAACTTTAATTATTTTTATGATCAATATTTCTCCTATTGCAACATGGCTTACCAAGTGGCAAGTGGTTGCATTGTCTATGGCTTTGATTTGTTAATGTATAAAAAATAAAAATCAAAGGATGACATAAAGAATTGAACGTCTATAGACAAAGAAAAAACTGAAATAGCATAAAACGTCTCTTAACCCTTATATTATTACGGCGTAAAGAACTGCAATTTGACTAGTCATGAGCAAACGTCTCCAAACCTGACTTATATCGGAAAAAGGGAGACATGTTAAGGATTTAACACTATCTCTCTGTATTATTTGGTTTCACTTGCATTATTATTAAACCAATTGGAATTTCTAGTATGTTTTTTTTTGGGGTCATGACTTCATGTAAAGGAAGCTAAAAAGAAAACTTGAATAGCATAGATCATATAGATGATAGATCCAACGATTATTACACAAAGCGAAACCGAATACGATGGGATTCACTACAAAGGATCATAAGCCGTTATCATAATCTCCTCTTAAAACATATCATTAAAGTAATTAATTAAAAAAAACGGTTTTTAATTAATTAATTATTGCTTGTGGTTCAAGAGAACAGCTCTTAGCTCCGCCGGGTCAATCTCCTCAGAAACGGTTTCCGGTCTGTAATAACCGGTTTTAGGGTCTGGAAGCCATGGCGCCTTCTGGCTTGACTCTTCCCCGACTTTCTTCTTCAACACGGCGGCAGAAGCTGTTGCACCGCTCGAAACGCTACCCTCTGACGCCGTTTTGGCCGCCACGGAAAACCCTCGTCTGAAGAGAAACCAAAAACGTCAAGGGCCGAGGAGAAAACAGAGCAATACATAACCGTTCTTTAGATAGATCAAAAGAATTTTACCTGAAAAAGGCGTTTGAGAACTCTTTGGTGACGAAGACGGAAAGGATCTTAGCGTTAGAGAGAGACCGAGCCATTGTGGTTTACTTAAAGAGAAAACAGAAAGGTTTCACAGGTTCTTGTCTCCTCTGTTAACTGAATTGGAATTGGTTTGTGGAATGACAAGGAAGAGAGTGGAGATGAGAGCTTTTATAGAAGATGTAAGAAGCAGAGAGGCTGTGCGGCTTTCACCCAAAATTATTGTTTTTACTTTTCTGTTTCTTTTGATTTAATTGGGTTTAGGGTTTTGAGAAACTAACTTAAGTTGTAACTTGTTTTCCTTTTTTTCAAAGTCGTTTTATAGGTAATTTATGTATTTTTTTACATTATTTACCCAAACCAAACTTTTCTAACTTTGATTTTTTTTTTGTCTACAAAATAAAATAAAGTTCGTATACAAAAAAATTAGCATATGCTTGCACAAGAAAGAAACGTTATTAGTATAACACTAATCCGAATAATTAGTTGTTCATATATAATTTAGATATTTTGTTCTCCTAAATTGAGTTGCAACCACTCAATTCTGCCGAACCAACACGGCCTCAAAAAAAGAGTCGGCCAGCTCTCGTTTCAGAAATGTAAAATGAATATGACTCTTATGTCTATTTTAACCATCAAATCAGTTTAAAACAAAAAACACCAATGCCACAGGAAAATTCTTTAGGAACTATTAAACGTCCTTTATAAGCAGGACAAATCTAAGACTTAAGTGTGATTAAAAAAGGAATGAAGAAGGTCGAGCTTAATCTTCTTGGTCACTAGCTACGTCGTCGTCAATCCTGAAGTAGCGTACCTCATAGACGTTTTTATCTTTGTTAGGTGCAATTACGCGGAGCCAATCACGGAGATCGTGCTTCTTCAAAAACTTCTTCGTTAGATACTTCAAGTACCTCAATTTTAACATGTTTTAAGCAAATTCAAACATATTACAGATTTTTGCAAAAAAAATTTACACTCCATAATAACAAAGAGCTCAATCAGGTAAAAACGAATGCTTGAAAATCAGTTTAGGGTTTTTATGGTAAAACCAAAGACGTGGGAAAGAAGAAAACAAGTGTACCGTTTAGAGAAGTTGGAATCGGCGGTGACGGTAATCTTTCCCACATCTCTGGTTATGGAAACAGAGTTTCCAAGAGCACCGGGTTTACCTCCGACCTTGATACGTTCCTGAAGAAACTTCTCAAACGTGGCCATCTCCATGATCGTATCCTCGGCTGGTTTAGAGCAGTCAATCACGTACGACACTTTTTTCTTCTTAGCACCTGTTCCACTCGAATTCACCACCGCACCTCGAGCCATCTTCCTACAGAGATTGAAACTCTAGCTTAGACGCAGAATTGTCCAGAAGGATGATGATATTCTTCCCGCGGCGAGGTTAGGGGATGGAATATAAACTACCCCAAATTGTACCCTAGGGTTTTGTTTAGTGTTAGCCCAATGGGCTTCAGGCCCAATCCTTGGGCTACTAATCCGAAACTATATTAAAATATTGAACCTAGTTTGTTTTTAATACTTTTTTTCCAAATGCATCAGATAACAATTCTCAAGTCTGTAGATTTTCCTGTGAAGTTTATGCAAATCTGATTAGAAAAGTCATTGTTGATGTTGATGACTCCAAAACAAGAAAAGGGCCATCAATAATCTCATTGAAAAGTAGTTGGTGATCGTTGAGACTTGAGACTTAAGACAATGCGAAAGTTTGATCGCTTTATAATGTGTGGTAATATGTTCTTCAGATGGCAACTCATGTATCCAAAAGAAGTGTCTAAAAGAAACAAAAGCTATTTGAAGCCAATCTCTTCATATGGTTTGTGTTCGATAAATGTTGGTTCATCGGACTCTGTTATGTCCAAAATGATAATGGATAGAAGAAGTGATGTTAAGCATCAACATAATTTTTTTATTTATCATTGCAGCAAAAATGTACAGATGCGTAGAAACGTTACAAAAACGAGATTACATACTAAAAAAACAAACACAAATCACAACTCACAACACAGAACCTCTTTGTTGACCTACAAGAGCAAGACTACTTTGCAAACGACCACTTCATGTTGTCAAAACGACGGCGTTTAAGGGTGTACTCTGTTTCTTCTGTGTCTTTCTTTCTTTCAGATTTGGGTTAGAGATCACATGCCGTAAGTAGGAGGAGGGCTCCTTGGTCCATTCCCTGATCCTGCTGCTGCTGTCTTATCGAACGCATCCGACGTCGACCGTCTCCTAAACCGAAAGGGTTCCTTTCCTCCTGCGTTTGGTCCGTTCACATCCCAAAGGGTCCATTTTCGTTAGTGAAATCATTTCAGCCATAATTAAATTCATTAGACTTTAATGGCATGTTAATATTAGGTTCGTGATAACATTTGACAAGACATCACACCTAATAATTTATCCTTCAATAATATATATTCACAACTAACCAAATTGGAGTAACAAAATAACAAATCATAATGGACACTAGGCTAATAAGTGACAAAAATTTATTTATTTTGTCGACAATAACGAAGCAAGTGCACTGTGAATATTTGGAAAAGTCCAAAAGTACTTCTCAATGTCACCCTATCACAAAATAGACGAAACTACCCTCAAAGAATTTTGTGCCTAAGTGCAAGTGGCAAAAGAACTCACCAGAGAAAGGAGATAATGGCGGAGAGAAAGGAGATAACGGCGGAGTTGAACCGGCCGGTGAAGCCGGAGCTGAACCGCTTTGATAACCCGGTGGTTTAATAATCATGATGCTTCGTGTTACTTTCACAGCCTCTTCCGGCGGCGAATCCGATGATCTTGCACTTCCTCCTTCCGATTGATCTAATTCCAGATCGGAAAGAAAACATCAGATCGGAAAAAATAGTATCCGTCGACATCTAATCAATTTAAGAATCAGATCAATCATACATAAGTTACACAAATATGACGTACTGTTAAGAATCATATGTTAAAATAAACAATTTAAGTATGAATCAAGATAGCAAAACACGGCGTACCATTGGCGGAGCTAGGTCGGAAAGTGAAGGTACGGTGCTTCCGAAGCTTACCAAGGCCATTTTCAGGCCGTGGACCAGCGACGGTATCATCCCAGAGATGGTCGAGTAAGCCCATAAGGATGAAATTTGTTAAGAATCCGTTATACAATTGTTGTAGAGCACTCCGAGAGTCGTGATTTAAAGGCGATCGAAGAGATCTGATCCGTCGATTTGTGTCTGACGTGGCCTTCGGATCTTAGCTCACGCTAGGTGGATAAGGTCGATTGGTGTGTGGGACCCGATATGGTCGAGATTTATAGATCGGAGTGCCACGTGTCTATAGATACAATGCATTTTATTTTTTCAATTTTACCTGGAAACAGAGTTACCAAGAGAGTTATTTTCATCTGAATCCAACCACCTTCCTTTTCTCCAACGCTTGAATCTCCGCCTCGAGTGCCAATTCGCTTCACAGAATACCTTTCCACTAGAATCGTACCAATGGCGAATTGAAATTCTGAGCAAGTGGTCACTTGAGCACTAACATAGCAACACCGAAGAGTCCCGCTTCGAATTGAAACCGATCTCGATCCACAGGCCTGAAACCTCCTGATTTCACTCCATTGTCAATCGTCTGCTAGCGAGAGACGGCTAAGAGCTTCAATGGTTTGTGTAGCGACTCTGATGATGAATTAGAACTATCGGTGTGAAACGGAAGCCAAGATTCGACGGAGCTTTGTAACTGACTCCGCATGTTTCGGAGTCATATAGTAAATGCTAAAGAACTTTCCTTTTTCTGATCAATGGAGAGATTACAGCCAAAACCCTAATTACTAATCGGGGGAAAAGGATTGGATCTTTCAAACACAATAACGGAAATCTTAAGATTTTGGGAGAGGGAATTTGAAAAATTGCTCTCTGCTTTGATGTTTTGATTTAAATAATTTATTTTTGAACAACGTCACTAAAAAAATAAAAGGCACGTGACGCTCTGTTCTCACTGGTCATCCCATTTAAACTGATATCGTGAAACCCTAATTCCCAAATTTAGGAGGCTGAGTGAGAGATCTCAAATCGACCAAACAGGTGAATTTTCTTTATCAGGTCAACGGCCTTTCACTGATCTTTGTGTGCTTGTTCGAATCTTAAGTTTTGAAGTTGTGTGTTTTTGATTCATAAAGGAAGAATGAGTAGCCGTTCGAGTAGAACTGTGTACGTTGGAAACCTTCCTGGCGATATCCGTGAGAAAGAGGTTGAAGATTTGTTCAGTAAGGTAAAGGTTTCGTTTTTACGTTCTTATTAACCTTGTTTTGCTTTCACTCAAAGTCTCCATAACATTCTTATTGTCCTTTGTTGCAGTATGGCCCTGTTGTTCAAATCGATTTGAAGGTCCCGCCAAGGCCTCCTGGTTATGCTTTCGTTGAGGTCAGCTTATTAATCAATTCCACTACCTCTTAATTCTCGCAATGACATGTGTTCTGTTTTGGGATGGTTATTACAGTTAGGCTCTTGTGATGATTCTATTTGTAATATAAGTGCTCTAATTTGTTTCTGTATTCTGTTTAGTTTGATGATACTCGTGATGCTGAGGATGCTATTCATGGTCGTGATGGTTATGACTTTGATGGACATCGTTTACGGGTTAGTTGTTTTATCGAATTGCTGAAAGCTTAACATAGACACTTAAGCGATTTACGGATTTGTTTTCAATCAAATTTAATGAATTTTGGTCTTTTAGGTTGAATTAGCTCATGGTGGAAGGCGTTCAACAGATGATACTCGGGGTAGTTACAATGGTGGTGGCCGTGGTGGTGGTGGTCGTGGCCGTGGTGATGGTGGCCGTGGTGATGGTGGCAGTCGTGGACCATCTAGGAGATCAGAGTTTCGTGGTATGTAGTCTTATAATTATTACAATTGTTCTTTCCAAAGTTGTTGAAATAATCTCTAATTTGATTTTTGTTTTCCCACCGCAGTTCTGGTGACAGGCTTGCCTTCATCTGCTTCTTGGCAAGATCTCAAGGTAAGTACACACACTGGTAGATAAACTCCTCATTGTCCCTTATCATCTTCCAAAGGTTTCTGAGTTCTTCCAACATGAATCGCTTTTAACTGTAGGATCACATGCGTAAAGGAGGGGATGTCTGTTTCTCCCAAGTGTACCGTGATGGTAGAGGTACGTATCCTTACATAACCTTACTTTAATGAAGTTGAAAGAATTTAAATCGTGGACAATCTTATTTGTAGGCACTACTGGAGTTGTGGATTACACCTGCCATGAGGATATGAAATATGCGGTGAGATATTTTCTCTGTTTCCCTCTTGTGGCTGAGAGTTTGTTATAGTCATCCTTAATTACTGATTGATTAGCTCTTACTCTTCGATTTCCCCAGGTGAAAAAGCTTGATGACACAGAGTTTCGGAACGCGTTTTCTCATGGATATGTTCGGGTTCGTTGAAGCCAAGTTTCTTGTGAATTATGATCTTTTCATTGTTGAGGTTAATTTTGAATATTTCCCATATCAATATAGGTTAAAGAATATGATTCAAGGAAGGATTCTCGGAGCCCTAGCCGGGGAAGATCCTATTCTAGGAGTCGTAGCCGTAGCCGTAGCCGTGGGAGGAGCTTGAGCAGAAGCAGGAGTAGGAGTAGGAGCAGGAGTCCAAAGGCAAAGTCTTCACGTAGGTCGCCTGCAAAATCTACATCGAGATCTCCTGGCCCCTTGAAGTTAAGGTCACTGTCTCCAAGAAGGTAATGATTTTTTACTTTTTCCAAATGTACCAGATAACATTTCTGTGAAGTTTATGAAAATCTGATTAGAAAAGTCATTGTTGATGACTCCAAAGTTGTTGTTGATGATAGCATTTTGTAGTCTGCTCTTTGCTTTCCTGAGAAGAAAACGATTTTGTTTCATAGATATGCATTTACAAACAATCGACTAGAAAATGGAAATTAATATCTGGATAGCAATTCTTGGTTGTTCACAAGTGTTTCAACTCAGAGGTATGGAGAAATTTGGAATTTGAGACTTATCTTTTCCTAGCTTTCTTATTTAGTATTCATTGATTTCCATTACTGCTTAACAGTGGAGACCTTGGATTGCAATATTATATCGGGATTTCAGTAAAACTAAATTGGCACAATGGATGATGACAATATGGAATCTGGGTTCTCTTGGGACGTCCATGGCACTTTTTGCTACAAAGGTTTTGTTTTGGCCACATGGTTTAGAAATTCTGTCCTTTTTTACCTAAGTAGGAATATAGATTGGTTAAAGTTAGTTTTACTTTTGCAACTTCTTGATCCCTGTGAGTGGGAACACACATCAAGGATCTTGGTGAAGGTTATGAAACATAACATGCTTAGGTATTTGAATTTGTTTTCGTGGACTTTTGCAGATCTCGTTCAAGATCAAGATCTCCTCTACCTCCTGTGAGTAACAAGATCCAACTTTTCATCCCTCTTTATGTTATGTCATTTACATTGTTTGTTATCTTAATAGCTTTTCTGCATCGCAGGTCCAAAAGGAAGCAAGCAAGAGCCCTAGCAAGCCAAGCCCAGCCAAGAGCCCTATCCGCACTAGGAGTCCATCGCGGTATATATTCTCTCTTAGAAATGCAATATTGTAGCCTGATTTGTTGTTAAGAAGAAGCTGTGTTTGTTGTCTAGTGCGTAAATCTGAATCTGAACACTTGTTTGCAGGTAAAATGTTAAGACACCCAGCTAAAGAGAAAGAAGAGAGAAGAATCTTTTTGCTGTGATAAAAAAAATCTGCTTCTTTTGAAGTGGATAATATTTTAACGCTTATTCGTGTGACTGAATGTGAAAACAAGTTTTGAGAATGATGTTTTGTAATCATTTTGTAATATTCTTGCCATTACACAGTCTTCAGTATCCTCCAGTTATGGGAATGATGTTTTTCATCTGATTTACCCTTTTTAAATTGATTAGAGCTCTCACTTATACGATATTGTGTTTAGGCTGTTGCTGCTCGTTGAGAGATTGCAAAAGTTTGATTACTTTTATGAGTGTGTGGTAGTAATCACTTGTGAGTGTCAACTTGTGGGCCCAAACAAAAAATGTCTAAAAGAAGAAAAGAAACAAAACCTCTTTGAAAGCCAACATGGCAATGCCCCTTCCCTACCTGTCTTCTTCTTGTTCTGACGTTTTGCTCATTGCTTCTTCATTTCACCTCTCAAAAAGTGATCGTGTAACCCACTGTAGAAACAGACAACAGAAGTTTCGTGTTTCAATCAAATTTCTCCACTTCAAAAATATAAGTATATATCCCACTGGGGTTTTAGTTGTCCTTGTTTTTGCTCTGTACGGTGATGATACACACGAGACCAGAGATGAAGTTGTTGAACAATAGTCTCGTGCTCCTTCCTCTGTTCTGTTTGGCTTTTACCGCAGTCTTGTCCCTTGATTATAGCAGAGATGACTTCCCTCCAGACTTTGTCTTCGGCTCTGGCACATCGGCTTATCAGGTTTTCCTGAATGTTTCTTGAGATGTAACATTAAATATTTCACCTTCATGTTGCGATGATGAAAGATCACGCATTATCAGGTGGAAGGAGGTGCTGACAAAGACGGGAGGACTCCTAGTATTTGGGATGTTTTTGCTCATGCCGGTATTTAAAGTTTCTCTCAATAGCTTAACCAACTGATTGGTATTCGTAAGCTCGAGGTTCATTGCAGGAAATTCTGGAGGAGCAGCTGGAGATGTTGCATGTGACCAATATCACAAATACAAGGTCCCTTTCTGCATCTATTATTATCACATCGACCAATCCAGGCATTAACATTACCTGATGTTTTGCAGGAAGATGTGAAGCTCATGGCAGACTTGGGATTAGAGGCTTACAGATTTTCCATTTCCTGGTCAAGGCTTTTACCAAGTAATTGATTAAAGCAATCTCAATGGATTGAGGAATATAATATGAAAGCTTTACCCATTTGGATTTATTTCAGGTGGAAAGGGACCAGTAAACCCAAAGGGGCTACAATACTACAACAATCTTATTGATGAATTGATCACTCATGGTTAGATATGTTCCTTGACCCTGGTTTTTTAGCTACAATACCAAAGAGATATATTCCTACTTCTTTGACTAAGCAGGAATCCAGCCACACGTTACATTGCACCACTTTGATCTTCCACAGTCCCTAGAAGATGAGTATGGAGGTTGGCTCAGCCAAGAAAGCGTGTATGTATTCATCTTCCTTTTCGATTGTTGATATCAAAGCTTATTCAATCACTCTGCGTGTAATGATTGTAGGAGAGACTTCACAGCTTATGCAGATACTTGTTTCAAGGAGTTTGGAGATAGAGTGTCACATTGGAATACTATAAACGAGGCCAACGTGTTTGCCCTAGGAGGGTATGACCAAGGAATAACACCGCCTGGTCGATGCTCTCTTCCATTTGGACCTAATTGTTCCAAAGGAAACTCTTCTGTTGAGCCTTACATTGCCGTACACAATATGTTGCTTGCACACGCTTCTGCAACAAACTTATACAAGGAAAAATACAAGGTTCTTCTCTTCCGTCTTCCACATGCATTGCATTGTCTTTAACACTCAGCCAGTATATATACATATATCCTCTTAATTACACAGTACAAGCAACATGGATCAGTAGGCATTAGCTTATACACATACGGTGCTCTCCCTTTAACTGACTCGGTAGAGGATAAGCAGGCAGCAGCTAGATTGGATGACTTTTTTATTGGTTGGTAAGTCTAAAAAGAATCTCAATCTTGAAGCATCTTCTATATCTTAGATTGCTGAATTCTTGATTCGGTTTTTGTAAGGATTTTGCATCCGTTGGTGTTTGGGGATTATCCTGAGACGATGAAGACCATAGTTGGGTCTAGATTGCCAGCTTTCACCGAGGAAGAGTCAGAACAGGTTAAAGGCGCATTGGATTTCGTAGGAGTGATATATTACATGACAGTTTACGTCAAGGATAACTCTTCCTGTCTGAAAGAAACTCTCCGTGATTTCTCCAAAGACATGGCCGTGGAACTGACCCGTAAGTTATATACACAATACCGTCGAAAATTAAAGCTTAAAATCTGGCTCACCGGTTTCTCTAATTTGCATTGCAGTGGCTGGAAACACATCGTTCCCAAATGAGGTTTGTATATAGATATCAATTCCACATGTGATCATTTGACTAATGTTTGATGATTATGCTTTTTTCAGTATGCAAATACACCATGGGGTCTGCAAAAAGTACTCTTGTATATCAAAGAAACTTATGGAAACCCTACTGTCTACATCTTAGAGAATGGTATATATCTCTGTCTGTCTCTCAGATTTTAGTTTCCTTCATGTTTCTCTTCGGTGAATAATTCTCCATTTACAGGTCAGAGGACTCCTCAAAGCTCATCACTTGAGGACACAACGAGGATTGAGTATCTTAGCTCACACATTGAAGCAGTGCTTCATTCATTCAGGTTAATAGTAAAAAAAAGTTGTACAAGTTTTATGAATGAATGTGTCAGATTCTAAGTAAAAAGATGTTATGACAGGAAAGGATCAAAGGTAAAAGGTTATTTTCAGTGGGCATTGATGGATTTGTTTGAGCTATTTAACGGGTACAAGAAGAGCTATGGATTATATTACGTAGACTTCAAGGACCCTGATCTGAAGAGGATCCCCAAAAGCTCTGCTCACTGGTACTCTTCCTTCCTCATGCATCATGCTTCGTCTGCAGCATTATGATCATTTGGTTTCAATGGTTATTTGCTTTAGTCGCAGGCCATGAGAATAAACATTATTTGTTGTATAACCAATGTGAATACAAGAAATCTTTATAGATTATTAGTAGGCCATGAGATTTCTTTTTCATCTTTACAAAAATCTACAACCAATGTAATATGTTGGAAATAGGTGTGGGTCTATTGTTGTATTTTCTCTTTTATTGATGATGATGACAAATGACAATTGACAAGTCCACTAATTCTTAATCTATAACCAATGCTAACAAAAACCACATTTTTATAAACAGTTCTTTGCAAATTCTATCAATCTTTCGGATTAACATTAGAGCTGGAATTAGCGTGTTTGACCTAGATTTATAATACTGCGTATGAAGTAAGACATTGCAAATTTCGTATAAAAGCCATACTAATAATACCTATTATTCTTTTGCATTTCATTCACGCAAGAGACGATGCTTTCTTGTCTAATCCTAAAGGCACCAATTTATTCTATAAAATGACAAGTTACTAACCTTGTAACACAAAAATCTTTGACCAATTTTCTTTTGAAAACTTCAATCCCACTGGGCCTGAAAATGATTACCACCAGTCGAAATGAATAAAAACAAATGAAGAGTAAAAGAGATGGTGTGCCTTCTTCTTATATGCTTTTGTCGATACTTTGTAGACAGTAGGGGTTTGATTACATCGCTATCACATAGTGAAATAAACAGTACATCACTATTACACACCATTCAAATAGAATAAAGAAGAAAAAGTAAAGTAAACTAAAGTTCAAGTGGTTTTTTTCTTTGCCACTTGAGCATCTTCTTTGAAAGTTTTAAAGAGGAAAAGAGCATAATCCTTGTCTTTTTTGTTTGTTTGTAAGATAAATTTTTTTTAAAAGGTATCATATTCTTTGAGGAATAAACCCGTAGTTAAGTACTGTATATGCTAAAAGTCTGAAGCAAATTAAATAAAAATAAGTAGAGAAAATGTTGGTGATGACTGGTGAAAAAATATGTTAGTGCCAAAACCATGATACAATGGGCAATAAGTTAAAATAAACAAAATCCGCGGCTTGAAAACGATAAAGCATGTTTTGGTGGCGAAATCCAAATCAATATAAAACTTCCCAGAAATTGGAGTATTTATATTCTTAATACTGTTTTTAAAGTTTATAATTTGACCCCACCAAGATGAAAAACCTTCAAAAGGACCCCTTTGTGGTGGCATCTTTATCTGAATTACAGAGTGGATCTTATCTTCCTAATATATATTATCTTTTATATCATGAATATTTGTTTCCTCCAACTGATTACATCATAAAAATAATAGTTCACAGATTTTTTCTTCAACTTAGTATTTTCAGTTTTAATGCTCAATAACCAATAGAATATGAAAGAAGACGCCAGTTTTAAAGGTATCAAAAATATCTAAAAGACATAGTAACACTACATAAGGTTAAATATCTATCGATCTTACTTTAACAAACAAATCATTAGTACATAGTTTTATAACAGCTGATGTTTATATTTCCTTTACAATGAGTCAAAAAATAAATCTATGGCTAACAAACTTCAACCAATCGGATATACACATAACTTCATAATCAAAACTTGGCAACCACGCGGCATTCATAAAATTGATAGAGTGTGATGTGCAACAAATGTGGTCATTAAATAAAACAAAAACAAATCTTTAAACCAAGTCTGTCAAATTGTCAATTTATTTAATACTAAAACAAAAAATAAAGAAGAAAGATCCACCAATGGTCAAGCTTTTCACAAAATTTAAATTTATTAATTTTCGTAACTCCCATATATACAAAGTTCACCTTTAAATGAGAGATACGTTCCCAAAACAACAGTTTGACTTTTGATTTACATTTGTTTTGTTTATTCACAAGTTGTTGATTTCTGCCGACCTCACCAGTCACCACCTTCCTTTATTCATAAATACGGCTCTGTTCTGTTTATTTTGGGTCTCATAATAAAAGCCAACAACACGAGACGCAAGAGAGAAGATAAATAGATATATATTAGGAAGAGAACAAAATTCGTAATTTTCTTGATCAAATCCTGTTTATGTGAAAAAGTGCTAAATTTTGTTTGTTGATGTTCATCTAAATTTGTAACCTTTAAATTTTGTTTGTTGATGTTCATCTAAATTTGTAACCTTTATATATATGTTTAATTGATAGCTTTTGCATTGAGAAAATTTCCCAATAAAAAAAAATGAAGTTTTGTAAGAAGTACGAAGAGTACATGCAAGGACAGAAGGAGAAGAAGAATCTACCAGGTGTTGGGTTTAAAAAGCTCAAGAAGATTCTCAAGAAATGTAGCAGAAACCATGTTTCTTCTCGTATGGCTTTTGCTGAAGCAATCAATCAACAACAAAATCACAATTGTCCTCGTGAATGCCCTGGTAATTCTATTTTATTATGAATCAATCAAAAGATTTCAAAAACACCAGAGAATGTTTTTAATGATTTTGTTTTTGAAGTTTGTGATGGAACATTTTTCCCGGAGCTTCTAAAGGAAATGGAAGATGTGGTTGGATGGTTTAACGAGAATGCTCAGAAGCTTCTTGAGTTACATTTAGCTTCTGGTTTCAAAAAGTGTATTACTTGGTTCAAAGGCAATAGTCGCAAAAGAGATCATCTTGGTTTGATCCAAGAAGGCAAAGACTTGGTTAATTACGCTCTTATCAATGCCGTCGCCATTCGAAAAATCCTCAAGAAATACGACAAGGTTTTTACTAATCTTCTTTAACCTTGTCTGTATCCTAATGATCTTTCTTGTGAAGACTTGTTATTCAATATCTATGTTCGCAGATTCATGAGTCTAGGCAAGGACAAGCGTTTAAGACACAGGTCCAGAAAATGAGAATAGAAATCCTTCAGTCACCATGGCTATGTGAGCTTATGGCGTTTCACATCAATCTGAAAGAATCTCAGAAAGAATCTGGAGCTATTGTAGCTTCTCCTCCTCCTGTTCATGCAGTGTTTGATGGTTGCTCTTTGACGTTCGACGATGGGAAGCCTTTCCTTTCATGCGAGCTCTCTGATTCTGTTAAAGTTGACATTGACTTGACTTGTTCAATATGTCTGGTAAGCCTTGAAAGAATCTCAATGTTAGTTTGACTTATTAGTAATCTGGAATATAGAAGTAAGTATTAGCCTATTAGGATAAAGTCTTAACATTGTTGTGTCATGGTGCTATTCCACTCTCCTCTTGCATATCCCATTTCAAAGACTAAGTCTGATTGAAAGAATCTTTGTCCAAAGAATGAATCTTTTGTAAATGAATAAGTCCCTCAATAACTTACGGGTGTTACCATTGATTGGCGAAAAACAGGACACGGTGTTTGACCCGATATCTCTAACATGTGGTCACATATATTGCTACATGTGTGCTTGCTCTGCTGCTTCAGTAAGTGTTATTGATGGCTTGAAAACCGCTGACCCGACTGAAAAATGCCCGCTTTGCCGAGAGGTTAGACCAGTTCATCACAACTTGCTAATCTTCCTTTGTTCATGCTCTTAATCTCTTTTCGATATCAGGTTGGAGTTTATAAAGGTGCTGTTCACTTGGAAGAGCTCAGTATCTTACTTAGGCGAAGGTAAACACATCTACAAACTAATCTAAGTTTTGAGGGTATTTGTTTTCAGTTAACTAAATTACAATTTCTAAAACATACAGCTGCCGAGAGTATTGGGAAGAAAGGCGCAAAACAGAGAGAGCAGAGAGGTTGCAGCAAGCAAAGGAGTATTGGGATTACCAATGCCGAAGCTTCACTGGAATATAAATATAACTTTGATTTGTCTGGCTTCTCAAGTGAGAAAACCATTAGTTTGAAGATTCTTGTTTTTGATAATAATTAAGCTTTTAAAAACTCTAAATTTTGATTGTGGTTTTGCTTTCCTCTGTCAGTATGTTTGCTAAAAACAGAGAGTGATGTATTTGTTTGTGAAAAGTGAAAACTGATAACTCTAAGCTTTCTTTATGATTTGTTTTAACTTTTAAGAATAAAATATCTTGAAATAAGTAGATAATAGATTAATAAAAACTTCATTATCATTGTAGTATTGTTGCAAGTTTATAACAAAACTGAGCAGAAGATACAAAGATCTCATCATTATCATCATTATGATCAGCATGGAACTAACATAGGGTTCTTATCTTTGTAAATCTGATACCTAGTGCATAGCTTTCTTAGTGTTGCAATGGAATGCTGCATGGCGTTGAGCTTTCTGTCTCGATACATAGCCTGTTCAACAAACGAATACATGTTAGAAAGAGGAGAATCACAGACAAATAAAAAAACGAATAAGCTTTTATATTAGATGTGTAAAAACCTCAATGTTATCTCCATGTTTCTCCACCAAACGTCTAATATGAGTGCGTTGCATAGTAGTAAGTGGCTGTAAAGGAGCACTCTTTCCATCTTTTCTTTGTTTCCCCAATGCTGTCTTAAGATCTACACATCATCTCAATAACAAAGCATTTCCAAAACACAATTAGTTACCACACAAAAACGAAACTTGCATCAACTCTGTAAATTGCTTTAACCAGATACACATCAAGGAGTCCATGAATCCAAAAGCTAATGAAGCAGATTCTTGCTTACTTATTTACAGTTACAGATAAGCTTGTGTTGTAGTCATCAATGGCATCAACATATGTTGAAAATTCGTGATTTTTGTTCCAACAACTAAGATTATTTATAGTCATAATCAGTCCCCCAAATTTTCTACTACACACCCTAATTTATGCCGACCTAATTTCGAATTTCCTCAGTACAAATTCGAAAATGAATCCATAAGACTAATCATTCTGAATCTAATTCATAAGACTAATCAAACTAAAAACGTACCGTCTTCTTCGAGCTCGCTACCGGAATCAATGGGCTCGAACTCCTTAGCAGTAGGATCTTCGGTGGATGGCTCAGGAGGTGGAGGAATGTTGAGGGATTCATCCTGAATCATATGATCGGTGCGACATCGCATACCAAGCAAATTAGGGTTAGAGATGACGCCGAAGGATTTGTAATTCTGGATGACGCTAGCTTGATCGTCCCATTCGGGGACATCGTCCGCCATGAGAGCGCGGAGCTTGGGAGGGAAGTTGAAAGCTGGTTTAAAGATATTAGGGTTCTTCTTTGGAAGAGCAACGCGAACTTTAGCCCTAGAGTTCTTGTACTTTCTTCTCGACCTCGCCATCTCTCTCCCTCTTTCTCAGTGTCTCTCACAAAAAAAAATTGCAATGAAGAAGAAAGCTGAGTTGAAAGTTCGCGGCGGAAAGGGTTTAACTACAAGGGTTTTGTTGAAACGTCGTCGTTCAGTAGCTAACCTTTTTCTTCTTACAAAATGCCCAATACTATTTAATGAACAATAATAACCACATTCTTGCCTGTGGTTGTTATTGTTCAATAATAACCATATTACTACCATCCGATTATGATGAGCTTTGTTTGCTAATAGTAGTAGCACAAAAAGATATGTATGTATAGCTTTTGAATTAGCATTTTGGTAAAAAAATTAACTACTGTTCATTACTTCTGGCCATAAACACTAGTTGCGTCCTAACCGTAGCCTATAGACTACAATGTAAACGTTCTCAGTCATAAAACGTCATGGAGAACAACAAACTTATAAAGAGCTTCTTCTCACAAACTCTAAAAGTCACTACAACAACCAAAAATATTGCAAGTTCAACAACAACACATATCAAATCGATAGAAGGGATCAAACCATATAAGAACCCAATTTCAACAATCCAAGAAGCAAAATAAGTAGACGGAACGATTTTAAAAGAGGAAAGAAACCATTCGCCGATATTCATAAATGCGTCAAGACTCTTCTCGGTTAGTCATACCATACGGTTTGAGGACAATGTCTTCATTTGTCACTCTTGATACTTGTTTCCTCTTCAGGTTTTGCCTCTCCTGTGACAGGAGCAGGTGTTTGAGCTTCCTCCTTTTTCTCTCCAGACTTGGCTTCTTCTCCTGCAAATACATAATCATTTGGTTGCTAAGGTTTCTGAATTATGGATTCCGGGATAGCACACCGCGAAAACTATCACCAAACATAAGCAAGAAAAGGTTTTGAAAAAGATCTCACCTTCATCATCACTATCCTCAAATCCATCCATACCACCCATTCCGCCAAGTCCACCCATACCACCAAGCCCTTCCAGACCTCCCATTCCACCTAGGCCACCCATACCACCAAGCCCTTCCAGACCTCCCATACCTCCCATTCCACCCATACCGCCAAAGTTCTACAAGAAGCAAGAAAGAAACATGAAGTCTTTCTCAAAACTTAAGTAATCAAAGCAGAAGATAGTTAACACCGTAAGCTATAAAGCATACCGAGAAATCCATTCCGCCCATTCCTCCCATTCCACCCATTCCTCCCATTCCACCCATATCCATATCTCCAGGACCTATACATATAAAAAGAAGAAACCAAAATTAATAATGCCTACAAATTTATGTAACTGTAAGTACAGAGAGTGAAGTTAAATAGATATGGTCAAGAAGGTACTAACCAGTGGGGGTATCGTCGTCTTCATCTACCCACTTGTCCCAGTCAACTTTAACATAGTGAGGCGGTTTCCCTCCACGCAATAGCTTACCCCACCATTTAGGTTCTGCTTTCTCCAAGATGCAGAATATGCTTCTCAATCCGATGTTGATTTTGCTTTCCTGATTTATAAAAAAAATGATAACTTAGGAGGAAACACAGAAAACCCACCAAAAAAAACACACCAAGTATGATGAGTAGACAAAGTCTCACCTCTACATTGACCTTATCATTAAGCTCAAGCTTAAGCTCATAAAGCTGGTTCTCTGGCCCAGCTTTGGCAGAGAAATTAAAAATTCCCTCAGGATCAAGTTTAACATCAGCATCCTTAGCATCACTCAATTGCACGGTTAGATAAACCTTGTCTTCTCTCTCTGCCCACTTCACTTCTGGATGATGACTGTAAATTCACATCAGAATCAATCAGATTCACGGAAAAATCGCAACTTTAAAACCCCTACAAGCACAGATCCCAAAAACCCTAAATGTAATCCCCCAATGGGTATTCAGAATTAAACAAGAGTTCATTGAAGCGACATTCATAAATGCACAAAAGTTACTGATCCGAGACCATAAACCCTAGGTCCCAATCTAAAACCTCCCTAATGCTTCTACTAGAATTTGTATCCCCAAATACACCGGTAATGAAAAAGACGTCGAATTTGTGATAATTACCTCATAATTAAGTGGAAGCAGAAGGAACTCGTGTAACCCTAAAAGGGACAGAACAACAGCGATGACGACGGCGAAGATTTTCTTTTGATCGAGAAGAAGCTCCTCTTTGATTCTTCAAATAGACTATGTTATAGTACATCGAGTGGTTATCGTGTGCGTGCGAGTGTATAAGAGTTAGGTGAATCTTAAGATATCAACGGCTTAATGTTCACGGTTTAACGGTTCAGATTTTGCAAAGAAAGCAGCATTCTTTTACTTTTTTTTTGAAACACGGGAACACTACTTTTTTTGGTACCAAACTCAGATAGTCAGATCCTTTACCAAACATATAATTTTGGTATCATGTAAATCGAATCAACTTGCTTCGAACTAAAATCAGAGAACGTACTAGAGTTAACTAATTAACTGAAATACCAGAAAATAATCATTGACCATTGACCTTGACAAAGAGAAGGAAACATAGAACTAAGGCCAATAGTAAACAAATAAGCTAAGCCAATGCTCTTTTTATATAAAGGTCGTAAGAGAAAATCCAAGCGTAAACCAGGGAGGTTCAGAAAGAACAAAGAACAAGTTTCTGCTGGGATAATCCTACGAAGGAGCCTCTTTAGAAGACAACAGTGTCGAGCATTGTGCCCAGTGTCTGAACAATGTTTGATGACATCAAGTTGGAGACATGTTCTTCACGGTGAAGCCTTCACTAGGCCTTTATTAGAGTGTGAATTATGGATTAACAACAAGCAAATAATCAAGGTTAGAGAGTGTGTTGATTATGTTAAAAAGTCATATTCAAGTCTTTGGTTGGTCATTGCTCATTGGACTGACCCCACGTTTCCCATTCGAAAAAGATTTAAAACGTAAATTATAGCTTGATTTGATCTTTCATTCAATTTGAACCATTTGTTATGTTTATATTTGCCTTTGCCTTTCTATTGTTGTTTATATAACATATGTAATCGCAACCACACAAATACAGAGGTTCGATTGTCTTCTTCGAACAATTATGGCCTATCGTACTCATTTTACCTTTAAGTAGTTGTCTTTCTTCTAGTCCCCACAAGTAGACTGACACAGAGCTAACCATTGTACCAACATCCAATCACATTTTGAGTTAAGACAACGACTATTAAACCAAGAAGCCCCACACCAAACTGAATATATATTCAAGCAATTTGATGCATCCTAGTCGCATTAAAAAGGAATATGGTAAAATAAAATGAACGGTTCAGGTTGTATTGCACTATTGTTCTCCAATTACAAATCCTCAAATCCATATCTACATTGTTTTTAATTTACATTATAGTCCTCAATATTAACAATGAAAAAATGTTACGAATAAATATAAAACATACATTACAAACAAAAGTATCACACACAATATGAAAAAAAAAAAACATTACATAATAACATAAAGTTACATAAAAACGTAATAAACATACACATAAAAGAAATAATAAAAGTACATATAAAATATCAAGTATGAATTACACATTAAAATAACATGTGATGATAATTACACATACAAGTAATAGAAAGTATTTATTTGAAAAATGAAAGCATGGAAAAGATTTTGAGGTTTTGATTGAATAGTGAGAAAACCTCAAAAAAACGAAGTTTTGAGGATTTTTTAGAATTGCCCTAAGGCGTCTCCATCTTCAACGGGAAGCTCTGTCTTCTTGATGGTAATTGTCCAGAGAAGATCCGAGTCCGACTCAAGAGTGATTTTATCTCCTTTAACCAAGTTGGATGTACTTATCAACCCACCAAATCTCATCTCAGTGTCGGCTTTAAGATAATTATAAAACAAAAGAGATATAAACCATAGTTGGATCAATCGTTGTGAACTTGAGAAGATGATGATAATGCAAAATGCTACTTACTGAGATCCCATTGAAGCCCTGTAGTAGTGGTTTTAGCAGAAGGAGATCCAATGGGGATGAGACCACAATGAGGACCTTGTAGAGAAGAGTGAATGTGTATTTCATGACGATGAGTCTTTGGAAGGAGTTGTATGAGGCAATCATCTGATAAAAGAATGATCCTTGTGTCCGGGTATAGATATAAGACATTGATATTACCGGCTTCATGATCAAATCTTCCTCCAAGTGCTCCAGTGGCAAGAATCTGGATCTGGCAGAAGAAATAAAGAAATTGTAGAAGAGTTTCAAAGAAACAAAAGCAGAGAGCAAAAAGGTCTTGTGATAACTTACTGTGGAACTCTCTTGATACAGAGGAGAGTCACGGATATACATAATGCATTTGTTAAGATCTGTGGTATCTTGATCATGAGATTCATCTATAACGTTAGTTCCCTGGAAATTAGAAGCAGAGCCAGAGAAGGCATGTTGAATATATAAATAAGAAAGACACCAAAACATGTATAATAAAAAAATCAGAGCTTACCAAGCTAACATAAAAGTCGAGTACATGAGGGCGAATAGAATCCATATCTCCCTTAATAATATCTGGCTTGTACCTAAAACAAAAATACATTCCCCCATAAGTACTATCTTAATCTCAAATTTAGGCATTTGTAGGGAATTAGAATAATTAGTCTCCCTAAGAGTTTGATAATCTGAAGATCCGAGAAATTACAAACCTGTTTCTAATGACGGAAGCGTCATCATCAGGGAAGAAGAGAGGTAATTCGTCGTACAAGCGATTAGCGCCGCCATCAGCACAGAGACGAAGTTTTGCTGTTCAACACAGAAATCCCAAATTAGTCAAACCCAAAGCGAAGAACAGAGAGAGATATGGAGAATTAAGGGCACCATGTTCCCAGAGAAGAGGAGTGAATCGTGGTAGATTCTGGTTTAGAACAACCAGAGCGTATTTCGTTTCGTCGGCGGGATTCCAAGGGAGGAGAAAGCTTGAAGAGTGAAGCATGACATCCATTAGGAAGAATTGTTTTTGGTTATGTCAAAATTAAATGTTTCATTCATTCAACTGATCGATGCAAATATATTTATAATAAATAGGGTTATAAAGGCACATCATCACCGAAACGGCCAAACGTTGACTTTTCAAAGATTGATTCAAACAGGGCCACGTCTCATTGTCAGGGGTGTGACCTAGTTTCTTTTTACTAGCGTTTCACAAAAATAAAGTGTCCTTGGTTGTTAATAAAAAAGTGGAGATATTTTCAACCTCGACAATATCAGCGACACAATAAAGTAGCTCTAGGACAATCGTGCATCAGATGATCACATTTTGCATTTACATAATGAAACATTTAACATTTGTATTTCGATCGAAACCCATCTATAAATTACTCAAACTTGTACAAGCCGATTCAATTTTGGCTCCCTCTTGGTCTCCTTTTCACTTACCTATCATCCATTATTTTACCTCTTAACAATCTTTTTATTTTTTCATTAATGATTTTGTATTCAACCAAAGAAGAAAAAGAAAGAGAATGGGCTTCTGGATAGAAAATTAAATTAAATTACAAGTAAATTATCTAAGCCCTATATACATAAGCATGCAAATAGATTGTACATCGGATCTTTATGAAATTCAGTGACCATTTTTGGAGAAAGAAAAGAATTGAGGGGGCTCCGAACAAAACATTTTAGACAATTCAAGGAGAAACTCTTTTTTTTTTCTCTCTCTGTACACAAATTTATATAAAATTAAAAGGACCGATCAAACAAACATCGGATCTTTATCTTTTCTTTTTACATGAAGTAGCTGAGTGATGTCTTCTTCCTCGACCCTCCTTCTCCATAAAGCTCGTTCCATTGCTGAAGCTCGTTCATGTTTGATGAATCTGACGATACACTCGCACATACCTACACAACACAAACCAACGACATATTATATCCCATAACTCGACTAACTGGAAACTACAAACTTGTATATGTTTTGTTTCAATCTCTCAAACCTGTTCATGTGCGGCCTTGAAATCACTCATGTTCAAGGGTCTTATGTCTGCACTGTTGTATAACTCCGGCATTGGTCGGTTTTCGGATTCAGCCACACTTCTCTCCTGTCAGTCAAAACAAAACATTTACATCTTTGTTTCTTCATAAGCAAGTCTATGATTTTAAAACGCAGCCAAACCTTCTTTTCTTTTTCCAGTATCTCCCTGATAGGGAGATGTGCCGCAGTCACGCAAAGATTCTGTAAAACCAAAAAATTGTAAGTTTTCTTTTCTTCGGAATCCGCTTCTTAAAGAATGGGTTTACCGTTCGAGGAAATTACAGACCTTTAAGTCGCTCCCTGAGTAGCCATCTGTCATGTTTGCTATAGCTTCTAAATCTACGTCTTGTGCCATCTCTTCTTTAGCCAAAATTACGCTCAAGATCTTCGATCTGTTTGCTGAATCTGGTAGATTAACCATCAACCTGCACAGATGATATACCACTCTTAAGCAATGCTTCGAAGATAAAAAAAAAGATACAGAAAACAGAGAAGATGTGACGGTTTATTTACCTTCGGGGAAGCCTTCTAATTACTGCTTCGTCAAGGTCGAATGGTCTGTTGGTAGCAGCTAATACTAAAACTCTTTCTCTTTCCTTCGTGCGTAAGCCGTCCCAGTTTATCATGAATTCATTCTTCATCTTACGCATAGCCTCATGCTCTCCTGGATTCTCGCGTCTTCCTAACATGCTATCAACCTAAATAATTCCATTCCCATTCATAAGATTTTCAGAGGGAATGAGAAAATGTAATGAGATAGTGAAACATATTACAAAAAAATAGTATTCAAAGAAGCCTTTTTCAACGTCTTGCAACATACCTCATCAACAAAAATGACGCTTGGAGCTATCTTACTTGCTAAAGAGAAAACAGCTTTAACATACTTCTCTCCCTCGCCAAACCACTGCAAGAAAAATCCAAATGTCAAGTCTCTCTCAAAAGAAACATTAGTGAGTCAGGTCACAAATATAAGAAATAAGCACCTTTGAAGTAATGCTGGACATTGAAATGTTGATAAAGTTTGCACCAGCCTCGGTTGCTACTGCCTTTGCCAGCATAGTCTTCCCTGTACCAGGCGGTCCAAACAATAGTATACCCTTTGTAGGCTGCATGAAAATAAAAACCGTTATGTTTCAGTTTCCAGAGAAGAGAGACTGAAACAGGAATTTGAAAATGAACAGCTAAAGGTACCTTTGTAAGCTGGCCTTTGCCAAACAATTCGGGTCTTTGAAGAGGAAGCATCACCAACTCTTTCAAGGTGTCTTTCACATTTTCCAAAGCCCCAATATCACTAAAAGTTACACCAATATCGCTTGCAGGAATGACGTCTGATAGGAGTTTTTTTTCGAATTCATTCTCAGTAACAACATCCTGAGATAATATAGTATAGTAATTGTTAAAAATCCAGAATTATTTGGGAGGCAAATTAGCATAAGGTTAATAGATATTACCTTGAGAGATTTCTTTGTGCTCTTGTTTTCATTTTGAATCCCATGCAACATCTGCAGGCCATATGTGATGCTGCAACATACACCAAACATTTTTTTTCAAGAAAATATCACAAGCCGCAGTCCAAGTTGTACTGCATCATCCATATTTCAGAGTTACTAACCTTTCTGCCGAGATCATAAGCTTGTTGTCTTTGATCGCTGGTTCGGAGCAGCTCATAAGATGGTGACTCAAAGCCCAGCCAATCACTTTCTCCACGCCTATTAATCATACAGTTTTTTGGTTAGACAGATAACTAGACGCTACATGAAGAAAAACAGAAAAGGAAAAGAAGTGAAAGATGCCTACTATCAGAGGGAAGGGTTTGATCTTTGATGCACAAGGTTTCAAGGTCAGGGCAAACCAAACGGTTTTTGCCAAGGACCTGCAAGAACCATTAACAAAGACATAAGGAAAACATAAAAGAAGAAAAACCAGTAACATTTATATAGCCATGGGGCTTCACTGAAGGATGCTTACTGCACTGATGCTTGAAATATTAGCTTGAGCCTTCAGGATCTCTGTATCACGTTCGAGTTTCTCCTTCCATTCCGGAAGCAAAGCTTCATCCTGTCAAAGAACAAAAGAAAATGAAACATAAAGAAACAAATGGCTCTATACAAGGAATAAAGGTGTAAAGGCTCGGACCTCAGGTAACTGAATGGTCACTTTGTTAGGAAATAGCCTAGTAATTTGTTTCACTGATTTAGGAATTTCTTTGTTCCTATCCTGCAGTCTACCACCAAAGTTATCCTGCAGATGGCATAAAATCAATCCCAACACGTCAATGAAAGAAGTACATAAATATTTGCATGTGTATACGCTGCATTAGATGTCTTGCAATCTTGCAAATAGGAAATTATTTAAGATGCTTCGGGTTATCATACCGGAAATGCAAGATCCAGCAATGCTGTCTGATTGCTGCCGAACTTTGTGAACAAGAAACCTCCAGGGTGGGACTGAAAATGAGATATCAAATTAACCATTTTGAGAAAAATTAAGACAGCTTAACCATAAAGAAAGAGAGATCAGTTAGAATTCCTACTTTTTCCTTCCTGCTGTCCAATAGGGTTTGTGAGGCTATGACAACAATATTCTCCGGTAAACTATCAAGCTTGCTCTTCAAAGTTACATACACATCAGTGTTACCCGACACAGATTTCTCAATGTCTTTCAGGAACAATATCAATGACCCTTTTTCACTTTCATTTAAAGCCACCTACAATATCATCAAAGAGATTAAAGAGGGTTTCATAGATACAAGGACTAAGTAGTACTCTTCAAATTATATTGAGAGACAACAAAAAAAAAGTGGTAAGAACTACCTCAAAGATTTCATTAATGCCAAGTTTATCAGCATCGTCACTGGAAGAACTTTCCAACCGAAGTGAAGTCGCTGCACCACAAAGAATGTCATTTCTACAATGAACTTTTAACGCAAATGTGTACATATTAGCACGAAAATTACCAGTACAAAAAAAACCATGGTCTTCTTCACATAGACCACCAAGATCATTGCCATCTGGTATTGACCTATCAAATCTAACCCCGATTTTTGAAGATCCATTGTCTTCAAATGCAAGGAGTACTTTGCCCTGGAAACCTAATGCCGGTCCCCTAGAAAGAGTAACATAAAAAAAAGCAATAAATTGAGTTTTTGATAACAACAATCTACACCAGATGAAAATACTCAAACAAAAGACGAGAATAAAAACAACAAACAATACCTAGGTGGAGCTTGGAGGGAAGCAAGTGCAGAAGTTGAATGGCCTACAAACTTTACTCGATCACCTAAGAATTACCGAAGTGCATGTTCAGTAACACAAAAAGTGTCACAACAACGAGAAATTGAGAAAGAAGACATGAACAGCCATACCTGCTTTAAAGGTGTAACTTTTAGAGGTTGCAGTTGACACTTCTTGCCTCGGAACAGCATGAGAACTCAATGTTGATCCGCCTGTTATATCAGCCTCAACGCTTGAAGTTGGTTTCTTATGGTGTAAAACGACAGCGTGTGCAGCCTGTACAGCACGTTTAGCAA
Organism: Cardamine flexuosa; assembly: GCA_963555745.1. Lineage (NCBI taxonomy): Eukaryota > Viridiplantae > Streptophyta > Magnoliopsida > Brassicales > Brassicaceae > Cardamine > Cardamine flexuosa. The sequence goes on from OY743214.1 coordinate 718,670, forward strand.
GCACAGTCAGTCTTTCACGCCTCAAACTTTCTTTGGTCGAATCTGCTTCCTTGGCTGTCGATCCCTGAAGCCATCCAGAAACAAGAGAGAATTAATGCTAACAGTAAAATGCCAATAATTTAACAGATTCCCGGGACATATCTCTTCTAAGGCGTTTGAAACCAATTGTCAGTAAACCCAATTTAATACCAATATGCTCACAATTTTAAGATAGACAATAAAATCTGTTTACGAATATACATAAAATCGAACGCTCAAAAAAAAAAAAAAAAAGAGAAAATAAAGGCTAAGTGGAAGTTTACCCCAGGTAACAAGAGAGAATCAATAATCATCAATTTGGCCCCAAAATGTTTCGCAAGTGCTTTTGCTAACATTTCCTGATATATCTCAGAGCCTTTAAATATTCCATATGAGAATTTTGTTAGGAAAAGGGAAATGAGAAACAAAAGAATTATAAACAAAACTACTCCAGAGTTTCCCTCATACCAGCTGGTCCAGAGAGTAAGATACGGGGACACATAGTCGATAAGTCTGATGCATACTTAACATACTTGCTTCCACACTTCATATGGACATATGTTGATGTTATCAAAACATCTTTGGTTGTGCCACTGTGAGATATCACAAAGTTGATTATCAAAACTTGGAACACCACAATATGTGTTGTCCATCTTGACATAGTTTATATAATAGTAAATTAATAAAAAAACTATGACTACTACCAACCTTAAGAAATACGGGAAGTTCTCAAAAGAGACTTCTATGTCCTGAGGATTGAGTATTCCTCCTCGCAGACTATCCTTATGTGCTTGACGTCTAGTTGCTACAGAAGCTGATGAACGGTCATGTTCTTTAGGCCTTTCTTTCACTTCCCTTCGTTCATCCACTAGCATTTTTGAAATGCTACCCCTTAAATCAAATTCAGAAGGATCCGCAAGTAAGCTCAAAATTGGTCTAATTTCAAATCCAGAACCAGGAATATTTCCATCTTCAGCATCTTGAAAAGGATCCATTCCATTTCCATCTGCATTCTCATCATCGTTGGCAACACAAGAGGTAGAAGCAACAGTTTTCTCCGTTGAAGCAATAGCAGCATGATCATTGTTACAATCAGCATCATTCATGTCAACATCTGGAATACAATCATTGCAACTAGAAGGTGGCACAGGAACCTCTGAATTTTGCTGCCTTTGAACATTTTCAGGTGGTAGAAAAGGGACATTATGTAACTTGGATATAGACTCCAATAAAGAGGCCCCATCAACAGATGAAGAGCCTCCTGCTCTTGTCTCAACATGAAACCCTTTCAGAGGGGTACTCTGTGCTTCAAAAATGCTCAATGAAGAAACTCTGTCTGGAGTAGCTAGATTTTCATCTTTAAGAGGCTGAAATATCTGAAGACTCGTCAAGAAAAACAAAAGGATAACCACTGAATCGAGATAGCAAGAACCTCATAGATATAAGTAAAAGAAAATAAATATATACTCTAATTTCAGAACACTCTTAGAAAGGATACGTAAGCATGTCTCCCAGGGGTGCTAAAGACAACTTCATCGCCACCCCGCAGATGAACACAAGTACTCCTTTGGTAAATCTTGCCATTGACCTGAACAAGAACTCCATTCCCTATTATCTCCAGGGATGCAACTGATGGACCTCCGTGCTGCAAAAAGAACATTATAAGTAAAAGGCTTTTTGTCCCTTAAGCTAGGAGAAAACCAATCAGATAGATATTGATACCTCAGATTGCCTCACTTCACATAGAACGTTGGGCATAGACTGATCTTTGATACATAAATCGCATCCTCGCCGTCCAACAGTAAACACAGAGCCTCTCATGATACGATGAGGGTTCTGAAATTGCAAATAATTTTCTCAGGACAGTCAGAAACAACATAATTAGTAGTCACAGCAATTAAGATGGGAAGTTGAAAACCCCTAGATAGACTAGCCAGAAAACCGTAGCAAGCTCAAATCAACCCACAATCACCAACTACAAGAGAAATGGGCTCTAACTACATGCAGCTGGAAAACAATAAACTGATATACATAAACCAAGAACGCTAGTTCACAATGCTTAGATATCAACATATCCTAACATGTCAACAGCGAAATCCTAAAGTTCTGTACTCTGAAAGGGACAAATTTCAGGGAAGAGATACAAAAACGCCCAGTTCATCAATATTGACATCGCAGCCAAGTAAAGTGACGATCTTTACTAAAATCCCCAAACTTAAGACAGCTAAACACATTAGGGTCATGTACAAACTAAAGCGAAACATGCAAAATAACACACCTGAGGATACTGAGAAAGCAGCTTCGCCCAAGGAGCCTTAGCAACCCGCTTCTTTGCGGATTTCGATTTCTCAGCTTCCGCCACTATGAAAGAAAACACAAAACATATGAGAAAAGAGATAATCTTTTTTGATGAAATTGACAACATGCAGCAACATGCGAACCTGCGGGAGTAGGAGTCGCCAAGCCTTCGACTTCAGGATTTGTGTCGGTATCCATCGCCGGCACATCGGTGGTAGTAACAGGCCTTTCCTCATCATTAGTCTGCGGATCACAAGTTCTCAATTCCGGCTCTACAGATTCCGATCCAGGATCCGAAACCGGTCCTTGATTTTCAATCGGCACCTCACTCGCCGAAGAAGACCCTGCCGGTTCCGCCGACGCCGCAGCCTAGGTTTTCCCAAAACCAAAAAAAAAGAAGAGGAAAAATCTCAAAATCAAAATTGAACCACGAAATTCAAAATTCAAAACCCCAGATTCAAATCCAGAGAAGGAGAATTAAAGTGAAATCCACAATTTTGACGAATATAATAAACGAAGAGATGCGACTGAAGCAGGTATCGATCTTAACCTTGGATCGTTTGTTAGGCCTTGACGATGAAGTTTCGGCAGAAGAAGTGCACAATCGCTTTGAAGCCGAAGAGCTACGCCTTGTCTCCACCATATCTCTTCTTCTCCACCGCCGTCGTCTCCGCCGCTTGATCCAAAGAGAGAGAGAAATAAAGAGAGATAGATTTCCTAAGGAACGAACGATTTTACTGCAAAGTCAGTTTATCTTAGAGAACTACAACTTCCTCTTATTATATAACTCCGTATCTCCGACATATTTACATTTGTTTTTACTTTTTTATTAAAAAAAACAAATTTTCCTTATTTTTATTTTTTAACTTTAATTTAAAGAAAGTGTTTTATTCTCGTATTAAAAACGACAAAAATTAATTTAAAACGAAATCAGCTCCAGTAAGTTGAGCTTTTGACAAAAGACGCATGCATATAAATTTGAGAGGAAGTAGTAGATTCTCTTAACTTATTAAAATCCAACACCCAACGGTCAATATTTGATTTTGTTATCTATATAAAAAGGACCAATTATCTGATTTCGAACTTACAAGTTATATAAGACCGAACCGGTAGAATATTCTGCAGGCAGGCAAGTACGTAGTAGTTTGTCGCTCATCTTATACCGTTTTATCGTTAATTTTGTGTTTTAAACTTTAAATATTGACAACTTGACTTGCGTTTATTCACAGCTAACCCATTTTATCACTATCCACACAAGTTGTACTCTTTCCGTTTGTTCAACTTGCATGTCTTAATATCTTCACAGAGTTTACAAGATTCGGTTGTAATTTTAGTTATAATATAAAAGACATGTTAATCAAATCGTCACGAAAATTGATTTATACGACGTAACCAACTTTGAATTGGTCTACGTAAGCCACCATCCACCAGGCAAGTGTACTGTATGTTTTACTAGATTGAAATATCATGTTTTGATCATGTCATAAAACGAACTTCAGATATGGTGTTGCGCTTGAATCTAAAACCTATAAATATACAGTAGTAGACACCAAACTATTTTGCAGTTAGGACCGAACCAAATGTTGTATTAAGCACGTGTTTTGCTCCCGCCATTATATGAGCAGTAGTAAGTAGACTTCCATCGTAACAGTCTAAACAGCTATAGAATAGAAAGGCAAATGTAAAATATTAAAAGGCCCATTAGTGTAGTGTGCATTTAAGGCCCAATACAGCATTCATAAAAAGGGACAAAAAAAACCTAAGACCAGGCATTTTGAGATAAGAATCAACAAAAGAAGATGTTTTAATTGTTGTTTATAAAATGAAATACTCAATCCTGAAAGTTTATCTAGTGTTTAATCATTGATGACACAGAGAAAACGATGGATTCTTATCAAATGTTTGATACATTTTTCTCATTGGTAGGGAAGAGGTGAGAGCCCAAAAATAAAAACTTGAATCCAGTAAATTTAGGGAAAACATTTATTTGTAGGATAACGATAAACAGATTCAAGACGACCCCTTAGTATTAACTTACTCAATTTAACCTGAAAATTCACGTTTGAATCATGTTGTTAAGTTTTCTGTTTATCAGTGTTCCTTTTAGATTTCCAAGTTGGTGGGTTCAAACTAAAATCATTTTTCCTAACCGGTTCGTTAGAATCTTTTTTTTTGTTTGAAGATATATATTTTGATTTTTAAAACAAGTTCGCCAACATTTATATTCCCAGAAACGCGCCGATAGTTGAGAGTTGTTAGGGTTAGGTTGAGAGTTGGTCACTTGTTTAGTTGTGTGTTACAGCTTGAGCACTTGGAAACCAGTTGATCAATCTGACTTTAAAGTCGGTTAAGGTACAAACCAATTTCGGTTTGAACGAACCAAGGTCTTTAACTATTTTGCTGACTCCAGGAGACATGAGTATTCAAAGATATATTTAAAATCAAACAATCATGAAACCATGATTCATAGACAAATCAACGCGGTTAAGATCAAACATAGGTATTTAATTACTATTGTACATAGACATGAATGTTTAAAGATTTAATAAAAAATGAAAAACACTTCATGGATCATTGAGAAACCCAATATTATTCACATCCAAATCCAAGATTTATGGTGGATAAAATAAAGAGAACATAAAATCAAGAAGATAACTTTTAGTAGAAGTTCTAACTCCGGCAACGAGCAATAGAGCTGCAACCACGACTGTAAGGATTAGCCTGAGCTCCGTTCTGACAATTGTAATAAGACGCACCTCTTCTTGAACAAGGCACACTGTTCCTTTTCAAAGATTGATAACTTATGTATTTCGTCGTCGCCAATATTCTCCTGTTGATCTCTGAGTCCATTTCTTCTTCCTCTGACCCGATACAGTCTGCTATTGAACCGTGACAGCTTGAGCTTTGGACTCCAGTCGTGGCCCATTCTAGACCGTCGAGATCAGTGGTGAAGCCGGCTTGGACCGGAGGTGAAGAGATTATGAAGAAGAGTATCATAAGAGTTAGAAACAGAGTAAAAGACTTGGTCATTTTTTTTTGTATGTCTTCCTTTTTCTTTTCTTTTTTATTGTGTGATTATGCTTGAGTTTTAAGATTATATAGACATGGTGAGTGCGTGGACTTGTTTACAATATTCACAGAATCGCCACTTGACAGTGAAATTCAAAAAGATTATGCAAATGAATGATTTATTATTAAATGGAGAATTGTTGGGAGTGGTTGAATATTTGTTAGAAGGAACCGACACGAATGTACCAAAACGATTTGATATATTTGAGGGGTCAAGCCTTTCCTCATTATCCATTTGAATTCTTAAAAATCAACACTATCGTCTTTAAATATCTTAATGATCTGAAAGCACTGAATCTAGATGGCATCATAAAATTATCTTATGTTACAACATTAGTTTTCTTAATTAACAAAAAAAAAAAAAAAAAAAAAAAACGTTAGTTTTCTTTAGAACAGTTTAGTCATTATATTGATTTTTATATCTTCATTTACCTATCTTAGTTAGCTTGGGACAACCCAAACTAATAGTATTGATCTCGGTCGATGCAAGGATCGATGTTTACTGTAAATGATGTTTATTAATGAGAAAGTCCCGTTCGTACCAACTATTTAACTACTGCATTTCAAATATATATAAAGTAATTGTCATGGTTAACTTTTTTTGTTTAATTTCAAAAGATACATAATTTTGAAAGAACGAAAAGCTATGCTTCATTTTTTCCTCGCAAGTCGCAACGACTATGAATCGAGTTGGGGCATCGTTTTCTCAAGATAAGAAAGAAAAACCTAACCCTTCCTTAACTAATAGTCTAATGGACAAATAATTATTAGACTACCACTTTCTAATAAATCATGTTTTAAATATACAATTAAGAAGCCAGTCCTATTCTTCTTTGTCACCACCGAATCAAAACGCGTTTCATAGAGAAAAAAAGAAGATACAACTAAAGACAAAATCACATCCAAATCCGTTAAACTTGCAGATATAGTTGGCATGATAAGCGCTCCAAATTACCCGGTTGGATACTTTCGCATCTGCGTGATGCACACTTGAATCTAAGCACTGATATGGCTATAACTCACAGTTAAAAGAAACAAGAAGAATTAGAATTATGAAAAAGTTTGGGGTTTTGTGCAGTTCCTTAGGAAAATGGCTCAGCCGTATGATAAGGCGGGTACCTTGGGCAGTAAAACTCTGTTAACACAGAAGGAGGATTTCGAGCAGATGGCTGAGACAGGTGTGCAAGACATGGTTTATTAGTTAACCGGTTTGTTTTTTTGGATAAGTCTCTCGAAAGTTCTTCAAACCCGAAAATTTGCATACCATTTTTATCGTCTGTGTTGTTTTTAATCAAACCTAACGACGAGGTTTAAGTATTGTTTTGATTTTTTTCCCCGTAATCTATAGAGTTGCTTGAAAAACATTGGTTTAGTTGGAGTATTATTTTGCAAAATTTCCTTAAATTCATTGAAAAGTGAAGGAAATTTGCAATAACGATCAGGCAAAATGTTATTTTTCGAACATTAATTTAATCATGAAAAGCAGCCATCCGTGGTATTTTACATGGTGAAAATAATTAAATAAGACAGTAATTAATTGGATTTTAAAACTTCATCAATTATCCGGGAAAACATAAGAAATTTTATATTGACCATAATAGATCATACCGACCAAACAAACTAAACTCTCAATGTGTCCACGACTTAAAATAGTTAAACTGGCACGAGAAGGAGCAAAACAATAATTTGGTCAAACATCAACAATGGTAGCCCCATTCAAAGCTTTTGAGAACACAAAGAGATCATCAGTGGAATTGATTTCACAAGTTGGAACAACAGGGAAGTTCAATTCGATCAAGAAGGTCGATTCTTCTTCATCATCTTTGAGCTCTGAAGTAAGTGGAACTCGTTTAGCTGTTAGAATTCCTGACACTGTGGCGAACTCAACTACTTGTGAATCAACTGATAGATGAGAGTAAGGTTTCAAGAAGAAAATAAGAAATGAAGAAAGGAATAGAGAATAATGACCTAAGCAGCCAGTAAATAAGAAAAAGAAATGAGATTAATGTTATAATGTGATAAGATAAGGATACCCTCAAAGGACACTCTCTTTAAATACAACTAAGATTAGGTTAGTTAATTGGATACTTTCAAAGGAGACTCTCCTTAAATACAACTAAGATTAGGTTACTTAATTGGATATTCTTAAAGAGGACGCTTCTTAAATACAAGGAAGATTAGATTACTTAATTGAAACAACCTCACATAATATATTTAATAATTGAATCTTCTTGCTCTCACAGAAGGTTACATCTCATTAGTTGTATTTAACCACTTGCGATATATCCCTCTTCTTCTCCATAGTCTATCATCAACCAAATTGTTTGAGAAAAGAACGTGAGCAGATGTTAAGGTTGCATGACCACACAGATCCACCTACAAAAAAAGAGAATCTCAGGTTGGTACACCAAATACGTCTTGAACCCTTCATTTGAAGGCTCTTCACTTGCTTTAAAATCTCAATGGTCACGATCTCCTCCTTGCTAAACCAAAAATATTATTTTAAATGATCTAAGATAAACTTTTAGAAATGAATGTGGTAACATTCAATATAACATAATTTAAGAGTTGACCATTTATAATTTTATTATAAATAGTACATAGCTCCATCCGATTATATTATTTTCAAAACAAAATAAATATAATTAAGGGAAACATTGAATTTAAGTCAATATGCTCTCTAGAATATAATACTGAAATCCTATGTATGTTCTTTCAATTTTTTTGGTTGCATTTAAACAACTAGGTATATTTCATCAAATAGCTATATTATTATTATTTGTTCAATAAGCATATATGTATGATGGAAAGTGAAACATAACTCGTTATCCAAAAATGTTAGTTATATAACCTATAATAATTTAAAGCTACTATTTGTAGTGCTTATTTTGTTCAATGAATCGAACATAAATGCTTATTTCTATAACCTATATGTATTAAAGCTTCCGATATATTGAAGATTGTTATTGTTAATCTGGTGGTGAAAGGTAGTAAAATCCTATGAATTGAGTCCAAGTTCGAGCATTCTCAATGACGCGCATTTTACAATGAATCGAGTTGGGCCATCGTTTTCTCAAGGGAACAAAGAAAAAAACATAACCCTTCCTGAACTAATCATGTTTTAGATATTACAACTAAGAAGCCAATCCTAAATTTATTTGTCGCCGAATGAAAATGCGTTTCATAGAGATTAGAGAAAGAAGAAGATACAACAACTAAAGAAGACAATATCAAAACACCAAAATTAATTACAAAACAAATTTCCTTTTGAAAATACTAAAACTGTGTTCACATACAGAATCAATCTCCATGGACTTGTAAATACATACTAATACAGAATTTTTCTTCTCCCATGAGCTCTCTCTCTCTCTATATTCTCTTCTCCCATGAGCTTCACAGTTTCATCTTTCTAATTTGCTGAGCACATCATCCATCGGCGGTAACTCCTTGGATATCTCAGCCCAATCCGGCATCCCCTGAATCACAGTTTTTATTGTTGGTCTTACAATTCACTAAACGAATACATAGATATCGAACAATAACCAAAAACTATATGCAAGTCAGGAAAGGTTTCTAGATGAAACTTACTTTACCCGATCTGCGGACTCGACCATCTAACCGCAGTATAATGAACACATCTTGGCCCGGTTCAACTCCTTCAGATATCTGTTGTTCTCTTATCCACCTGAAACCAGACACCATATTTTAAGACTCAAAAACAAAGTTTCTATCTTTCATCAGAAAAAAAAAAGCATGAAAGTTTCTACCTTTCCCATTCACCAGGAGAAACAATCTCGGCTTTGAACCTGATTTCCCCTTTCAGCTTCGATTGAGCAACCACAGACTGAGCCCGTGTATCAAAATCTTCCTACCAAGTAAAGAAAAATTATCAGCTTTGCAAAATGAGAGAAAGAAGATGAAGTCTTTTGCTCCCAAAGACAGAAACTTTTCGTTACCCCAATAGAAGGAAGAGAGGTAGCTGACTTTGAAGAAGCTCCAAAACCTTTTTTCTCGATTTCCGGTGTTTTACGCTCACCCCATACCACAGGAACTAAGAGAACACCTCT